>JAEQBH010000188.1:0-630635 GCA_016808115.1 Tetrastigma voinierianum | reverse complement strand
CACAACTTATTTTCCCGATACAAGAACCCATCATGCCTAAAGAACTTGTCATGGGCTGCCCTTTCACAACAAGCATATTCTTATACAATTCTTTAATGTGTTAAAAACCAAGCAATTTAGCATCAAGAATAAAGATTAGGATGTACCTTCGTGAAAGTGCATCGACAATGATGTTTTCCTTACCTTGTTTGTAGCGAATGACATATAGAAATGTTTCTACGAGCTCCATCCATCGTCCATGTCTCTTATTCAACTTGTGTTGACCTTCAAATGCTTCAACGACTCGTGGTTGGTATGAATCATAAATTCCTTAAGCTAAAGATAATGTTGCCAAGTTTCCAAGGCTCAAACCAATGCATACAACTCTTTTCATAAGTATGGGTATTTCAGGGCTGCTCCACTTAGCTTTTCGCTAAAATATGCAATGGGTCATCTTTCTTGCATAAGAATTGCGTCAATACCTAAACTTGAAACATCACATTCAACCCCGAATTTTTTTGCAAAATTAGGTAAAACAAGTAAAGCAACATGAGTTAGTTTTTCCTTGATCAATTGGAATGCTTTTTCTTGCTCATCTCCCCACTTGAACCCAACATTCTTCTTGATGACTTCAGTTATCGGTGCGGCTATGCTGCTAAAGTCCTTCACAAACCATAGGTAATGTGATGCCCCAATTTCCGAGGGTCCCGTTGACAACTCGTCAACCCGCGAAAACCTGTGGATATCGGGTGCCCCAATATCATGCTCACATGTCTCATATATTGAGACCTATTCCTGTATATTTTTCTTACAAATAACCCATTTCTTATAAAAATTCACAAGAGTTTGATGTACAACTCTTATACACTTTTTACACGCCAAAATATATTAAAACTAGATTATTCTAATATATTTTACAAAAATGCTTCTCAAGGCCACAACCCGCTTTTGTACTCTGCTCGCATCGATTACGTGCCGTTGTCTTCTTGCTGTACCGGAAAGGGGGATCCCACGACGGGGTGAGTAAAGCCCAGTAGTGATAATTTTCTACAAGGGTTACTCCCCACCTAAGTGCTCATGTAGTGATCAAACCAACCCATACACTTCAAAGTGAAAGTGTCTACATGATTGCTATATGTCATGCATGAGATGTCATCATGCCCATATCCCGAGTCATTTACCGACTCCCTCACACATGCCTATGCCAATTGTGACAACCCAGTCATTGGTAGTACTAATGACCCACATATACCGAACCCTTACCAGCTTACCAGAGCCCCCTGCAAATGCCAATGGGAAACTAATCCCAAGTCAATCCCGACTCCTATCACACAACTCGAAGTCTATGTGTTAATCGCAGTGTTCATTTTCTAAGAACATAACTTTTCGCTCACGCCGTGGGTCTCTATGACTCCATACGTAACTTTCGAACACACCGCGGTCTCTTACACCCATGTTCCAGGCTTTTCACATGAGGAGATTAATGACCCCCTTCTTACTCCGCCTAACACACATTAATTTGATTTTCATTTGTTTTATTCTTTTTATACCACCGTGAGTCTCAATTGGATGCTGTCCATTTTGAGCTCACACACATTCACCAAGAATGGTGAATTAACCGTTTCTATGCACCCACACCCGACTCGACGCGATGTTACCGTGCATATGCAATGCTAATGTCACTGCAATTTCTCATGTTACATGTATGATGCACACTACATGAATCATTCTCATCAGTTATACTTCATGTCAATTTCCATGCAAACATATATTTCAAGCATATAAATTCCACATACTTCATGCTAATATATATATAAAGATATCGTACATATTAGTATTCATCAATCCATGACTAAACAATAATGTCATACAGCCTTTCATAGGCTAACTCATGGTAATTCCTACCAATTTCAACAACCTACAACATGTCATGCAATGGTCATGTTAAAACCCGACTATTCACTTCGACACAACCAAGCAACCTGCACACTTTGTAAAAAATATAGAATTTCAGGAAGGTTATGATCACCTAATGCCCTCCATAGGAACATGGCTGGAATCTTAACTCAATGGGCTTTCCATAGAGTTCAAGAACACCCGAATTGGAGTTCGGACGAAGAAGTTATGGCCGTCCAAAGTTGGAGGCCTCGCATGAGTTAGCCAGCCCTAGCCGGCTGACCACTAGCCGGCTGACCTTTGGCCAGCTGACCTCTGGCCGACTAACCTTTGGCCAACTGACCTCTAGCCGACTGACCTCTGGCCGGATGACCTCTGGCTGACTGACCTCTGGCTGACTGACCTCTGGCCGACTGACCTTCTGGTTAGCTGACCTCTGGCTGGTTGACCTCTGGTCGGCTGACTCGACCAGCTTTTCACTTAGACTATTCGGAGTAAAAAAAACCATAACTTGGGCGATAAAGGTCCGATTTGGGTAATTTAAAAGTCCCAACATCAAATTCATTGATGAGGCTACAATTTACCTAAGGGACTCACTACCAAATTCCCTTTAATTCCCACCCAAAAACCAGTCCTAATGTCTAGCTAATGCGTAGATCAAAATAGAGTAATTTCCCTTGGTTCAAATTGCAACTAAACATTTCCCTTGGGGCAAGACATCACCACACAATCCTTAGGGTAGAAAATAATCAAAGTAGGAGAAGTTCCACTCGAGTTTGGTCCAAACTCCATTCCGGTCTTTACTAGCTCGTCACGAGGAAAGACTTTCCTCTGGTCACTGAAATAGATGGTCCGATCGTCGGAAAATCTAGAGAGAAGGTAGAGCATCTCTCTCTACTTTCTTCTTCTCTCCCTTTTCCCTTTCTTTTGTCCTCCTTCTTCCTACCGAATTGTTTGGTCTAGAATCAAGTGGGATGTCCTCTCTTGCCACATGTCACTCTCCAATTGGCTCCTTGGATTACCCTTATCATCTTATCCATCTACCTTGATTTCCATCCAATCATGTGTGTTGCCACATGTCCTTATAGATCCCACTTGAGCTCTCTTTGTTTGACTTAATCTTGCACTTGACACGTAAGACAAACGCCGCTTCCACTCTACACGCGCTGTCATCGCACTTCTGCCTCTAACGTGGAAATTTTGACTATCTTTGAATTCAACGAAATTCGACGTGGTAGCTAGATTTCGCGAGACGATTCCAACACTGAAGTCCGTTTCATCATCCGAGATCTAGAAAAATTTCAGATTTTTCCACTGAAATTACCGTTTTACCCTTCCTCAGAAAATTGAATTTTCTCGGGTTTTACAAGTAAAAACTAGCAAGTCCATGAAAAATTCAAAATTTAGTTACACTTGTTGGACTTGGCCATTCTTGAATCGCACGAACCTTCTCTTCATCAGCCTGTATTCCTTAGGCACAAACAACAAAACCAAGAAACACAAGTCTATCGATTCAAAATGTACACTTCTTAAGGTTAGCAAACAATCTTTATTTTTGAATCACATCCAAAATAGATTTTAAATGAATCAAATGATCGTCTAAGTTCTTGCTATAAATGAGGATATCATCAAAATAGACAACCACAAATTTTCTAATGAAAGAACGCAAAATGTGGTTCATTAATCTCATGAAAGTGCTAGGTGCATTAGTTAACCCAAAAGGATTAACTAACCACTCATATAAACCATATCTTGTTTTGAACGCAGGTTTTCCATTCATCACCTTCTTTCATTGTAATTTGATGATATCCACTTTTCAAATTGATTTTGGAAAAGATAGAAGAACCATGCAACTCATCAAACATATCATCTAACCAAGGAATGAGATGACGACATTTCATCGTTATGTCATTGGAGAAGCTCGGAAATCAACACATCCTCCACTCGACTCCATCCTTCTTAGGAACCAAATCACCTGAACGATGCACACCCATGCCTCATGCACTCTTTTCCATCAATCCACCAACTTGATTTTGGAATTTGTCTTCTCAAAGTTACTCTTTATACGCAGTTGGTTTAATGGTAAATGTGCACAAAATCTCAATTTGATGTTTGATCCTCAGATAGGAGGTAACCCTTGGGATTTTTACCTGAAAGACATTCCCAAATTCCAAAAATAGAAACAATTGAACGAGGCAAAGAAGTGTCAAGTTTGTTAGTGTTAAAAAGTGCTTTTTTGTACAAAAGTACAATCATAGACTTGTTTATGAATAATACTCTCTTAACCTCTCACTACTGCATTAAATCGGGTTTTCGCTTATTTTTCTCCCTACCATTTCAATTATGCCCTTTTTTTCTCTTTCAATTTCTGTTTTCATCTCTTTTCTCTTAAATTTTCAATCAATTTCTTTTTGTCACTTTCTTGCCTACTTTCTTTTTACTAATTTTATTGTTTCAATTTATTTTACTTTTTTCTTTGTTTCACTTTCTTTTGCAAACTACCGATCTTTATAAACCCAACTTGGTGTCAAAGGAACAAAAGTGATTGTCCATTGGTTGTGCACGAATGAGTACTTGTTGGTGAAGCCGTCATGCTTAACTTTCCTGTCAAATTTCTATGGTCTTTCTAATAACAAGTGTCCAACTTGTATCGGAACTACATCACACAAAGCTTCATCTTCGTATTTTCCAATGCGAAAAGAAATTAACACTTGTTTATTCACCCTTACCTCCCCACTATCATTCAACCATTGCAATTTATAAGGTCGAGGATGCTTACTTGTTGGTAGCTTTAGTTTCTCCACCAAGATTGCGCTAGCAACATTAGTGCAACTGCCACATCAATGATCATGCTACATACCTTGTTTTGGACATGGCACCTAGTGTGAAAAATGTTCTCCCATTGCACCTTATCATCTTCCTTAGCTTGCACACTTAAAGCCCTCCTTGCCACCAACAATTCTCCTTGGGCAGTGTACTCATCATTGGCATCCTCTAAGGATACAATCATAATCCAATTCATTGTCCGTTTCAATCTTACCATTGTCTCACATCACCATAACTCTTTTGTTTGGACATTGACTTGCTATATGACCCCTACCTTGACATTTAAAACACTTAATATCGCGATTTCAAGTAGTGGAAGAATCAAATTTACCTTGATTTACCTAGATGGTCACTTCTTGTTTTTTGTTCCGTTTGGGCTTAACAGTTGCTTTTCCTTCTCATTGATTTGATTTCAAGTGGATGAACTTGGATCAAGTTATATCGTGTTGTTACTGCCCCTCTTCTTGATTTGACTCACAATCTTGATAGCCATATGCACCATGTCCTCTAACTCCACATAATGTTATAATTCCATCACATTTTGAATCTCCCGGTTTAAACCACCCTTGCCATTGTAGCCTCTCGGTATTCTTCAATATTCGCTCGAACCATTGCAACCTTCATCTCCTTATAATACTCCTCCACACTACGGTTGCCTCACCTCAGGTTTTGCAACTTGTTGTACAACTCCTGGTAGTAGTATGTTGGGACAAATTGCTTCCGTATTACCCTCTTCATCTCTTCCCATGTCTCCACTGTTGGCTCCCTATTCCTTCTCTTATTCAACACTAATGGGTCCCACCACACTATGACATAATATGAGAACTCTATGGCAGCAAGTTTCACCTTCTTATTTTCGGAATAATTATGACAATAAAAAACGAACTCCACATTTTTCTCCTACTCAAGATATGCCTCGAGGTCATTCTTTCCTTGGAACGATGGAATCTTCATCTTAATGCTACCCAAATTATTATCTTCTTGTTTCCTAGCTTCTCTAAGCCTTCTCCCATACCTCCTAACACTAACAACCGAATCACGATCAATCTCATTCTCAAAACCATCCCTTTCAAACTCTTCTTCTTATAATTGCACCCCTCTTCTTGGAAGCTTCTTTCTTGTACGTCTTGCTGGAGGATTCCACGGCTGCTTCAAGCTTTGCTCTACTCTCATGGAATTACTCCAACTATGCCCTAAACGTTCTCTTTACTTCGTTAGTTAAGGCCTCCATAATGAACTTCGTGTCAATTCCTCCCATCACACCTTGAAATGTGTCATTTGATATATTGCTGTAAAACAAAGTTAAAAAAAAAAAAAAATAGGACCTCACATATCACTCCCTCGTGTGTTTTCACTCAAAGAATGATTAAGTCAGTTCACTCATGTTTTCATACAAAATTTATTTGGCTTTTACTTACTCTAGTGTCCTGACCACTCTTGTCTTTTTCCACTCACAATCTCTTTTTTGATTCTTTTGGAACTAATCAAACAAATCAAATTTTTTTTTCTGAAAAATTCAATCGAAAACCTATCAAAGTGCAGGTTGGTGGTGTGAACCAAAATCAAGCCTTACTAAAGCAACAAAGGTTAGGGTCACCAACAAAATGGTCACCAAAATGCTCAATTTTTGCAGATTTTTTTTTTTTTTTTTTTTTTACTATGGTGGTGACTTGATTTTCCAGTAACTAGGATGATGATAAACTTATAGGCCGAAAATAATTTTTACTCGACCTCCAGACTTTTTTTTTTTTTGTTTGCCTACTGGATCTTTTCTTTTCTCTTCTTTTCCTTTCTTTTCTTTTTTTTTTCCTCATTTTTTTTTGTGTAACTTGGGATGCACGGTTCAATATAAGGGTAGACATAAATTATATCAGATTAAGAATGAGGAAATCAAACCTAGGGTGGAGCATAAATTAGGTTGTGAATGGAATTGGGGGTGGAACAGAATTTAGGTTGAATGGATGAAAGGGGTGACTAGGTCGAGTTCGGACAAAATTGTAAAAGATAGGCAAACCAGAAAAATAGAACATATTGCTCTTATACCAAATGATATGAACCACACCAACTTGTGATGAGACCCGTGATCAAATTAATCTCAGAAGAACCGCTCTAGTCTTCGGCTTGGATGGATGACTCCGACCCATTGCTTATAGCAAAGCAAGAACCTTGGCATAAGAGGACGCCACAATCAGTGATAGGGGATCGGTTGATAAGTCTTTGATGAACGCCATGGAATAACCGATTCAAGAACCAAAGAGAAATTTAACTCAGTTTTTATCAATGGTGTAATTTGATGAATTCAAGGACAACACGCCTATAAATAGGCAAAAAACAAGAAGAACAAAAATAAAAATAAAAATTCGGCCACAAAGGAAAGAAAAATATTCGAACAAAAATAAGAAAGGAAGGTAACTTATTTTCTAAATTATGCACACCCTAAACAACCACAAGGAAAGGAAACTAGATGATTTAGGACAAGACTTTGTAATTAAGCCACAAAATCAGCAGCAAATTAGCCCAAGGACCAAGTAAAAAACGCCTAAGCTGTTGGTTCAATTCTGGATTTACTTTGATGACTTAGACCATCTTTGTCTCTTCTTTGGAGTTGAACATGTGAGCTTCTTCCACTTGGGCATCTCGAATTAAAAATTAAGGGCTTCTTTTAATCTCTTAGCTCTACCTCGTGTCATCGGTCCAAGAGGGATTTCAAGCAGATCCGCACTCCATTTCCTAGCCATGCCTCCATCTCGTAAGTATGTCCTTATAGGGTTGTCTTTGGAGTCGACCGTCAAATGATGCTGAAAGATTCATCTATGTGCGCAATGACAAAACGACGAAAGTAGAGACCATTGAGACATTTAGGTTGTTATTAAAAACGAGTGTTTATTTGGATTTAAAGGAAAATTATGTCGTACGGTTCTTTAGACATAATTTGATTTCAATTTCTGTATTGAACAAATCGAATATTATTGTTCATTTGGAAATTTTAAATTTAGTATTTCTTTAAATTCAAATGTTATTAGTATTGGTTCTTTATCTGTGCATGACAACCTTTATTTGCTGGATACTGTTGCCTCATTTAATGAAACCTTGTATACAAGCACAAGTGGTACAAAACGTAAATTAATTAACTGATAAGGATTTTGTAATGTTATGGCATAAGCGATTAGGCCATATCTCTAAACAGAGAATTCAAAGGCTTGAGTTAGATGAAATTCTTGATTCTCTCGATATGATAGATTTTCAATTCTACATTGAATGCATTAAAGGGAAACAAATAGAGAAAAGGAAATTAGGTGCCAATAGACGTACAAATGTCTTAATACCAATCCATACCGATATTTATGAACCATTCCCCATAGCTTCTTGAAATGGTCAACGGTATTTTATTACGTTCATAGACGATTATTCAAGGTATGGGTAGATATTTGATTCATGAGAAGTCTCAAGCTTTGGACATGTTAAAGTCTTTCAAAGTTGAAGTTGAACTCCAACTTGGCAAGAAGATTAAAGCTGTCAAATTTGACTGTGGTGGTGACTATGGCAGGTATGATGGCTCAAGTAAACAACGTCCAGGATCTTTCATTATCTTCCTAAAGGAATGTGGGATCATCCCGCAATACATAATGCTGGGTAAGCCTAGCATGAATGTTGTTGTAGAGAGACAAAACCAAACACTTCAGGATATGGTGAGAAGTATGATTAGTCTTTCTTTTTTACCTAAATTGCTTTAGGGAAGGACACTTAAGATTGTAGTGTACATTCTTAATAAGGTACCAAGAAAAGCAGTAACTCAAACCCCTTATGAGTTGTGGACTGGAAAGAAGCCTAGTATTAGGCACTTACATATCTAGGGTTGTCCAGCTCAAGCACAACCTTATAGGGCAAATTAAAAGAAATTGGACGAAGAACAGTTAGCTGCTACTTTGTTGTTATGTCGAATGCTCTTGAGGCTTTATGTTTTATAAGCTCGCAGTTAGATCATTTTTTGAGATGGGAAATGCAAGATTCTTTAAGGATGTCGAAGCCTGAGGGGAAGATAAATATAAGAGGTTGTTTTTTAAGAAGAAAAGAGAACAATCGTGATCAAGTCTCTCATACCTCGATATTGTGTTTTGTCTTAATATCGCTTTTGACAATGACTGCTATTTCACCTTATATCGTTCATGATGTCAAGCTGCATAAGAAACCACGAAGTCGTTCGATACAGCATAACATTGATCAAGTTATTTTACCTGATATTGTTCAACATGATGCTCATGCACAAGACGACAATGAAGTTCTTCCTTAAGAACCTATAGTATAAACTGAACAACCTAAAGAAGTGTCATTAAGGAGATCCACAAGAGAAAGGAGAAGTGCGATTCCGGATGATTATATTGTATTTCTTCAAGAACATGAGGTTTATGTAAAATTAGTAGAATATGATCCAATCAATCTTCAACAAGCTTTACAAAGTTCAAATTCTCACAAGTGGATTGATGCCATAAAGGATGGGATGAAATCCATGGAAGACAATGGTGTTCGATTCGTCAATCAGCTTGAAGAATAAAAACCCATCGTTGTAAATGTATATTCAAAACCAAGAGGGATTCAAATGGCAATGTCGTGAAGATATGTAAAGCTTGCCTAGTTGCTGCGGGTTTTACCTAAAAGAAGGCAGCAGACTATAAGGAAACTTTTTCTCCAACTTCTACGAAAGACTCTTTTAGGACTATAATGACACTTGTGGTTCATTTTGATTTAGAGCTACATCATATGGATGTAAAGACAACATTTCTCAATGGTAACATTGACGAGACTATTTATATGGTAATAACTGCAAAAACTTCGTATCTATGATCCAAAGTCAATGGCTCAGAATTAAAGTAATCCATCTATGGTCTCAAATAGGCTTCTTGTGAATGGTATCACAAGTTTCATCAAGTTATTACCTCCAACGGTTTTGAGGAAAAATTGGTTGAGGATTGTGTATATCATAAGTTCAGTGGAAGTAAATTTATCTTCCTGATTTTATCTGTCAATGATATTCTACTTGCTAGTAACGATATAGGCCTATTGAATG
Source organism: Tetrastigma voinierianum (assembly GCA_016808115.1). NCBI lineage: Eukaryota > Viridiplantae > Streptophyta > Magnoliopsida > Vitales > Vitaceae > Tetrastigma > Tetrastigma voinierianum. The sequence continues at coordinate 620,869 of JAEQBH010000188.1, read as the reverse complement.
AAACAAAGAAATTTCTCTCAAAGAATTTTGAGATGAAAGATCTTGGGAATGCCTATTTTGTATTAGGTATACAAATACTACGAGATCGCTCTCAAGGTATCCTTTGGTTATCACAAAAAAGCTATATCGAAAAGTATCAATAGATTCAAAGATGGCGATCGTTTCATTAGGAGATACACTCTGTAGCTAAAGGAGACAAGTTTAGTCTCACACAATGCCCCAAAATAATTCAAAATTAAGGAATGCAAATATTCCTACGACGGGGCCATGGGGGAGTCTTATGTATGCCAAGATAGTACGCATCCCGATATCGCGTCTACAAGGGGCTTGTTAGGCGCATATGAGTAACCCTAGAGTTGACCATTGGAAAGCAGCCAAACGGGTCATGTAGTACTTAAAGAGAACAAAAGATTTCATGCTCACATATCGGAGATCAAACAATTTAGAGATCATTGGGTATTCTTATTCTTATTTTGTTGGATGTCAAGATAGTAAATGATCCACATCAAGTTATGTTTTCATGCTAGCTGGAGGAGTTATATTTTGGAGGAGTGCCAAACGGACACTTATAGCATCTTCAACTATGGTAGTAGAGTTTATAGGTTGCTATGAGGCATCCAACCATGGGATATGGCTGCAAAACTTTGTCACTGGGCTGTACGTGGTAAAAGGAATTGAAAGACCATTAAAGTTATATTGTGACAATAACTCAATGTGTTATATTCTAACAACAACAAAAGCTCTTCAAAGTCGAAGTACATTAACATCAAATTTGTAGTTGTTAATTAAAGAAAGAGTTCAGAATGGCCAATTGTATATAGAGCACATTGGGACAAACTCTATGATTGTTGATTCTCTTACTAAAGGATTGACACCCAAGGTCTTTTGATGAGCTTAAAAGTCATCCATTTTTAGTCCATTTTTCTGATTTATTTTTATCTAAAAAGACTGATTTATGTGCAGAAATATGGAAAAACTCACCAACTCTCATATGCAAAGAGGGAATTCAAGAGAAAGAGGAATTTTTGCAGTAGAAGGAGCAGAAGGTGGATGAGCATTACTGATATAACTGGCTGAAGAAGCTATGCAGCAGGAGAGGCACACAAGGATTAAAGGACCTGATGTCGTAAAGCCTTGACAGAAATGAAAATTCATATCAAGGTCGTGACGACAAAACTCCAGTTGCAATAGAAGAGTAATTGAAGGCAAAACGAGTTGGGCGCAACAGAAACTCCAAGTCAGGCAACTATGAATTGATGAAGACAAAGAGTTAAAGTCGCGACATCACTTCGAGGTCGCGATGTAATTCAAACTCGGGCGGTAAAGGACAAGGTCACCGACACCAAATGAAGTCGCCGGCCATTACACGCACACCGGATCGGGAAACACCGATGTCGCCACATTAGCTCGCAGGTCATGGCTATCAACACCGCATCGGGTCAAGCCGCGACATCGCCGAGTTCGATATCAACACGCATTAAGTCGCCGCGACATCGCCGCAGGTCGCGATATCAACACCGCACGAGCGTCGCCGCGACTTCGCCGAGGTCGCGATATCAGAAGACATGAACAATTGCCGCGACATCGCCAACGTGCGCCGCATATATCATGAGCAAAAGAGAATAAGTCGCGACAACACCTAGTTGTCGCGACATCAGTTGCACTGAAAGGAGGTCGCGACATCATTAAATGGTCGCGAAGATCAGTTACAGTGGCGTATGGGTCGCACAATGGGCCGTAGGTCGCAACATCCGCCGCACGCACTGCAGCGTCGCGATACATATCATAAAGAGTTAAGGTCGCTGATAACAAGAAGCTTGGCCGCGACACCGGTTAGAAAACAAACGCGAAGACATTAAGTGGTCGCGAACATCAATTGTGAATAACAAAGGTCGCGACATCATTTAGCCAAGCCGCTGACAATGTTTCCAAGAGATAATGACGCACGCCATGACTGCATGAAAGCCTCGCGACATAATCAAGACAACAAAGGTCGCTGATAAAGAATCGATGTCGCGACATCAACTAATCGGGCCGCTAATCAAGTCCAAAATAGGTGCATCGAATTAGTAATTCCGCAACTTCTCGTAACCCTATAAATACGCTAGAACAAGCATCGGCTGGGGAAGCGCGTAGCTTTTTGCAATGACTCGAAAGAGAGATCTGATCACGGCGTCTGGGCATTTTAATTTTTCTTTCGTTTTGTTTTTATTTTTAGATTAGTTTGTTCTTTATTGCAAATTCGATCCGAACGCAATGCTAAAATTTTAGTCGAATGCGCACTTATTTTCCTTCAAATTACCGTCTGGGTTGCTCAATTTCGCATAAATTTTAGAATTCGAACTACCAAATAGCTTATTTACGCTGCTTTCTTGATCGTTAGTTATCAGATGGTAATCCAAAGGATTTAGAAACCCAGCCTATCAATTGACGCTATTGTAAGAAATTATCTTTCCGCAGAATTTTTATTCATTAAAGTCGAACTTCGCTTGTAAATCTACTTGTCGGTCTTGTGTATTTTCTCGTTATTGATCCCAATATCGTCTCATACCCATTAACTGATCGTCTCAAGCTCGATTTCCAGGAGGCCCTCCGAGTGACATGTAGGAAGGCATCTCGAGAGTAATGAACAATTTCGGCTAGTATGTTAACCCGATATCACTGGGACTAGTGTGCTCAGAAATTAAACTGACAACCTCTGCTTCACTGAGACGAAATTGGCCGGGCTTTTATCAATTTAAGCTTCGGCAGAGTTCACTTCGATTCGAATAATGAATCTAACTCGTATTAGCAAAGATCTAATCAAGGAAAGAATGAGCTATTCTAATTTTGAGGAAGAGAAATCAAGATAGTGTAAACCCATGCAATGACTTAATCTAGAGCTGGCTCATAAATTCATGTTGTGGGTATGAAGTATCGAAAGAAAATACCTTAACAAGGCAACCCGGATTAAAAGTAGTTATCTAACACTCTGTCTTCGAGAGAAACAGTGAAGATTAGATGATGAACAGTGGGGTTTGGAGAGATCCAACTGCATTATCATATTCTCGGACTGGGCTTTTAAATTCCAGGGTTCATTAAGCAAACGATAGTAACTGCAGTGAATTGATGTTTCACAATACGTATTTTCAATGCCCTTTAAAAGATAACCGTTCGCCTAAATTTGTAATTTTATTATTTCAAGATTCAATTCATTTGTTATTAATTCAATTTCTTTTTAGTTTTCATTATTTTGTAAGTTTTTAAAGTCGATTTCAATCACCGCTTTAAAGTCCAAATAGTGTGAAATTTGATTAGTCGTAGTTGATCGATAATTTTCGAGATCTCCGTGGATCGATATCCGGGATTAAATCCATTTATTACTTGTTCGACCAGGCACTTGCGTGTGGATCTTGGATCAAAAATAAAAGAAATTATCTAATCTTAAGGAAACCGATTTAATGAGTATAATATTGTAAAGAAATATAACCAACAAGTTTCATGGCATTATTTGCCGATTAGACACAATTTCGTAATGGTGTCATACTCAGATACGTTTTTCGTCCACCAACAAGTTTTATGGCGCCGTTGCCGGGGATCGAAAGAATTAAGTATATCAATATTCAGACGAAAGAAGGAAATACTATTGAAAATATTTGTTGGCTTGACTAATCCTATTAATGTGAGTATGTTTTGATTTCAGGAAAAACTTTAATGCATAGAAATGTAACACCGATCCGATTCCGAACAGATAATCGAATCAGAGAGAACACTCAGAAGCCTGAGAAAAACGAAAAGGGCGTAAAACTCATTTATGGCGTATGGAAGGTAAGACCAAGATCAAGGACAAAGAACAATTTAAGGCTTCCAATCAATCGGGATACAACGGAGAACTTTTGGAGACCTATTATTCAGATGAATACTCAGAACGCACAACGACGCTTGATGCAAATAACTTTGAACCGGAAGCCAAAGACCGACATACGGTTCAGCAATAACAGCTTACATCGTCATCCTACGAAGACTCTAAATGAGCACCGTAGGTTTCTCGCATGGCAAACATGTTGAAGTTGGAATGGGTGAGACCCGCAGGTCATAAATCAGATTTATTCCCATTTTCTCTTAAGAGATACAAGAACTACATGGTAACGAATCACCATATGGTTCCGCTGGGATACTGGGAGGAGCCAGAAGCCTATCGGTAGATTCTTCCCCATCACTCACCTCGCAGAAGGAGGGAGATAATCTGAGAGTTCCAACAGGGGAAGATGAGAGCCTTTGGCTGCAGCGACGGGAGAGATTCAAAGGTTGTCAAAAGATGCTCGATGCATGAATGACTCAAGACCCAAATGGACATAGTATCATGCCTTAAATGATACATCAAGGGCATTATCGATGCTTCATGCTGTGGAGCATTCAAACGAAGAGAGTGCCGTAAGAGCAAGATCCGAATGAGGACCGCGAATGCACATGAAAGCTCCATCGAGTTTTCAAGAGTAATCGGGTGAGGAAGAGGAGTCATGAGCCGAGCAAGATGACAAAACATGGAGGCAGTTGTATGCCATCATGCATGTAATGGACAAGGTGAGAGGGAAGATGCACACTACTCGCGAAATAGAGCAAATGAGAGGGAACTATCGAGAGGAAGGCCGATGTACCCACCGAAGAACTGCTTTATGATGTGCCGAGGGAGGTTATGCATTGGGGGAGCCACATTACTTCAAACCAAACTTAACCCCGCTGTAAAGACACTATCATCCAAAGATCGAGGAACCATGAAAATTTTTCAGAGGCGAGGGGCCTCACAAGGCTCCAAGGCATGGACGTAATCCTCAACGTATATCAAAGAACTACCAAGGTTCCGCAGCAAAGAAGAAGGAGGTGAAAATAGAAACGAGTACCGCAGTCGTAGGAGGGCGAACCATTCAAGATCAATGCCGCACCACTGGGATAACAAGAAGTCAAGAACCTCCATGAACAAAGTTTGCGTAATCGGGAAGCCTCAAATACCAATTCTCAAATTTTTCAAGACCATTAATGCCTCCTCAAGAACCCGGAGGACACAAATGTGGCAACTGGCCCTAAACTCGCAAAACCAATCGAAAAGAGCCTTCCCAAAGTGACACGAAGAAGAATCCAAGACCGCATGGCCAAATATGGGAAAGACTCGTGGAAAAGACAGAAAAGATGAAAGCAAATAAGGGAGAGGGGAAGTGCCCGACAATGATGAAATAATCGGAGAAGGAAAGAAAGAAGGAACAAATGTCAGAGAAGAAGGAAGCAAAGAAAACCTGGCAATGACCGTCAGCCCCATTTCCACAAGAGTTTAAATCAAAGATGAGGAATGGGCTTTGCAAGGTTTTTGAAAACCTTCGTGTCGGAGATCGAGATGCCTTTCACGTATGGGTGACTCCGATGCCAATTTTATGCAAAATTTTGAAAGACATAATCGAAAGGTAAAGAGGAAGATCGGCCAAGCATGAATCGGTGGAACTTGATTGCAACTCGCAAAGGCCGTGATCAAGAGGAGACTTACCGTAAAAGACGTAAGGATCCAAGGAGCTTCACCATTCCCCTAATTCATCGAGAGCTCAGCTCGTGAAGCCTCCGTGACTCAAAGCCAAGACAATTTAATGCCCCATTCTCGCTGCCAAGAAGTTGTGCCTTGGGAGCTTACCCCACTAATGCACCTCCAAATGGCGATAGAACTCCTCGCAAAGCCTGAAGGAACTCATAGAAGATGTGGCCGTAAAGGTGGAAAATTTATTTTTCCCGCTGAATTTCATCATACCTGACATGGAGGGAAGATTCACAGTCCTACTGAAGGCCATTCGTAATCGAGTACTCTAATCGAGCATGCTAGAAGGGAATTCTCACTCTCAGCTGAAGAGTGGGCTGACTTCAATTTAATCGGTTTGAGGAATTTAGAGACAGAAAGGGAAGATATCGTCAATAGAAGATATATGTCAACAACTCATTTAATATGATTAATGCCTTAACTTTCAATCAATGAAAAAGAGATGAATTTCCAAGATTCAAGGTTTTGATTCGCATTTTCGCACATCGCCTTACATTCACCGAAAAAGTTATGAGCCTGGAATAAAATGGGATGAAAAAAGGAGACAAAAATGAAGAAAGGAATTTTCATCAAGAAACCAATGAAGAAGGGCTATTTAAAGGAGTTGCCAAGTCATTTAAAGTATGCTTACCCGAGTCGCTAAAGAGTAAACTACAAGAATAATTTCGCTAGACTCGCGATGTCAGGTTCAGAAGCGCTGGAAATTTTGGCGGAATCATAAGGAGTCTATAGCTCGGGTCTATTGAAGAGTTAAAAGGTATCGGGCCCATCAATATGCATGCACAAAATATCGGCGAAAGAAAATGCAAAGCCAACTGATTAACATCAAAGCGAGACCGAATCCGCAATGAAAGAAGTAAATGGGAAGCGAGGTGCTCAAATGGTTAAATGCTGGTTTTATCTATGAAATTTCGTACGCCTCGGGTTAGCCTACCATGGTTCCAAAGAAGGGTGGATTTAACAGGATCCGTAATGAAAGAAATGAATTAATTCCGCAATAAGAACAAGGATGATGGAGAGTATGCATTGATTACGTGAAGCCGAACACTACAACCAGAAAGATCATTTCCTTGCCCTTCATTGATTAGATGTCGACGTGTGATTAGCAGACACCCCATTTTTATTTCGATCGGTATCTGTGCCACAAACCGCATTGCACCAGAATTCGAGGACCAAGAAGACCACATTCACATGCCCCTATGGCATTTGCCTTCGAAGGATGACATTTGGGCTGTGCAATGCTCCTGCTAATTTCCAGCGATGTATGATGTCAATGTTCTCGATTTTGATCGGTGGGGTCATGGAAATTTTTATGGATGACTCTACAGTGGTGGGTCCGGGGCCAACAATGTTCGAATTCAACCCGAAAATGCGATTTCCAAAGATGCAAGGACAAACAAATTAGCACTAAATTTGGGAAAATGTCATTTCATGGTAAATAAGGTATTGTTCTTAGTCATAGCACTTGACATAGTATTAGAAGTGGACTAATCCAAGATTTTACTATCAAAACCCTTGCACCTCCCACAACAAAGAAAGGGATGCGTTTCTCGGGGCATGCTGATTTTATAGAGATTCATCAAAGACTTCTCGGAAAATAACTGCATCACTCATGCATTATCGAGAAGGACACAAAGTTTAATTTTGATGCATTCTCGTGATACGCCTTTTGAAGAAATCAAGATCAGATTGGTCTAAGCACCTATCATGGCTTGCACCGTATGGGGATCAGTGGACTGACTTAATGTGTGATGCCAGTGATTTCGCAATGGGGGCTGTATTGGGGCAAAGAAAAGAGAAAATATTAAGAGCCATATACTATTATGCTGGAAGTGGTGAACCTTTCAATGAAGCACAAAAAACTATTCCACAACCGAAAAGAGATGCTAGCCATAGTGTTTGCTTTCAGAGAAATTCAGGCCATACATTTCAGATCCCATGTTATGTCACACAGTACTCATGCAACCATCAAAATATCTGATGTCAAAAAAGGAAGCTAAGCCAAGACTGATAAGGTGGGTGTCAAGCACGCAAGATTTGATCCGGAAATTAAAGATAAAGGGGGTGCGACAATGTGATAGCTGCTCACTGGGTCTGTGCAGAAAGGAATGAAACAAAAAAAGGAGGAGGCGTGACTACCGTAAAACTTCCCGTATGAAAGCCATTTAAGGTGTCATTCCAACTTCCATGGTATGTCGATATTGTGAATTGACGAAGCTGATGGAGAAGTTCCTCAGAATTCTAAATACAACGTAAAAGAAAGCTCAGATCGACTAAGCAGTACTACATCCGGGATGACCCATCGCTATTTAAAAGAGGTGTCGGAGATGATTATCTACAAGATGTGTGCCAGAGGAGTGAAATTAATGTAAATTGACGAATGCCATATCACCATACGGGGGCGTTTTCGAGAAAGAATTAATACAAGATACTCAACTGATTTTATCGCTCACCATCTTCGTGAGATCAGGCCGAATGGGTCAAATTGTGTGATATGCCAAAGATTGGAAATATCGCCAGTTAGAATGAAATGCCCTAAAGGCATAATGGTGGAAAATCTGATGTAATGGGAATAGATTTTATGGGGATCACTCCACCACTGGTTTGAAAGTCGATATACTCTGGATTATGCTTCCTAAACGGTGGAAGCAAAGGGTCACCATGTAATGATGCTAATATTAATGTGAGTTTTTTACAAAAAGAATATTTTTGAGCGATTTGAATCTTAACTATCATTAGTGATGGGGGAAGTTTCATTTTGCAAACAAAATATTTGCAAAAACCATTAGAGAAATGGATCGCTGATGTTAGTCTAAATTTTATCATCCCCTAATTAACGGATGTGCAGAGATTTCCAACAGAAGATTAAAATAATCCTGAGTGAATTTAAGTTCAAGCAGAAGGATTGGCCTTCCAAACTGATGATGTACTTGGGGCTTATACAAAGATCAGACAATAACAATATCAACATTAACAAAAGCCCAAAACTCCTATCGAATGTCCCCATATTGAGTTTACTTTTGGCAAACCATGTCATCTACCTCGTAACTTGAATACAAAGCTATGCGCCATCAAGAAGCTGAACTTGATTTTAAAACCGCAAAGGAAGAGAGACTGCCTAACCGAATGAATCGAAGAACCGGAAATGAAGCCACGACAATGCTACAATATACAAGGACAAAACAAAGAATGGCATGATCGTGAGGATTCTGAGAAAAGAGTTCAGAGCAGAGAACAAGTTCTTCTTTTAACCTGCATCGGGGTTATTTCCGGTGGAAGTTAAAATCCAAATGGAGGGATCCATACACAGGCCAAGCACTACATTTGGAACGTGAACATTAAAGACCGATGCCGGGAAGAATTTCAAAGTCAATGAACAAAGATCGGCGATTATCAAAGCAGGAGGAAAGAAAGAAAGCAGATTCCAAATTTCGGTTCATCGAGAGAGAGAAAGAATCAAAACAGCAAGTTCAAATAAGGACTCAAACTGAAAGGAATTGATGGAGGCACCCATAGAGATTTTAGTTTCAATTTTAGACTTTGATTTTTTTATAATTCACCTTATTTCGCTTTTTTAGTTTTATAATGATTAGTTAAGACAGAAGTTAATTTTTTGTTTAATTGAATCCTTTCCGAAATGTTATGCTTATGCATAAATGCAAGGGAAGAGAGAAAGTAACAACTTCCAGGATAACTCCAGCAATTCACAGGAAAGAGCTATTTGGAAAAGGGGAGCATTCTTTTCCCTATACAAATTTTGTGAAAATTGAATAAGATACATGTTTGAATTGTCGTTTGGTAATGGTTTATTCGATGATGAGAATCAAGTAATTAATCAAGATGAAAAGCTGTCTCTGCTCATTAAATTTGAGGCAATTGCGCACTAGGTCGCGGATTAAAATTATAGTCGCGACGTAAACCGGCTTCCTGTCAGGCTGATGTCGTGACTACCAAGATCACAAGAAAAGTGTTGGTCGCAACTAAAGGCTTGCGTCGCGACGTAAATCAAGTCGCGACGTAAATTGGTCGCGACAAGAGCACCTTCCAAAGAGTGGATGATATCGCACAACTAACAATGTCATGAGATGCTCAAGGTCGCGTTCTGATGTCGCAGCTTAGGATGACTTTCGTCTTCCTACGCTTAACTTATGTCAGCGAGCAAAAATATTATGTCGCGACATAAAGAAAAGTTTACCACTGGCAAATATTTAATTTCGCCTAAATTTAAATGACAAAGACACACAGCAAGATAAATTTAAGTCACGATAAGCGCAAATAAATGAAATAATGAATAGCCCACAATAATAATTGAATTGCAACTGTTGAGAAACTCTCTTCATTATCATCTCCTTCCGTGAAGCAAATTCAACTTTTCATTTTCGCATCTCCCCTGGTTTTCGATTCTTGCAAACCCTAAACCCGAACTCTTCCTAAAACCCTTCCTAACTAGAAAATGGCTGACCCTTCTACCCTCGTCCCAAACCTGAACGAAATCATGGAAGAGTATATGCAACCAGCAGAGGAAGTTCATCAGGAAACTACCATGGAGAACATATCATTTTAAATGTAAATTAAGTCCAACCAGCTTACTCAAAGAACAGAGAAGGAAAGGAAAAGAAAGGCAAAGAAGAAGAAGCAGGAGGACGAGTTCGTTTCGTAAGAAGCTTTCACACCGAAGAAGCACTATGCCGAAAGGGGTTTGTCGAGAAAGGGATTCAACCAACTCATCTCCCGCTCAAAGAATTGATGTGAGCAAAGAAGGTGGGAAAATTATGCAAACATCAAAGATCCGCTACGCAGTTAGCCGTTAGAGAATTTTACTCCAACCTTGTTGGGAGAAAGGAGAACTCTATTTTTGTCAGAGGGGTTTGGGTTCCATATGGAGCAAAGACTATTAATGAGATGTATGGGATGGAAGGACAGAAAAATGGATCAAAATTCAAGAAGCTGATGAATAACCCTAACTGTGAGAAGCTTCATGAAAATTAAATGCATCTGCAAAGGGCAATGGAAGAAAGGAAAAGGAGAGCAAAAGACCCTAAACAGGGGAGATCTGACAGAAGAAGCAAAGGTATGGTTCTATTTTCTGGCTTATGTTCTGGTTCCTATAAAGCATGTCATACAAGAAGAGAATCAGAAGCCATCATTCTCTGCGCCATACCGAAGGGCTATAAGATCGATGCTGGAACAAATATTGAAAATTTATAATGAGGTATCACTTAAGGTAATAGTGTTTAACTTTCACCCAAAGAACCATCACAAGGTTATGTATTAGGGCCGGTGTGAAGGGAACATGGAAGAGGGAAGAAGAGGTCTCAAGTTCTACTCATTAACTCGACAGGTGAGCAAGGGGCCAAGAAATTCAAGAAAAAGGGTCATAAAGGAAGGAGATTCTGAGATGAAGAGGAGAATGCAAGGCAAGAAGAGGACATCTTCTGTCAAGACCAAGAAGAACAAAACTTAAACACAAATTTTAAGGGAACACCTCTATTTTACAGAGGACATGGAAGTATGAAAGAAGTCCTATAGATTTCACCACCCCACCGACCAGCCTCTCCACCAATGAACAGGATTTCGTGAGAACTGTGAGAAAGCTCTAGAGGAGCCCAAGAAAATAACCAAATAATGGAGATGCTCATTTCTATGCAGAAAAGTATGGAAGAAAGAGAAGAGAAATGGAGCCTCCAACAGCAATTTAGAGAAGAAGTATATGAGGCAGAATTAAGAAGAAGAGATAAACAGTGGGAAGAGGAAATGAACAGAAAGGAGGAAATGTATGAAGAAGAGTTGAAGAGAAAAGAGCAGAAATGGGAAGAGGAGTTGAGCAGTAAGGAGGAGCAGATAAAAAAGATCTTAGAGCACCAAGAAGAAAGGTCAAAAAGGAAATGGAGGAAAGAGATCGAGATCTACTGAAAAAATTACAGCTTAGCCATGAATCATTCTACACACCGTATGATCGAGACTCTCAACCTCTAAAACTCATAAAAGAAAGGGATTCGTGAGCAAGAGGCCAAGACAAAGGAGCGTATCAAGGGGCTTTAAATTCCTCTATATGTCATTATTGCTGTGACTTCGAAGAAGATGAAGGATGTAGATAAAGTGCTTGATGCATACTGATGCTTATAAGAAAATTGGCCGAAAATTCGATTTAATTAACAATAATCTATCCAAATTTTTAGAGGTCATGACGTAAATGGAGTACAATGAACACATTTGGGTCAAAGGCAAGATGATCCTCGAATAAGAAAGCTGATCTCACCAATGAACTGCGACAAGAACAAATAGAAAGGAAAATGTCAAGAAGAAGAAGAGGACAAATGAAGTTCCCAAGTTCAACCCCAACCCGCTACCCTTGATCTCGGGATCCCGAACATCTTTGTTCCTCCTCGTAAAAGAAAATATACCTTCATTGATTTGTCAATCTCTCCTCATTCCTATCCCCGTTATTCTCAACATTCGCATTCTCAGCGAATAAAATCGTAAATTGCTTTATGTGTTTGAAGTCAAATTGTGTTTACTGGGCGAATTCCTGTGAGGAATAAAGAGAATTTAGCTTAGAATGAAAATGCCGATATATCATAATATGATCTAAATAGGTAATTGATTGCATGATGCGATGAAACACAAATAATTACATAATAAAGGCCGAATGTGGCACATAATTGAATTGAAACACAAAATTGCATAATTGACTCGAATTTAGTCGATAAGTCCGTGTTAAAGGAAGTTATACAATCAAGGAGCAAAACATATTTTGGCTCAAGTATAAACAAGAAGCCAAAGAACTTGTGAACTCTTAGATCAGTAACCCTCATCAACTAAATGAGTCAAGAACATCCTTAAGGTTATTCATAGCTAGCCAAACCGATTTCTAACTTGTTAGATTATTGATCAAGGCGAAATCCTGTGTGATACAAACTAATAAGAAATGACAGCATCCTGGGAACTCGAGCCGCCTAGCCACCATTATTTATATAAGCTTCTCGCATACACCTTAGTTCCCGAATTTGAGCCAAAACATTCCCTATCTTCAAAACAAGCCAATCGAAATCCCAAGCCATCCTTATAACTAATCCTCCAAAGAAAGAACATCCGACACCCAAGAACTCAAGGAGCGGAGGAAGAGACAAAGTTTGGTGGAGTATATTTTGGGGAACTAAAGGAGAAACACAGAAAAGGGTGAAGAAAGAAAAAAAAATCTGTGCGGTATGATACAAATGTAAAAGAAAAGTTTGAAAGGAAGAAGTTTTGTCTCAGGCTAATTCTCTAACAATTAAGTTCTTCAGGTGTTTCAACACCCAAGACTTAATGTTTAACTCAAATGGAGCTACTAACCCAAAGTTCGCTAAGAGTGTTAGAAAGCCTAAAAGACGTAACATTGCATTATTCCCGAATGGTTAAGTAGAAAAGTTCCAACAATGAGAAGTACAAATTTGAAATTGGAACAAACAATTTTAAAAACAGAAGAAATCAGAAGATTCCCAAGGATGAAGTCTGGGGAATCAAATGTTAGTTGCAAGGAAAAAGGAAGGCAAGCAGTTAAGTAAAGAAGAAGGAAGAGTTCTGGGTAATCTTAACCTAAAAGTTCCATCCATCCTACCCATGACCCAAGCCTAACATTACAAGCCTCGGGAAGAGACTCCGATTGATCTTGAAGGTTGAAATTACCTACATTAGTGGAGATCAATATGAACAACAAGCATATGGAATTTAAAAAAAAAAAAAAAAAAATTCAGAAAGGATCAAAATTGTGAAGGAACTCAGAGGATTAATTGACTCACTAAGAAAAGAGGGAGAAAACCAATCTATTCTTCAGAAGGATCAATTGACTAAACTATTTATAAATTAAATTCAACAATTTAGCTTGCACACTTGATCGAGTAGAAACTAACCTTCAATCGACTTAAAGCTAGATATACGTAAAAGAATGCAATTCCTTGTATTTCAATTAAATTCGTTGGAATCAGAACAATACGTAAAATGTCCTTTTGCTGAGGATTAAACAAAATCTTTCTCTTATTTTCTAGGATAAGCAAGGTTTAAGTTTGGGGAGTTTGACGAGCTTAAAAGTCATCCATTTTCAGTCCATTTTTCCGATTGATTTTTATCTAAAAAGGATCACTTATGTGCGGTAAATATGGAAAAACTCACCAACTCACATGCAAGAGGGAATTCAAGAGAAAGAGGAATTTTTGCGTGAGAAGGAGCAGAAGGTGAATGAGTGGCCACTGATATAACTCGCTGAAGAAGGCGTAAAGCAGAGAGGCACAAGGATTAAAGGATCTGATGTCGTAAAGCTCGATGTAAATGAAAATTCATATCAAGGTCGCGACGACAAAACTCAGCCGCTTGCAACAAGAGTAATCAAGGCAAACGAAATGGGCGCAATGCACACTCCAAGTCAGGCAACTATGAATTGATGAAGACAAAGAGTTAAGGTCGCTGACATCACTTCGGCGGTCGATGCACTAAACCCGCGGCGCGGGACAAGGTCGCCGCGGACACCAAATAAGTCGCATATAAGATGTACAATCGATTAAACACGATGTCGCGACATCGCCGTAGGTCGCATATCAACACCGCAGATCGGTCGCCGCGACATCAGCCGAGGTCGCATATCAACACCGCATCGTAAGTCGCCTCGACTACCAGCAAGGTCGGCATCAACATCAGACGTGGTTGTCACCTCGCCGAGGTCGGCGACATCGTGACATGAACGCTTTATCGCGACATCGCCGCCGCGACATCATGAGCAAAAGAGAATAAGTCGCGATAACATTTTAGTCAGCCGCGATATCACAGACCAAAGGAGGTCGCGATGCATCACAATGGTCGCTACATCGCCATAAAGGGTGAAGGGTCAGCGATAATACCGAGGTCGCGACATCCGCCGCATGTAATTCGCAGTCGCTGACATCAAATGTACAAAGAGTTAAGGTCGCGGAGAACAAGAAGCCGGCCGCGACACCGGGGCTAGAAAAATGTAGCGACATCATTAAGTGGTCGCAACATCAATTGTGAATAACGGCGTCGCGATATCATTTAGCCAAGCCGTGACAATGAAACTCTAAGAGATAATGACGACACGTCACGACCAAACAAAGCCTCTACGACATAACTGAAGACAACAAAGGTCGCGACAAAGAATCGATGTCGCGACATCAAGAACTGAATCACGCGAATCAAGTCCAAAAAGAGGTGCATCAAAATTAGGCCCAACTTCGTAACCTCGGCAATACGCAGCCGCCATCAAGGAACGTAGAAGCGCGACAAAAGAGGATCCGGTCAAGGCTCCGTATTTTAATTTTCTTGTTTTGTTTTTATTTTTAGATTAGTTTGTTCTTTATCGCAAATTGATATGAACGTTAGCTATTAAAATTTTAGCTGAATGCAGAATTCTATTTTCCTTCAAATTACCGTCTGTCATTTAATCGCATAAATTTTGGAATTCGAACCACAATAGTCTATTATTTACAGCTGCTTTCTTGATCAGTTAGTTATCAGATGGGTGTAATCCAAGGATTTAGAAACCCACCTTCCATTGAATTGACGCTATTGTCGAAATTATCTTTCCGCATAATTTATTCATTGAAGTCAACTTCGCTTTGTAAATCTACTATGGTCTTCATGTATTTTCAGTTACTGATCCCAATATCGCTGTCTCATACCCATTAACGTGGATTGGTCTCAAGCTCGATTTCCGTGAGGCCCTCTAAGGATACGTAGAAGGCATTCCCGAGAGTAATGAACAATTTCAAGGTATGTTAACCCGATATTGCTGACCAAGGTGCCTGTGAAATTAAATCGATAAACTCTCTTCACTCGAGACGAACTGGCCGGGCTTTTTATCAACTTGCTTGGCAGAGTTCGCCGATTCGAATAATGAATTTAATCCCGCATTAGCAAAGATCTAATCATGAAAGAATGAGCTATTCTAATTTTGAGGAAGAGAAATCAAGATAGTGTAAACCCATGCAATGACTTAATCTTGGGAGCTAAGGCTCAAGAAATTCATGTCATGGGTATGAATTATCGAGAAAGAAAAATACTCATAACAAGGCAACCCTGATTAAAAGTAGTTATCTAACACTTTGTCTTCGAGAGAAACAGTGAAGATTAGATAATGAACGGCCTGAGAGATCCAACGCACCATCGTATTCCTTGGACTAGTTTTAAACTGGTGGTTCATTAAGCAACGATAAGGTAACTGCAGAATTGATGTTTCACAATAGTCAGATTTTCAATGCTCCCTTTAAAAAGATAACCTGCTCGCCTAAATTTGTAATTTTTATTATTTCGCATTCAATTCATTTGTTATTAATTCAATTCTTTTAGTTTTCATATTTTAAGGCTTTAAAGCTGATTTCAATCACCGCTTTAAAGTCCAAATAAAGGTGAAATTTGATTAGTCGCAGTTGATCGATAATTCTCGAGATCTCCGGTAGATCGATATCCGACTTAAATCCATTTTATTACTTGTTCGACCAGGCACTTGGCAGATCTTGGATCAAAAGCGTAAAGAAATTCTATCTAATCTTAAGGAAAACCGATTTTAATGAGTATAATTGCAAAGAAATATAAACTAACAAGTTTCATGGCATTATTGCCGATTAGACAATAGTCCTTTGGTAATGGTGTCATAAATTTGTATATGTCTTTTTGTCCAATTAACATTTTTCATCAAGATATCACAGAGGTGGTTGGTATTAAAGTGAGGATATTCAGTTTTAGTGGGAGTTTGTATTTGAGATACTTTTGTTATGGATATATTTCTAGTTATTTCAGTTATAAATATTTTGAGGTTTTATATTCTGCAGAACTTCAGTTTCTTGTTTATTAACACTCTGAACTAATTTTTGCTTGATCTCACTGAAGAATAGAGTTGGACTAATTGGAAATAGGCATGTTAAGATCACATTACATGTAATTTCCATGCTACAAGGCAACGATGCCAAAAAATTGATTGATTCTTTTCTATATTTTTAAACCAAATCAAATATGCTGACAAATTTCTTGCCACTACTACCAGAAACTGAATTCAGTCCCCAGCAGCAATGCCATACAACTTGTTGTGCACTTATTGTACTGGTTTTCTATTGTTTGATTATGATAATATATTTAAAATTCAATTTGGTCTAAATCACTGCAAGTGCACAAATCATACAAGTAATAAAATGGATTATAAGTCCAGATATCATTCCCATGGGGATTGATGAGAAAATTTAAAGATCAACTACCCTTACTACTCAAGATCATCACTATTTGAACTCCCAACTTCATAGATGAATAAACTAACATAATTTGAATGAAAGAATCTTTGTCTAATGTTCTGTAATGAAAAAAAAGAAAACAAATAAAAATTAAGTAAGAACTAAATGGATTAGAGAGGTCACTGATTTGCAATAACATTAGGAATGGGACCAGCGTTATAATTATTAATTTGCATCAGGTTCTAAAACAAATTTATCTAATGCTTTGAATCATGGACTTGTCCAAGAGCATGATAGTATAGCCTTGGAATACCTCATGACACTATACATTTCACTATTTAGAACGTCATATTCCTGAACCAAGTCAATAGGTCTAAATAGTTACTTTTAGGATTTGATCCTCCTTCTAAGATCTGGTTGTTTTTCCTAAACCAGTACTTCACAACCATTTCTAGACTGGTTAGCTTGCCCTATGTATTGTGGATAACACAGTTCTCCTTCAATTTAATTGACATCTCAATTCGCATTGTCCGAATAATCACTCCTTCTTGGCAAAAAGCATTGTAAATTGATTCTTCCTAACCGATAAATCATCAAATAGTTCTTATTCCTCGGGAACACACTTTTGCTGTCACCCAAAAGGGAACCTTGAAGTCAGAGATTATAACATCACTAGTGATCTATCAAAGTGATATTTAGAGTATTTTAGTTCTACAGATATCAATCTAGCATACCCTTAAGGCTACTGCTCTATGCTCTTAGGTAGTCCATCTCTGTGTTACTTAGAGGGATCCTAGAAATCAGAACACAGATACAACTTCTTTCTGGGTATAGTCTACTGATACTTAGAACAATTCACTACTGGAACAGTATCAATTAAATCAATCTAATATTCAAACCCATAACATTCATTTAAAATACTACAAAATGATAACCAAACACCCATTCCTTCCCAGATGGAGGATAGCCTTCCATAACTGGATCACAACTTACAATAACTAATTGATTAAACAAATTCATTAAAACTGTAATCAAAACTAAATAAAATGGTTTTCTGAAAATTTTCCAGATTCTACTCAAGTTTGGACATAAATGAAGCTTGATTTACAATGATCCTAGCTCAATATTGTAGCTCAGATTAACCTTTCTAATCTAAAAGATGCAAAATAAAAATAAGAAAATAAAAAATAAAAATAAAAATATGTATAAAATCTCTGTCTCTCTCTGAATTCTCTCTTGAAGATATTGCTCTCGATCCTCTCTAATCGCTGCCCTATCTTTTTCTATTTATAGGCCTCATAAATGTTGGGCCAAAATTTTAGACAAATTTGATGAGTTTCTATGCAGGCCCAACTGGGTTCATTGTCGCGACAAAAGAAACAATGTCGCGACATTGTAGCATTTGTCTTTGTCTTCAGGCTCGGTCATGTCCTTGTCGCAACAATGGTGTGTCTTCACTTTTAGCCTTTGATAACTGTTTGTCGCGACATATGTGCAGCTTCTATGTCTTCACCTTTTGTTGTAGATTTGTTGCAACATTTCTAATCGACATTTCTTTTGAGTGATTGTCATGACCAACTTTTTATTGTCGCGACAAAGTTCTTTGCCTTTTCCTTAAATTGTGTGACGACAAACTTTGGAAATGTCGCGACAAAGTTCAACTGACTCCTTCTCATAATTGTCGCGACAAAGTTTCAAATGTCACAACATTATTTCCTTGCCATGTACTACTAATGTGAAACCTCGAGAAAATCTAATTTTCTGAAAAATGGCAAAATGGTAATTTTGGTCAAAATCCAGAAATTTTCTAGATCTCGGATGACAAAACGGACTTCGCCGTTGGAATCTTCTCGCAAAATCTAGCTACCACGTCGAATTTCATCGAATTCTGAGACAATCTGAATTTACACGTTTTTCGAGGCAACGAGTGTAGTGCGGGACACTTGACGCATTTTGAGTGGCTTATAGCGTGCCACGTGTCAGGTGTAGAATGAGTCAACTTGAGCTCAAGTGTGGGGCCCATGGGTGACATGTGGCACCTCCTAATTGGAGGGAAATCCAAAGTTTGTGGATTAAATGGATAAGGAATTCTACCAACCAATGACAATCGACACGTTATGTAACAAAGTGAGACTTCTCTTCTCCATTTTTACTGAATCCCAAGAATGAGAGAGAGGGGAGAGGAGATTTTGAAAATGAGGTTTTTAAAGAGAGAGCATGTAACTAGATTTCCTACTGACCGCTCTGCCATGCGGGGGCCAAGAAGCAAAGTTGTTCTACACAAGAAGAGCTATGCTGGCACTGCTTTTGTGGAGTTTGAAAACCCAAGAGGTAGGGTCTTCCTACCTTGCTTATTTTCGATTAAGAGCCTTGCATATGGTTTGAGTGTTTGAGGTCGTGAGTGGCTGCTGGTTGGTCCCAAACTTGGGACTAAATTACATTGGAAATTTGGAACTTCGTTGATAGTTTAGACTGTTTGGTGGAAGCTCAGGTGGATAATTTATAATAAATTATGGTCTGGGTATTGTCGGGCCTAAATAATATGGATTTCTGGCTCCACAAAGTGGAACCGATGCTAGGAGAGAGGGCTGCCCACGGATACCATCGCCAGCCGGATCGTTAAAAACAAATTCCTGGGCTTGTTTGATTGGATCGAAAATGGTCCATGTGTGTTGTAATTCAAAATATTGCTTGAATTGGATGACTTGAATTGTGTGAAAGAAATGTTAATGCATGGAATTTAATGTGTTAACATGAGGTCGAATTATATAAAATATAAATGTGTGAGAGCCATTGGAATTAAAATGGATTGTTGATTAGCTCAAGTGAGCTAATTTTGATGTTATTGATATGAATTAAATAATATGTGGTATGTATGTAAATTTTGTTAATATATGCATAATTGATATATCGGGCATGTGTGGTTCGGAAATGGCATAATGCATTTCCATATGCACCGGCAATCTAGAAAATTAGGTATGAGTGCATGGCATGAAAGAAAATGAAAATGGAAAATGGTCAGGAAAGGAATTTCAAGGAAGATTTTCCGAAGAATCGCTCTTAGAGAGTGGTCCAACGCTTCATCTCGAGACGATTTCTATGACTGCTTTAAAATGATCTAGCAATTCGCCTAGGTAGTCCAATATATTTACCGAAACTCTGCAGTACGTCGAGAACAAAACCTTTGTTTTGAAACCGATTTTTTCTCACATTCGCTTAGGCACGCGTGGAGGAAATAATGAGGGCCTCAGGCTGAAAGGCGTAGTCGCACTCATCCATATCACGTAAACATTCAAGTAGGATCATGTATTTGCCTCGAATGTGGTTATTATGAATCATTGCACGCTGCACTTAAGCGAAAGAACCCATATGTGAGACATCACTATCGAGCATTGCTTACCCCGTCGAGGATCATTATTTCAGGTACGTGGAGGTTCTGGGAAGACGACGCCATTAGAGGCCTTTGGTGAGAAAGCCGACATGTGGCTTTGGTATTCATTTTGTATAACATGTATTAAAAATTTAAATCTTAATATATGTTGTATTAGGAGTGATGTATCAACTCTTGGACTATGGTAATATAGTTGATGTATTTTGGTGAGTATTGATGTATGGGCCCAAGTGACCATTTTTACTCATGTATAAGTCTCATAATATGAGACACATGAATTCCGCAGGTTGACGGGTTGTCAACGAGACACCCCGGGATTTGGGGCGTCACAACTGATCTCAGGAGTTTTGTTGCGACATAAAAACAATTATTACGACAAACTTTTGTGAACTCTTGCCTTCTTTTGTAGCGACAAACTTTTCTATGTCATGACAACGCTCCGCTACTTGCTTTGTTCTTTCGCGACAGGTACTTAGATGTCGCAGAACATACTCATCCGCCCTTCACATACGTGCCTGTGGATAAACATTGGAATGTCATGGATTCTTGCCGTCTTCCGCTTCGGACTATGTCCCGACAAAGCTGTGAAATGTCGCGACAAAGTTTCTGCTGCTTCCTTAAGGATTTCTTTTAATGTTTGTCGTGACAAGGCTCTGATTGTTGCAACAATTCTTCTGCTGCATGCCTTGAGTAGGCAAAGGTGAAATTTGTCGCAACATTCAGCAATTTTCTACCTTAGCCATTTTTGCCGATTTCTTTACTGATTTTTGTTCTTTCTTTTAGATTACTGAAAAACACAAATCTAGGTAAAGGTTCCATATTTGTTCAATAAATTGAACTTTTAAGTTTCAAATATACATGAAAAATGGGCTTAAAAATATATGAGTTTTACACTCATCATTGGACCAATTGTAAATAGGCATGTTAAGATCACATTACATGTAATTTTCATGCTACACATCCACATTGTGATCCTTGTCATTCAATCATATCAATACATGTGACCATTGATAGGTCAATGTGACAAAGGCCGCTATGATCCTTTGTTGATACAATTGATGGACTGGATTGATTTCTTGATACATGTTTTGGTTATAAGGTTTGAGCTTATATGTTTTTACATTACAATACATAATTATAAGGTTGTATATATAGCCCAAGTGGCAGATTGTTGGGTTATTTAACCCTGATATTGGGCTTATATGTAGCTATTATTTGTTGTGCACTCAAATAATAATATAAGCCTTTGTTTTGACAAAAAAGCCAAAGAGGAGATTGTTAGAGCTTTTTGTTAGTTGACTTTGTGACTTTACATGTAAAAAAAAAAAAATACAAGTTGGTGAATATTTTGAAAATATTGAAATAAATTATATAGTTGATCAATATTCTGAAAGAGATTTTGGAAGATACTACTTTGATCGTGAATATTCTTGAAATATTTTTGGAAAAATCTTTTAAATTGTGGATATTTTGAAAGAGATCTTGTGATTGGTGAATATTTTGAAGATATATTTGAGGATTCTTTGAATTACATTTGACACGTTTTGTTGATTGAATTTGTATATGGAAATGATGATTTGTGTAAGCTAAATTGGGAAGAGATCCTTGAGGATTCTCTTTGATCTCCATTAGGCATGTTTTGTTGGTTGAAATTTATGATTGCAAAGGATGTCCAAGTTGGTTGAATTGGTAATATGACATATAATACCATCCAAATGGTGTATGGTTTTCTTAAGTCTTTGAGGATCTCGTCCATGGTGGAGAAATATGGTTTGTGGTGGTTTGCATGGAAGAAATCTAAGAGAAAAGTATCTAATGACATTCTTTATTTGTGTTTTGTCCATGACCTTTTTTGCACATGGAATGATCACTTTCAAGAAAAAGTTTGAAAAGATGAGTGGTATTCACTGTAAATGATCACTTAGAAGATTCTTTAACATTGAAAGGAGGGAGTTTTGAGTGGGTTCTTATCGAGATTGTATTTGTACTCAATTGACTCTTAGTGGAATATACAATATCTGGGCATGACGCCATAGAATAAGTATATTACACTTAACTATATTAACAATTTTTTATTCTTTTAATTTTTTTGCATTTATTTTTATGTACATGATTACTCAATTTTATAATTTCAGAATTAAAAACTTAATTTTATTTAAATTATCATAAGGCTGTGTTATAACATTGTCGACCATGGAAATGAATACATTTTATCTCATCTACGCGTATATAAAGCTTTACCATACTCTAAAAGTACATTGCTGTAATAACGAAAATGATAATTGATTTCAGCTTTCAATAATATCCCTCATAATATCTATCATGGTCTTTTAAAAATAAAAATAGAAATAAAAGAAGAAGTACTATCGGAGAAAGCTTGGATTTAGAGTTTAAAAGCAAAATGGTTTCTTTTTTTCTGAATATATATATATATATATATATATATATATATATATATATATATATATATATATATATATATATATGAATAGATTTGTTTTGAAAATATTTATCAAATGAGTTTTTTTCTTTCACACAAGTAGAATTCCAAATGCAAAATTGTATTTTAAAATGGCATTCATTAAATGTTGTTTTAAGGTAAATTTTCAAAATCCTACCTTTTTTAAAACTAATCATTTTTAATATAATGCAGTAAACTAGGGACTTAAACCCCTTCCTTCCTCATGTCATGTCCTTAAATGTTGAATACTCTGATCAACTGAGTTAGACATGTGAATTTCAAAACCACAGTTAGTGATAACGGTTTTGAAAATTTACTTTAAAATTATATTTACTTTAAAACCACGTTCATCAAATACGATTTTAAAAATTTACTTTAAAACTGCATTTATCTTAAAATCACATTCATTAATTGCAGTTTTACACATAAATGTGTAATCGTAACAAAAAAAAAAAAAAAAAGTAATTTGATGAATATTTGTTTAAAGAAATCTATATTTAAAAAGAAAAACTATTTTGGCCCTAAACTCTTGGATTTATTCCTTAGCTGTTAAGCTTGCTAGGAATGGCCCAACACAACACCCCTTCCCAATAAGTATGTCCTCAGAGAAGATATTTTCGTTCCGTCAGAATTACGTTATAGGTTCCACATTTAGCTAATTATATGGCAAATGTTACCATTTTTGGCCCTGCACCCGCTGAAAGTTCCAAGGTAAGGTCGGTTATTCCAAAATTAATTTTGATAAATCAACTAAATGACTTAACATAATTTAATAATTTGATCATAATTTAATATAAAATGAAGTTAACTCAATCAGTATTAAATTTAATTTTTATCTTAAGGTTTTATTTGATTTCTTTAGAATGTTTGAAGGACAATATGAAGGAAAAAATAATAAAGAAGAAAAATGGAAGAAAAATAAATAAATTTAAAATCCATAAATTATTCTCGTACTATATTTTAAACCCACTTCACTTATTAAACTCTTTTATAAAAAGAATAAATATTTTAGAATTTTATAAGTTTTTTGATTGCTTTTTTTTACATTTATTCTGCATTACACCACAGAAGTATTCTCTCTTCCTCACGAAAAACTCGACGGTATTTTCCTATGCCCAACCTCTTTGGCAGTTTTTTTTTTTTAATTTTAGTTTTGCTCAATTATTATAATAAACCAAATATGGGAAAATAATTCTTTTTATCATTTTTTTTCTTTCTTAACATATTTTCTAAAATTAGTAAAAAAAAATATTTCCTAGAACTCCCTAAAAAAACATATTTTTTAGAACTAAACATAACCTAATGGAATTAATCACTTTCCCTCCATTCTTTTTTCAAACATCAATCTTGTTCAAAATTACCATTCAATTTTTTATTTTAGTTATAGCATGTATGTATTTGAAAAGTATAAATTTACTTTATATCTTTAAAAGTTATTTTCAAAATTTTAAAACTTATCATGAAAATTTTTAATGCATTAGGTTTTTAATACCATTAGACTATGTTTGGTTCCCATAAAATTTGATGGAAAGTATAAGAGAGAAAATAGAGAGGAAAAGTAAAATAAAATAAAAATAGAGTTAAATCTGATTTATTATTTTTATTGGCTATTAGAAACTAATTTTATTTATTTTAACTTATCAATATAAAGATTAATAAATTTAAGAATATATAAGTTTTCAAGTAATTTTATTTATATTTGATTGTTTTTAAAATTTATTTAGACAACTAAACACAAGCAAATAATTTTTCTTAAAACTTAATATTTTTCGAGAACCAAACACAACATTAATCTTTTTATGTAATTCCCTAAGAGCTATTTTGGTCGTGTCATTGAAAAAAAAAAAGTCTTCCTTTTCGAAAATAAAAAAGTATTATTAAAAAGACGTGGCACTATTTTGACATTGCTCTGTGTTTCTAGTTTTAAAAAATAAATTGGAATAAGGAATACCTTCAGGAGAGTTATATGCTGGAATTTTTTCTAAAATGCGGCTCTACATATATCACTAGATATGTATTATTAGCTATCTAAGGAATTAACTCCAATTAAGTGATCTAGATTAACTTGGTGGAATTAAAAGTGTTGCATTTAGTTTGACTTTGTAATATGTGGAAATTAAATGTCTTATTTGTGATTTTATGATGAGCTGAATTAGAAATGAGAAATGAAAGGTCATGACTCTTTATGATGGAGGAATGAATCATAAATCTTATTATTGAGGATGTATCATGAATTTGATAATGTATCATGAATCCTCATAACGAGGATGTATCATGAATCTTCATAATGAGGATATATCATGAATTAAGAATGACGCGAATCTCTCATAATGAGGGAATATACTACGACTCTTCAGACAGCACGACTCACTATAAATGCGCGCATGATCCCTAAGTCATATGAACACAATTTTCTTTTTATTATTCCATAAGAGAAGACTAAGTGTTGGTTCTAAAAGGCGGGAAAGGTGCCACCTGGTGAGCGCCAAAGACGACAAGTAGATAACGCTCGCATTGTAGTTTAGAAAAGACGGTCAATGCTCTAATGTATAAGGATGAAGGAATTAGAGAGAAATTTAACCCAAAAAAAAGGAAAAAAAAAGTTATAAAATAATATATTTTTTAAGCAAAAGTGGGCACCACACAATTTTTCATATCCCGCATTCTTAATATTTAAATGGGCCAACGAGAAAAAGCTTGTCAGCTGTTCCATTAACTTGCAACTTGCAAAACATATTTTCAAAAAAAAAAAAAAAGAAAAAGTAGCCCAAAGGAAACTATAGACACAAACCTAAAAAAGACAAAAGTTTCCTTTCTACATGGTCCGCCCTTTCAAGGCATTATAAGCTTAAAAATCCATGGTATTTGTTTTATTCCTTTCTATTTCTTCTTCTTCTTATTATTTTTCTTCTTTCTCGTTTCCTTCGTTATTTCTTTTCTCGTTCTTTCTTTTTTATTTTTTTTATCTTCTTTTATTATTTTTAAGATATGACAATTGTATTTATTTGTTGGTCTGTGATGCTCCAAAACACAGGGGTCCATTGACAATCCGTCAACTTACTAAGCACTCGTGATGCCTGCAACTCGACACCACACCACCGTGTCCCTTCCGAGACCCATGATGAACGAAATCGATAGCCTCTCAGACGAGCTCTACCCAAAATACAACCTATACAAAAAAAATGGCAACATGGCCCAATACAAATGCAAACTAATTCCCACTAGGTCCAATTATGCGAGTGAAAGCGGCCTAACCTCCACTCATCCACTACGGTATCATACAGACTAATTACTCATAGTCCTCAAGAGTTTAATTACAACACTCTTACAAATATTAAAATTAGAACAAGGTTGTTCCAAAGTATTTTTGCAATTCTTTTTACACAAAATACAAGCTAGAACTAATTTGTTCCAAGCTTTTTTACAAAAAAAATTAATTACAAACCACAACCCGACTTTCTTCATAATCGCTGCATCGAAAGTGGAGCCGCCGGCCCACCTGCAGACAATTTTCGTAATTCGAACGGGTTCCACAACAAAGGAAGAATGCCAAGTATAAAACCTTGCCAGGCTTACTCCCCACCTAAGTCAGATTGCAATGCCATGTTCACACAATCAAACATTCCAAGTAAAATGCAGTTTCTACTCTAGAATGCCTGCATGCCATGAATGAAGTGTTACTCACCAAGCCTTTAACACGAGTCCTCATCAACTCCCTTACACATGCTTATGCCAGCCAGAAAACTCACATTGTCGCTTTCACCCAATGACCCTTTATCCAAAACAAAAGCTTTTTGTATTTAAACTCATTGGACATCCTCCGATAAACCGCTTTATTCAAAGCCATTGGACAATCTCCGATAAACAACTTTATTCAAAAGCATTTGATAAACAACTTTATTCAAAAGCATTAGACAATCTCCAATAAACCGCTTTATTCAAAAGCTTGACGCCTTCGATAACAGCTTTATTCAAAGCATGACACCGATAACAAATTTTTATTCAAAAGCATCGATGGCCTCCGATAAACAATTTTATTCAAAAGCATTAGACAATCTTTCGATAAACAAATTTTTATTCAAAAGCATCGGGACAAGCCTTCGATAAACCAAGGCTTTATTCAAAAAACATCGACACCGATAAATCGCTTTATTCAAAAGCATTAGACAGTCTTAGATAAAAAACTTTATTAAAAAACATTGGACAATTTCCGATAAACAACTTTATTCAAAAGCATTGGACAATCTTTGATAAACCGCTTTATTCAAAAGCATTGGATAGTTTTCGATAAATAGCTTTATTCAAAGCTATGAAATGCACCCTTGAGACCTGTTGGACGTAGTCCAAAGTACCGAGCTCACCACCCACTCACTAAGAATGGTGAATGATTATGACCATGCACACACACCCATTGCGATGTCCCCGTGCATATGAAATGCAATTATGCCATTCCATGCATATACCACGCCATATATATGATGAGTGCTATATGTGTGAAACCTCGAGAAAAAAAAATTTAGCAGAGGTGCAAAATTTCTCAGAGGGCTGTGAATTTTCGCAGCCCTGTGTTCTGGTTTTTGGCCTCCGACTTCGGACAACCATAACTTTCTCGTCTGAACTCCGTTTAAGTTGATCTTAGACTCTATGAAAAGCACATGGAGTCAAGAATTTAGCCATGTGCCTGTGGAGGGCAATTGGTGTTCACAACTTTGTAGAAGTTGATGTTGTACCAAGTGTGCAGGTTGCTTGGTTGTGTTGATGCGAGAAGTTACGTGTTGACATGGCCATTACATGGCATGGCGTAGGCTATATTGTGTGCATAGTATGTCATGTCTTAGCCTAGGAAATGAGGTGTGTCATTACTAGCCTAAGTAGTGATTGAGGGTCATGAATGGCCGGGTATGGTTCAACCCTAACCATGGGTTGAAGTCCGAGTGTGTTGAGACCTGCTTCGAATAGTCCGAGACCTGGGTTTAAAGGCCGGGCCTGGCTCCATGGTTAGTCTTGAGACGAGGTAAGGTGTCCTGATGTCAAGGGCTGCTCTGGGCTCGGGACAAGGGCAGTTATTAAGGTGGAAAGAATTCGGAAGGATATCCAAATGACCATCTGGAAGGGAAATTAGTTTACCAACCGGTCGACTGGTTCACTGTTACAAGAAGGCTTGGGTGCTATGGTATCCAACCGGATGACTGATCGGACGACTACCAAGTCGATCGGTTCAGTAGATAGTGTCTTTGTGACCTGTTTTGAGGCTGATTTGGAGCTCGGGTTTGTAACGTTTTGGGGCCAGTCTCTAAGCCCTGTTGTACTTGTTTAAGGCTTGCTTCGAAGGCCTTTGTATGTGGTTGATTGTTGTGGCATCTCTTGGTTAAGAGGGTGTCATGTTTGAATTGCAATATGGGTACATTACCATATTGGTTTGTAATGTGTTTGCTAGTGAACATGGCCAGCACATGGCATGTTATAGGCTATCCTAGGGGCATAACGTGCCATGGTTAGCCTAGGAATAGAGGTAGGCCATTAGTTGGCTAAGTATCGACATGGTTGCAAGGGTAATACATGTGTCCTATTGTATTAACATTGGTTGGTTGTAGGGGAAATATGTAAGCTAAGATGATTGCCCATGATTGATTGATGTATGGAACCTATAACCATGGTTAGGTATCACAGGTATAGTGACTGCATGAGTGATTCTATGTTAATATATGCTATGTTTGATATATTGACATGCTTGCATGATTTATGGCAAGGGTTTTCATTAGACATGAATGACATGAATTGTACACGATGTAGTGTATGGTATTAAGATGTCCTTGTAGTAATCATTGTACATAGGAGATGACATATAGTGCAATGGCACAATTGCATTGCATTGATGCACGATCATCGCATGACATGGGTGTGTGTGCATGGGTGTGGTCATGCATCATTATTATTGATGAATGGGTAGTGAGCTCGTACTTTGGATGACGTCCAATAAATATCTAACGGTTTAAAACATAAAAAAGAAATATATATAATGTGTATTGGGCGGAGCAAGAAGGGGACCGTTAACCCCCTTAGGTGAAAAGCCTAGAACATGGGTGTAAGAGACCCGCGGTGTGATTCAAAAAGTTTTGTTGCCCAAAGAAGACACACGGTCATGATTATCACTTAGACTTCGGGTTGTGTGATAAGAGTCGGGATTGACTCAGGATTGGTTGCCCTTGGCACATGCATTGGGTAATGGAGTCGGTGAGTGACTAGGGATATGGGCATGATGACATTTTATTAATGACATATGACATTCATGTTGACATTTTACTTGGATGGGTACTTGACTGTGCGACCATTGCATGTGCACTTAGGTGGGGAGTAGGCCTTGCAGGGGATTATCACTACTGAGTTTTGCTCACCTTGTCATGGGACCCCCTTTTAGGTATAGGTCCAGTGCAGGCAGTTGAACCGCATACGGAACCTCATATGGGATGAGAGCCGGATGTGGCTCATTTTGTTTTGATGTATCTCTGTCAGCAAACGTTATTACATGTACATGTTTTTGTATAAAATGGAATGTATACGGACTATTGATCAAATAGTCTATTGTGTTTTATGTTAAATGTCTGCCTAGGCCAAAAGGATAGGCACATGTTTATATAATTACATAGGTTACGCTCCTATGACATAGACGAGTAAACGGGATACTCCGTTACCTTGTCCACAGGATTATTCGCTGACACGGGTTGGTCAACGGACTCCAAGAATCAGTGTCACTAAACTTGGTATCAAAGCTTAGGTTAACGACACTTAGGAGCTCTAAAGCGGGTTATCCACCGCGTTGTGATATCGGGCTCGTCATAACCGGTGTATCGAGTTAGGTGTCCAAAATACCTAGGATTAGTGGGTATGGGTGTAGAACACGACATTGTGTGCATTGATTATTTTGGTGTTCTAATATGTACCACAGGAGATGTATTGTGGTTGTGTGAATATATGCATGATAGAATGTGTATAAAAAAATTTGAAGAACACTAGGGTTAGCAAACGTAACCTTAGGGGTTTAGAAAACAAATAAGCATGATTATGTAGGAATGGTTATTTATTAGTGTTTGACATTATGCACCACTAATGTGATAAATGAGAAAGTCTCAAATTGTATCTTAACTATTTGCGAATGGCAAGTCGGCGCGAGACGTGAGGCGGAGTGGGCCAGGCGATAACTAGGATGCCACTGACCACTGGACGACAAGCTTTCATGAGCTATTGAATGCAAACGTACAAGCTTGTCTTGATGGTGAGCAGGTCAAATGACATCCAGCATTTAGAAGCACATCATCCTCCAATATTTAGAGGAGGAGGGGACTCTATGGTCAGGACAACTATGGCCATAGAGGGAGAGATAGATGACACACGAAGCATCCGATATGCGGGTGATAGTAAGAAAAGAAAGGAGAGTACATCTTAGCACGTCAGAAGAAATGAGAGGACCTGTTTTGCAAGGGTCTTCAAGATAAGATCGAGGCCATTAGGGCCAAGGCCAAGGCGGGGTTTCTAGCTATACGAGGTCGATGACTTGTTACCATTGCCATCAACTATTTATAAGGACAGGATTGCCAGTGTTGGGATATCACGATCCCCAGATCATCAGCAGGCGTCTTAGCAGTCTGCAGTATGTTCCCCCCTTGTCCCTGACATGGAGTGAGGGGAAATGTTATCAGTCTCAGGGAGAGGTATAGGCATTGGTTATTTCGTAGAGAGGATAGAGACGGGGACATGGGTCGGAGTCAGGACGAGGCACGGAGGCCAAAAAGGACTTCAAGTTCCTAAGAATAATACACGCCTGTGTCCTGGCTTTTAGCCATTGGATTAGTCGATTATATCGGGTACGTTTCTATTATCTTGCCTTTGGGTAAGAATACGGTTCGATTAGGTGCATCGCATACATTCATTGTTACATCTTGTGTGAAAGAATAGGGCTTAAGGATTGAGACCTTAGAAAAAGCCGTTGAATGTAAGTTTCTCCCTAGGGACTAGGGTGAGAGTTGATCATATGAGTCGGGACTATGAGATAGAGATCTCCGGGATTTTGCTTACTATGGACCTTCGAATCATAGACATGTCGGAGATTATGTTTTTAGTCATTTGGTATATTAAATTACTATTGAATGTACACGCGATTGTGTATGATTGTGTGTGGGAATTTCGAGACGAAATTCTTTTAAGGAGGGAAGGTTGTGAAACCCTGAGAAAAAAAAAATAGCAGAGGTGCAAAATTTCGCAGAGGGCTGCGAATGTGTTCTAGTTTTTGGCCTCCGACTTCGGAAGGTCATAACTTTCTCGTCCGAACTTCGTTTCAGGTGTTCTTAGACTATATGGAAAGCCCATGGAGTCAAGAATCTAGCCATGTGCCTGTGGAGGGAAATTGGTGTTCACAACTTTCGGAAAGTTGATGTTGTACGAAGTGTGCAGGTTGCTTGGTTGTGTTGATGCGAGAAGTTACGTGTTGACATGGTCATTACATGGCATGGTGTAGGCTATATTGTGTGCATAGTATGCCATGTCTTAGCCTAGGAAATGAGGTGTGTCATTACTCGCCTAAGTAGTAATTGAGGGTGATGAATGGTCAGGTATGGTTCAGCCCTAACCATGGGTTGAAGTCCGGGTGTGTTGAGACTGTTTCCAAATAGTCTGAGACTAGGTTTAAAGGTCAGTTTTAGTTCCGGCATGGTTAGTCTCGGGACTAGGTAAGGTGTCCTGATGTCCGGGGTTGCTCGAGGCTCGGGACAAAGGCAGTTGTTAGGGTGGAAAGAATTCAAAGGATTATCGAATGACCATAGGAAGAAATCAGTCAAACTAGTTCTTTGATACAAGAAGGCTTGGAATCTTCACCATATCTAAGCGAATGACGAATCGGACGACCATCAGATCGATGAGTTCGATGAAACCCCGATGTCTTCGTGACTGTTTAGGGCGATTTGGAGCACGGGTTTACAGCGTTACAGGGTCGGTCTTTGGAAGCCTATTGTATTTGTTTAAAGAGCTTGCTTGAGAAGGCCTTTGTATGTAGTTGATTGTTTGTGGCATCTCTTAGTTAGAGGTGTCATGTTTGTTCACAATATGGGTACATTACCATATTGGTTTGTAATGTGTTTGCTAGTGAACATGGCCAACACATGGCATGTTATAGGCTATCCTAGGGGCATAACGTGCCATGGTTAGCCTAGGGATAGAGGTTATAAGCCATTAGTTGGCTAAGTATCGACATGGTTGCAAGAGTAATACATGTGTCCTATTGTATTAACATTGGTTGGTTGTAGGGGAATTGTGTAAGCTAAGATTATTGCCTATTATTGATTGATGTATGGAACTCATAACCATGAGTTATAGTATCATAGGGTGCATAGTGACTGCATGAGTGATTCTATGTTAATATATGCTATGTTTGATATATTGACATGCTTGCATGATTTATGGCAAGGGTTTTCATTAGACATGAATTGTCCATGGTACACGATGTAGTGTATGGTATTAGGATGTCCTTGTAGTAATCATTGTACATAGGACATAACATATAGTGCAATGGCACAATTGCAATGCATTGATGCACGATCATCGCATGACATGAGTGTGTGTGCATGGGTGTGATCATCCATCATCATTGTTGATGAATGGGTAGCGAGCTCATACTTTGGACGATGTCCAATAAATGTCTCATGGTTTAAAACATAAAAAGAAATATATATAATGTGTGTTGGGCGGAGCAAGAAGGGGACCGTTAACCCCCTCAGGTGAAAAGCCTGGAACATGGGTGTAAGAGACCCGCGGTGTGATCTGAAAAGTTCTGTTGCCCAAAGAAGACACATGGCCATGGTTATCACTTAGACTTCGGGTTGTGTGATAAGAGTCAGGATTGACTCGGGATTGGTTGCCCATTTGCACTTGCATTGGGTAATGGAGTCAGTGAGTGTCTAAGGATATGGGCATGATGACATTTTATGCATGACATATGACATTCATGTAGACATTTTACTTGGATGGGTGCTTGATTGTGCGACCATTGCATGTATACTTAGGTAGGGAGTAGCCCTTGTAGGAAATTATCACTACTGAGTTTTGCTCACCCCGTCGTGGGACCTTTTTTTAGGTACAAGTCAGGTACAGGCGGCTGAACCACATATGGGATGAGAGCCGGATGTGGCTCATTTTGTTTTGATGTAGCTCTTGTGAGAAAACATTATTACATGTACATGTTTTTGTATAAAACAGATTGTATACGGATTGTTGATCAAATAGTCTATTGTGTTTTATGTTAAATGTCTGCCTATGCCAGATGGATAGGCACATGTTTATATAATTACACATGTTATGCTCCTATGACATAGGACGTAGTAATGGGATATCGGGTTACCCGGTGTCCATAGGATTATTCCGTAAAGTTGACGGGTTGTGAACGGGACCCCGAGAATTGAGGTGTCACAATATGGACATTTTAAACCATACATAATACCCATGCATCATTTGGACAATCATATCAATTAACATACAATTTCCAAATAAACCACACAATGTATGTCAACATATTATACACACATATATTGACATCTACAAGTCATCACCAATCAAGCAATGACTTACATTATACTCTAGGCTTAATTGTGACACCATGTCCACAAATAACCTACAATAAACCATCTGTGGCCTTGTTCATACGAAACATATCCGCAAGCCAAACCGTTTATAACACAAATTTGACTTCCACACAATTTCAACCAAGTATATCACTCAATTAAAGCAATGATATACTACAATCATATACCAATTGTGGCAAAAATCTGGACATAAATCATTAAACAGCCTAAGCTGTAGCAGTCTCGAAAAACGGACCATAACTTGAGTTATAAAGATCCGATTTGGGTGATTCAAAAGCCTAACATAAATTTCTCAGATAGAGCTACAATTTCCTTGAAGGTTACTAGTCCAAATTCTCACTTTTTCCCAACCGAAAATCAATCCCAAAAATCTGGACAGTAGGTTCAAACCAAAAATAGAATATAGCGATCTCGAAGCGGACCATAACTTGAGTTATAGAGGTCCGATTTGGGTGATTCAAGCCTAACATCAAGTTCTCATATAGAGATACAATTTCCTTGAAGGATACCAGTCCAAATTCTCCTTTTTTATAACCAAAAATCAAACCCAAAAACTAGACATCATAAAAATTCAAAACATGGCACTATTCCCATAACCCATTATTTTGCGAAATAGACCCTTAGGGAAAAAACGGCCAAACAGCCCCTTAGGGAAAAAAAAAGGTCAAACAGCCCCTTAGGGCATTAAAACTCAACCAAACAACCCCTAGAATGGAAAATAAACTAAAGTAGGAAGAATCCCTACCTCTTGGAGCGTAGAAGAAATTCTAGGAAGTCCCGTGGACACTTCCCAAACCCGAAACCTTTGATTTTCCAAAATCCTTGCTTGAATCCTCGGAAAAATCCCGTGTTTTTGGTACCCACACGTAGCCGTCGTCGAGTAGATGAACTTTCGTTCTTGGCCCGATGAATTCCAACCAACGGAACTCCGTGGATCGAAGAGAGAAGTTTTGATTTTTTTTTTCTTTTCTCTCCCTCTCTCTCACTCTACCGTTTTCAAAATCAGGAAAAATGGGAGAGATCCCCTCCCAAAGGAGATATTTTCTCTTTTTATACTTTGGATACGTGGCTCACGTCGCGCCACGTGTCCCCCTT
Source organism: Tetrastigma voinierianum (assembly GCA_016808115.1). NCBI lineage: Eukaryota > Viridiplantae > Streptophyta > Magnoliopsida > Vitales > Vitaceae > Tetrastigma > Tetrastigma voinierianum. Next base: position 586,527 of record JAEQBH010000188.1, on the reverse strand, counting down.
TGCTCGGGTTTGTTTCTGCCCTGAAACAATTTATTTCGTCCCGGTTCAAGTTCAAATTATCTTATACAAACTTTCTTTAAATTATTATCCAACTTCCAAGATTTTTCTTCAAAAATCTCATTTTTGGGATCCATCGGATAACCGTCACCCTGAAAATGTGAAAATTCTGATTATCTCGAAATTCAATGAAATTAAATTGGGTAACTAGATTTCGTGAGACGAATCCAACGGTGAAGTCTGTTTCATCATTCGAGATCTAGAAAAATTTCCAGGCTTCCCTAAACCATTTCGGAAATTTTTACTGTTTTTGTCATTTTTCAGAAAAATTAAAATTTTCCCAGGTTTTACATGGTCATTTGATATAAAGATTAAATAACAATTTGTATATTGGAAATTATTTGAATGTATAAGCGTTTCAAAGGTTAATGGTATATATATTTTTTTAGTTTATGTTATTGCGTTCTAGGTATTTGATAAAATGTAAAAAGAAGTTATTTATGTGCTAAATCTTGTTTAGTTTAAAAAAAACTATTGTGAGTTGTGATTATTACAATGATAATTAGTTACTTTTTTTTTCATATGCATGTTTTACACTTGTATTTTATTTAGAAATGTTAGTTTGTTTTATTGAATTAAAATTTTAAATTTCACCTATTATTAAATTTTGCAGGAATCAAGGAGACAAAATAATTCTTCTGTTACATCTAATTCTAGTGGCAATGAACTAAAAAAAGACTATGGAGATGTTGGATAGGAAATTGCGATTATTATAGATCCTAGTAATGCTAATGATGTAAAACTCATATTATGTGGTAAAGTTACAAAGGCGATAATTAACAGCCACAAAGCCCACATAGCCGGTATTAAGGGGAATGGTGTGAAACCATGCCTTAGAGCAAGTGAGGAGCAAAAAGCCAAATGTCGTGAGGCACTTGAAGAGAAGAAGTCTAAAAAGGTAGAGAAGTTATTGAATGTTGATAGATTAAGAGATGATGTGATTATGTCTTTGTCTACACGTGAGGAAAAAGAAGAAAAAGAAGAAGAAATTTCTATTATTGAGGGAAGGAGAAGGAAAAGACCTATTAATGTGGGTGTCATGGATCTATTTGCAAGGTAAATCAAAGTTGATGATGCTTCTGTGAGTGCAAGTAAGAAAATGAAACAACAAAATGTTAATGATATAATTTTCAAGAAAATATTACTTGAAGTTCATCAATATTTGGCAAGATGGGTATATGAAGCCAGGATTCCTTTTAATACCATTGACAATGATAGCTTCAAAAGATTTGTTGAAGCTCTTGGTTAATATGGTCCGAGTTATACTCCTCATTCTCAATATCAACAAAGGGAGCCACTTTTGAAAGGAGAGGTGGAGAAAACAAAAGAAGTACTCAAGAAGCAATAAGAAAAGTGAAAAATTAATGGGTGTTCTATGTGTGAATTGTAAACTAGGAACCACATTTCTTTCTTCAAATGAAGCTTCAGATGATGCTCACACCGGTCAATACATATTTGACTATGTCAATGAATGTATTAAAGATATTGGGCATGAAAATGTGGTTCAAATTGTGACCGACATGCTTCCAATAATATGGCTACCGTAAATTTAATAGCATTAGAATGGCCTAACATCTTTTGGACATCATATGTTACTCATACCGTAAACTCTATGCTTGAAGGAATCTCTAAACTTCCTAACTTCAAAGGAGTTATTGATAAGGTCAAATCCTTTACTATTTTCATCTATGCACATCATAAGACTTTGACATTGATGAGAAAGTTTACCAAAAAAGAGATTGTTCGTCCGGGAGTAACTAGGTTTGCAACTTCTTTCCTAACATTGCAAAGTTTGCTTGATAAAAAACAAGAATTAAGAAATATGATGACAAGCAATGAATGGGATAACACCAAATGGTCAAGGAGAAAAAAGGGGAAAAAAGCATTTGATATTGTTGTTCCCAATGATTTTTTGAACTCAATAGAATTGTGTTTGAAGGTATTCACTCCATTAGTGAAAGTGCTTAGACTTGTTGATGGAGAGGAGAAGCCTTCAATGAACTTTGTTTATGGAGAGCTACTAAAGGCAAAGGATGACATTAAAGTGACTATATGCCAATCTTCAACATTATTGATGCAAAAAGCAAGGATCGTCTTGAGAGTCCACTTCATACAAAGGCTTACTTTTTGAATCCGTTTTACATCTTCAAGAACTCACATATCAAAGATGATCCATTGACAACAAATAATGTGATCATTTGTGTTGAGAAGTTCTTCCTGATGCTCAAATGCAACACCATGTGATAAATGCGAGAATTCTGGTACACTAAAAAAGGTCGTCGGAAAAAAAAACTAGCAATAAGTGGATGTGAAACCGGTAATGCAAATTATAATCGGTATATTGATATTATTCTTTTTTTTCTTTTATGTTAATAACACACACCACACATATATCATGGCCATATAACAATTTTCTCACTCTTTATATATATATACTTGTTAAGACTACGAGAAATTCCAATTTACGGAACCAGAACCAAAATCGTAATTTCGATTACAAAATGGTAATTTCGGTTAAAAATCCGTAATTAATTCTCTAGATCACGTGTGAAAGCAGTTTCCCGTTGGAATCTTCTCGCGAGAAATCTGGTTGTACATTAAGGCCGTAATATTCCAGAGATAGTGGTCGACACGTTTTTCGGGCATCGCGTTTAGGTGCAAATAAATCGATTTTCGATGCAGATGAAACACACATAGTATGTACTCGTATATAGAGTGGTATGGTGAGATGATAAAAATGAATGGTGGTAGTCTTAGAGATATTAAATCTAAGAAGAGGGACATAATGGGTATTATAAATTTGGTTTTAAGTCACAAAAGACAAAAGAGCAAATAGTGCTCCTTCTCCTACCTTAAGCCAAAGCAAAAACGTGAGAGGCTTTATTTTGGAGATGCAGTAGGTTGGTTTAGAGAGGGTTTTAGAGAGAGAGGGTGCTTCTCTCTAAGATCGGAAAGCGTCAGGCGGATCAGCGGACGAGATGAAAGGAAAAGGTTCCTCTGCGGGGCGGCTACGCGTGGACTCACAGGATCGAGTTTCCAAACTCATGAGGTAGGATTTTCTCCTACTTGGGTTTTATTCCCATTTTAAATGTTTTACTAATGTTTTAATTTGAATGAGACCGTTAGGGGGCCGTTGGATCGGTCCCCCGAAACATGGGACCCGAATTGTGGAAATATTTTCTTGCCATGTAGCGGCCGGTAACCATGGGTATGGGCTGTTTGGAGTGTAGGTTGTGTTGATTGTGTATTGAATGGTTGCTTGGTACCATTGGGCCGGGAATGGCCGTGGATTCTTGGGTTCTAAGGTGAAGCTAGTTGATTCTAATGATTTTTAGAATAATGTAGGGTTTCACTATTCGGTATTTTGTGAAAATATGTGTTTGGTCGGGTGATTTAAATTAAATCGCTCGTGTTTGATCATTAGCCCAGTGAGCTGTTTTGATGCTTGGAATTGATTAATTACATGACATGATTGTGTGATTGGATATTATGCGAATATATTCATGTTGATATGTTTGCATGTGATTAGGCGTGATGGAGCGCATATGCATTCCATATGCCTTTGGAACATCCTAGGACCATAGAATTAGTGCGTGAGATGAGTCACAGAAAAGCGGTTCGGTCTAAAAATGTTAATTATCGGATTAGTCCAAACTAAATAATATATCAGTCGGACGACGGTTGTTTATTCATGGAGGTAGTCCTGAGCTAAATAATATATCAAGTCGGACGGCCAGTTGATATTTATTCATGGAGGTAGATCCACAAACAAAATAATATATCAATCGTCGGGCTGACCAATTGATATAAATTCGTAAAAGTTACTAATAAAGCGAATATTCTCATGCGAGGCTTAGGCGGTGTGAGGAAGAAAGTGGGTAAGTTGGTCATGTAGACGTTCAAGTAGGATCGTACATTTACTTGAATGTGTGTTTAAGTAGATTGTTGCATTGCTTGGGTGGTGGGTAGCCCCCGCCCAGGAGGCGGATTCTCCTGCGAGCCTTAGCTCACCAGTCGTGGGATCCCCCACTACGGTACAGGGATGTGTGACCAGTTCGTCGTTGAGGTCAGTATTAGAAGAAATAGGGTTGTGAAGCTTTGATGTATACATGTATTAAATTCTCTAATTTTAATGTATGTATTGTTTAAGAGTAAATATTGTAACTCTTGTAACTATGGAGTATACTCCATTGGATCGTAGTGGTATCGTATTGGTATTGTTTATAGGCTGATTGGTAGTATTACTCATATATTGGATATATATTGCATATATTGGATTGTTTGGGACAGGATATGCAGGTATTGTATTTGGGTAGAGCTCCTCGTACAAAGGAGACTCTGCCCGATTTTCTGAAGTGGAGTCGGGTAACCCGACATCCACTTGTATTCCGCGGGTTGACGGGTAGTCAACGGACCCCTGGGTTTTGGGGCGTCACAGCTTGGTATCAGAGCTTAGGTATACGAATACCTAGGGAGCTCGGGTTGGGTATCCATCACCACTAGGTGGTTTGACGTGGAGTATAGGTATATGACATAGATTGAGGATTTGGGGCTTAGGCCATGGTTGAGGAAGAGCATCACCACTGGGTGTGGTTCGATGTTGAGTTTGGAGCCAATGGGATTACCTAGGAAAATCACGGGACAAAACTAGGACACTACATGCACGTGTGTTGATGTGTTTTGTGTGATTTGATAATTGATGTGTGAACATGTGAATGTTGATGAATGGTGAATTATTGTATGATGGTGGGTATCTGTGTTTATGTGTGTTGTGGAATATTTGTGTAAGTAGTTAACACATAGGTGTATTGGAAATTTTGTTTAGGAGTTTTACAGTGTACAAAACTGGAAATGAAATAAATTGAAATCAATTTATTTGGTTTATTGGATGACAAAATAGAAGTTAATAAAATTTTAAGGTGTTAGGACATTCTGGAAGTTTACAGTGGGTAAACTTGAACAAAGGAAAGTAAAAGAAATAAATTTCATAAATTTATTTGGGTGAATGAAAGGTGGAGAAATTTTTTTAGTATGAAGCTGGAAAAAAAGAAAATAAATTTTATAAATTTATTTGGTTTAGAGGTGAAGAAATATAATTTTTAAGGTTTTACAGATTAATAAGCGAAGAAAAGAGTAAATAAAATAAATTCACACTAAATTTATTTGAGTTGTTGGAAATGAAAAATTTTGAAGCAAAGAAAAATAAATTTTATAAATTTATTTGGTTATGAGTGAGAAAATAATTTTCTAAGGTTTTTATATGGTGTAAAGCGAAGAAAAATGAAAGTAAATTTTGTAGATTTATTTGAGTGTTAAAGAAAATGGAAAAAAATGATTTTTAGTGATTTTTTCCAATTTAAATAATGGAAAATATATAAATATATATTATAAAAAATCGGTCTCGAAACCGTTTTGAACTCTGCCCCAGACAATATTGGGAATTTGTATTATGACCTTGCAATTGTATTGAAGAGGAAATTTGGAAAAATTGTAGAAAAAAAAATTGTATTCTTGATACCATTTTTTGTATTCTTGAAGAGGAGGCAGAGTTGGAAATTGTATTGCAGTACTGGCGGTTGTATTGCAAGGATGTGTAGTTAGTTGGGAAGAAAGTGTATTGCAGGAGGTGTTAGATTGTATTGTAGCATATGGAGAAAATTGTGAAATTTGGAAATTGTATTGCGACCTTAGGTTGCTAGGTTCAAGTGTATTGCGGGGAGGTGTAGTGGCTAGGATTGTATTGTAGCACAACAAAGTGTATTACAAAGAGAGTGCGTGAAAAAAAAAACTAGAATTGTATTGTGACTTGAAGGGATAGAAAGAGTGTATTCTCTGAGATAACGAGGAAAGAAAGTGTATTCTGAGGCAATGAGGACTCTTTGGAAGTGTGTTACAATACAATTTTTGTATTGTGACCAACGATGTCAGTGAAACGATGTCCAGTGAATAGTAATCCGTGAGCAGTAAGCGTTGACGGTCAAGCGTGAATAGTAAATTTCGAAAAAAAAATTTTTTTAAAAAAATAACATCAAATAAAATAGGACAAAATTTTAGAAAAATAAAATTTTCAAAAATAAAATTTTTGTTGATAAAAATGTTTTAAATGTATAATTAATTGCCTTGCATTACTTGTAAATGCAAGGACAATGTGTATACACTGGTTTATGTGTATAAATAGTGTCTCGAAATTTGTACTTATGCATAGAATCTTTGTATTGTGTTAACCTGGTAAAAATTGTGATTCTTGTGATTGTTGCGTAGGAAATTATATGCATGAATAATGTGTAGGAAATGGTGAATGCTAAGGTTATGAACTATGACCTTAGGAGTTTGGATAATGAAATGAACAAAACTTGGAATTTTTATTGGGAAATAAATGAAGCCCCAGTGGTTGGGTTTAGTGCCATAGGAAATGAAGCGAATTGGGTTCATGGTTGTCAAATGCATTAGTAATCAACATGCGCATTACTAGTTAGGCGGGAAGTGAAGAATTAAATGATTCTTGTTGCCATATTAATTGTGTAAATGGCTAGTAGAGACGGGACGTGAAGGGCGTCACGGGAGTCTTTGATCGAACCTGTTCCGGTGTTTGTCGAGCGAGACTTTTCTTAGAAATTTGTAGGTATTCTGGCCCAATCTTTATAGCACGGTGAACAAAGCGAGTAGGGAAGATCTATTAAACCCCAGAGGTTTAGGACGCATCATCCTCCGACATTCACGGGGGGAAGAGATCCGATGGTGGTAGACCATTGGATTTCATGCGAATCGAGAAAGAAGTGTTAGAGGCTATGGGTTACCTGCGCCGAGCCGAGGGTTAGACTAGGTAGCGTTCTAGCTGGGGAATGGGGCCCGAATGTGATGGAAATGGTGAGGACCTCTAGAGACCAGGAGGTGTTGTCGTGGAGTTCTCCCACAGGGATTAGGGCGAATAAGAATGATAGGTTGAGGTTGCGGTTAGAGATCTAGGACTCTACTCACGGTGGACACGAGGTTATGGACATGTCGAGGAGTTCGGTCATCCGAGGATGGATTGGGCGATGGCTTACGGGATCGTTATCGGTGTGAGCGTGGGAGGTTACGCCTATGCGCGGGACGGTACTCATTATGGTAATTCGATGACGAAGCACGATATTTTGAGACGGTATGAGTCCAAGTGCTAGGGACGGTTGGCGGGTTGGCTACTTGAGCCTTGCCACTGGGGGACGAGGTGAGACCGGTTAGTCTACCTCGAGTGGTTTGCGAGTACGCGAATGTTTTTCCAGATGAGCTACTTGGACTACCTCCACATAGGGATGTAGACTTCGGTATCGAGTTACACCCTGGTACTTTAACCATCTCTATGATTCCACATAGGATGGCACCGGTTGAGTTATAGGAACTCAGAGTCCAGCTACAGGATCTATTGGACAAGGGGCTTATTAGACCGAGCACTTCACCATGGGGTGCTTTCCGGTTTTATTGCGAAAAAAGAAGGGACGGAGACCACCGGTAGTACGTGACTCTGAGGGCGGTTGAACGGGGTTATGATCGGAATCTCGGTACCCATTTACCTAGGTTGATGATTATTTGACCGAGTTGAGAGGGCTGAGTCACGCGAATGAACGCCACGCTGCGGTTACCATCGGCTAAGGCTAGGGAGGCGGATATCCTAAGTGGCGTTTAGGGCGCGTTATGGGCACTTTGAGTTCTGGTGATGCCCCTTGGTTAATGATGCGCTAGCGGCATTCATGGATCTCATGCGCCAGGATGTTTTGACCCTCTCTGAATCGGTTTGTTGTAGTCATTCGTGGATGACATTTTGATCTCCCGGTCGGAGTGGGAGTATGGTATCACTTGAGGATTGTGTTCGGTTGCGAGGGGCCATCAGTTGTACGCTAAGTTCGGTCGTGCGAGATTTGGCTTGCGAGGTGAGATTTGGGATCACGTGAATTGTCGGCGCAAAAGTGTTAGTCGATCTAGAGAAGGTTGGCGGTGATGAGGTTGGGGAGGCGAATGTCAATCTTCGAGATACGTAGTTTCTTGGGATTGTTTGGGAATTACGAGAGCCAGCGAGAATGGGAATTTGAGTTGTCCGTTCGGGCTGGGATCTGGGACTTCGCCTACGGGACGTGTATTCCATGGTTGGGACGGTCCTGACCATAGAGAGAAATCGAGGATACTTAGAACACTTGGGATCACGGTCCCGGTAGCTAGGGAGGATCGATTTTCTCCCCAGTTCGGGAAAGTAGAGACCGCCGCACTAGTTTCGAGGCCCAGGGCGGGTTCGACATGAGGTCTGAGATTTCCCCAAGATAGGGATCGAGACCTTGGGACTTAATCCGGTCGATTAGCAATGGGACGGGGAGAGTATCTGATTCATTCCTCCACGCCTAGTACGGGTAAGAGGAACTAGTTCGGTTCGGGGTGTATACAAGCACTCTGTGCCTGCAGTTGGCGAGGGCGAGTGTGGGTCAAATCGGAGACGGTCCAGGAGTTGTGGCTGAAGCGTAGTGGACTTTAGGGTGGTAGACCTATTGGTTGTTGATGTCAAGTTGACATGGATGAGTTGACAACCATCGGGTTGTCAGTGAGTGAGACCTAAATGGGGTTGTCATGCAGGCACGAGCAGTGGATTTGGGCTTAGAGGTTAAGGCCTTTAGAGAAGCCAAGTATAGATGTTCTTCCCTAGGGTGTAGGGTGAGAGTTGACTTGATAGGTTGGGATTATGAGTGAGAGATCTGCGGGATTACGCTCGGCGGGTGGGAGTGGGTGCAGTGCGGTGATTCACCACTCTTGGTGAGTGTGGGTTGAGTTTGTCTTTAGGATGCGTTAGAAGACTCATAGTTGAATCGGGAAATGTAAGAGGCTCGAAGTGTAAGTAGAAGTTATGTGGCTCCGAGATGAAACACGGGGACATGGTTATCACGCGAGACTTAGGTTAAGTGATAAGTCGGGAGTGATTTCGAGATTTGGATACCATTTGGATTACGTGGGTGTTGGTGAGTCGGCAAGGACTCGGTACATGGAGGTCATTCATGACATGGACTAAGTTGACAGTCCATTGGATTGTCAGTGATTGTGACCTTGAGAAGGTCAGCGTTTACACACCAAGTAAGGGTTGTGTAGGGATATACGTTGTGAGGATTATATACATGTAGAGGACATCTTGTGAGCATGTGTCTGGAGTCATAAGGGTAAGGAGCAATTGCCCTTGAGTGGAATTCGCTACAACAATAGTTAACAGTGAATATCGAAGATGGTACCATATGAGGCGTGTATGGGGAGGCCATGGATCACCGTTATGTTGGGCCAAGTGGGAGAGGCTCAGCCAGTGGTCACGATACGGTTAGAACACTTCGAGAAGGTGAGCGATCTGATAGCGTCTTCTCCATTTCAGGAACCTCTTGAGAAGAGCTATGTAGATGTGCGGCTTGTCGACCCATAGAGTTCGAGATTAGTGATCCGTTTCCTTGAAGGTGATTCCTAAGAGAAATTGGTCGGGTTGTGAAGCATAGAAGCCGCTAGAGATTCATTGGACCTTCGAGATACTCGAGAGGATAGGCACTATTGCGTACCGGTTAGCGTTCACCTTGACACATGTCGGGTGTCCAGGCGTTTCCGTCTTCATGCTGCAGAATATACTCGAGATCCGAGGCTCATATGAGGTGGATTAGGGACCCGGATAAAGATTGACCTGGATGGACCTTCGAGGAGGACCAGTGCGCATTGTTGATAAGTGATCGGGTTTGCGGCGTAAGGCCAGGTGAGGCTAGTGAAGGTACTATGGAGACACTATGGAGTGGAGGAGTTCACGTGGGAGCGCGAGGACACGATGCGGGCCACTTATCCCTTCTTGTTTAGGGATGAAGGTACGTAGTTTAGTTGTTTAGCAATTAAATAACTAGTTTACATATATGGTACAGTACACGTTGCATAGGCATGTGAGTGTTTATAATTGTCTTGAATTTGAGGATGAAATTCCTTTTAGAGAGGGGAGAGTGTAAGGCTGAGAATTCCAATTTACCGGAATAAGGGCAAAATCGTAATTTCGATTACAAAATGGTAATTCAGTTAAATCCGTAATTAATTCTCACAGAATTCACGATGATGAAGCAGTTTCACTGGGTTAATCTTCTCGCGAAAATCTGGTTATACATTAAATTCGTAATATTCGAGAGCCGGTCGGGTCGACCACGTTTCGAGCATCGCGTTTTGGGTCTTGTCATCGATTACCCCGATGCGATGAAGGCACATATAGTATGTACTCATGTACCATAAGTGGTATGAGTAGAGAAATGATGAAAATGGACGGCTGAGGTAGTGCCGAATATCAAATCTGAGAAAGAGGGACATAATGGGTATTATAGAATTTGATTTTTTAGTCACAAAAGACAAAAGAGCAAATAGTGCTCCTTCTCCACCTTAAGCCAAAGCAAGCATTGAGGCTTTATTTTTGGAGATGCGATGGGTTGGTTTAGAGAGGGTTTTAGAGAGAGGTGCTTCTAGATCGAGGCGATCAGCGGACCCGGAGCAAGAAAGGAAAAGGTTCTACGCGGGGCAGGCTACGCGTGGACTCCGGGATCGGGAGTTTCTTCAAACTCCTTGAGGTAGGATTTTCTCCCTACTTGGGTTTTATTCCCATTTTAAATGTTTTACTAATGTTTCGGCTGAATGAGGCCGTTAGGGGCCGTTGGATCGGTCCCAAAACATGGGACCGAATTATTGGAAATATTTTCTTGCCATGCGACCGTGCAGATGGGTATGGGCTGTTTGGGTATATCGTTGTGTTGATTGTGTATTGAATGGTTGCTTGAGTATGCATTGGGCGGGAATGGCCGTGGATTAACGAGGGTTCCGCGAGGTGGCCAGTTGATTTGTGATTTTTCGGGGAATGAAGTAGCAGGGTTCGCATTCGAAGCGATGTTCTAAAATATATAATTTTGTGAAAATGTGTGTTTGAGGTCGAATTGATTTTAAATTAAATCGCTCGTGTTTGATCATTAGAGTAGGCTAATTTTGATGCTTGGAATTGATTAATTACATGACATGATTGTGTGATTGGATATTATGCGAATATATTCATGTTGATATGTTTACATGTGATTAGAATGTGATGGAACTGGCATACATGCATTCCATATGCACTGGAACATCCTAGGACCATAGGAATTGAACAGAGATGAGTCAGAAAACGGTTCGGAGGTAGTCTAAAAATGTTAATTGCGGGTAGTCAAACGCTAAATATATATATCAGGTCGGGCTGGCCCGATTGATATTTATTCACCGGATTAGTCCACAAACTAAATAATATATCAGCCGTCGAGAAAGCGTGATTGATATTTATTCATCGGAGTGATCCACAAACAAATAATATATCAATCGTCGGGCTGACCAGTTGATATATTGTCGGAGGTTGCCCGCTAATAAAGCGAATATTCCTCATGCGAGGCTTAGGCGAGTGTGAGAGAAGAATCGATGGGGACTCGGGATCCTAAGTTGGTCATGCTAGGCATTCCAGTAGGATCGTCATTTACTTGAATGTGTGTTTAAGTGGAACATTGCATTGCACTTAAGGTGGTGGAAGTAGCCCTTAGAGTGATTCTCCTCGAGCCTTAGCTCACCCCGTCGTGGGATCCCCCTTTTTACAGGTACCGGGAGCGCGCGAGGAGACGGTTCGTCGTTGAGGTCGTATTAGAAGAAAGCCGGGTTGTGGCTTTGATGTATACATGTATTAGAATTCTCTAATTTTAATGTATGTATTGTTTAAGTAAATATTAGTAACTCTTGTAACTATATGGGATATATAGTTGGATCGTAGTATGCATATTGAGTGTGTTTATAGGCTGATTAGTAGGTAGTACTATATGTGGATATATGTGCATATATTGGATTGTTTGGGACCGGGATATGCGGGTATTGTATTTGGGTAGAGCTCCGGTACAAAGGAGACTGCCAGATTTTGAAGTGGAGTCGAATGCTTAGGCATCCACTTAATATTCCATGTGTGAGGGGAGTCAACGGACCCAGGGTTTTGGGCGTCACGGCTTGGTATCGGAGCTTAGGTATCGAATACCTAGGGGCTCGGGTTGGGTATCCATCCTGCTTAGGTGGTTTGACGTGGAGTATAGGTATATAGAAACCTATAGATTGAGGATTTGGGGCTTAGGCCATGGTTGAGGAAGAGCATCACCACTAGGTGTGGTTTGATGTTGAGTTTAGGTATGGGATTACCTAGGAAAATCCAGGTAAAACTAGGACACCACATGCGTGTGTTGATGTGTTTTGTGTGATTTGATAATTGATGTGAACATGTGAATGTTGATGAATGGTGAATTATTGTATGATGGTGGGTATGCCATGTTTTATGTGTGTTGTGGAATATTTGTGTGCTTAGTGATTAACATACTAGGTGTATTGGAAATTTTGTTTAGGAGTTTTACAGTGTACAAAACTGGAAATGAAATAAATTGAAATCAATTTATTTGGTTTATTGGATGACAAAATAGAAATTAATAAAATTTTAAGGTGTTAGGACATTCTAGAAGTTTACAGTGGGTAAACTTGAACAAAGGAAAGTAAAAGAAATAAATTTCATAAATTTATTTGGGTGAATGAGGTGGAGAAATTTTTTAGTATGGTTTGGAAAGAAAATAAATTTTATAAATTTATTTGGTTTAAGTGAAGAAATATAATTTTTAAGAGTTTTACAGTATAAAGCGAAGAAAATTAAATAAAATAAATTTTACTAAATTTATTTGGAGTTGTTGGAAAATGAAAGAAATTTTGAAAGCGAAAGAAAAATAAATTTTATAAATTTATTTGGTTATGAGGTGAAAAATAATTTTCTAAGGTTTTATATGGTGTAAACTGAAGAAAAATAGAAAAATAATTTTTGTAGATTTATTTGAGTGTTAAAGAAAATGGAAAAAAAATGATTTTAGTGATTTTTCCAATTCTTTGGAAAATAATGGAAAATATATAAATATATATTATAAAAAAATCGGTCACGGCTTAGTTTTTGAGCTCTTTGCCCCGAACAATATTAAATTTGTATTGCAAGCCTTGCAATTGTATTGCAAGAGAGATGGCTGGAAAAATTGTAGGAAAAAAAAAATTGTATTGCCAATACCATTTTTGTATTGCAGAGAGGAAGGCTTGAGGATTGGAAATTGTATTGCAATACAGCAGATTGTATTGCAAGGATGTGTAGTTGGTTGGGAAGAAAGTGTATTGCAGGAGGTGTTAGATTGTATTGTAGCATAGGGAGGAAAATTGTATTGCAAGCTGGAAATTGTATTTAGCCTTAGGTTCTTGGAGTTCAAAAGTGTATTACGGGAGAGTGTAGTGGCTAAGTTGTATTGTAACCTGACAAAGTGTGCGAGGAGTGCAGTGGCTAAATTGTATTGTGACTTGAAGGGATAGAAAGAAATTGTATTGCAAGACAACAAGGGAAAAATTGTATTGCAAGACAACGAGCTCTTTGGAAGTGTGTTACAATACAATACAATTTTTTATCAGGACCAACAAAGAATCAAAGGAATGTGAATCCGTGAATAGTAATCCGAACAAAAGAAATCTTGACGGCCAAACTGTGAATAGTAAATTTCAAAAAAAAAAAAAAAAAAAAAATTTTTAAAAATAACATCAAATAAAATAGGGACAAAAATTTAGAAAATAAAATTTTCAAAAATAAAATTTTTGTTGATAAAAATGTTTTAAATGTATAATTAATTGCCTCAGACATTTGTAAATGCAAGGACAATGTGTATACACTGTTTATGTGTATAACAAGGTCTCTGGCCGTGCTTATGCCTTAGAGATATCAGACAGATTTAATCACTATTGGAAATTGTGATCGCGCGATTGTCGCAGGAAATTATATGCATGGTATAATGTATAGGAAAATGGTGAATGCTAAGGTTATGAACTATGACCTTAGGATTCGATAATGAAATGAACAAGAAACTTGAATTTTATCAAATAAATGAACCGAAGTGGTCGAGTTTAAAAGCCACTCTAGGAAATGAACAGCCAGCCTATACACAAGCTCCTTAGTAATCAACATCCGTATTACTACAGATCAAGTGAAAATTAAATGATTCTTTGCGCTATATTAATCAGGTAAATGGCTAGTAGAGACGAGGACGAGGACGCTCCACGGTACCGGGTCGTGCACACCGTTCGACCGCCAGACTTTCACGAGGCTGTAGACATAAACAATGCCAGCACAAGCCGGTATAGCAGTGGTGACAGAAGATCCTATTAAACCCTGCAGGTTTAGGACGCATCATCCTCCGACATTCAGTGGGGAAAGAGATCCGATGGTGGCACTCATTGGTCCACGCAGACGAGAAAGTGTTGTGAGGCTACGGAGATTACCTCCACACGACCAGATTAGGACTACCTATGCTCTGGGCCTGTGAGAACGAGGCCCAAATATGATGGAAATACAAGGACCCTAGACCTTAGAGGAGCCACAGACGAGTTCTCCCCTGGTGTGATTGTACGAGAATAAGAATGATAGGGTCAGAGGTTGGCGAAGTTAGAGATCTCGTAGGACTCTACCTGGCGTGGACCCGAGGATTACGGATACGTCGAAGTTCGAGGTCATCCCGAGGATGGATCAGCCGATAGCTTACAGGATCGCATCGATTGTGAGCGTAGGAGGGCCACCGCCATAATGCCAGGACTCGCACTGCATGGTAATTCGGGAGGCAAAGAAGCACTATATTTCGCCTGCATGCATATGAGTCCGCTTGCTGTGGATTCATGTCAAGCATGAAATCTACCCTGTAGGACGAGTAAGGGAGACCGCCGAATTTAGATCTACCTCGAGTGGCTTCATGAAGCACGCCAATGTTTTTTCCGACGAGCCACCGATCATTCCACATGTGGATGTGTGACCCCAGATCGAAGTCATGCTCCTGGTACTTTAACCATCTCTATGATTCCAAGATAAGACGGGCAACTTGAGTCAGAGGAACTCTCGTAGTCCAAATTACGTGATCTATCGACGGGGTTTATTAGACCGAAAGCACTTCACCACGGGTGCCCGGCTTTATTTGGCGAAAAGAAGGGCAAGACCCTTCGACCGTGGCATTGACTACAGCAATAACAGGTTACGATCCGTGACCTGCACTCCATTACCTAGGATTGATGATTTATTTGACCAGTTGAGAGGAGCTCGAGTCTACGCCAAGATAGACCTTCGCACCGGCTCACCGCCTGGCTGTGGGAGACGATATCCCTAAGACTCGCGCTTAGGACGCGCTACGGGCACTCGAGTTTACTATGATGCCCTTTCTGACGATTTAACGCGCTGAAGATTCATGGATCCTGTGTATAGGATGTTCCAACCCTATCTAGATCAAATACAGAATATTCAAAGGATGACATTTCGATCTACTCCCAATGTAAAGGGGAGCACGAGTATCACTTCGAGGATTGTGCTACTGCCATCGAGAGACCCATCATTGTATCGCTAAGTTCGCAAGTGCGAGATTCGCCATCGAGGTGAGATTCGGGATACGTGGTGTCACAAGCACTAAAGCACATCTAGAGAAGGTCGAAAGGATGAAGTCGAGAGACCGAATGTCAATCTTCGAGATAATGAGTTTCTCGGGATCGGGTCAAATTACGAGACACGGAATGGGCCGGGTTGTCCATTCCGGGACAAGATCTTAGGGACTCGCCACGGACGGTATTCCATGGTCAGACTCGTCCCTACCATGAGAGAGAAATCGAGGATACTGGAACACTCGGGATACGGTGTTTGCAATTTCAGAGGGAGGATCAATTTTCTCTCCTAGTTCGGGAAGAGGTCAAGACTTCTGCCACAATTAGTTTCTGCGGACTAAAGCCAGATTCAAGATGAGTTACGGATTTCCCTCAAAGATGTGGATCCCAAGACCTGACAATCCAAATTCCAAATGGGTCGTAGACGTGAGTAGTATACAAAGCTCATTCCTCCACACCCAGTACCTGCAAGAGGAACTAGCTCAGCCGGGTGCCAGCGCTGCCAACTCTTACTACACGTGATCGCCAAAGGGGCCGCAGTGTGGGTCAAAAAGTCGTGACGATCGAGTTGCGCAATGCGGAAGCGTGAAGTGGGACTTTAGGTGGCGGTAATCTATCGGGTCGCTGGCGTCAAGTCGATATTGATATGAGCCGACAAACTACCCGTCACGCAGAATCGAGACTCCAGGCCGGTCATTGCACCCGGCTACCTACATTGATTTGGGCTGAGGTTAAGGCCTTTAGAGAAGCCAAGTATAGATGTTCTCTCAGGTGTGTGCGAGCTGACTGACAGTCGGGATTACGGCTTTGCAGATCTCTCGATTCTGCTCATGAGTGGGAGGTGCATCTGCATTTGGGTAATCACTCACTTTAAAGGAGTGTGGGTTTAGTTTGCCTTTGGGGGACTACGCTCAAAGAAGACTCATAGTTGAATCAGAAATGTAAGAGGCCCGGCAAGTGCCGAAGAAGTTATGTGGCTCGAGATGAAAACACAGGACATGGTTATCACGCAGACTTGTGAGTTAAGTGATGTGAGCCCCGAGTGACTCGAGATTCGGCTACCCATTGGAAATTGCATTGCGTGGCTGAACAAGAAGGACTCTGGCACATGGAGGTCATTCATGACATGGGACTGGCAGCCGACAAATTCATTGATTGTCACCGATCGTGGACTTTGAGAAGGTCGGGCCGCTACACACCAAGTAAGGGTCAGGTAGTGGATATACGTCAGGAGGATTATATATGAGTGTAGAGGACATGTCAGAGCATGTGTCCCGGGTCATAAGGGTAGAGGAGCAATCGCTCTTAGTGGACTCCGCCTACAACAGCTAATGTGCGAATATACGAATGGTACCATATGAGGCATTGTACGAGGCCATGTAGATCATCATATGTCGACCGAGAAGGAGAGAGCTCCAACACTCCGGGTCCCGACCGGGTTAGAGACACTTCGAAGGTGAGTTTGATTACAATAGCGCCTTTCTCACCGCCGTAGCCCGCAAGAGCTATGTAGATGTGCGACGCCAACCCTTAGAGTTCAGGATTAGTGATCACGCTTCCTCGGGGCGTGATTCCTGAAGAGAGGAGTTACTGCGCCTCAAGCAGTTACGAAGCTATCGCCGAGATTCATCGGACCTTCGAGATACCGGTATGATAGGCAGCGCTATGCACGGCTAGCGTTACCGCCAAAGATGTCGTGTCCAATGAGGCGTTTCACGCCTTCATGCTCGAGATATACCCGATCCACTCACGGGTGGATCGGGGACGTATAAAGATTGACACCTATTTCGACCTTCGAGGAGGGACCAGTGCGCATTGTTGATAGCCGTGATCAGGTTTCGCGACGTAAGACCGTGAGGCTAGTGAAGGTACTATGGAGACACTATGGAGTGGAGGAGTTCAATGGGAGCTGAGACACGACGCGGCCACCTATCCCTTCTGCTTAGGGACGAAGGTACGTGGTTTAGTCATTTAGCAATTAATAACTGGTTTCCAGCATAGTACGTACATTGCATGTGCATGTGAGTGTGAGACTGTCTTGAATTTCGACGCAAATTCCTTTTAAGGAGGGAGAGTGGGCACTCGAGAAATTCAATTTCTTCGAATAAGGGCAAAATCGTAATTCGACACATAAATGGTAATTAAAATCCTGTAATTAATTCTCTAGGATTCCTGATGATGAAACCGATTTCAATCGTTGAAATCTTCTCGAATCGGGTTAGCACGTAAAATTTTCGTAATATTCGTGAGACACTGAACACACGCCGAGGCATCGCGTTGCGCCGTAGAATCGACATTTTGGCGCGATGAAAGGCACATATAGTATGTACTATGTACCATAAGTGGTATGAGTAGAGAAATGATGAAATGGATCTACCGAGGTAGTGCTCGAATATCAAATCTAAGAAAGAGGGACATAATGGTATTATAGAATTTGATTTTTAAGTCACAAAAGACAAAAAGAGAGCAAATAGTTCCTTCTCCTACCTTAAGCCAAAGCAAAAACGTGAGAGACTTTATTTTGGAGATGTGATTGGTTTCAGAGAGGGTTTTAGAGAGAGAGGGTGCTTCTCTCTTAAGATCCTCGCGATCCGACCGTCAAGTGACTGAGCAAGAAAGGAAAAGGTTCTACGCTGGCAAAGCACGCGTGGACTCCGGATCGGGAGTTTCTTCAAACCTCGAGGTAGGATTTTCTCCCTACTTGGGTTTTATCTCCATTTTAAATGTTTTACTAATGTTTCAATAACGAGGCCGTTAGTCAAGCGGATCGTCCCAAAACACAATCGAATTATCGGGAAATATTTTCTCGTTATGTAGCAGCCCGTAACCGTGGTACGGGCTGCTCGGGTGTAGTTGTGTTGATTGTATTGAATGGTTGCTTCAGGCGTATCGGGGCCTGAACGGCCGTGATCGCGTCTACAAGGTGAACCGTTGATTCAGGATTTTTCGAATAGTAACCGAGGGTTTCACTATTCCTAAAAATGGTTCTAAAATATATTTTCGTGGAAAATACGTGGTTTGGTCTGGGTGATTTAAATTAAATCGCCGTGTTTGGATCATTAGCCCGCAGCTTTTTAATTTGATGCTCGAATTGATTAATTACATGACATGATTGTGTGATCGGATATTATGCGAATATATTCACGCTGATATGTTTCGTACGCGATTGGGGAATGCTACTTAACTGCATACATGCTGGGCATTCCATATGCACCGGAAAACATCCTAGACCATAGGAATTAGTGCATGAGATGAGTCTAGAGAAAACGGCTCGAGGGTAGTCTAAAATGTTAATTATCTGAGGGTAGTCCAAACTAATAATATATATCAACCGCCTGAGCTGTTTCTTGATATTTATTCATCGGAGGGTAGTCCACAAACTAAATAATATATCAACCGTCGGAGCGGCCCAGTTGATATTTATTCATCGGAGGGTAGTCCACAAACAAATAATATATATCAATCGTCGGAGCGGCCCAATTGATATATATATTCATCGGAGGGTTGCCCACTAATAAAACGAATATTCTCATACGAGGCTTAGGCGAAAAGTAGAGAGAGTCGAGGACCCTGGATCTAAGTCAAACATGCAGACATTCAAGTAGATCATGCATTTACTTGAATGCGTGTTTAAATTGGAACATTGCATTGCACTTAGGTGGTGAGTAGCCCACTTAGTGGCGATTCTCCTATCGAGCCTTAGCTCACCCGCTATCGTGGGATCCCCTTTTACGTGCACGGAGCGCGAGGAGACGCCTATCGCTGAGGTCGTGATAAGAAAGCCTGTCAGGCTTTGATGTATACATGTATTAGAATTCCCTCTAATAATGTATGTATTGTTTAAGAGTAAATATTGTAACCTTGCAACTATGGATATATAGTCGATCGTAGTGGTATGCATATCGAGACATGATAAAGTCCAATCATCGTATTACTCATATATCGGATATATATCGTATATATCGATTGTCGTAATGTGATGCGGTGTATCAGATTTGGTAGAGCTCCCGTATTAAAGGAGACTCGCCCATTTTCCCCGATGAAATCTGCAACTGACATCCACTTGTATTCCGCTGCCGACGGCAAATAACCTGACCCCCGGTTTTCAGCTACAACTTCTATGGAAATGAAACACCAATTTGAAAATAATGGCAAAAAGGATCCTTGGTTTAACTACTAGTTCATCAGGGTGTGAAAGAAATTGGAATGTCTTTGAAGGGGTAAGTACTATTATATTGTTGTATATTAAATTATTACTTTATAGTGGTTATGAGGTACTGGTTAATCATTAAGAAAGTATAGTAAATTTTTCTAACTTCTTATGAGATGGAGAATGATATGTAACCATCTAAAAAAGGTTCTAGAAATGCTCAAGTTGAAATTAGGGAGCCCGAAGAAAATGATTTTGTATCGGATGACACGAAAGATGAGTTGGATGAAGATGTAGATATTGAATTGGAGTCCAATAAAGAATTAGACAAGAGTTAGATTATAGTAATAGCTAAAATATATATTAATATAGGAATTATTAGGTACTTTTAGGTTTGTAATGTATATGTTATTGGAAACTTGAAAACATGAATTTCCATAAATCTATTATGATCAATTACATATTAATTCATGTTTATTACACATACAAAGATAATATAGAATTTTATATATTTTAATGTTTAAAATATAAATTATTTGTTTATTTAGTAGTCTTATAGTAATTAAAATAATAATATAATTGTTAAACATCTTTTCACGCCTAGGCTCATAAGGCTAAGGCTTGACCTTGCCACCTTGCGACGCCTTTCACCTTTTAGAAAATTTCTCTTAAGGAATTGGATAACTTATACATACAAGACTTAGAAGATCATAACTGATCACTTAAGGTCTAGTTACAAGGTTTGAAGATCAAGATCAATCTTTTCTCATGATCATATTCATTATGGATTCAAGTATGCTTCCACTTCTAGTTACACGTTTGATGATGTGACATGAAAGATCTTTTGATGATTGTAATTATCTCTGAGGTATATCTCCCACCTATAGTTTTTTTTTCTAACAAGTGGTATCAAAGCCACTTTCATGTTGAATCATTAGAATAAGTTTCTCAATTCATTATGTGATGGTTTTGAGAATATGATGTGAATTGAAGTTCTTATTGTCAAAGATATTACAAGATAATATGCTTTGCATGTATTCTTATGGAAATTTCATACATGAGGAAGGATGCACTTTCACCAAATTGTAATTATGATTACACTATGTATGATATGGTTTAATGGTTGCAATATGGGGATTTTCTCTTGATGTTTTGGGGTGTGAAACTTGCCAATGGATTAAGTTTCTTCATTATTTGAATTTTGAAGAGACATTTATTACTAGCAGTGGTTATAAAAGGAAGAGGTGACTCTTTAGTGGTGATTTTAAATCGTCACAATAGTTCTAATATAAATTCAAATACTTCTTTATGATGTTTTTTAGCATTTCGAATGAGTAAATTGAAGCATAAAGTAGCCAAAGTGACTTCTCTTGTGTAGATTACTAATTAAAGATGTTGAATGTGGTGTGTGTGTGTGTGTGTGTATTCATGCGAGTAATAGCCAGCCTAAAGGAAGGTGAATACTTGGTCGAATTACATACATGTGTATTTATTTGACATGCATTATTGTCAGTGTTTGATCTTTACGACAAGAGTACCATTAGCAGTTAATATTACTGTCAAAAGACTTGATATTAATGTTATACTAGGTATCTTGGGATGGGATGAGCCATTATTTGAATTATTAAATTTTTGTGTATTATGTGAATAAATTTATATGATTTAGTTTGTCATCTCTTTAGCTAATTTTGCTACAGTATTTTCCAATTTGAATTCTGTACCAGTCCTCAGCGGTACTAACTTTAAGAATTGGAAGGAGAACATTTTAATCATTCTTGGCTACATGGATCTAGCCCGTGCACTAAGGGTAGAGCAACCCCATTCTCTTACAAACTCCAATTCTTTTGAAAAGAAGAAATTTTATAAGAAGTGGGGGCACTTGAATCACATGGGTATTATGATATAAAGCGCGACATTCCAGAAACCTTTAGGGGTGTGGTATCCAAAGGAGTTACCAATACTAAACAATTTGGCTACATGGATTTAGCCCTTGCACTAAGGGTAGAGCAACCCCATTCTCTTACAAACCCACCCTTCCTCGAAGAGGCTGAATCGATATAAGAAGCTGGGACACTCAATCGTACGGGTCTTATGATATAAAGCCGACATTCCAAAACCTTAGAGGTCCGCTCCGAAGGAGCTCATGCTAAACACCCGGCTACATGGATCTAGCCCTTGCACTAAGGGTAGAGCAACCCCATTCTCTTACAAACTCCAATTCTTCTAAAGAGAATAAATTTTATAAGAAGTGGGGGATGCTTGAATCGTGGGGGTCTTATGATATAAAGCACAGTATTATGGAAACCTTTAGGGGTGTGGTATCCGAAGGAGCTACCAATTCCAAACAATTCCTTGTTGAGATTTAAATTCGCTTTGTCATAAGTGATAAGGCGAAAATAAGTATACTTTTGCATAACTTAACTTCCATAAGGTTTAATGGCAAGGGAATTCATAAGGGAGTTCATTATGGAAATGTCTCATATTGTTTCGAAAATCAAGATCTTAAAGATCCATTTATCAAAAGATGCACTCGTACATTTGGTCTTGAACTCTCTTCTTGCACAATTTAATCTATTTAAGGCTGGTTATACCTGCTAGAAGGAGAAATGGTCTCTTAGCGAGCTCGTTTCATTTTGTGTGCAAGAGGAAGAAAGGTTGAAACAAGACTGGATAGAATGTGCTCACTTGGCAAGCACCTCTAAAGACAAGGACAAAGAGAGAAAAAGAAATGAAGCTACTAAAGGTCTAGTGCAAAATAAGCAAAATAAGGATGAAAATAGTTGCTTTTTATAATAAACCTAGACATGTCAAGAAAGAATGTACTAAGTACAATGCTTGGAGGGAAAATAAAGGTATGTTACTCTTTACTTTGGTCTGTTCAGAGGACAATTTAGCTTCAGTATCTAGAAGAAACACTTGGTGGTTAGACTTTGGTGCAACTTCCAACAAAAGTGTTTCAATAAAGGTTACCTAATTGTATTTATATCAAGTTCCTAATTACTAAGGAAATGATTCAAAGCGGTTAAATGTCTATAGAGAACATTAGCACAAACTACATGATTTCGGATTCGCTCATTAAATGTTTACCACCTAAGGTCTTTCATGAGCACATTGCTCATATGGGTGTTGTATCAATTGATGATATGCAATTTTAGTGGGAGTTTCTATTTGGGTACCTTTAGTTGTAGACATTTTTTATGGATATTTCTCCAGTATAAAGTTTATGTTTCGAGTTAACTCTGAATCTATTTATTTTGATATTGTTAAATAATAAAGTTGGATCAGTTGGAAATAAGCATGTTTAAGATCACATTACATGTAATTTCCATGCTATGCATCCATACTTGATCTATGTCATTGATTATATCGGTATATGTGACAATTGATGGGTCTAGTTATAATATATGTAACGAAGGCCACTTTGATCCTATGTTGATATGATTGATGGACCAGATTGTTAATGATGTTTCAATATAGATAGAATTTTTGAGCTCATGAGGTTATTTTATAATGCAAAATTGTATTAGATATATGTGACCCAAGCGGGAGATTGTTCGAATTTTTTCTAAAATGTAGGCCTACATATATCACTAAATATGTATTATTGGCTATGTAAGGAATTAACTCCAATGAAGTGATCTAGATTAAGTTGATAGAGTTAAAAACATTGCATTTGGTATGACTTCATAATGTGTAGAAATTGAATGTCTTATTTATGATTTTATGATGGGTTAAATTAGAAATAAGAAATGAAAGGTCATGACTCTTTGTGATGGAGGAATGAATCATGAATCCTTATAATGAGGATGTATCATGAATTTGACAATGTATCATGAATCTCCATAATGAGGATGTATCATGAATTTGGTAATGTATCATGAATCTTCATAATGAGGATGTATCATGACTCTTTGTATCAGGGCATGACTCACTATAGATAGGTTATGGTCCCCAAGTCATATGAACACAGTTTTCTTTTTATCATCCCATTAGAAGGGAGAAGATACTCTTAAGAAATTTGAGGACTTGTTCATACAAGACTTGGAAGATCATAACTGACCACTTAAGTTTTAGTTACAAGGTTTGAAGATCAAAACCAATCTCTTCTTACCATCATATTCATTGTGGATTCAGGTATGCTTCCGCTCTAGTTACACGTTTGATGAGTTGACATGAAAGATCTTTTGATAATTGTTTTCATCTCTGAGGTATATCTCCCACCTATAGTTTTTTTTTTCTAACATTATATTTTAAGGTGAGATGGATTGAGTAGCTTGTGTTGCTGATACATACTCGTATTCATTTGTTAAGAGTCATCCACTTCAAATTTGTTGTCCATATTTTCACTATGTTGTTTTTTTATATATTTCACAATTAATTCTATCCTTTTTAATTTTTTTAAATATAAAAATACAATCAAGATAAGCCTAAGAATAGCTAAGTTAGTTTAAGGCCTTGATCTTTAACCCAATGGTCACCAATTTAAGTCCCTTCAGGGTCAATGAAGGATTACCCGATTGTTAACTTTAGAGTCCGTAGAATTAGTCCAAGTGCGAATAAGCTGGCCCAGACTAATAATTAAATAAAACATACCAGGACCTTTATAGACTAATAATAATGATAAGAAATTTATAGATTTCTTTTTCCAAATTCAGTTTAAAGTCCTATTATTGCAAGGGAAAAACAAACTAAGGGTGACTACCCGATACTTTAGCCCTAAAAACAACTTTGAACTGTTCCTCATGTGCACAAAAACAAAAATAATTTTATACTTTCCTTGGCACGTTGCAAAATGGAGTTCGATATAAACATCTCTCCTCCGTGTTATGTACATTCATGATCACTTATGTTTGGGAGTTAAGCATCAAATTCAAGAACAAATATATAAATGGGTTCTATGATAGGTGTATTCAATACCAGTTTATATTTCATTAATCTCCTATTAATAGCATATTATTAGTATCATTTTGAAGGTTCTAATGCTTGTTTCTCTCATTTTAAGGTTTAGGGCAACTTTGGAACCAAACAATGAATTGGGAATAAAATAGTAAAAACTAGCAAAAAAGTGGAAGTTTAGCAATGCAGGTTCACGTCACGACGTGACAAAGAGTAATCACAAAGACTGCAACTCACATCGCGACATGACAGAGAAGGCTTTTTCCCAACTTGCAACTTACATTGTAATGTGACAGAGACCAACTTGCAAGAACGAAGGCCAACGTCACGACATGGACTTTGCATGTCGTGATGTGGCTGAGACATATGAACCAACATCATCTTCACGTCGCAACATGGCTTACTCATGTCGCAAAGTCATTGGCAGCCCACAACCCATAACGTTCTATTTTTGAGCCCTAATCTTCCATCTGTAAAAGGGACGAGGCCTAACTTGAAAAGGGGGGATCGAAAAGTTAGGAATTGAGAGAGAAGACGTATAGAAAGTAAAGAGAGCGCAAGATCTATCGAGGGGGAGGATCAAGTTCATCATTGAAGAGGAGTTCGAAGCCTAAAATTGCAACCAAAAACTCGTTAAATCTTCATCTCTTTCTTCTTTTAACTATGTTTATTTTGAAAGACATCTTCATTAGATTGTTTATGGTTATGGATAGCTAAATCTTTTAGCTAGTGAAGATTGTTTGGAACCTAATGCGTTATTTTCCTTAATTCATATTTAAGTTATGGTCTATTTTTATATATGCTTATGTTCTTGTGAATGAATTGATACTTGATTTGGTTTATGTGAATTGAATTATGCCCTAGGATTATTTAATTGAGAGTGAAAACAAATCTTAATTAACTAGATCTTCAAGTAACATTGTGTAGAGACCGTAAGGACCAGAAGGTGATCGGTTCTCCACACAGTTTTGGGCTTTTATTGTAAGGATCGAGAGGTGATTAATAACAGAACTAGAAAGAATTTATTTAATATTGCTTCTCTTACCTTATAAGGACTGGGAAGTGAATAGGGGATGAGTAGCAAGAAAGTGGAGCCAACATGCGTGAGTTGAGGCTCCACACCTTTGACCCTTCGACAAGTATATACACTAATAAACCATGGCTCAGGGCTTAAAAAGGGAAACAAATGCATTAGGGACCATCGATCGACCCTAGTATCACATTCCATTAGGTTAAATCATGTGTTCAACTTAGTTCTCACTGGTTTCAATTTGAATCTTACTCTTTGGATCAGTAGCTTAGTTTAATTAACACAATCACCTTTTAAATTAGATAGCTTTGATAATAAAAGACTCGATTAGCTCAGTGCTTAGTTAGTTAGGCGACACACGCCTTCCCTATGGATCAATATTTGAACTCCTAGAGTCCATTTTACTACTTGCTGACATGTACACTTGCTGTAGAATTGCATAACATGAAAAGTGTGCAACAAGTTTTTAGCACTGTTACTAGGGAAGTCAATAGTTTAATTAACCAACATTCTAGAAAAAAGAATTTTATTGCTTTAAGCATTGTTTGTTTTTTTTATTTCTTTTTAGTTTGTTAAAATTTTATTTTGATCTTCATTTTTATTGTTTTGGGTTATAGGTGTGAAATATATGCATAGGAATCTTGATTCTAAGCTTCTTCCTCTAGATTTAGAGATTGAAAGAACATTAAGAAAACATAGACAGTTGAAATCATTTGAAGCAAAAGACATGGCTGAAAATCAGAATCAGAATAACAGAGATGTAGTACCAAATGCACAAGAATGCACTTTGGGTGACTATTGGAGGCTAGTAGCTACTGAGAACTACTTTGGAATAAGGAGGCAACCGATTGATGTTAATAACTTTGAGATAAAGTTGAGTCTCATCTCCATGGTACAACATCATCATTTTGGAAGGCATCTTTCAGAAAACCATAATGCACATATCTCTACATTCATAATGCACATATCTCTACATTCTTGGAGTTATGTGACACTATTAAGATGAATGGTGTGCCACATGATGTAATCAAGCTCAGGTTCTTTCCTTTCTAGCTAAAGGACAAGGCCAATAATTGATTATAGGGGTTAGAAAGAGGCTCCATCGATATATGATGCATGGGAAAAATACAAGGACTTGCCATATTGTTGCTTGCAACATGGTTTTGAAGCATGGTTCTCAGCTCAAACATTCTATAATAGGTTGAATTACTCAACAAGGAGCACTATTGATGAAGCCTTAGGAAGTTCTATTGAAAGCAAGACAACAACACAAGCATTTCGGTTGTTTAAGGAATTGGCTAAGAATAACTATCAGGTAGCATCTAAAAGAAGTTTGGTTAGAAGGCTAGTTAGAGTTTTGGAAGTCGACCAACAATTAGCCATCCAGGCTTAGTTAGCTGCTATCACAAATCAACTAAGTTAACAGACAAAGAATGGGCCAACAGTGGGAGAAATAGCACTTATGATGAGAATAAAAGTACATAGAATCTACTTCAAATATAGATAGGGCCAAACATAAGAACAAGAGCCAAAAAAAATCTTCAAGAGACTTTCAATGGGCTTGTGGAGGAGTTTATTTGGGCCAACCCAGCCTTTACAGAAGAGCCTAAGTCAAATCAAGCCTTTGAAGTAATTTGAGCCAACAAGGAAGGTCAAAAGTCCATAAATGTGATTATAACTACTTATGGTAATATTCACATGATTTTAGCATCTAAAAGGACCAGAAAATCAAAGGAAATCTGTGCCCCAAATTGGCTCCATAATTCATGCATAATCAAAGACCTATTTTGGAGAGTTTTTAGCCTTGCAAGTTGTATGATCGAACTTGACAACTCTTGTTCCAATCATTAGTTGACCATTTGGTCTATTATAGTTAGAACATCAAGGCTAGGTGTCCAATAAAGAAAATAGCAAATTATCTTCATGTTAATTGGGTAGTTTTCCAATTCCAGTTTTGGTAATTTTTGTGTCGAGGCTAAATTCAACTTCTCCTTTTTTTCTTAGTCAAAAGGGATGTCCTAAGCTCTATATAAGAGCCCTTTGATTTATTTGTTTGGAAGACATTGATAAATAACAATTCTTTATGAGATTTTCTTCACTTCATGGTTCTTGTGAGAACTTTCGAGCCTATCAAGGTTAATTTCTTATAGTCTCAAACTTATGACTCTTAATTCTTTTATAACCAAGGGGACGAGGTTATTTCCTTTGTTCTTACGGCTTTTTGTTTCCATATAACCAAGGGGACGGAAACTCAATTTCTTTTCTTATGGCTCTTGATTCAATATAGTCAAGGGGATGGGGCCACTATTCTAGATCGTGTTTGAAGATACTTGGAGTAATATATAACAATTGGTGGATCTTGAAGCATAACGCAGCGGGGTCCACATCATTTTGGTATTAGAGCTTCGGCTTTCAAACATCGATTTGGTATCTATACTTATTGTTGTTGTTTACATTTTGTTTAATGGAAAAAAAATAGAAAAAACAAAAAAAAATCATAAAAAAAATGAGAAAAAGAGATAATCATGTGAGGAAGTGTTGTGAGATTTCTTTTTGTAATTATATCCTTTGATTTGATCATGTCTTCAAGAATTTATCATGTAAATATAGAGGAGGGGCAGGACCAATCCTTCATACTACAGGCAATGTAACAACACTTTGGAAGATTGGAGGTTTAGATGAATGACATGAGAGATCGGATTGAACAAAATGAAGATAGCAGTAGTTCCTCAAACTCAAAGACAAGAGAGGCATGTTCTGGTAGCCTTGAATCATGAAGAGCTTGAGAATAAATTGAAAAATAATGGAGAATATCCAAAGGAAGAAGGGGCATTGGTGACAAGGCATGTTTTGAATGCCCAAGTGAAGGAGGATGACATTGAGCAACAACATGGGAACATTTTCCATAATCGCTACCATGTTAATAATAAGGTTTGTAGTTTGATTATTGATGGTGAGGGTTGTGCTAATGTTGCTAGTGCTTTGCTAGTTGAGAAGCTACAACTACCAACACTTAAACACCCTAAGCCATATAAGTTGTAGTGGTTGAATGATAGTGAGGAAATATCATGATGAGGTTCTTTGTGATGTTGTCCTTATATATACTTCTCACATATTATTGTGCAGGCCTTAGCAATTTGATAGGAGAGCCAATCAAGACAGTTTCAAGAATTATATCAGTTTCATGAAGGACATGAAGCTTGTAACTCTTGTATCATTGACACCAAAATAGGTGTATGAAGATCAAGTGAGGTTAAAACAAGAGTGTGATTCAAAAAATATTGAGAAAGAAAAAGAAATAAAAGAAAAAGATGGAGCAAAACAAAAGGGAAAAGAAATTAAGAGAAAGCTAGAGAGTGAGAAAAGAAAAGAGAGTGAAAGAAAAAATTATCTAAAAGTGAACAAAGAAAAATGAGAGGAAACAAAAAGAAAAGAAAGCTTCTATGCAAAAAAGAGTGAGATCAAAGTGCTTTTTATACTAACAAGCCTATGTTTGTACTTTTGTACAAAGAGACGCTTTTGAACATTAATGATCTTGCTTCTTCTTTGCCTAGTGTTGTTTCTTCTTTGTTACAAGAGTTTGAGGATGTATTCACGAGGATGGTCACAGTGGTTTGCCACCCCTAAGGAGACAAAGGAAGCGATGAGTGGAGGAGTGTGAATTAGTCATGTGTTGTACATGTAGTACTTGTACCTAAAAAGGATGGTTCATAGAGAATGTGTATTTATTTGTGTCATCAACTACATTATGGTTAAGATTCAAGGAAGGGGGAATGATGAGAATTAAAGCACATAGAATCCGCTTCAAATGCGAATTGTGCCAAACACAAGAGCAAGGGCCAAAAAAGCTTCAACGAGATTTCAATGGGCTTGTGAAGGAGATTATTTTGGCCAACCCATCCTTTAAAGAAGAGTCTAAATCAAATCAAGCCTTTGAAG
The DNA here is from genome assembly GCA_016808115.1 of Tetrastigma voinierianum. NCBI lineage: Eukaryota > Viridiplantae > Streptophyta > Magnoliopsida > Vitales > Vitaceae > Tetrastigma > Tetrastigma voinierianum. The sequence continues at coordinate 556,960 of JAEQBH010000188.1, read as the reverse complement.
TAATTGGAGCCAACAAGGAAGTTCAAAAGTCCATGAATGTGATCATGGATGTTGATGGTAATATTCACATGATTTTAGCATCTAAAAGGACAAGAAAATCAAAGGAAATTTGTGCCCTAGATTGGATCCATAATTCATGCACAATCAAAGATCTATTTTGGGGAGTTTTTAGCATTGCAAGTTGTATGATCAAACTTGCCAACTCTCGTGCCAATCATTAGTTGTCAATTTTTTCTATTATAGTCAAAATATCAAGGCTAGGCGTCCAATAAGGAAAACAGCAAATTATCTTCATGTTACTTTAATAGTTTTCAAATTTCAGTTTTGGTAATTTGTGTGTCCAGACTGAATTTCAGCAAATTTTCCTTTCTTTCTTAGTCAATAGGAATGTCCTAAGCTCTATAAAAGAGTCCTTTGATGTATTTGTTCGGCAGACATTAATGAATAATAATTATGTGGGGTTTTCTTCACTTTATGGTTTTTGTGAGAACTTTCAAGCCCATCAAGGTTAATTTCTTATAGTGTTCAAACTTATGGCTCTTAGTTCTTTTATAATCAAGGGGACAGAGTTATTTCATTTGTTCTTATGGATTTTGGTTCCATATAACCAAGGGGACGGAGAAGCAATTTCTTTGCTTACGGCTCTTGATTCAATATAGTCAAGGGGATGGGGCCATTGTTTTAGATCGTGTTTGAAGATCTTTGAAGTAATTTGCAATAATTGGTGGATCTTGAAGCATAACACAACGAGGTTCGCATCAACTTAAGAAAGCACAAGCCCCGATTAGTGGCGAAGTCTATCAGGTTGAGGATGAGTAGTATGTCAATAACAGGAGCTTTGTGTTCAAGCCCAATAACAACTTGCCCACCTTCTACAATCCGGGTCTAAGGAACCATGAGAACCTATCCTATGGGAATTAGGGAAACAATCAAAATGGCCCTCCAGTGCTTCTAGCCTAAGTTATCAAGGCTAAAAGAGACAACCCACTTTGGAAGAGAACATTAGTACATTTATGAGTGAATCTAGGAAAAGAATGGACTTTCACGACGGCACATGTCTAGCATGGAAGCTAACTTGACTAACCTGGGTGCTACAATAAAGACTTTGGAGACTCAAATTGGGCCGTTAGCCCTAGACATCAAGGATCAATCTTCGAGGTTATTCTCTAGTGTTACAGAGAAAAACTCGAGGGGGTGCAAGGTCGTGACTCTAAGAAGTGGGAAAGAGCTGCCAAGTCCGAAAGTAAGTGAGGAAGACAAAGCTGGAACTGAAGAAGTACTCGAAAAGAATCAAAAGGAAGTGGAGAAATTAGTTCCAGGTAGGATGGTGTTCTCTGACAACCCTCCTTTACTCACCCTACCACTACCTTTCCCTCAGAGATTTCAGAAAAAGAAGTTAGATGAGCAGTTCGTTAAATTTGTTAATATCTTCAAAATGTTGGAAGTGAATATCCGTTTTGTAGAAGCTTTAGCACAGATGCCTAACTATGTCAAATTTATGAAGGAGATTATGTCGAGCAAGAGGAAGCTTGAAGACTATGGTACAGTTGTTAGAGAAGTACTCTAAAGGCAATCACCTTTAGCACTTATTATACATCTTATGTTGCTATTTCAAGCATCTTCATTATATTGATATTCATTTATTAAATGAATTGATAGTGTTCTTAAACCAATTAATGAAGTCCATGACACATAACATAGCATGAAGGAAATCATGATGAGATCGTGATGGTAAAATTCCTATCATGTGCAATTATGTTAGTGTCTAAATTATCCCTAATCAGAGGAACTACAAGACTAGCCATTATTGATCCAAACAGACTAGCACATGTAATACTTCTTGATTGGATCAAGCTGTGAATCTTATAAACTGGGATCATGAGTTGATTAGAGTTGACATGTGGATGTTTGTTAATAGTAGCTAAATACATCAAAGACCTGCTATGAGACAATCATATGGATTATCTATTGTATGTAGATGATTGTCTCATCAGAGGAATGATGCAAGTATTCTTAGACTTGAGGAGCTTAAGGATATCTTGGATGATGATTATGTACTTAGACTTCATTCTTTGTTACCTTTCAGAGGTCGCTCACAGGGTGATGATCAAATACAACTTGAGGTGTTCGAAGGTAATTGAGTTTCCAACAAAGGATTTGCCACTCCTGATAAAGGGATAGTATACCTATGGCCTCTTGTCGAGATCATTAAGCGAAAATCTCCAACCAAAGTGGAAATGCCATGAAGAGTGTCTCCAGGTGCATAATTGATGAGTAATAAGTTCGGAGACATGATCTAAATCACTTGAGCTAAATGTGGCGTAGCCAATGTAATGGGAGCTACACATTTTCCATGCTTTGAACCGAGTGGGAGTATAGATTAGTGAAAGAATGAATTGTGCGGTAATTGTGTATGGAAGGGTTACAAATCAGACCATTGACTCTTTGGTTAATTAGGGGTCATGATATGTTGCTAGATACCGCTCATGACTTGCTTGGATTCAGCTGGAATCATGGCAACATAACTGGAACCTAATGGGTCATATACTTAAGTGTGCTGGGTCGAGAGAAATGGATTCGATGTGATCCAAATATGAAGGAAGTTAATTTGTGGAATGGAATGTCACGGGATTAGTGGAATGTTGGGATCAAAAACTCTCGTTAAGAGATAAAGGAGGCTTGGGCTTGTTCATGGGTTTAAAGGCCATGAAGGAACTCACGATAACTCATGGAGATGCGTGTAGCCTATCATATCTTAAAGAGAGGAGCACTTTATACATTTCAAGGGTGTTTTCCTATAAATAGAACCTTATGGAGAAACCCTAACCCTAAGAAAGAGAAGAAGTCATTCTTGCCCACTTTTCTCAAGAGAGTGTCTTGAGTGTGAGAGGGTGTTCTTGAAAAGAACAACCCACTCTTATTGAGATTTGAGTGTCAAATCCTTGGGTTTTTAGCTTTCCTATTCGGATCTAGACTTGGCTAGCATCAAGGCTTGATCCGATGCTGTTGTCTTGGAGGTTATCGGCTCCACTCTTCGTGTGGATACTGTTAGAGACAAACCGAGGATGTGGTTTTTTTCGATTGTTGCTGCATCACCCTTTTGGATCGATTTTACACCGATGTGAGGTATAAATCTCGCACCCTCTTTTTTTTTTTTAATCAACTCGATGCCTCAAGGAATCTTTTTGGGTGGTTTTTTCAGTTATTTTTTTGTTTCTACTGCTTTGGCATGACATGCCTCCCTAAAAAACCCAACAGTGGTATCATATCACACTTGTGAGCATCAAAATCGGTTCTTGGTTGATTGTTTTAAGATTTTGATAGCCATAGTGCCAAGCTTCAAAATGAGATTTATGGATTGTAAATCTTTCATCCTGTGTTTTTCGTCAAGTAATAGAATCATGAGATGATTTATGATGGTTATATTGACAGAAAAGCTCCCATCTCAATGTGAAAAAATTCACGCCACTACGTCGGATGACTGGTTCGTCTTCCAGTTTCTGCTTTTCCCACTCTAAAGCGTGATGGACATCACACCATAACATGAATGTCATTCACGTTGTAACGTGAATGTACTTCACGCTATATCTTGAGTATCATTAACGTTGTAGCGTGGATTAGTTCATGAGGATGCAGTACCCCCCTTGTCTTCTATTTTCTTTTTTGTTCTTGCATTCTTTTGGCCACTGATAAATAATATGACCAAGAGAATATATGCAAGATGAGATTGAATTGTTCAATCTTAAATTTCTGGAAACATGGACTTGACTATACATATTGAAATTACCTATAAGACATTTTGGACAAAATGTATTTCTCAAGGGGGCTAAAATTCAAGTGTTGAATTAGTTTGGGATTCAACTGTTGAATCATATCAGTTCAAGTGTTGAACAAGGACTTTGGTTCAAATGTTGAACAATAAGGTTTTTGAGTCAATTTAAGATTCAATAGTTGAATCAATTCATAGTTCAAGTGTTGAACAAATGTTTTTTTTTTTTTCAATTCAAGTGTTGAACAATAAGGTTTTGGGTTCAAATTTTGAAACCTTTGAATGTGCTAAACGAACCATGGAATACCATTATCTATTAATTACAATGCTTGCATTAAAGAATTCATGTTTAAGGGTGAATGTTGGCATGATGGATGATTATGGACAATGCCCAATGGTGATTGAGCATACTAATTTGATTATTATTTCTTTTTGGGTAAATAGGGTCTCCGTGTCCCTGTCTCTCTCTAATTTCTCGATGTATTTCTCTTCTCATCCAAATCTCCCTCAAATATAACTTGAGGTTCTTCTTTTGAATGTATGTAATTAGATTACATAGGATTAGGATTAGTTGGAAGAGATACCAAGGAGAAAGGAGTTTGGAGGAGAAGCTAAGAAAGAAGAACTAATAATCATGCATGTCCCTAGGTTCAACCTAGTCAATTCCTTTTAGCTCATAGAATTGATTTTAGAATGTCCATAATCATGTCAAATAGTTAGAGTAACTATCTTTATATTTTCATGTGATGAATGAAGATATATATATATATATATATATATATATATATATATATATATATATATATATATATATATATATAAATCTTGCTAATGCCATGATGAGACTAATTTAGCAAAAAAACCCTCAATGAAATATTGAGGCTTAATGTCTTTCATTAATATGGTGTGAACCATAATTCTTCTAGAGTTGTGGTTGATGGGTAAACTCAAGCCCTCTATAAGGATATGTTCTATCCATGGAAATGAGTTTTCCTAATTAGTGGGCTAGCCTTAACTAGACTCATTAGCTTGTTGGGTAAACCCAAGGTTAATGTTGGATAGAGACACAGTTAGGTAAGTGTACATGAGATGTACACACATCAAGAGTTGACAACTCAATGATGGTGCATACATCAACAATTGATAGCATTGGATTCGATAATTGCATACAAATGCAATTGGTATAGATTAGATACCCACCTTTTGATCCAAGGTGGCTTGTTGGGTAAACCCAAGGTCATTCTTGGTGCTATTGGGTATCGACCCATTAGGAGAACTTCCATAAAGGTTCTCCCGGATCAATAATGAGGGCTATCGATTCGCAATAAAATAGTGGGAGTTACAATGCATAATTATCAAGTTACAATAATCATGCATTTTAAAGTACAATCTAACATGATCTCTTTTACATCTAGGTTGTTAGAATCAAAGCATGTCAACGAACGTGACCTTGCGATTAATAATGGATGCCAATAAGTTGACTGATGCCAACTTCATGGACTGGCTAAGGAACTTGAGAATTGTTCCCAAGGTATATAGAATAGCTTATGTCCTTGATGGCCCACTCCTAGAATCCCCTACTATTGATGCATCTGATGATGATCATAAGGCATATAAGAAGCATCTAGATGACAATGTGATTACCACATGTACCATGCTCGGATCTACGTCACTAGAGCTTCAGAAACAGCATGAGGCTATGATAGCATATGCCATAGTTCTCCATCTAAAGGATATGTTTCATGAGCAGGCGAGATCCGAAAGGTTCGAGGTCTCTAAACTGCTTTTTAGCTCCAAGATGCAAGAAGGGACATCTTAAGTACAGTATGCACTGAAGATGAATGGATACATTGTGAGATTGGATCAATTGTGAAGGAGGCATGGCTAGGGAATGGAGTGCTGATCCGCTTGAAATCCCACTTGGACCGATGACATGAGCTAGAGCTCAGAGACTCAAAGAAGCCCTTAATGTTTTAATTCAAGATGCCCAAGTGGAAGAAGCTCACGTGTTCAACTCCAAAGAAGAAACAAAGATGGTCCACGTCATCAAAGTAAACCCGAAATTGGACCAAGACCTAGGGCATTTTTTTTTACTTAATCCTTGAATTGATTTGTTGCTAATTTTGTTATTGATTTGCTCCTGATTTACTGCTGATTTTGTGGCTTGATTACCAAGTCTTGTCCTAAATTATCTAGTTTCCTTTCCTTATGGATGTTTAGGGTGTGCGTAGTTTAGGAAAATAAGTTACCTTCCTTTCTTGTTTTGCCTATTTTTTTTTGTTCTTCATATTTTTTGGGTCTATTTATAGGCGTCCTATCCCTGAATTCTTTACATTGCGATTTCTAAAATTGAGAGTTAAATTTCTCTTTGGTTCTTGAAAGAATTCTTCGACCTGGAATAAAGGTGGGAAGGAGAAAAATTAGTTGCAACAAAGAACTGAGGTTGCAACCAGAAGAAAAGAAATGGGCAGCAAAAGAGGTCGCGACATCACCTTGAGGTCGTGACATTAAATTGAAACCTGTGAAGGCAGAAGACCACCAACACAATCGCAACCAAGAAATCAAAGTCACAACATGAAGTCATCCTACAAACGGAAAGGTGGTCGCAACTTCAAAATCGCCGCAACTCGTGGCCGTAAGAAGAGAGGATAACAATGTCGCTGACATGAAACCGTGGTCGCGACATCAACTCTGGAGAAACACTGAGTAAATAAGGTCGCGACTACAAATGATGTCAATTATTGATCCAAGCAAATAGAAGAAAATCGTCGCAATGGGCAACAAGGTCGCGATCGAACCGGAGCAAACAAGGGAGCCCATGTCTGACATCAACTTCGAGGTCGCGACATAGACAAAGTTGAGTCGGGCCTTTTTAGGATTCCACCCGAGCTAGATTCGCCCAATTTCTCGACAAGATAAATAGACATGAATAGTAAAGTAGTCTTCCGTCTTCACTACCCGTAAAAAGGGGAAAGGAGAGGAACTCAAAGTATAGTTTAGAGTAGATTTTCATTTTTTAATTTTATTTTTTTAGTTAATTTTTCTGATTTGAATCTGTGAACTGCAAGTGTAAACGAGTGGAGCCGTAATTTTATTTATGTTATTTTCTCTTAAAATTATTGCCTTAAAATTTGCGAAATCTGCATAAATTTCGAATTCATTTCTTCTCAGTTTTATTGCAATTACAGTGGTTGTACGCGATCGGTACTCTATTTCTTAATTCGCAATTGCAGTAATCGGAGCGCAGCTCTGCTGGATTTGACTTACATTTAGTTACAATCTTTCCTGCATAAATTTGGAGAACTTATTTGGGTTCGGATTTACTTATTTGGTGTCATTTTGATCTGATAAGTTCCACAGTAGTACCGGTCACCATTTTGAGGGGTCGTATCTCGTCTCAGCATCCAGGATGCCCTCCGCGTGACACTGAGACTCGAGATTCCCGAGAACCAGAGCATCTCTTTCTCCGGGCATGCTGCATCACCATTGACGAATCGCCGAGCTGAGCCATTTTGATAAATCCCCATTCGGGCCATAATCAAGCCGAGGGAGTATTTAACAATATAAATGATCGAGAGTTCACCTCAATCTAAAGGCAAGTGCCTTTAACCCCGTTAGTCGAGACTTAATCAAGGGAAAAGAACGACCCAATAGATCTAGAGGTTGAGCCACCTTTTAAGTGGTAGAAACTTTGCGAAAATCCTGAGAAGGAAATGCAAAAGGTATGTTGTCAACAAGAAATGGGTGTGAAGTATTGAGAAAGAAAAAATACCCGTGATTCAGTAAGAGGATTGGGAATAAGTAGCTGGTTTGATCTTGTCTTCGAGAGAAGCAAGGGTATCCAACCAGCGAATATGGAGAAATCCAATTCCAAAATTTAGGAAATCTTGGACAAATCCAGATCCATACACAAAACAGAGCAATGTATTTTAGTAGGAGTCAGGGATCGTTTACTGTAATTCATCGATAGTTTTCAAGCTTCTCACAAGAAACCGATTCAGTCCAGATTTTAGTTACGATTTATTTTTAGTCATTTAATTTGCTTTTGGGGCCTAGTTAAACAAGAGGTTAATAATCTAGGAACCTTTATTTTTCTAGATACAACTTCCATTTTGAGTCTTTAGAGTCCAAATAGCATGGCTTAGTAGTCGTAGTTGATCTTTAATTCGTACTCAATCTCTATGGGGAATGATACCCGAACTTACATTCATTTTACTACTTGTATGACCTGCAGAATTTGCAAAGGTCATGTACTAAACCCTATTTTTAAATCATGAACCTAAAGAAATATTTTATAAAGCAAATTTATCCAAAGTGACATAGATGCAAGAGAAATGTAAGGCTCTTACAACTATGTGAATTTGAGGGGTTTTTAGTCTATATAAAAAGGGACAAACAGATCCCCATCACCGATTGTGGTGTCCTCCTATACCAAGGTTCTTACTTCGCTATAAGCAACGGGTCGAGATCATCCATCCAAATTGAAGACTAGAGCGTTTCTTCCAAGATTAATTTGATCACGGGTCTCATCACAAGTTATCGTAGTTCGAATCATTTGGTATCAGAGCAACAGGTTCTATTTTCTGGTTTGCCTATCTTTTATGATTTGTTCGAACTCAACCTAGTCACCACTTTCATCTGTTCCACCTAAATTTCGTTCCACCCCCAATTCCATTCACAACCTATTTTCTACTCCACCCAAGTCTGATTTCCTCATTCTTAATATGATATAATTTATGTCTTCACTTATATTGAACTATACATCCCAAGTTACAAAAAAAAAAAAAAAAAGTCTGGAGGTCAAGTAAAAAGAAAATTTCTATAAGTTTATTATCATCCTGGTTATTGGAAATCAAGTCACCGCCATAGAAAAAAAAATCGACAAAAAAATTGAGAATTTTGGTGACCTTTTTGTTAGTGACCCTAACCTTTGTTACTTTAGTAAGGCTTGACTTTGATTAACGCCACCAACCTATCCTTTGATAGGTTTTCGATTGAATTTTGTGGAAAAAAATTTGTTTGATTAATTACGAAAGAAGCGAAAGAGAGATTGTGAGTGGAAAAAGGCAAGAGTTGTAAGAACATTAGAGTGAGAAAAAAGCCAAATAAATTTTGTGTGAAAACATGAGTGAACTAAGTGAATCATTCTTTGAGTGAAAATAGGTGAGGGAGTGCTTTGTGAGGTCCTATTTTTTTTATAACTTTGTTTTTTGCAGCAATATGTCCAATAATAGCACACCCAAAGGTGTGACGGTAGGAATTGACACAAAGTTCATTATGGAGGCCTTAACTAGCAAAGTAAAGAGAATGTTTAGGGATGAGTTAGAGCGATTCCATGAGAGGGTATAGCAAAGCTTGGAGCAGCCACGAAACCCTCCAGTCGGACGTAGAATAAAGAAGCTTCCAAGAAAAGGGGTGCTGGTAGAAGATAAAGAGTATGAAGGGGATGGTTTTAAGGATGGGATTGATCATGATTCGGTTGTTAATGATAGGAGGTATGGGGGAAGACTTAGAGAAGCTAGGAATCGAGAAGATAATAATTTGGGTGGCATTAAGATGGCGATTTCATCATTCCAAGGAAAGAATGACCCCAAGGCATATCTTGAGTGGGAGAAAAATGTGGAGTTCGTTTTTTATTGTCACAATTATTCCAAAAATAAGAAGGTGAAGCTTGCTACCATAGAGTTCTCGGATTATGCCATAGTGTGGTGGAACAAACTAGTGTTGAATAAGAGAAAGAATAGGGAGCCAGGGGTGTAGACATGGGAAGAGATGAAGAGGGTGATGTGGAAGCAATTTTTCCCAACTTACTACTACCGGGAGTTTTACAACAAGTAACAAAACCTAAGGCAAGGAAGCTGTAGTGTGGAGGAGTATTATAAGGAGATGGAGGTTTTCATGGTTAGAGCGAATGTTGAAGAAGACTGAGAGGCTACAATGGTGAGGTTTCTGGCAGGTTTAAATCAGAAGGTTCAAAATGTGGTGGAATTTCAACATTATGTGGAGTTAGAGGACATGGTGCATATGGCTATCAAGATTGAGAATCAAGTCAAGAAGAGGGGCAGTAACAACACACGTTTTGCACCTAGTCCAAGTTCATCCACTTGGAAGTCAAATCAATGGAGGAATGAAGAGAAGCAACCCAGTGCAAAAGCCAAAACGGACCAAAAAAAGAGGTGACCAGCCAAGGAAATCAAGGTAAATCAAATTCTTTCACTACTCGAAATCGTGATATTAGTGTTTTAAATGTCAAGGCAGGGGTCATATAACAAGCCAATGTCCGAACAAAATAGTTATGGTGATGAGAGACAATGGTGAGATTGAAACGGACAATGAATCAGATTGTGATTCTATGCCATCCTTAAAGGATGCCGATGATGATGAGTATGTTGTCCAAGGAGAATTGTTGGTGGAAAGGAGGTCTTTAAGTGTGAAAGCTAAGGAAGATGACGAGGTGCAATGGGAGAACATTTTTCACACTAGGTGCCACGTTCAAAACAAGGTATGTAGTGTGATAATTGATGGTGGTAGTAGCACTAATGTTGCTAGCACAACCTTGGTGGAGAAACTAGGGATGCCAACAAGTAAGCATCATCGACCTTATAAATTACAATGGTTGAATGATAGTGGGGAGGTAAGGGTGAATAAACAAGTGTTAATTTCTTTTAGCATTGGAAAATATGAAGATGAAGTTTCGTGTGATGTAGTTCCGATGCAAGCTGGACACTTGTTATTAGGAAGACCATGGCAATTTGAAAGGAAAGTTTAGCATGACGGCTTCACCAACAAGTACTCATTTGTGTACAACCAACGAACAATCACTCTTGTTCCTTTGACACCAAATCTCATTCATGTATAAAAAGAGAGTGAATAAAAGAAAAAGAGTGAAAAATAGAGTGAAAAATATAGTGAGCAAAAGAACTAGAGTGACAAAAAGAAATTATTGAAAATTTAAGAGAAAATTGAGAAATACTGAGAAAAATAGAGAGAGAAAAAAAGAGGGCAGAATTGAATTATAGGAGAAAAATAGAGAGAAAAACCAATTTCTATACAAAGGCAAGTGAGGTTTAGAGAGAATTGTTCTTGAACAAGCCTATGATTGTACTTTTGTACAAAGAGACACTTTTAACACTGACCAACTTTACACTTCTTTGCCTAGTTCAATTGTCTCTCTTTTGCAGGAATTTGAGGATGTCTTTCCCAAGGAAATTCTAAAGGGATTACCTCCTATCCAAGGGATAGAACATCAAATTGATTTTGTGCCTAGTGCTACCATTCCAAACCGACCGGCTTATAGGAGTAATCTAGAGGAGACAAAGGAACTCCAAAAGCAAGATGGTGAATTGATAGAAAAGGGGTACATGAGAGAAAGAATGAGTCCACACGTTGTTCCGATGATTTTGGTTCCCAAGAAGGATGGGTCGTGGAGGATGTGTGTTGATTGTCGAGCCATCAACAACATAACAGTCTAGTATCGTCATTCCATTCCTCGATTAGATGATATGTTTAATAAGCTGCATGGTTCTTGTATCTTTTCCAAAATTGATTTAAAAAGTGGATACCATCAAATTAGAATGAAAGAAGGTGATGAATGGAAAACTGCATTAAAAAAATATATATGGTTTATACGAGTGGTTAGGTATGCCTTTCGGGTAAACTAATGCATCTAGCACTTTCATGAGATTAATGAACCACGTTTTGCGTGCTTACATTGGAAAATTTGTAGTTGTCTATTTTGATGATAGCCTCATTTATAGCAAGAACTTAGATGATCATTTGGTTCATTTAAAATATATTTTGGATGTGCTTCGAAAAGAAAGATTGTTTGCTAACCTTAAGAAGTGCACATTTTGCACTGATAGGCTTGTGTTTCTTGGTTTTGTTGTTAGTGCACAAGGAATACAGGTTGATGAAGAGAAGGTTCGTGCAATTCAAGAATGGCCAAGTCCGACAAGTGTAAGTAAAGTTTAAAGTTTTCATGGACTTGCTAGTTTTTACCAGCGGTTTGTGAAGGACTTTAGTAGCATAGCCGCACCGATAACCGAAGTCATCAAGAAGAATGTTGGGTTTAAGTAGGGAGAAAAGCAAGAAAAAGAATTCCATCTAATCAAGGGAAAACTAACTCATGCTCCTTTACTTGCTTTACCTAATTTTGAAAAAAAATTTGAGGTTGAATGTTATGGTTCAGGTTTAGGTATTGGTGCAAGTCTTGAGCAAGAAGGACAACCCATTACATATTTTAGCGAAAAGCTAACTGGGGCAGCCCTGAAATACCCTACTTATGACAAAGAGTTGTATGCATTGGTTCGGGCCTTGGAAACTTGGAAACATTATCTTTAGCCTAAGGAATTTGTTATTCACACCGACCACGAGTAGTTGAAACATTTGAAGGGTCAACACAAGTTGAATAAGAAACATGCAAGATGGATGAAGTTCGTAGAAACATATTCATATGTCATCCACTACAAACAAGGTAAGGAAAACATCATTGTCGATACACTTTCATGGAGGCATATCCTAATCTCTACTCTTGATGCTAAATTGCTTGGTTTGGAACACATTAAAGAATTTTATCCTGTGGACCAAGATTTTAGTGAAGAATATGCTTGTTGTGGATGGGAAGACTGTTTGCCACATGTTGAATTTGCTTATAATCATACTATACATTCTGCCACTAAATTTTCGCCTTTTGAGAACGTGTATGGTTTTAATCCATTAACCCCTTTGGATTTATCTCCTTTACCTATGTCTAAGCATGTTAATTTAGATGGAAATAAAAAAGCTGAATTTGTTAAGCATATTCATGAGAAGGCAAGACTCAACATCGAGCGAAGTACGGAGGAAAATGTCAAACAAGCCAACAAAGAGCGTCATCAAGTTTTCTTTGAACCTGGAGATTAGGTTTGGGTGCACATGCGCAAAGAAAGATTTCCCACACAAAGGCGTTCCTAGTTGCTTCCTAGGGGCGATGGCCCTTTTCAAGACCTCGAGCGCTTCAGACAATGTCTACGAGCTAGATTTGCCCAGTGAGTATAATGTAAGTGCTACTTTTAATGTCAATGACTTTAGTCCTTTTGATGTAGGTGACAATTTGAGGACAAATCCTTTTCAAGAGGAAGGGAATGGTGGAGGCATGACTAGGGAATGGAGTACGGATTCGCTTGAAATCCCACTTGGACCGATGACATGAGCTAAAGCTAAGAGATTCAAAGAAGCCCTCAATGTTTTAATTCGAGATGCCTAATTGGAAGAAGCTCACGTGTTCAACTCCAAAGAAGAAACAAAGTTGGTCCATATCATCAAAGTAAATCCAAAATTGGATTCAAAGCTAGGGCATTTTTTTGACTTGATCCTTAGGCTGATTTGCGGCTGATTTGCTCTTGATTTGCTCCTGATTTACTATTGATTTGCTCCTGATTTTGTGGCTTGATTACCAAGTCTTGTCCTAAGTTATCTAGTTTCCTTTCCTTGTGGATGTTTAGGGTGTTCGTAGTTTAGGAAAATAAGTTACCTTTCTTTCTTGTTTTGGTCGAATATTTGCTTTCCTTTGTGGCAGCATTTTATTTTGTTCTTCATATTTTTTTGGGCTTGTTTATAAGTGTGTTATCCCTAAATTCTTTACATTTCGATTTACAAAATTAAGAGTTAAATTTCTCTTTGGTTCTTGAAAGAATTTTTCGAACTTATTAGTTATTCTGTTGTGTTCAACCAAGACTTATCAATCGGATCCTCATCACCGATTGTGGTGTCCTCTTATACCAAGGTTCTTCCTTCGCTATAAGCAACGGGTCGAGATCATCCATCCAAGCCGAAGACTAGAGAGATTTTTCTGAGATTAATTTGATCACGGCTCTTGTCAAAAGTTGGCGTGGTTCGAATCAAGCTGGGTTTTGGTATGGATCATGAATTGAGTATAGACTTGATTCTGGTTGGTATACCCCTATAGTTTTGCATTATTTGTGCTCAACTATAGGATGAATGAAAAAAAGAACACCATACCCAAGCTGATCAACTTGCTTAAAATAATTGAACCCACTTTGAAGAAGAAAGGTGAAGGTGTGATGCTTATGGATTCTTCTAGTTCTAAGAACAAGAAGAAGAGGAAATCCACTAAAGCATAGTGAGGTATGGCAAAGAAGAAAGCAAATCAAACAGCCTCAAAGGGTACTTGCTTCCATTGTGGCAAGGATGGTTATTGAAAGAGAAACTGTAAGACATATTTGGTGTCTATGAAGAAGAAGGCATCTAATGTCGAATCTCCTTCAAGTATATTTGTCATTGAGATTAACACTGTTTCTTAAAACAATCAATGGATATTAGATACCGGCCAGGCTCACACATATGTGTATTGATAGCGCAGGGCCCAAGGGAAACAATACAAGAGACTCAACAGGGGAGCTGGACTTACACTGCAAACGGGGGCAAGAGTTGCTGCATTAGCCGTGGGGACTTATGTTTTAAACCTTCCTAATGGACGTCTTTTAAATTTTGATGATTGTTATTATGTACCCGCTTTGACTAAGAACATTATTTATGTTTCTTATTTGAACAAGAAAGACTTTCATTTAACTTTTAGTAACAATGGTTGTTTTATTATGTTAAATGATGTTCTTTATGCTAGTGGTACATTATACAATGGAATTCACATATTAGATATGTCTAATCCAATTTTAATTGTCCATGACAATAAAAGACACAAGAAAGATTATCTAAAATCATCTTATTTATGGCATTGTCTCCTTGGTCATATAAGTATGAGTCGCATGACTAAGTTAGTTAAAGAAGGTAGCTTGGAGTCATTTGATTATGAATCATATGACACATGTGAATTTTGTTTATTAAGTAAGATGATGAAGTTGGCCTTTAAAGGTAAGGGTGAACGTGCCAATAGACCATTGGACCTAATACATTCCGATGTTTGTGATCCAATGTCCACAAATGCCAAAGGTGCTTTCGTCTACTTCATTACCTTTATCGATGCTCATTCAAGATATGGGTACTTGTATCTTATGAGATACATATTTGAAGCCTTTGAAAAGTTCAAGGAATTCAAAAATGGAATAGAAAAACAACTTGGGAGAAGTATTAAAACATTGAGATCATATCGAGGTGGTGAATACTTAAGCCAAAAGTTTTTGGATTATCTTGGGGATGATGGGATTTTAGCCCAATGGACTCCACCTTATATGCCACAACACAATGGTGTGGTAGAGATGAGAAACCGAACTTGTTAGACATGGTGAGGTCTATGATGGGAAAGAAGGATCTACCTAATCCTCTAGGTTATGTGTAACACCCCGAAATATACCCTAGTCGTTTTCAACATGTTTAGGGTATTTTGTAGGCATAAATTGAATTATTTAAATGCGAAACATGGAAATTGAGAAACCCGGAAATTGTACAAAACATAAGGACAAAAATTGTAATTTGTCAAAAAAAAAAAGGGGACATAAAAGTCATAAGTTGATAAGATTAGAGGCCAATGCAATTACTAGAGTGAGGGAGGACTAAAAGGCAAATAAAAGAAAATTTAATATAAAAAGGGAGGGAGACCAAAAATATTTCATTTTTTGGTCTCCAAACAAGAGAGCTCATACGGGTTGGGATAAAAGAGGAGAAGAGGAAGAGAGAAGAAGAAGAAGAAGAAGAGGAAGAAGGAGGAGTCAAGCAAAGGTATTGATTCTAGTATGATTTTGTATAAAAACTACTTCGGTATGGATTGCTGTGGTTTTTGATATTAGTTTTGTTCCTTTTCTGTGGTTTTGTTAGGGAATACATCCTAACTCTAGATTTGGAAGTTGGGTTGAAAACTCTAGTTGATATCAAATAGATATGGAATCCTTCCTATTTCTATGGTTTTGTAAAGCTCGTGAACTCGTATGAATCCTGATCTCTTTGGCTATTGCCTATTTAAGAAATTCTAAACCTCCATTAAAAGTGTTTGTGGAGTTGTTGGGAGGGATTCCATGTTGGTTTTTGATGAAGGATGGAATAGAAGAGATTTATGGAAGAAAAGTGAATGAAAAAGGGTGAAGTCTGCCATTTCTGGGCAGAATCGCAACTTGGTACGGCATTGTTGTGGGTGGTACCGCACTCACTCTATGCAGGTAAATGGTAATGCAGACATCCAAGTGGTACTCGGTACCACTCTCCTCCGTAACCGGTTCGTACCGGTACCAACAAACATAGTGGCACCCTGGGCATTCACCGGGTTCCCAACCCGATTTTGGTATTTTTGCATGCTGCTTATAATTCGCATACCGAGTATTAGGACAACCTAATAAATGATTAATGTGGGTTAAGATAAGAAAGAATTAAGTGAAAATGTACTGCACTAATTTCAATTCCTGGGCTGGACCCGATGTGGGCAAATTTCATGCCCCTATAATAAGATAGGAAGTTTTTGAATACATATAATTGTAGGAATGCCTAAGACCAGATATTAAATGATAAGACTTCGCTAGTGCTATGGCACTTCTCGCTACGTGAGTGTTACGTTTTGATCGATGTCAAGACTCGCCATAGTGCTACGACACTTCTCATACGTGATAGGCACGCTCGACGGTTTCCTAAGATTCCCGCTAGTGCTACGACACTCTGCTACGTGAGCAGCACTCGACCGCTTCCTAAGACTCCTCGCTTGTGCTACAAGACTTCAATACCGTACAAAGATTCGTACTTATTGTGTTGTGTCTTACTCATTTATTATTACTGGTCTAGGTATTCCCATAGTTATATGATAATAACCTGAATGATAAATAAGAGTAAACAAATTATATCGTTCTGATCTGTAATACCTAAGGGTATTTCTGAAGAAGAATAAGCTCTGTAACTCCTACGGAAGATCTGAACAAGCATAAAGTTGCTATAAGTATAAGTATGAGTCCTGTGGGAGATCCGAATAAGCATAAGTCTGTTATAAGCATAAGTAATTGTATAAATTCCTTATATGAATGCATGAAAATTCTGATATATGTTATTGTTATATGCTTACTATAAATGTGTATATGCATAATACATATGTTTCCCACTAAGCTGCAAAGCTTTAGCACTCCAAGTTTTCAACTGCAGGTACGTAAGAAGGAGACAAAGTGGATTCGCATTCCGCTGGGCCAGCACACTAGTAAGGGTTCATCATTGTAGGTTCTGCGCTCTGATTGGTAAATGTAAATGTATAGTTTTTTTTGTATATGTAAATGGGACTCAAGACTATATGTATGTGACATTGTAAACACCACTACAGTGGTAGTTTTATTTTGTATTTTTGTATACGATATGTCGATATTAGCTTATAAGACTTGACACACCAACGTTTGATAAAGGTGTAAAGAGTCCCTGCCTGGCCGCACCTCCGGCGTGACATTATGCACTCGAGACGCCTTACATCTAAATGTAGTCCAATCCAAGTCAGTTAAAGTTACTCCATATGAGATATGTACTAACAAGAAGCCCTTTCTTTCTCACATGAAAGTATGGGGTAGTCTTGCTTATGTAAAGCGGACTATGTCATACAAGCTAGAAGCTAAATTTGATAGGTGTCTTCTTGTAGGATATCCTAAGGAAACAAATGAATATAAATTCTACAATTCTTTGGAACAAAAGGTGTTTGTTTCAAAGCATGTTGTGTACATGGAGAAAGGGTTTCTTCTAGAAAACAATGAGAGCAAAGTTGAACTTGGAGAAGTTCAAAATGCTCAAACAAATGTGAATCACTTGATTGGACCTGAGGCTGTTATTCATAGTGGGGAAGAAACAATTGATCCTTCTAAAGCACAAGCACTTTGTAGGACAAGTAAGACACATACTTCTCCATAGAGATATGGATTTCTTATCAGTGAATAGGGGGACATATTGCTCATAGAAGATGATGAGCCTACTACCTACGAAGATTCTCTAAATAGTTCAAAGTTTGACTAATGGCTCATAACCACGAAGTCAGAGATGGACTCCATGTATACAAACTAAGTATGGACTTTGGTTTACCCACCCGAATGGATAAAACCCATAGGGTGCAAGTGGATCTTCAAAAAGAAGGCGGACATGGAAGGTAATGTGATTACCTATAAAGCTAGGCTTATGGCTAAGGGTTATCGTCAAAGATAAGGAATTGACTATGATGAGACTTTTAGTCCAGTAGCCATGCTTAAATCCATAAGAATACTCCTAGTCATTGCTCCTCATTATGATCATGAGATATGGCAAATGGATGTGAAGATGACTTTCCTTAATGGAAACCTATCTGAGGAAGTGTACATGACACAACCTGAGGGCTTCATATCTCAAAATGGTAGTAAAGTAAGCAAACTTCATAGATCCATTTATGGATTGAAACAATCATCTAGGAGTTGGAATATCTGATTGATGAGACGATCAAAGAGTTTGGGTTCTTACAAAATCCGGATGAGGCTTGTGTGTACAAGAAGGTTAGTGGGAGTGCAGTCGTGTTCCTGGTGTTATATGTGGATGACATACTACTGAATAGAAACGATGTCTCAATATTACAATATGTCAAAATTTGGCTATCTAGGAATTTCTCCATGAAATACCTTAAAGAAGCGATCTACATTTTAAGGATTAAGATCTATAGAGATATATCTAAGAGGTTGCTTGGTCTTTCATAATCTACATGCATAAACAAGATGCTAAACAGGTTTAGCATGGAGAGGTCCAAGTGTCTAGTGGTATCACCCTCTCGAAGTCCATAAGATGAGAGGACACGTATGAGTATGACTCCATATGCTTCAGTTATAGGATCAACTATGTGCGTTATGTTATGTGCTAGACCAAACATATCATATACTTTGAGTGTCACGAGCAGATACTAGTCTAACCCTGGTGAGGGTCATTTGGTGACTGTCAAGAATATCCTTAAGTACTTGAGAAGGACTAAGGATGTATTCTTGATTTATAGAGATGGTGATCTTATTGTAAGCGAGTATACTGATGCTAGCTCCTAATATGATAGAGATGATTTCAAATCTCAATTAGGCTATGTGTTCACATTGAATGATGGCGCATTCAGTTGGAAGAGTTCCAAACAAGATAGGACTGTGGATTCCACAACTGAATTAGAGTACATTGCAGCTTTTGAAGCAACTAAGGAAGCAGTTTGGATAAGGAGGTTCATTGAAGAACTAGGAGTGGTACGTAGCATTGTAGATCTAACGCCTTTGTATCGTGACAACAGTAGAGTCATTACGCAAGAAAAGGAACCATGGTCTCATCAAAGATCCAAACACGTACTCAGGAGATACCATTTGATTAGAGAAATCATTGGTAGACATGATGTAATCATAGAGAATGTCCCCATTGATCAGAATATTGTTGATCCTTTGACTAAGCCACTTCCTCAAACGAAGTATGCCTCTCATGTGCTCACCTATGGTATGAGATGTAAAGGCAATTGTCTTTATTTCAAGTAGGAGTTTTTTAGAGAAGTGTTCTAAAGGCAATCACCTTAAGCACTTATTGTACGTCTTATGTTGCTATTTCAGGCATCTTCATTATATTGATGTTCATTTATTAAATGAATTAATAGCATTCTTAAATCAATTAATGAAGTCCATGACATATAACATAGCATGAAGGAAATCATGATGAGATCATAATGGTAAGATTCCTATCATGTGAAATTATGTTAGTTTCTAAATTATCCCTAGTCATAGGATCAACGAGACTAGACATTGTTGATCTAGACAGACACTTGATTAGAGTCTGTTTGATTGGACATGTTAAACGCTTGATTTGGATAGATGCTTAACCTAGACAGATGCTTGATCTGGACATGCATATTTCTTGATTAGATCAAGTAGTAGAACTTATACACTATGATCATGAGTTGATTAGAGTTAACATGTGGATGCTTGCTAAGAGTAACTAAGTACATCAGAGACCTGCTATGAGACAATCATATGGATTATCTATTATATGTAGATGATTGTCTCATCATAGAATTACAAGTATCCTTAAAATTTTGCACTCAGATATCTTGGATGTTGATTCTATACTTAGACTTCATTCTTAGTTGCCTTTCAAAGGTCACTCATAGGGTGATGATCTAATACAGCTTGAGGGGTTTGAAGGTAATTAAGTTACCAACAAAGGATTCGCCACTCCCGATAAAGGGAGAGTACAACTATGGCCTGTGACGCCCCAAATTTCGGGGGTCATTTTTTTTTTTTTTTTCATACAAGAGTTTAATGTACAACTCTTTTACATACCCAAAATATATAAACTATATCGCTCTAATATATTCTACAAAATGCTCTCAAGGCCACAACTCGGCCTCCTTCAGACTCACTACCGATGGAGCCATCTTCTGCGGTACCCGAAAGCGGGGAGTCCCACGACGGGCGAGCAAAGCCCAAGAGGCTAATCTCCTACAAGGGTTACTCCCCACCTAAGTGCACATGCAATGATTGCATAGAAAACACACATTCAAGTAAGATACCTACATGAATGTCCTCATGCCCATATCCCGAGTCACTCACCGACTCCCTCACACCTACCTAGGCCAAGTGTGAAATACCAACCGTCATTTTGTTCCACCAATGACCTTTTTCCAAAACGAGAATTTTTGTTTTCTTTGAAAATTTAAACTCCATCGAAAATCCCCTAATGCCTGTTTGATTTGATCAAATTCGCGGTGTTTATGTGCATTTGTGGGCCACACGGATTTTTCAGTTTTCACCACGCACGCCGCACGCCGTTCCAACATTTTCTTCATGAACTTACATCAGCCGTGGATTCATGTCTAACCGTGAATAACATTCCTGGTCTTCACCCTAGGGGGATCTACCCCATCTTGCTACGCCTAACACACTTATATTCATTTTCATTCCTTTCAAAACCGTGGACTCTTTTGGACTTTGTCCCATTACCCGAGTCCACCAATCAACACCATACACGCACCCATAACCGTACCCATGACACCTTACGTACCACCTAACCCTGTTGATCCGCACCATGCACTCACACTCATGTCATGCGATAAGTCTTCGCACGCAATGTTATTATGCTAATTGCATATATATAATCATCCATGAATACATACGATGCATATTTATCCATGCTTCATATTTAAGCTTACATACCGTTAAAATGTCATACAAAGACATATCAACATGTCATATTCCACACCAGATGTTATCAACTCAAGCCATAATGACACAAGTTAACTGGGCCAGCACTAACCTGCCTGATTGGCCAATGTCCCCTTACAGGAACATGGCTGCACCTGACTAAATTCAAGCTTTCCATGAGTCTAAGAACACCCGACCTGAGTTCGAACAAAGAAGTTATGACTCCGGAAGTCGAGGTCCTTCATGACTAGGGCAAATTTCTACCCATTAGCCTACCCGACTCGCACTAACCGTTCGGCTATAACTGGTCGATTGCCCAATGTTCTCTACAAGAACATGGCTGCAATCTTGACTCTATGGGCTTGTGTACCTAAAAAGGGGGTCCCACGACGGGGTGAACAAAGCCCAGTAGTGATAATCTCCTACAGGGTTACTCCCCATTGAAGTGCACATGAAATGATTGCACAGAAAACACACATTCAAGTAAGATACCTACATGAATGTCAATGCATGAATGTCCTCATGCCCATATCCCGAGTCACTTCATCAATTTCACACCTACCTAAGCCAAGTGTGAAATACTCAACCGCCATTTTAGAAACCACCAATGACCTTTTTCCAAAACAAGAATTTTTGTTTTCTTTTAAAATTTGTAACCCATTGGAAAAACCTCCAATGCTCATTTGATTTGATCAAATTGCATGTGTTTATGTATTTGTGGGCCATGGATTTTTCGGGTTTTCACCGCCGCACGCCGTTCCAACATTTTCACGAACTTACATCGTCGGGATTCATGTCTAACCGTGAATAACATTTGGGTCTTTCACCCTGGGGGGGATCTACCCCATCTTGTTATGCCCAACACACTTATATTCATTTTCATTCCTTTCAAAACCATGTGACTCATTTGGACTTTGTCCCACATCTCGAGTCCACAATCCAACACCATACACTAAGCCACCCATAACCGTGTACCCATGGCACCCCATAGAACACCTAACCCGGTGCCGATCCGCACCATGCACTCACACCCATGTCATGCGATGTCTTCGTGCACGTGCAATGCTATTATGCTAATTGCATATATATAATCATCCATGCTTCATATTTAAGCTTAAGCATACTTGTTAAAATGTCATACAACACATATCAACATGTCATATTCCACACTGTATGTTATCAACTTAAGCCATAACACACAACTTAACTGGCCAGCACTAACCTACTTGATTGGACAATGTCCTCCACGGGAACATGGCTGCAATCTTGACTCAATGGGCTTTCCATAGAGTCTAAGAACACCCGAATCGGAGTTCGGCCAAAGAAGTTATGACCTTCCGAAGTTGGAAGTCCTTCATGACTAGGCAGCCCTACCCGACTAGCCTACCCGACCCGCACTAACCGTTCGGCTATAACTAGACGATTGCCCAATGTTCTCTACAAGAACATGGCTGCAATCTTGACTCAATGGGATTTCCATAGATTCTAAGAACACCCGAATCGGAATTCGGACGAGAAAGTAATGACCTTCCGAAGTTGGATGTCACATGACTAAGCAGTCTTACCAGGACAGCCTACCTTACTTACCTGGACGGCCATTTCCAGCCGGCTTAGACACCCACTGCCCTCCAAAGGGGTCTTTCTAGAAATTTGACTCATTGGGCTTTCCATAGAGTCCAAGAACACCCGAATCGGAGTTCGGATGAGAAAGCTAGCACCTTCCGGGGGTCGAGGTCACAAGGCATGACTACACCCTTACTGACAATTCCACCTTACTACCTCGAACGGCCATTTCCTGCAAGTAAATTCTTCGTGGATGATGATTTTGATCTACCCCAAATGCAGGGGAGCATGAGTATCACTTTAGAATTGTTTTGCGCTGGGTCGAGACCACTTCAACCGTACGCCTATGTTCAATAAGTGTGAGTTTTGGCCATCGAGGTGAGATTCGGGACATGTGGTGTCACTCTTCATCAGCGCGGTCACCGACCCCGAAGGTCGAGGCTGTGATGAGTTGGGAGAGGCCGAAGTCAGTCTTCGAGATACGTAGTTTGGGATTGGCTCGTACTACAAGGGATCTACGAGGACTTCTCCGATTAGCAGACCTATGACTAGATTGACCCTAAGGAGGTCAAATTTGATTGGGATGACCGAAGGTGAGGAGGCATTCCGGTGAGTTGAAGAGGAGACTTATTATCGCTTCCTATCTCTGATAGTCCCTGACAGGACAGGGTACATGCTATTGTGATGCCTCGAGGGCCGGACTGGGAGGTGTTTTGATGCAATCTGGGAGGGTAGTAGCTTATGGTTCCCGCCGCTTGAAGAATCATGGAGCACTACTCCCACACACGCATATGGAGTCGGGCGGCCATAGTCTTCGCCTTGAAAGATTTGGCGCCTACTCACTTATATGGCGAGCAACAGGTGTACTCGCACCACAAGAGTCCGGCGTATATCTTCACGCAGCCGGGACCTCAATATGAGGCAACGCACGTGGATGGAAGTTCCTAGAGGATTATGACTTCACTTTGAATTACCATCCCGTAAGGTAAAATGTGGTGGCTGATGCACTCAACCAAATTACTGGAGTATTGGCTAGTATAGCTTCCCCTAGGAGTGGCAGATGCGAGATCGTGGGGCGCTTGACTATAGTATACGAGTGTGCCCAAGGCACACTGGGGGAATTTAGCAGCTACACCGTTTCTATTAAGTAGAGCGACGAGTCCCAAGGACAGGACGCTGAGAGATAATGTCCATCGTAGATCGGTATAAATGGCATAGGTGACGAGGGTTTAATTCATTCACGCAGATGGTAGTCTTTTGTGAGGAGGACGTGGTAGTGGTTCCCGCTTGACAGATCCGAGAGAGAGGGAGATCCTCGTGAGTTCCATCAAGCCCCGATTTGTTTGCAGATCCAAAAATTAAGATACCAGATCTTCGCCGCGCATTCACCGGAGCGGATGAAGAGACATGTAGGAGACTTTGTTCAACAATGTCTCACGTGTCAACAGATTAAGGCTGAGCATCAGAAGCCAACAAGGCTACTCCAGCCATTGGAGGTAGCTGAGTGGAAGTGGGAGCACGTCACGATGGACTTTGTGACCCATTTGCCACGGACACCGCGGAAACATGATGCGGTATGGGTGATAGTAGACCGCCACTAAGTCGCATTTTCTACCGTATGATGACCTTCATTAATCGAAGAATTTCGCCGCTTGTACATCGAGAAATCTTCCCGGCCAGCATGGAGTGCCGCGATCCATAGTATCTGAGCAGAGACCCGAGGTTTACTGACTTTTGGAAGAGTTTCCGTAGTGTTTATGTGGACACTACATTATGAGTACAAATTCTTCCACCCACAGACATGCATCACAATGGAGATGACCATACATGTGTTAGAGGACATGCTACGAGCATGCGTCTTGGGTCATAAGGGTAGCTGGGAAGAGCACTTGCCCTTAGTAGAATTCGCCTACAACAACAATTATCAGGCGAGTATACAGATGGCACCTCATTTGCTTTGCATCGGAGGCCATGCCGATCACCGACTATTTGGACCGAGGTTGAGAGAGCTCCACATCGGGTCCAGACCATTAGAGACACCTAAGAAGCGTGAGTTTGATATCAACGCCTTCACCAAGACAGAGCAGCGTGAAGAGCTACGAAGATAGGCGACGCCGACCCTTAGAGTTCGAGGTTGGTGATCACGCCTTCAAGGTATGCCTAAGAGAGGAGTGGTCGATTCGAGCACGAGGAGTTATCGCGAGGTTTATTGGGCCCTTCGAGATACTCTCAGAGGGTGGGCAATCGTAGCATACCGGCGAAGCGACCGCTAAAGATGTCAGTGTTCATGGTGGTATCTCCACGCTCCATG
Organism: Tetrastigma voinierianum; assembly: GCA_016808115.1. Lineage (NCBI taxonomy): Eukaryota > Viridiplantae > Streptophyta > Magnoliopsida > Vitales > Vitaceae > Tetrastigma > Tetrastigma voinierianum. The sequence goes on along the minus strand of JAEQBH010000188.1, from coordinate 532,236 downwards.
CTTCTCGGAGGTACACTCACCCAAATTTCATGTATGATCAGAAATATCGAGGTCGATACGATGAGACCTTTGAGGAGGGACCAGTGCATCATGGATAGCCGAGATCAGGTTTTGTGACACAAGACCGTGAGGCTAGTGAGTAATCAGGGCAACACCATGCAGTGGAGGAGGCAAATGGGGAGCGAGACACGATGCGTGCCACCTATCCCTTCTTGTTTAGGGGATGAAGGTAATGCCAGCTGCCGCTTGGATAATTAAATTACTAGTTTACATGCATGACATAGGTACACGCTATATTAATGCATGATTTAGAGCCATGCGGAATTTTGAGACAAAATTCTTTTAAGGGGGTAAGAATGTAAAACCCGAGAAAATTCTAATTTTCTGAAAACGGGTAAAATGGTAATTTCGGTCAAAATCCAGAATTTTTCTAGATCTCGGATGATGAAATGGACTTCACCGTTGGAATCATCTCACGGAATCTAGCTACCATGTCAAATTTCGTTGAATTCCGAGATAGTCGGGAATTGCACGTATTTCGAGGTAATTGGACAAATGAGTAAATGACAAGTGGCATGAAGTCCCACACCACATGGATACATGCAGGTAGGATACATGTCTAAGGAAAGTGGTCTTGAATGAGGGTAAATGTTAGTGGATGCTAGGGTGTCTTCGATAGCTAGAGAGGAATTTAGTGGGAAGGAAAGTGGATTAGGAGACAAGTGGAAAGTAAGGTGTCAAGAGACTTAGGATGAACATGCTCTCTAAATAGACCAAAATTGATCCGGTGGAAAAAGGAGAGGAGAGAAAAGAAAAGGACAGAAAAGAAAGAGGAAGAAAAAGAGAGAGTTTTAGAAAGAGAGATTCCACCTTCTCTCTAAATTTCCCGACGATCAGACCGGTGGTTTCAAGCGGAGCAAGAGGAAGAGTTCAACCTCACGGCAAGGGCTTCGCATAGAGACCAGAGTTGGGGAGTTTTGACAAAAACTCCAAGAGGTAGGTTTTCTCCTACTTTGATTACTTTCTACCCTAAGGGTTGTGTGGTGGTTGTTTTGCCCTAAGGGGAAGGCTCGCTGTGATAACCATGAGAAGCCGCCATCAGTAGCAATACATTAACCGGACTTTAGAACTGATTTTTGGGTAGGTAATAAAGGGAATTTGGCAGTGAGTTCTTCAGGTAAATTGTAGCCACATCAGTGAACTTGATGTTAGGCTTTGAATTTCAACCCGACCCCTTAGCCCAAGTTATGGTCCGCGACTGAAAGCAAACAAAGGAAGGGTCGTCCCGTTGGTTCAATTCGGGTCAGTTCATCTGGCCGGGTTCACCCGCCGTCTGCCCGGCCAAGGTTCACCCCGCCTGTCACTCCCCGGCCGGGTCTACCCAAATTGGTTCAACCCACGGTCCCCCGATGGGTTCCGCTATCTCGGCTAGATCCCGTGATGACCTCCAACTCTAAGGTCATAACTTCTTCGTCCAATTCGACCGGTGTTCTCGACTCCATGGAAAGCCCATTGAGTCAAATTTCTCTATCCGATGCTTTGATGGTAAAGGATTTCGGTCGCCGCAAATGGTCGTTCAGGTAAGTAAGGTAGGCTGCCCAGGTGAGACTGCTTAGTCATGTGTGACCTCCAACTTCGAAAGGTCATAACTTCTTCGTCCGAATTCCGATTCAGGTGTTCTTTGACTCCATAGAAAGCCAATTGAGTCAAATTTCCATCCGGATGCCTTTGGAGGGCAGTGGTTTTCTGAGCCATCCGGAAATGGCCGTTCGGGCAAGTAAGGTAGGCTGTCCGGTAAGATCATGGTCATGTGTGACTTCCAACTCTAAGGTCATAACTTCTTCACCACCCGATTCGGGTGTTCTTGGACTCCATGGAAATCCCATTGAGTCAAATTTCCAGCTGGATTACTTTGGAAGGCAGGGTTTTGAGCCAAGCCGAAATGGCCGCTCGCCAAGTAAGGTAGTCAGTCCGTAAGATCGCTTATCATGTGTGACCTCCAACTTCGGAAGGTCATAACTTTCTCGTCTAAACTCCGATTCGGGTGTTCTTGGACTCTATGAAAAGCCCATTGAGTAAAATTTCCAGACAGACCCCTTTGGAGGGCAGTGGGTGTCTGAGCCGGTCGGAAATGGCCGTCCGGGCAAGTAAGGTAGGCTGTCCGGGTAAGACTGCTTAGTCATGTGTGACCTCCAACTCTAAGGTCATAACCCTCGTCCGAATTCGACTGGTGTTCTTGACTCTATGGAAAGCCCATTGAGTCAAGACGCATCCATGTTCCGTAGAACATTGGGCAATCGTCCAGTTATAGCCGAATGGTTAGTGCGGGTCGGGTAGGCTAGCCGTAAATAATGCTTAGTCATGAAGGACTCCAACTCGAATAAATTTTGTCCGAACTCCGATTCGGGTGTTCTTGGACTCTATGGAAAGCCCATTGAGTCAAGATTGCAGCCATGTTCCTGTGGAGGACATTGGCCAATCAGGCAGGTTAGTGCTGGCCAGTTAAGTTGTGTGTTATGGCTTGAGTTGATAACATACAGTGTGGAATATGACATGTTGATATGTGCTGTATGATATTTTAACAGGTATGCTTAAGCTTAAATATGGCTACGGATAAATATGCATGAGTATGTGCATGGATGATTATATATATGCAATTAGCATAATAGCATTGCACGGTAACGAAGACATCGCATGACATGGGCGCGAAAAATGTGTGCTGGATCAAGACGCCAGTGTTCGTGCCGCCGGGTACACCTGCTATGGGTCAAAACTGTATGAAAGTTGATTGGTGACTCAGTTAATGACAAAGTCCAAATGAGTCACACGGTTTTGAAAGGAATGAAAATTAATATAAGTGTGTTTGGGCATACTAGCATGGAGTAGATCTCCCAAAGGTGAAAGACCCAAATGTCTACTAAGCAGACATGAACTCCGGCTGATGTAAGTCCGTGAAAATGTTGGAATGGCGCGGCGCGTGGGCGGTGAAACCCGAAAATCAGTGGCCCACAAATACATAACACACGCACTTGATCAAATCAAATGAGCATTGGAGGTTTTTCCAACGGGTTACAAATTTTTAAAGAAAACAAAAATTCTCGTTGGAAAAGGTCATTGGTGGAACAAAATGACTATTGCATTTCACACTTGGCTTAGGTAGCTGTGAGGGAGTCGGGTGAGTACCCGGGATATGGGCATGAGGACATTCATGCATTGACATTCATGTAGGTATCTTACTCGAATGTGTGTTTTCTCGTGTAATCATTGCACGCAGACTGTATGAGTAACCTCAGAGGGAGATTATCACTACCTGGCTTTGTTACTCCCGTCAGGACCCCTTCAGGTACACAAGAAGACAGAGCTCCATCGAGGCCGTGAGTACGATGAGGCCGGTTGTGGCTCGAAGCATTTTTGTAAAATATATTATAACAGTATAGTTTTATATATTTTGGATATGTAAAAGAGTTGTACATTAAACTCTTGTATGAAAAAAAAAAATGACCAAAGAAATTTGGGGCGTCACAGCTTGGTATCAAACCCTTAGGGTAGAAAGTAATCAAAGTAGGAGAAAACCTACCTCTTGCAGTGAGGTTGAACTCTTCCTCTTGCTTCGCTTGAAACCGCCGGTCTGATTGTCGAGAAATTTAGAGAGAAGGTGGAGTCTCTCTTTCTAAAACTCTCTCTTTTTCTTCCTCTTTCTTTTCTGTCCTTTTATTTTCTCTCCTCTCCTTTTTCCACCGGATCAGTTTTGGTCTATTTAGAGAGCATGTTCATCCTAAGTCTCTTGACACCTTACTTTCCACTTGTCTCCTAATCCACTTTCCTTCCCATTAAATTCCTCATGCAAGACCACTTTCCTTAGACACGTAGCCAACCTGCATGTATCCATGTGGTGTGGGACTTCATGCCACTTGTCATTTACTCATTTGTCCAATTACCTCGAAATACGTGCAATTCTCGACTGTCTCGGAATTCAACGAAATTTCGCATGGTAGCTAGATTTCATGAGACGATTCCAACGGTGAAGTCCGTTTCATCATCCGAAATCTAGAAGGGGTGAGCAAATCCCAGTAGTGATAATCTCCTACAAGGGTTACTCCCCACCTACCTAGGCTAAGTGTGAAATACCAACCGTCATTTTGTTCCACCAATGACCTTTTTCCAAAACGAGAATTTTTGTTTTCTTTTAAAAATTTGTAACCCATTGGAAAAACCTCCAATGCTCATTTGATTTGATCAAATTGTGTGTGTTTATGTATTTATGGGCCACTGATTTTTCAGGTTTTCACCACCGCACGCCGCACGCCGTTCCAACATTTTCACAAACTTACATTGTCGGGATTCATATCTAACCGTGAATACCATTTGGGTCTTTTACCCTGGGGGGGGATCTACCCCATCTTGCTATGCCCAACACACTTATATTCATTTTCATTCCTTTCAAAACCGTGTGACTCATTTGGACTTTGTCCCATTACCCGAGTCCACCAATCAACACCATGCACAGTTTTGACCCATAACCATGTACCCATGACACCCCACAGAACACCTAACCCAGTGTCGATCCGCACCATGCACTCACACCCATGTCATGCGATGTCTTCGTGCACGTGCAATGCTATTATGCTATAATTTCGTATATATATAATCATCCATGCACACATACTCTGCTTTTATATTTATCCATGCTTCATATTTAAGCTTAAGCATACCTGTTAAAATGTCATACAACACATATCAACATGTCATATTCCACATTGTATGTTATCAACTCAAGCCATAACACACAACTTAACTGGCCAGCACTAACTTGTCTGATTGTCCAATGTCCTCCACAGGAACATGGCTGAAATCTTGACTCAATGGGCTTTCCATAGAGTCTAAGAACACTCGAATCGGAGTTCGGACAAAGAAGTTATGACCTTCCGAAGTTGGAGGTCCTTAATGACTAGGCAGCCCTACCCTGCTAGCCTACCCGACCCGCACTAACCGTTTGGATATAACTGGACGATTGGACAATGTTCTCTACAGGAACATGGCTGAAATCTTGACTCAATGGGCTTTCCATAGAATCCAAGAACACCCGAATCGGAATTCGGACTTGAAAGTTATGACTCCGTCGGATGGTCACACACGACTGGGCAGCTTTTACCGACAATTTACATTTCGCCCGTGATGGCATTTCCGGCCTTATCGTGACACCCACGCCTCCAAAGGATCCTCGTCTGGAAATTTGACTAATGGGCTTTACATAGAGTTCAAGAACACCCGCGAATCGGAGTTCGACAAAGAAGTTGCAACCTTCCGGGCCGGAGGTCCTTCATGACTATTCAGGGGCGTACCTTACCCTCGGCCAGCTTCCACCCGAATTCGCATCTAACCGTCGGCTATAATCGGACGATTGTCAATGTTTTCTATGCGAATACTACGCACCCGACTCAACGAAACTTTCATGTAGCCTAACACCGAATCGGAGTTCGATTTAAGAAGCATGGACCTTCCGGCCGAGGTCATGTGATCCTGGGCCGACACCTATCCGGAACCCATCCGGTGAACTCCAATGCAGACTCAAACCGGGTGACCCAGCTTGGGTGACCCAGCCAAGTGACCCAGCCGGGTGAACCCGGGGCCAAGGCACCCAGCCGGTGAACCTGGGGCCAGGAGCGAACCTAAACAACAAATTCTTCCACTAGACTATTCAAAGTAAACTGACCATAACTTGGGCTACAGAGGACCGATTTGAGAAATTCAAAAGCCTAACATCAAGTTCACTGATGTGGCTACAATTTACCTGAAGGACTCACTACCAAATTCCCTTTATTTCCTACCTGTAACCGTTCTAAAGTCCGCGACGCATCTCTAATGCGGCAAATTTTCCCATGGTTCAAAATATTAACCAACATTCCCCAGGCAAAACAACCACCACACACACAACCCTGGGGGTGGTAGACAAAGAACTAAAGTAGGAGAAGACCTACCCTTGAGTTTGTCAAACCCCAATTACGGTCTCGACGGGGGTTCTTATCGTGAGGATGAACTCTTCCTCTTGCTCCACTTGAAACCACCGGTTCGATCTTCGGAAATTTAGAGAGAAGGTGAAGTCTCTCTCTAAAACTCTCTCTTTCTTTTTCCCTCAGAACTTGAGAACTCTTTCTCCCCTTTTTATTTATCCACCGGATCAGTTTTGGTCTATTTAGAGAGCATGTTCATCCTAAGTCTCTGGACACCTTACTTTCCACTTGTCTCCTATCCCACTAAATTCCTCATGCAAAGGCTATCCAAGACACCTTCTACTCAAATATTTAATCTACAGCAGATTCACTTCACTGATTACCGGGAATCAACCACAGATCGTCCATGAAGATCATGCATTTATCGATTTATTTGTTCACTCAACTGAAACACGTGCAAATCCCGACCGTCTCGAAATTCAACAAAATTTGACATGGTAGCTAGATTCTGTGAGATGATTCCAACGGTGAAGTTCGTTTCATCATCCGAGATCTAGAAAAATTTTGGATTTTGACCGAAATTACCATTTTACCCTTTTTCAGAAAATTAGAATTTTCTCGGGTTTTACATGGCTTATTGTTGGAATCATTACTCGGAATCTCTTGCCAAAGTGTAAATGCCATGAAGAGTGTCTTCGGGTGCATAACTGATTGTAATGAGTCCGGAAACAAGATCTAAATCACCTGGGCTAGATGTGGAGTAACCAGTCTCGTGGGAGCTACACATTGTCCATGCTCTAAATAAAGTGAGGTATAGATTGGTGAAAGGATGAATTACGCGATAATTGCTATGGAAGGATTAGCAGTCAAACCACAAACTCTCCAGTCAATTGGAGGTCATGATGTGTTGCTAAATACCGCTCATGACTTGAATTCAATAGTTGAATCAAGTGGCCAACATAGCTAGGAACCTAATGGGTCACACACTTGGAAGTGTGTGGGGTTGATATAAAACGGATTTGGATGTGATCCTAATATAAAGGAAGTCAATCTATGGAATGGAATGTCACGAGATTAGTGGAATCCCGGGATCAAAAGCCCTCACTAAGAGATAAAGGAGGCTTGGGCTTGTTCATGGGTTTAAAGGCCATGAGGGAACACGCCATAACGCAAGGAGATGCGTGTAGCCTATCATCTCTTAATGAGAGGGGCACTTTAGACATTTCAAGGGTAAGGGTTTTCCTATAAATAGAACCTTATGGAGAAACACTAAACCTAAGAGAGAAAAAAAGTCATTCTTGCCCACTTTTCTCAAGAGACTGTTCTTGAGTGTGAGAGGGCGTTCTTAAAGAAGAACAACCCACTCTTCTTGAGATTTGAGTGTCAAATCCTCGAGTTTTTGATTTCCCTCTTCGGATCTAGACTTGGCTAGCACCGAGGCCTCATCTGGCACCATTGCCTTGAAGGTTATCAACTCTACTCTTTGTGTGAATACTATTAGAGGCAAACCAAGGACGTGGTTTGCTGTTGTCACTGCTACATCACCCTTCCGAATCGATTTAACACCGACGTGAGGTATAAATCTTGCACCTTCTTTGTTTTGAACTGACTTGATGCCTCAAGGGATCCTTTTGGGTGGTTTTTGAAGTTATTTTGTTGTTTCCGTTGCTTTGGCATGAGATGCCTCCCTCAAAAACCCAACAACAGTGAGCCTCTCAGAAAAGTGCAACGCCATAATTCAAAAAAACCTTCTAGAAAAGTTGAAAGATTCGGGTAGTTTCACCATACCTTATGTCATAGGGGAGCATACTTTCGATCGGGCATTGTGTGATCTTGGAGCAAGCATAAACCTGATGCCTCTTTCAATGGTAAAGAAGCTTTGACTCCTATGGCACTTTCACTTCAGATGGAAAACCGATCACTCGCATACCTAAAGGGAAATATTGAAGATGTGCTTGAAAAAGTTGACAAATTTATATTTCTTGTGGACTTTGTTATGTTAGACATGGAAGAGGACAAATTTATATTTCTTGTGGACTTTGTTATGTTAGACATGGAAGAGGATCGTGAGGTGCCGCTTATATTGAGGAGATCGTTCCTTGCTACAGGTCAAGCTTTGATTGATGTAAAGAATGGGGAACTAACTTTGCGAGTATGAGAAGATCGAGATGACTTAGCAAGAATGGCATTTCACTTAATCTCTGATGGTGAGATCGTAACTGCTAAAGTTGCGGGTACATCCAGAACAAAATTCAAATAAACTGTCCTATGTGCTTTCATCATCTTCTTTTATATATATATATATATATATATATATATATATATATATATATATATATATATATATATATATATGAGTTTTAGACTGAAATAATGCATATGAAATAAAAAATTATTAAGTTAGTTTGCAAGTCAAACTATTAATCGAAGTAGTGCTTAATGCCACTGTGCAACAACAGAAATTGAAATTTTGAATTGCTGCTGATTGAAACAGCGGCAAATACTGGAAATACCGCTGTTCCAGTCAGCGGCAATTTCCAACAATTTTTCCAGTCAAGTTTTCCATCCTTCATTGTTGTCAACCAAACTCCCAATGGATTGCTGCTAGAAAATGTCTTGAGCAGATGGTGGTTGGCGGAGTGATGACATGATGTGGAGCCCTCACAAAAATCGATCAATCTTGTGTCATAAGATTTACTGAGTGGGTGAGAACTCTTCTGGTGATGGGACTGGGTCATATACATGGATCACAAACTTTTTAAACATAATGGACTATTGAACATTGAACAAGTCTGAGCTATTACAAGCTAGGTAAGAGGCACTTCTTAATTAATGGACCAACTTTTCACACAGATTTAGCAGCTGAGCTAGTTATAATTCTTCCCGATGTTTTAAATTCATGATGGTTTGAGGTCAACTTAGAGATTGAAAAACGACAATGAGGCACCAAGATTCAGATATGCAGCTTCTTGTCAACCTTTTGCTAGAAGAAATATAATCAAGCTCTAGCAAACCACTATGAACCAAGCCAGAAACATCTTTGACTTGATAATGTACTGATCATTGCTGTTATGGTGTTGGAAGGCAAAACAAAGTCAATGGATTATAGTCAGTCCAAGCATTGCTTTTAAACTCCTTTGATTGATTTGTTTCAACGCATATTTATAAGTTCAATATCCCATTCATATGTGTTGAAACAAATAGAGTTTTCACTCTCTCTGCCCATTTCCCCTTCAAACACTAAAACTTAACTTAAGATAAGGTTTATGTTTAAAAAGTTTGTGATCCATGCATATGACCCAGTCCCATCACCAGAAGAGTTCTCACCCACTCAGGAAATCCTATGACACAAGATTGATCGATTTTTGTGAGGGCTCCACATCATGTCATCACTCCGCCAACCACCATCTGCTCAAGACATTTTCTAGCAGCAACCATTGGGAGTTTGGTTGACAACAATGAATGATGGAAAAATTGATTGGAAAAATTGCTGGAAATTGCCGCTGACTGGAACAGCGGCATTTCCAATAATTCAAAATTTTAATTATCGTTGACTGCAACAGCGGAATTAAGCATTACTTCAATTAATAATTTGACCTGCAAACTAACTTAATAATTTTTTATTTCATATGCATTATTTTAGTCTAAAACTCTATATATATTGAGGCGACAAATGGTGTCGCTTGTGTTAAACATTCCGTTGGACATGTGGTACTGAAGGGAGTACGTGGCATTCAGGGGATTTGAGGCAACTATGACTCAACAAAAATGGTTTTCTCTCGTAAGCATCTTCCCTCATTTTGATGGTAAAGTTGTGAGTGTATATATAAGATATGGGTAAAACAGTGTTAAACATCTATAGCGGAGCAGTCCAAAAACATATAGGGAATGCGAAGCTGCTGTTAAACATCCTCTCTAACGACTTGTATTCAAGTGTTGTAAGAGGTGACAAGTGGTCTTGAAGGGTTGAAGCAGATTATGACTCAGCTAGAATGGCGTTTCTATAAATATCTGATGGTAAGATTGTGAATTGAATTAAAAGTTATGGGCAAATCAAGAACAAAAGTTCAAATAAAAACTTTGTCGTGTATGGACCATCACCTCTTCTAAATATAACTATGGTTGATCCATGTGCAGGTCATAGTATCAAAGGGAGAAAAAAATAAATAAATATATCATTAAATAAATAAATATTAAAAAATCAAACAATAAAACTAACATTTAATTATCTATAGAAGCTATTTAAACACTACAAATTGATTTACAAATATTATTAAAACACTGAAAATTCAAATGAAGTCCTAAAATTTGATAGCTCTTAAATATCTATTTATCGATTTATCTACAACTTTACAATAATATTTTTTTAAATAAAAAATTAATTCTTTATAAAAATTGAAATGATAATCCAATTATATATAAAAAAATTAATTCATTATGAATATTGAAACTATAATTCAATGATAGAAATTCTTGTCAAATACATCTATAATTTATGCTACTCACAAAGTTTTCTTATTTTAAAATATAAAAATATATATTCATAATCATATTTTTTAAATAAATAAGATAAATAATAAAACGTTGTGGATAGTATTATATATAATATAATATTTTAATAAGATAAATAATTATTATACTATATATATATATATACATATATATTAATTCATTTTAAATAAATAAGATAAGTAAGAAATATATAATATTTTAAATGATGTTTCAACGTTTCTATTTTTTTTTTTATTTTGGTGTCTCGGTTTTATTTTTGTTCAATTAAGTGTCTAGGTTTTATTTTTATTCAATTCGCAAATCCAATCAAATCTCCCCAATAGCTAAACAGGATAATCTCAACAATATATTATCCCGCAAACTAATCAAATCTCACTAAAAGGAAGTGTGGGATACCTCACAAACTATTCCTTCAATATCCCTTTCTAAAACCGATAGCAATAACATCCGCATCCAATGGGAAGAATCCTTACTACCCTCAAATCGAATAATATACACTATAAATACAGTACTACCCCAATGGCAAATATGACAAGACTCTGGGGACGCATACCCATATGCAACACATTCCGCCCCTCTAAGAAATCCTCTTTCTCCTCAGAAAGAATCAACCGACTTAGAGACGGAGGCGCCACCCGCACAGCCCCCGCCGACCCCTCTTCTCTATATTTTGCAGAGTGAGTACATTTGACCAAGGTTCATAGATTCCAGATTTGGCAGCTAGCCATAATTTCAAATTAGACACCCTGTGACGCAGAACTCCAAAATTTCATTAAACAATCCGGTCCAAATTTCAACACCCCCACATCGCTCCGCAACCCAGCTCCGGCTTGAAAAAGCATCACGCTTGGCGCTCGGCCCTCAGGGAACGACAGCCTTCCATAAACACAACCGATTTCTCGCCATCGATGATCAACCCCGAACACAAGGCAGAGCAACGCTAATCCGCCGAGCACGGTGACTGGGCCAGTTACATCGCGCATCTCGGCCAACGCCGCCAAGGCCCCAGCCGGGAGCCCACCGTCACTTCACGAGCTCCTCTACTCGCACAGCCACGCTCAAGAGTCGACTACCAGCTACACGCTATTCAGGCCAACGCCGCCAAGGCCCCGCCGGGGAGCCCGGGCTGCTCACTGTACAGCCCTCTACTCCACAATGTGCCACGCCCTCGAGTCGACCAACAGCCACATCGCACCCAAGATCGGCCCTGAGCCACGCCGCTCACTTTGACGAGCTCACCCACCCACAGCCACGCCGCTCAGAGCCGACCACCAAAGAGACGCCATCTCCCACCACACCGAGCCATCGCTCACCTCGACGAGCCCACCTACTCCACAGCCACCGCCTCAGATAAGACCCACCAGTTACATCGCCACTCTGGCCACTACCGGAGCCACGCTTTCACCTCGACGAGCCCAACTCCACTCCACACGTGCCACGCCGTCAGTGAGTCATCACCAGCGCCATCGCACCCATACACTACCGAGCCACCGCTTCACTCTCACGAGCCCACCACCCACACAGCCACGCCGCCTCGTGAGCCACCATCTCAGCCACATCACACTTCGGCCATAACGCCACTCGCCACATCGCCACTCGGCTCACCGCCACTTCTGGCCAATCGCCACTCGGGCCACAACGCCGCCGGCCACCACTCTACTAATCGCCACTCTGGCCAACGCCCACGGCCCACGCCACTCTGGCCAATCGCCACTTGGCCACATTGCCACTTCTGGCCATCGCCACTTAGCCGAATGCCACCGCGCTACAATGCCGAGCCAAGTAATTATATCGACGAGGCCTCGTCCTCAACCTCGTAATGACGTCCCTACCATTCATACGGACGGCGCCCTTCACGCGCTCCGCATGCACTGGCCTCCTTACGCCATATCGACGAGGCTCGTCCCTCAACTCAGAATGACGAGCCCTACCATTCACAGTGACAAAGCCCTTCGCTACACTCCAGGCTGCATCGCCTCCTCCCACGTCATATCACTTATACCACCCCCAACCTCGTAACGGACGAGTCTACCATTCACGACGGCCCTTCACGTACCCATGTACTCCGCCCTTCACAATTCATATCACAAGGCCCTCCCAACTTAGATGTGACGAGCCCCTACTATTCACGTTGACGAGCCCTTCACGCGCTCCGCACGCACTCCGCCCTTCGCAGCCACTCATCGACGAGGCTCATCCCCTCCACCCGCATGGATTCCAGCCCCTACGGTCACAAAGGATTCCAGCCCTTCGCCGCACCCGCATGCATTCCGCTCCATCGCACACTCCATATCGGACGAGGCCTCGTCCCTCAACTCCGATGGACGAGCCCCACCATTTACATCGACAAGCCCCTTCATCGACTCCAAACGCACTCCGCCCTTCCTCCTATTTGCGGGCGAGCTCTTACAATGTTTCCACTGACGAGCCCTCCCAACACCTATCCGACGAGTCTCTATTATTTATACGGGCGAGCTCTACACGCCCACCCGATGAGCCCTCCCAACAAAATTTTATCCGACGAGTTCCTATTATTTACACGGGCGTAGCTCTTACAATGTACTTACCCGACGAGCCCTCCCAACAGCCTTTATCCGACGAGTTCCTATTATTTACGGGCGAGCTCTACATCAGCCACTCCGACGAGCTCCTTCCAAACCCGCCACCAAGAGCCTCTATTATTTACATGGACGAGCTCGCAATGTACCAATTCGACGAGTTCTTCCAATGGCTCTACCCGATCGAGCCCTCCAAACAACTCCGACGACAAGCCTCATCGCACATCTGACTGCATCTGCCCCTCCTACAAATCCTATTGACGAGCTCTCCCCTCGATATGGACGAGTTCCCACTGTTCAGCTTGACGAGCCCTTCACTGCACTTCACACCTGACTTGTCTTCGCTCCTATCATTGATGAGCCTTCTTCCCGTCGCCCACCTGACGAGCTTCACTGAACTCCGTTCAAATTGACGAGCCTCTTCCTACCGGGCTCACTGACGAGCCCCGCCTCCCATCAACATCGACGAGCCTTCTCCCACTCACACCTGACGTGCCCCGCCAATTATTCACATCGACGAAGCTCTTCCCCGCAGCTCACTCGACGAGCCCCCATCAGCTCACTGACGCCCCGCCTCCCACCACATTGACGAGCCTTCCCTTCAATTCACACCTGACAGCCCCCATTCCTATCAATACTGACGAGCTCTTCCTTTCCGCCCACACCTGACGACCTCCTCGAACCATTCATCGACGAGCCCTTCCCCGCCAGCTCACCTGACGACCTCCGCCAACGATTCACTGACTCAGCCTTCCCGCTGGGCCACTCGACGGCACTCGCTCCCATCAACATCGACGAGCCTTCTCGGGCCACACCCGACGAGCTCCCGCCAACCATTCACATCGACGAGCCTTCCCCGCTGGGCCACTGATCTAGCTCCGCCAATAGCCACCTGACGAGTCTTACTATCCACATCACAGCCCCAAGAAGCTCATGACGAGCTCTACCCAACTCGGGTCTCGCACCGACACGAGCCCTCCCAGTTAGCCACACGAACGAGCTCTACCCAGCTTCTCATCATTTCACATCGACAGCCCTCCCAAAGAGCTCATGCCACGGACGAAGCTCTACCCGCTTCTCAAGATTTCACATCACGAGCCTCCAGCTTCATACCGATCTAGCCTAATTTCAACTCGCTCGCGACCGGGACGAGCTCCTCATCAATACGCATGGACGAGCCCCCTCATCAATACGCACGGACGGTTCCTAGTTAGCTTCACGGACGAGCCCCCAATGTACCAGATTGACGACTCCACCAATAAAGAAGTCATAAATTTTAAAGAATCAAATACTTTTACAAGTTAAACATGGTGAACAACAACTCGCACTGACGACCTCAGCCAAAAGCAGGTCATGCAGCCCAAGGAATCAATCTGGTCTTCTACAAGTCACCGATGAGATCAAGAATCCCCAAGACTGACGACCAAATAAAATTCAGATTAGCCTTGAATCTGGCCCAAACAACAAGCAATTTCACAAGCCCTAGCGACTCGCCTGACGAGCTTAATTTCTCAACTCGACGCTTCAATTTAAAGCCATTCGATCCAAGGGAATGCAAGACGAATCCAGCCGAGGATATTTACTAAGAAATGAGCGAGAACCGAAAGGTCATCATTATCACCACATAAGACGACAAATAAAGCCCTAACTAATCCAGCCTCCGAAATGACATGGAAATCAATAACTGACAAGAAAACGATATAAATTTCGCCCACGCACGCGTGCACAAGGGTCGGGGCAACCTAATGGGCCAAAAATACACACGTTGCGCCTACTCACTCAGCCCAAAAGAGAGGCAAGCCCTATAAAACACCTGGAACTCTAGCCTACTAAACGAAAGCCCACCCACTCCACCCCAAAGGCCATGATATGGATAATCGTGGGCTACCACATCCCGCAAATCGACTAAATCTCACACCAATAAGGGAAACAAGATACCCCTAATAATATTATCCAAGAATCCAAATCAAATCTCCCAATAAGGGAAACAGATAATTTCAACAATATATTATCCCGCAATCCAATCAAATCTCACTAAAATAAGGTGGATAATTTCAATAAACTATTCCTTCCAATATCCCTTCTAAAATCCGATAAAGTGCAATAACATCCCATCCAACGGGAAAGAATCCTACACCTCAAATTGGGAATAATATACACTATAAATACAGGCCACCCCAAATGCCGCGAAGGTACGCACTCTTAGGACGTATACTCATATGCAACACATTCGCCTCTGCGCCCCTCTTTCTCTTAAAGAAACTGGGACTTAGACGGAGGCCACCTGCATAACCACCGAATTTCTTTATATTTTGAGAGGAGGCACACTAAGGCTCGTAGATCGGTATTTGCAGCTAGCCATACTTCAAATTTTAATGACCCAGACGCTTAACCCAAAATTCTTACAAACAATCCGGTCCAAATTTCTAACGACCCCCACATCGCTCCAAATTCTTGGCCCCAGGCTGGAAAGATCATCAGATAAGATTATATATAATATAATATTTTAATAAGATAAATAATTATTATACTATATATATATATATATATATATATATATATATATATATATATATATATATATATATATATATATACATATATATTAATTCATTTTAAATAAATAAGAGGCAAGAAATATATAAATAGCTCTTAAATGATGTTTCAACGTTTCTATTTTTTTTTTTATTTTGGTGTCTCGGTTTTATTTTTGTTCAATTAAGTGTCTAGGTTTTATTTTTATTCA
Organism: Tetrastigma voinierianum; assembly: GCA_016808115.1. Classification (NCBI taxonomy): domain Eukaryota; kingdom Viridiplantae; phylum Streptophyta; class Magnoliopsida; order Vitales; family Vitaceae; genus Tetrastigma; species Tetrastigma voinierianum. The sequence goes on along the minus strand of JAEQBH010000188.1, from coordinate 516,469 downwards.
ATTAAGTGTCTAAACTTTTTTTTTCTATTTTGGTGTCTCTACTTTATCTTTATTCAATCAAGTGTTTAAACTTTTTTTTTATTCAATCAATAATGAAATTACTTAAATGACATTTAAGGAAGTGAAATGATAGTATTATCGTTTTCACAATATAGATTTTATTCTTTATTAGTTACAATAAAAAAGAAATTGATAAAATTGGCTACTATAGAATTGAGATAAAAATTTTAAAAAATCTTACAAAAATATAAATATTTAAAAAAACAAATTTTAATTATCTTATATTATTTTTACCTGTTTTTTTATTCATATCAACCAATTTAATCAATTTCTTTTATAAAGAGATGGAAAAAACCCTAATGTGAAAAGGATAATATTATCATTTCACCTCCTTAAAGATAATTTAATGTTATTTTGATGCAATTTTTACTCATATTAATATCCTAATAAGTTTCGATTGGTCTAGAAGGATTTGATTGAACAAAAATAAAGTTTAGACATAGAACAAAAATAAAGTTGAGACAAAATAAAAATAAATAAAAAAATGAAAAGTTTAGACATTTGATTGAACAAAAATAAAGTTGAGACACCAAAAATATAAAAAATGGAAAAGTTGAGACATCATTTATGTAATTAACCCTATAATTATTATATTAATATATTTTCATTTTCAGATATTGATAAATTGATACCGTATCATCTCAAACTAATCTTAAAAAATCTTTTAATATTTAAAAATTTGAAATATTATTTTAAATACCTTCTTCTTAATGATATATATTAGAGATTTTTTACAATCTTAGTGTCCTAAACCCATTCATATACTGGACATTTAATTTATCAAATTAATTTTAAATTAAACTCGAATTAATCTCATTTTTAGTTTTACAATACTTTTTACCACGTATAATAAGTCCTTATTTTTTTATTGTCAACCATTCCATGAATACTAAATAGTAAATATATTTATTTATTTTCAATATTATAAATGATGGGGATATAAATTAATAATATCCACACTCGCTGTACTGATAGAAGATGCGCGCCTGCCAAATCTGCATGTCCCCTCCATAGCACTTCAAAAGGAGGTCACGTCAATAGTCTAAACATGGGAGGCCCATATTCAAACAAATAACCCAAATCCTTCCACAACGTAAGATGTAATATTCTAAAAGAGCACAACCTATTCGTCCAACTGCTCCATTATCGGGTTCGTGGAAAGTAATAGGAAGACTGTTAAGGAATCCTCCAATAAAGAAGGAGGTGATTTATCCAAATAAACCTCGACTAACCGTTGCTAAATCTAAGGCTAACAATATGAGGAAACATATCCTCCAAATTGGAGTATCCTAGTCATCGACCATCATCCACTATAAATACAAGGTCACCCCATCTGAGTTGGGCACGCTTATCCTGATGCCAATACCTAATTCTCAACATTCTCTTTCTCCTCAAGAAAATCAATTTGCATCTGAGCGCCATTCCGCAAAGCCCTCACGACCCCCTTCTTTCCTCGCTGCAGAGAAGATTTTCGAGGCCCGCAGATCAACAAAGGTAACAATCCTACCACTGCATAATCCAAGAGCCTCATCCGGCCACAAACAACGTCCACTGGGCCGATTTCACGCGCCCACCCCGCTTCCGGCTGAAAAGACTATCATTGCGCTGCTTTGTGGGAACGATCACGGTTAATAAACATAACTGATTTCTCGCCATCGATTATGATCAACTAGAACACGAGCAAGTGAGTAACGCCACGACCCGCGTAAGGGTGCCGTATCCACGTGAGATAGCGTGAGCAAGGTGCCACCGTGGCCGCCAGAAGCAACTGTGCTAACACAAACGAAGTGGAAGCGCCCGCCTCAACTGCCAGAGATAACAACTCACTGTATAAACATAACACCCCCGAGAAGAGCTTACGACTGAAGGTCAGCAATGTTCCTCACGCGAGGGACAACACGGCCAGGCGGCACCTCAAATACCGCGCAGGCGCTTAACGAATCAGCTGGGCACGGCCATAACCAGCCCCTGCAGGGAAGAAAGCCTGAAAGAAGAGATGTGAGGACGCGGAGAGAACGTGAACCACAACATCCCCCACCAATCACAAGAGAGCATAAGTGGAGCAAGGTTCAAAGACCCCAACGAGAGCCAAGCCATGTAAAGGAGATAGTTAAAGGGCGCACCCGTATACCCCATGATACCAGCGCAAAAGAACAGTAATCACCTTCCACCCCTAGGTGCTAAACTACCCGCCTCCCGCCAAATCTCGGGATGCCCCGAAGTAGCTGCCCGATGGCTATGAAGATCCAAGAGAATTCATCCTCAATACCGATAAGAACTGGAGGAGCTGCATAAGTATCTGCACCCTGCTCGTGCAGGGCATTCGCCACCACCTGTGCTAGTCCGCCATGGCCCCGGTTCAACAGACCCCTTCAACGATTTCCCTGCCTCGTGAGTTATCAATCACGCCTGCCTCCCACTCATCCCAGCTAGGACATACAGGAAGCCGAGTTACCATCTGTTAACCATCAAGCAGGAAACACAGGAAAATTTGAAGTCATATCGCGCAATCCGCTTAACGTCGAGTCCTCAAGATGGGATGTGCTCGACTAAAAGTTCGTCACTACTCTATAATGGGCTCTGGAGTACAAATTAAAGACCTCGATGTTCTCATCTCAAAGAACCTCAAGCCATCACGTCATGTCTCGCTAAAGCCGAAAATACATAAACTAGGAGAGGAGGCCTCCCGTCAAAGAAGGAAAGTTCTTCCGCTTGAAGAAGGACAAGACAATAGAAGCGACGTGGATCTAGAGCCCCAAGAGGCAAAAGGAGACCGTAGAAAATCGGGAAGAGCGCGAGTGATCCCTAAGAGACGAGGGAATCCAGTGGACTCTGGGCCCGTCAGTGTTCCTAAGATCTACCGACGCCATTCACCTCAAAGACTTCAATTCCTTAACCCTCGTGTCGCAAGTTCTAAGGCTGAAGTACCGAACGAGCACTCCTAAGATGTCAGCTGATGAAATCAAATCCCGCTACCGTAGATAACTCCAAGTACCGCTGAGTTCCACGCCAGTGACTATGGATTATCGCACCTGGTTAACCCGTATACGCTTGAGAAGAGAGATAGAGTATCCGATACAGCCGGATATCTACTACAAGCTTATATCTTCTGGGGAATCCGGTCAAGGGGCCGACCCGAATCCGACCAGCCTCTCGGCTCCGTCGCCACCACCCTCGCCGACGACGACCGTAGATCGCAACCCCCGGGGGAAATCCACGTGATCTCGTATGATCGGTCGGAGAGGAGAATCAGTTGCCTGAAGGCCCACTACAAGAAAGATAAGATCTAAGCAGGCATACGGGGGAGGTACTGTGCAGAGATCTAAAACAGTCATCACTACTATCACATTCTCTCGATTCGTGACTGGAAGCGGTGCCAAGATTCCATGACTAATTAAATCGGTAACCGTGCACTCAGGCAAATACAACGGTCCCACGGTCCCAAGATTATCCGAGCTCTGCCACATCATTTTTTGCATCTACCGACAAATGGGAATTGGAAGAGAGAAAGATGTAACCTGCCAACACTCATCTCCGTGCCTCGGGGAGAAAAGGTGTTACCGCTGATCGATCCAATCGGTGCTAACTCGGGGAGCCCTCGCCAAGCAACGACGACGCAGCAGTTTCTAGTGGATGCCCCGTCACTATAACATACGGGCACCCTCTTCAACGCGATAAAAGCCATCCTCAAAGATACCAATTCGGGTAATCAAATTTCGACAAGAAACGTAAGGCCGGATTCGCTCGAGATCAATGGAGCAGACGAATGCTAGTACCGCCTAAGGAAACAAAAACGGGTCGATGAATGTGAGCATGAAGAGCTGATATGCGTGATGAAGCTGCCACTCTACTCGAAGCCCTCGGGAGGGACGGAGCCAAGAACGCTGGATGACTTAATTCTGGCATCTGCCTATATCTGGGCTCCAAACCAGCGTATGGCCTCAAAGGCCCCCTCACACAGTTCCTAAGGCAGAACAGGGACATCTTCGCATGGAAGCAGTCGGTTACGAGTGGCATCACCCACTTCATCACCATAAGCTAAATACCAACCCATCTCTCGTTTAAGCAAAACGCCAGGTTTCCTCGCGACCAGAGAGAGCAAAGATCAACTTAAGAGGTCTAAGAAGCTCCTCCAAGCAATCAGGAGGAATAACTGAGTGGTTGGCCAATGTTGTGCTCGCTAAGAAAGCAAATGGCAAAAATGGCGCTCAGATGATTTCACCGATATAAACAAAGCACGCCCAGCGACGCCTTCCCTACCCAGATCGACTCATCGAGATGCCAGCGTGCCAGCGAGTCTTTAGTTTAACATTGGATGCTTCTCCCGCTATAATCAGATAAGCATGGACCCCAGCTAGACCGTGAGAAGACGCTATTCATCACCACAGGACCCAGCCACCCGGTAAGGCACGTCGTCAGCTCAAGAATGCAAAGGGCAACCTACCGTAGGTTGAACAACCTGACACTTTAAATGTGATAGCACAACAATGGAGGTATGCATAAACGACATGCTGGTAAACCGCGATACCGGGTCTCCACATCGTCACCTCCGAGATCGCCCTGATCCCGAGGGATTATAACATGAAGTCGATCCGAAGGAAACAGCTCTTCCACTGTCACGGAAAATTTCGGGCTTCATAGTCAACCACGGAACTGGCAAATCCGATAAAATAAAGCATCATAGACATGCCATCACCATCCGATAAAGGAAGTACAACGACTAAATGCGGAGGACACTTAAGTCGATTCGTGGTCCAGGCAAGTGACAAATGCCAACCTTTCTTCCAAGTTCCTCGAAGAAAGCCTCTACCGGATGAGAAATGTGTTAAGCCGCTGAACCTTGAAAGCGCATTCAGCTCGCCACCCATCTTAGTGCCCTGAAGGAGAAACTCACATTGTATCTGGGTAAAGATTTCAAAATTTCAACTAGCGCTCGGCCGAGACAAGAGCGGGTACAGCGACCCGCCTACTACTCGCAGCCGAGCCCCGAGGAGCCGGCGGTGGTATCCAAAATGGAAAATTAATACTAAATTCGCACCGCAGAATGAGACTTCAGCCTATTTCCGCCACACCATAGAAGTCCCGACCGAATACCCCATGAAGTGGTAAAGACACAAACCAGGTCCCGGGAGGTCGGGCGAGGGCCATAGAGCCGAGCGACCCGGAGCATTCTGCACAAGCCAAAAAACAGCCATAAAGGACAGATCCTAGCCGATTTCGCGCGGAATTCGCCCCAAGAGAGCTCTCGCCGAGCCCACCTGGGGCCAAGGACGACCTCCCATATGGAAGCTCTCGTGGATGGAGCCTCAATGCACAAGGAAGCTGAGCTTAATCCTAACCTCACCAGAGGGTATGTATTATCGAGTATACCAAGTTCAGTTCCACGCCCAACAACGAGGCCGAGCACGGTGGGTCGTACAGCAGCCTCAATCTCGCCATTCATTGTGAGGTCGATCAGCTAGAATCCATAAATAATTCCCAACTCGGTGGTCGACAGATTGAAGACACATACGAGGCCAAAAGTGAGAAAATGATTCTACATCTTCGCAAAGTCCGCGATTTATTAAAGAAGTTTGTATCAGTTAAGATCAAGACGCCCCCGTGAATCTGAGAATTCCCGAGCCGACGCTCTGGGCAAAGTCGCTACGCCTCAGAAGACATCAGTATCAACGCCCATCGAATACCTCGCAGAGTCTCCTCACACCCTACAAGATAATAGCCGCCACAACAAATCCGTACTAAACTCGACGGACCCTATTCGGGATTATATTGAACACGGAACCTTACCACGACCCCAAGGAAGCTACTTAAGATAAGAGTGAGATCCTCCGTGTTTACCAATCACAAGGAAGCTCTACAAACGCGGGATTCTTCCACACCCTTCCTAAAATGCATCAGAAGACACCAATACGTGCTAAGAGAAGTGCACGAAGGCATATGTGGGAACCATATCTGGCTCGAAAGTCACGGAAAGTTTTGAAGGATACCATCGTCCATTAATGCTCAAAGATGCTACCAACCTGGTCAAAAGATGCAGAATCTGCCAGGAACACGCTAAAATATCACGCCTCCCAGCAGAGCCTCTGACATCAATCACCAGCCCCTGGCCCTTCCAGCAGTGGGGGTTGGACATATTGGGACCCTTGCCCATTGGCAAAGGCCAATGTAAATTTATAATCGTGGCGGTAGATTATTTCACCAAGTGGGCTGAGGCCGAGCCCTTAGCCACAATCACAGAGCAGAAGATACGAGAACTTCAGACGGGCAGCAATCATATGCATTTGGTGTGTCCTAAGAGCCTTGGTCTCAGATAACTGGAAATGTCATAACGCAAAATTCGGGACTTTGCGCCGAGCTCCTAATTAAAATTATTATCGCCGGCCAACACCGCAATCAAACGGGCAGCTGTCACCATCAACCCTCAAGACCGCCCGAAAACCAAGCCGGAAGATCTCGAAGGGAGCACGAATACCCCGAAGTACCTACGGGCCCCATGTGTGATCTTAATACGTAAGCCACGCAAGAACCCGGAGACCTGATTCGCCCCTGGCTGGGTACGCGCAAGAAATTTCAAGGCAGAGTAAAGTCTCCTAGAATCGAAGCACCTGAGGAACAAATGGGTGAGGCCTCAAGGTCTCAACTTAGAGCTCCCGGACGAGTAGCGTGGAGCAGTTCAACAACAAGATGCAGGAATACCAAAGGAAGACCGCTAGCACACAACAAGAGAGTCAGCCCTTAAGTTACGTGTAACGGGGATTCGTCTTGAAAAAGCTTACTACCCGTGCGTAATCCAAGACACGAAGTTGGAAATCAATCAAAGCACCCTTATATTGTATCTCTGCCGTCGTAATCGCAATTATGAGCTCCAGATGCGAAAGGAAAAATCTTACAAAGATACATGGAATGCGCAGCATCTTAAGCGCTTTTATCATAGGCATCAATTGCATAAGGCCTTATGATTCCAAGAAGAAAATCTGTTATTCGATGTCTCAAACCTGCCTGCATAAAGAAAAAAATATATAGATATATATACATACAATGGAAAATTCATGGAAAATAAAAGTACATCTTTATTCCAAGTCATGGTCGGATACAATCAATGGCGTTCGATTAAGACCATAAAAGCATACAAGATGCTAATACCCTCAAAAAAAAAAAAAGGGAAAGAGAGACAAAGGAGAAAGACAGAATGAAAAGAAGACAAGAAGGAGGAGAAGAGGAGAAAAAGAGGGGGACAAAAAAAAAAAAAAAAAAAAAAAAAGGAGAAGCAGATGAGAAAGCCGTGGGGATAGAAAGAAGGAAAGAAAAGAAAAGAGGAGAGGTATAGCAGAGAAAGAAGGAAAGAAAAGAAAAGAGGAGAGGTATAGCAGAGAGAGAGGAAGAAAGAAAGGAGAACGAGGAGGGAGGTGCAAGGGATGCACCATTCCCCACTTGGGGATTGATTCTCTAGCCAAGAGCTGTGGAATAACATAACTCCCATAAAGGGAAACTATGGAAAACACAACTCCCACACCTGAGAAATCTTAAAACTGGCCCGAGGCGTTGGGGTGGGAACCTCTAAACGATGAAGCCGAACATCAAGCATCCGCTTCACACACTTCATCCGCCAAGATGAAAAGCGTGCAAATCTTCAAGCGTAAGGCACGTAGGCAACAGAACCCCGCTTATGAAGCTACTCGGGCGCGCATAAACCGCCCAAATTCTCCATCAATCAAGATTAAAAGCTAGTCTCGCACCTTCCTAACAACTATGACACACTAAACGACCTCCCAATAGCCGCCTTCACACGGCCACCTCCCCACAACATGGATTCTCACACCAAACTGGCCCTTCACACCTGTCACCCCGCCGCTACCCATAAGCCCAAATGGGCCATTCCACCCAGCCTCCCTTCCAACACAGCCGATCGAGAGTCTCCACTATCTTCCACTGGGACGAGCCCTTCTCCCCGTACCTCAAATTGCATCTGCCCTCCCGCAAACCTTATCGACGAAGCCTCCTCAATGCATAGGTCACTGGGAAGTCTACCATCTATCAGATCGAGCCCTCTTCGTGACCTCAAACACACTGCCCCCGCAAATCTTATCACGAGCTCTCCTTCAACACAGGACGAAGCTCCCACGAGCCCATCAGATCGAGCCTTCTCTCGTGCCCCTCAAACAGACGGGCTCCTACCTAAAAATCTCATTAACGAGCTCTCCCTTCAACACAGGCAGACGAGCTCCCACTATTCCATCGTGATTCAGCCCTTCTCTCGCACCTCGCATTGCATCTGCCCTCCCCCGCAAATCGATCACAGCCTCCCTTCAACACAAAATGACGAGCCCCACTACATCTATCGATCGGCCCTCCTTCCGGTGACTCCTCAAACGCATCGCCCCCGCAAATCTTATTGACGAGCTCTCCCTTCAACACAAAGTGCACGAGCTCCTACTATCTCTGGTCGACGAGCCCTCTCTCCCCAGACCTCAAACAGACCTGCCCCTCCCCACAATCCCACGACGAGCCTCCTCCCTTCAACACAAATGACGAGTTCCCACTATCTATCGTATCGAGCCCTTCTCCTCACCCTGCATGCACGAGCCCTCCCCGCAAATCTTATCGACGAGCTCCCTTCAACACAGTCGACGAGCTCCCACTATTTCATCGCACGAGCCCTCTCTCGTACCTTTACGTAATGGCTCCTCCCCGCAAATCTTATCGACGAGCCTCCCTTCAACACAAAGTGCACGAGCTCCCATTATCACGACGAGCCCTTCCGCACTTCAAACAAGATCGGGCTCCTCCCCCACAAATCATTGACGAGCCTCCATCCAACACAAAGCCGACGAGTCCCACCACGGGACTGCACCTTCTCCGCACCTCAAACAGACGGCTCCTCCCCGCAAATCTTATCGACGAGCCTCCTCCAACACAGCCGACGAGCTCCACTACCTATCAGATCGAGCCCTTCCTCCCTGCGACTCCCGCATTGTGCATCTGCTCCTCCCGCAAACTATTGACGAGCCTCCCTTCAACACAGCCGACGAGCTCCCACTACCATCAAGAGACGAGCCCTTCTCTCGTACTACGTACCAAGGCTCCTCCCTCGCAAATCTTATCGACGAAGCCTCCCTTCAACACAGCCGACGAGCCCCACTATCTATCAGACGAGCCCTTCTCTCAGACTCGGCTGCATCGCCTCCCGCAAATCTTATCGACAAGCCTCCCTTCAACACAGCCGATCAGATCCCACTATCTATCGTATTCAGCCCTTCCTGCACTGCATTACGCGGCTCCTCCCCTCGCAAATCTTATCGACGAAGCCTCCTTCCAACACAAAATAGCCCTACTATCTGGCCGGGGATCGCAGCCCTCTCCCAGATCAAACAGATCTGGCTCCTCCCACAAATCTCACATCACAGCCTCCCTTCAACACAAAAGTGCATCAGCCCCATTAGTCGACCAGACGAGCCCTTCTCTCGTGACTTCGAACAGATGGGCCCCCACAAATCTCATTTGCGCAGCCCCTTCAACACAGCAGACGAAGCCCTACTATTGATCGTGACGGCCCTCTCCTCGTACTTCGAATGCATGGCCCCAAATCTCAAATGACGAAGTTCTTCCTTCAAAGACAGTAAACGAAGCTCACACTTATAAGGACGAGCCCTTCAATCGTACTTTAAACAGACGAGCTCCTCCCATTATCTCTGCTGACGAGCCTGAGACACTTCCTCTCGACATGTATAATCAAGTTTCTAATCGACTACATACACCGGCAAACCCACTTTGACGAACTCAAATAAGGCACGTGAACAAAGGACAGTCACCCTAAAGTCGGGGGACGACGAGGGCCACAGTCTAAATCCAACAAAGTCCCATCTGTACCCAATCGTATAGCTGAAACCACACAGCCGGGACAGAATGATCTACAAAGTTTAAGACGATGCGGACTGAATTTCTATGATCCTCGACGCAGATTTCGCGTAATTCAAGGAAGAATAAATATAAATCTCTGTGAGTTTATAGTATCCATTAAAAGAAGGTTAATACGTAGTAGCCCTGTGTCTAACAAAAAAAAATAATAATAATAATAAAATTATCGGAGACGAGCCTCGAATGTCAAGTATCAGACGAAGAAGAATGATAGTGGCCTCAAAGATGAGTACTGCCTCGGGATCTGCTTGCATCAAAGATTCCTCCATCACGAGGTCAAAGTCGAATCCAGATCTGCAGACGCGAGGTTTCGCTTCGTTGAAAAGCGTTTTCATCCAAGCCCATCAGCACCACCGTCCCGCGAATTGCCTAATGACCTCGTCCCTCTGAACAACCATATCACCACGCAGATGAAGTTCAGTGCGTAATCCGCGACACTCCTCGCTTAGCTGTCCTGATAAGTCCACAGCTTCAGAGGACTCATGTCGGGCAGTCTCTAGCAATGCCTTGCCCTCCAAAATCTCACGACGAGCCATTTCAAGTTGTTTCTCCATTGCGTCCAAACCACCGGTGACCGCCAAGAACTCCATTTCAGAATCCTGGGCTGTCGCCCGAGATGATGAAGTCCCCAACCAATCGGGGGCTCACTCCTGCATTCAGCCCCTCACGAGCCTCAATCAACCATCTTCAGAGAACCCGTTCATCTCGAACCTCCGAAGCCTCTCGCCAGGGGCCGTCGCCATCCGACCCGCCTCCTACTTTCTACCGATCACTGTTTCCCACAAGATGCCCGATCTAACTTAAGTCTTTCTATTTCTTCGCACAAATGTCAGACCCGCCCCCGCAGCTCGTCCCCGCCTCGGTCAGTAGTCACTTTCGCCTATAAATTCACATCCATGTTTCTATTCAGCCAGTTTTTCGCCAAGCCCTTCAAACGAGTGGCACCGCAAGACAAACACAAGCACTAGGAACTCGAATACAGCCACAGAGAGTTGAAGTATAATTATAAGCTTACCAAGCAAACTCTCGAAAGACAAGGCCAAGGCCTCATCAACCCAAGAACCTTTGATCTCCTGCCATCGACCGGGGCTGAGGATGGATGAAACGCAAGACCCGCCGAAGTTCAAAGCATCGATAGCAAAGAATCTCGACTTCATCAACCTTCTCGATTTCGTTTTTCTTTCTCCTCGACCGCCACCTTCCCGTGAGATGCTCGACAGGTCCACGAGCTCCCTAAGTAGTTAGGGGCAACCGCTAACGGGCCGATCGCGCCCTCGCCTCGAGGGATTCCCCACTCCGCGAAGTGGGCTCCTAAGAGGAAGCGAACAAAGAACTGGGGAATCTCACCAACGGACGACCGTCGGCCTGGGACGAGGGAATTTAAAGGTGCTTCTAATCTCTGAACTTTGATGCGGACTGGCTGATCCCTCTTGGGAGAGTCTATTTTCCTCCTCTTTGCACTCCGAGGTTTTCGAGATATCCCTTCCAGATGAGCTAAGATCTCTCTGGGCAGAGTGAATGCACGGGGCTGGCCCGAAAGAGAAAACTCCTGTGAGTGTAGAGAGGCGAAGGCCCCAAACGGAGATTTCAGGACCTCGCACCGATGAATCGGAGACATCCGATCTTTAATAGCTCGTAGGAACGCAAAGGTAGTATCTGGCCAAAGCAAGAGCGACAATGTGATCTTCGTCGCTAAGCTCAAGTCGAGCATCCGAAAAATATAAGGAAACCTAAGGTCGAGCATTCAACCGACTTTGGGATGAATTCAAACCAAAGGTAAGGGGATGATACTCATGAAGGTTAATGTGGGTGTTCCACGCTCTGGTGCTTCTGTGGTGTCTTCCCCGTCTAAAGAGTCAGACTCTAGCCTGAGCCACCGAGCAAGAAATATCGAACTTTCCATGTCCCATATGAGAAGAAGGAAGGTCCGAAATCAACAAAGGGGCCCCAGGACGCTCAGTGGAAATAAATAAACCCCCCTACAAGAGTCAGCTCTGACAAAAAGATGCAGACAAAGCCACACAGGGACGCCAAGTCCCCCCGGTCTCTAAAGACCAAAGAACCCACTAAAATGCCCCAACCATTAGGGGCCGCTGGGGGAAGGGCGTATATGAAAATGTCAAGAACATGTTCATGAAAGGGTGCAGCGGGAAAACGGAGGTCGCATCAAATGCGACCTCGAAAAACACACCATTCCTCAAGTAACGAGGTAACGTGAATCTATCAAAAATCGTGGACCATACACGAACACCAGAAGAGGACTAAAGACGCTCAACAAAATCGACCGTATGAAGGCCAACCTCGTTCTATCCCACTTTCATGGCATGACGAACGGAAACTTGAGGAAACCACCCCAGATATTTGATCAGGTTTATTTTCCTTTCGCCTTACCCAAAGGAGTGAGGCGCCGTAGAGCATCCTGGGATCACGACGCATCAAACGACCGGGGCTTCCTAGCTAGATCAAAATCGACATCAGGAGGACTAGCATGGATACGCAAAGATTTAAGAGCGATTCGAGCCCATCGCAAAGGCATGTGCTTAAACAAGAAACACCCTGGGCTAAGCCTCAGACCCAATCTGGAATTAGAAGGCAAATACAATAAAACGCTAAATAAATAGAAGGTTAAGAGACTGCAGGAAGGAGAAACTAAGAGGTCATCAAAAATGTAAGAGACAGCGCCGAAACCCAAAGGTCATTACTAATATCCGACTAATGGCGGCTACCGTGGCTAATCCGCCAATGGACACGCCGAAATGGCAATGACGAGGAACACCATGCCCGCCCACGCAAACCGTGCACGCGGCCTGGGCAATCGACGGGGATATAAAATCGGGGCCGAGTATCCCACTCACAAACCCGACGAGCAACGCCCCACCCACGTCCCTCCCATAGCAGCCCAAAAAGGTCAGCTCATTAAACAAACATGGGGCGCTCCATATTCACTAGCCAACCCAAATCCTTCCACAATGTAAGATGTAATATTCCCTAAAAGATAATAACCTATTCGCCCAATCAAGTCCTATTATCGTGGGTTCGTGAAAAGTAATAAGACCGTTATGGGAATCCTCCAATAAAGAAGGAGGATTATCCCAAATAAACTCTCGACTAATCCGCTAAGTAAATCTAAGGCTAACAATACGAGGAAACATATCCTCCAAACGGAGGGACCTCATCGACGATCATCCACTATAAATACAAGGCCACCCCATCTATGAAAGGCACATCGATCTCGTATGCCAATACTCACCCTCTAAACATCTCTTCATGGAAAATCCGACTCGCATCTGAGCGCACTGCAAAGCCCTCGCCGACCCCTCTTCCTACAAGAAGTACTTCTTCGAGGCCCGCAGATCAACAAAGGCAAAGAATCCCACCTCACCCCGTATTAACCAAGAGCCTTATCCACCACAAACAATCCGGTCCAAATTTCACGACCCCACGCGCTCTCCAAATTCTGGGCCCGGCCGAAAGCATCAATAAAATTTTTCAATCACAGATACATAAACACTTGGTGTTGAAGGGATATCAATTCTCAAAAGTGATAAACAATTTATAAAACCAATATAACTCTCCATTAATGCATTATATTTATATACTTTTAATTTAATCTAGTATTAGTTAAATAAATAAAGTAAAATAATTCTAATTTATATATAATGGTGTAGAATCTAATCAACATTATTTTTGTCAATATTTAATTTTATGTTTATATGGTTTAAGTATGATTATTATTAAGAAGTATTTGTGTTTATGATTAAATCCCATTCAAAAAAAGTATTTTTTGAAAACTTATATTTTTGTTTATGTAGTTCTACATTTCTCTAATATTCTTCATGCAAATGTCAATTCCCTTCGAAAAGAAGGTTTTTTTTCAAATGAACGGAATGATCCACCAAAGCAATCCTCACTTCAAAGAGGCACCACCCCTCGAATATAAACTTTAATTTCTCTAGAACTCACTCAGATTCTTTAAAAACACTTTTTGAAGCTCTATATGGATTACGTCCCTTTCAATTTTTGATGATTATCTTCGTTTCAAGTGTGGAAATGGGGCATTGTGATTCGGGAATTTGATTTTTTTCAAATCCTAAGAAAGCCCTAACTCATTGAGTTAGATCTCTTAATTTGTTTTTCCATTTTGTGTTCATTGTGGAGGAGGTTCACTTGATTACATCTCCTTCTTTCTATTTTTTGTCTTTCTTGATTTTTGTTGAATATCTTTGTTTAAAGTGAGGCATTGGAGCTTTCTAATTAAGTCATCGGATTTTTTGTGAACCCTAAGAATGCCCTAAGTCAAAAACCCAAAATCATTGACTTGCATCCCTTAATCTTTTTTCCCCGGTTTGTGTTGCTCTCCAAGGGTTGATTGGTAAGGATTATTTATGCTTTGATATTCTTGTTTTAGGGTTTGATTTCGATGGTTGTTAATGGTCGATAAAACAACGAAAGAGATAGTAGAGGGAAGGCAAGTGGTTTATCGTAAATAACTCATCTTAGTTTGATGGAAATGTCGTAACTATATTAGCAAAGCATAGGTAATATGGGAAAGCTTAGTAGACAAGGTGATAAACTTGGAAATATAATCAAAGGTTAGGGGCAATTTACGAAGCGAAAGTTCAAAAAAAAATGTTTGTCGTATGTGGGGTACTCAATCTTTCATATATAGTATAGAAGTATAGATTTCTTAATTTTTTTTATTTATTCATTTTCTCTCAAATGTTATGAGAACTAAACATTGCCTCAATAATCATTTAAAATTGACTCAACATTTGACTCTCATATCATCTAATTTCCCTTTTATGTGATTTTAATCTTAATAACTTACTGAAAAAAAAAAAATCTTATTAACTTCCTATTACTAATTCAATGGTCCAATTAAACAAAAAACTTTCAAATCTCATAGTTTCTAAACCCTATATATTTTGATGTGATTTTATATTTCCCCAATTTCCTAATGTTAATGTCAATTATTTTTAAAAAATTTTACATAATTATTTTTAAAAAACTATCCATGCCTAATAAATGACCAAATGAAATATTGTATGCATAATTTTTACCATAAAATGTAGCACACAGTAAAAGTTTCCCTTATTTCCTTCACATAAACGTCACTAAAGAAGGGAAAATAATAATTTTTCTCACTCGTATTTTCTAAAAACACTACCATTTGGATTATCTTCAATTTCTATTATTTGGCATGTGATCTTCTTCAAATTATTTGAAAACCCCAACATATTGTAATTTTGATAATCAACATGACTCATTGGAAATGACAATCTTGTAAATATTTTTTATGTTAATACTATAGATATAGTAAAAGATAGGGCCAATATGGGAATAAAAAAAAAAAACTTTGTCGTATATGGAGCACCACCTCTTTTATAGTATAGACTATGGTTGACCCACGTGTAGGTCATTGTGTGGAGAGAAAGCATAAGAGAAAATAAATAAATGTATCATTTAAATAAAAAAAAATATTAAAAGATCGAACAATAAAAATAATTATAAAACTAAACCTTTAATTATCTAAATTTTGATAACTCTTTAATATCTCTTTATCAATTTATCTACAACTTTGTAATAATTTTTTTTAAACAAAAAATAATCGTTTATGAAAATTGAAATGATAATCCAATTATATATAAAAAATTAATTTGTTATGAATATTGAAACTATAATTCAATGATAGAAATTTGAGGAATGTAAAATCCTGATCAAATACATCTATAATTTATAATACAAACTATGTTTTCTTATTTTAAAATATAAAAATATATACTAATATATGTATATATATATATATATATTAAATAAATCATATAAATAAGAAAACGTAGTATTATATATAATAGATAAGATAAATAAGTAATATGTACTATTATATATAATATTTTAATAAGATACATAATTATTATCTTATACTATATATATTTATATATTTTAAATAAATAAGATAAATATGAAAGATATAATACAATATATAATGTTTTAATCAGATATATAATTATTATATATAATATTTTCAATTTTCTTGTATTATTGATAAATTTATACAATATCATGTCAAAACATAATCTAAATATATTTTTAATATTTAAATTTAGAAATTATTATTTGCTTAAATGAATTTCTTAATGATAAGTTTTACACAAGCCAAGGCATTTATAGTTTAGAGTAAAACTGCAATTAATCTCATTTTATAGTTTTACAATACTCTTTACCATATAATGAGTCTTTTATTTTTATTTTTCAACTGAATGCTAAATAGTAAACGCACATTATTTGTTATTTCAATATTATAAAATTTCTTAAATTGTTTATAAGCAATTCATACTTATGTTTAAAGATGAGATTTATTCAAGGAGATATAGTGATAACCCAGTTTATAAAACCAACATAACTCTCTCCATTATTGCATTATATTTATATACTTTTAAATAAATTTAAATTCAATTTGATATTAGGTAAATAAATAAACAAAGGAATAAATTCTAATTTATATATAATGGTATAAATCTAACAATATATGATTTTTTCTCAATATTTAATTTTTAATAATTTTTATAAGTAAGCGATTTGTATTATTATTAAGAGGTATTTATGTTTATGATTAAAATATATATTCTATATTTTAACTTATCAGAGACTCTACGTTCTAATTTCTAATGTGAATGTCGGCACCACTTTGAAAAGAATGGTTTTTCGAAGAATTTAATGATCTTAAACAATCAAATTCAAGTCATGGTTTTAAGCAAATAGGAAATTTCATATGACTATAATAATTCCTAATCATCAGTGCTCTAAAATAACTTTTGGAAGCTTTATATGGATTACTTCTCTTTCAATTTTTAAAAAACTATCCATTCCTAATAAATGACCAAATGAAATATCGATGCATGATTTTTACCATAAGATGCAACACACAATAAAAGTTTCCCTTCTCTTCTTCCGCCTGCGTCACTAAAGAAAAGGAAAACAATAATTTTTTCTCCTCCAAATTATAAGCATTCTTACTTTCATGATCACATTTCTATTATTCTCTCTTGAATTTTCCCTGATTATCTTCATCTCGGGTATGGCATTGGAGAATTATGATTCGGGCATGCGATCTTCTTCAAATTCTGAGAAAACCCTAACATATTGAGTCTAATCCCTTAATTTCTTTTCATTTTCGTGTTCTTATCTGGAGGACATTTATAAGGGATTGAGGGAAGGAGAAACTGTGAGGGTTCGATCGGTGGAAATTGCCAATGGAGTTAAGCTGTGAGGGAGCCTTTGGCCTTAGGGTTTCCATAAACGAACATGTGAATGACATATGACAATAGTGTAAATATTAATTTTTCTTTTTCATGTTGGTATTGTAAAACCCAGGAAAATTTTAATTTTTCTGAAAAATAACAACAGTAAAATTGTCGAAATGGTTGAGGGGCGCGGAAATTTTCTAGATCTCGGATAATGGCTTGGCTGTAGATTGGATTCGTCACGCGAAATCTAGTTATTTAGAAATTTTTGTCGAATTCAAGGCAGTCGGGTTTTCGATTTTAGAGTGCTTGAGTCTAGTGAGTCAGGGGCAGATTTTGAGGGAATCTCGGGAGTTAGAAAATAAGAGTATAGTTAAAATTCGTTTAAAAAATAAATTGAATTGGCAAGATGAAATCATTGTTTAGGAATGAAAAGGACTTACAGGATGTCGGCCGACCACGTGGCACGATGTGGGCGAGTATTGAACTTAAGTCAAGTAGAAAATCCCCATATTTTGAGGGGGAAAGGAGCAGATTTTCTTTGGGAAAAAGACATAAAGAGAGAGAGGGAGAGAGAGAAGAAATAAGATTCAAACTTATGTACGATCTGGAGTTAGTCGATCGAGTCATCGGGCCAAGAGCGAAAGTTCATCACTCGGCGAGGCTGCTCATGGTCTGCGAAAACACGGGATTTTGTCGAGGATTCAGCGGGGTGGGAATCAAATGTTTGGGTTTAGGAAGTGTCAGAACATAGACTTTTCTTCTATATTCGAAGGTAGAGATTCTTCTTACTTTGTGGTTTTATTTTCCATTCTATGAGTTGTTTGGTTGAGTTTTGTGCTAAAGTGCACGTTTAAGTTTTCCCTAAAGGGTTGTTTGGCAAAATAACGGGTTATGGGAATAGTGTCATGTTTTGACCTTTTATGATGTCCAGCTTTTAGGATTGATTTTCGATTAGAAAAAGAGAGAATTTTGACTAGTGTCCTTCATGACAATTGTAGCTAAAGTTTTAAAATTGAGGCTAGGCTTTTGAATTATCTAAATTGGACCTCTATAGCACAAGTTATGGTCCATTTAATTTCTGGAATTGTCACAGCTTAGGCTATTAACTGTTTGTATCTAGGTTTTTGGACTGATTTTCGGTAGTGAAAAAGAGGTAATTTGGACTAGTGTCCTTCATACCAATTGTAGCTGGAGTTTTGAACTTGAGGTTAGGCTTTTGAATTACCCAAATTGAACCGTTATAGCTCAAGTTATGGTCCATTTAATCTCTGGAATTGTCACAACTTAGGTTGTTAACTATTTGTGTCCAGGTTTTGGGACTGATTTTCGATTGGGAAAAAGAAGTAATTTGGACTAGTGTCCTTCATGACAATTGTAGCTGAAGTTGTGAACCAAAGGTTAGGCTTTTGAATCACCCAAATTGGACATTCATAACCTAAGTTATGGTTCATTTTCCGGGACTGCCATAGGCTGCCTTGTTTTGGCCAAACCTACTGTCTAGATTTTTGGGACTGATTTTCGATGGGAAAAAGTGAGAATTTGGACTAGTATCCTTCAAGGAAATTGTAGCACTATCTGAGAACTTGATGTTAGGCATTTGAATCACCCAAATCATACCTTTATAACTCAAGTTATGGTCCGTTTTCAAGTCTTCTCTGACAGGTTGGCCCAATGGTTTGTGTCAGTTTTGGTACTCACAGGGGCTATTTTCTAAACCGAGTTCATAACTATCCTGTGGTCTGTTATGGCTTGTTGTGTGAAATGTTTTGTGGTCATCTCTATGCCACAATTGGTCTTGAGGATGAGGTTGTCATTTCTTAAGTTTGAATGACATAACGGTACTCTAATTGATTGAATCCAGTATGTGTGTCCTAATGTATTAAACATGCTTAAGTATGTATGTGTGTATGAGTATGTTGACATGATTTGTATGATTTAATTGGAAATTGTATGTTAATTGATATAATTGTCCAAATGATGCATGGGTGTAATGCATTAATGAAATTGTTCACATAGCATCCATATACACATATATATATATATATATAAGTGTGACCTTAATAAGCATGAAATGACATAATTACATTTCATATGCATAGGGACATCGCATGAAATGGGTGTGTGTGTGCATGGTTGTTGTCATTCACCATTCTTGGTGAATGGGTGGTGGACACGGTACCTTGGACAACGTCCAATAGAGTTCCATGGTTTGCATGGTTGTAAATTAACACTGCGTTTGGTGTTGATTGTGCGGGCTCAGAAAATGGGACAATGTCCAAATTAAGTCACACAATTTGAAAATGGAAAATGAAATTATGTGTCCGATGAAAGCTCCGTTGTCTTTTTGGTTACACATATGGATTCATCGGTGAAAGCCCGTAAAAGCGAGGGAAGGTTTGCGAAGCTTACGATGGGACCTCGAAAAATTCTCCACCCATAAAAGACACAAGGATTTTTGAAAACAAATTATCATTGAGGTGAACATCCAAAAAGCTTTTGGTTTGAAAACAAATGAAATTTGTTTTGTAAAATGATCATTAGATGTAATCCAAGAATGATGGATTTTATTACGCATGGCTTTCGGCATTGTGTGATAGGAGTCGGTTGGGACTCGAGTTTGATGGAGTCGGTGAGGACTCGGTACATGGGACATGATGAGTCGCATCTCATTCATGACATGTAGAATTTCATTCTAGGTTTGCATAATCTTGATAGATAATTTTTTTTTTTTTTTGTGGCATGACCATTTGCATGTACTTGTTGTGCCTTTGTAAGAATTTCTCTAAGGCGATTCGCTGCCACCGTCGTGAGACCCTTTTAGGTGCGGGGAGTGTGCGGGGGGAAGCAGCGCTCACTCGAGCCTCCATTGTGAAGAAATCGGGTTGTGGCTTTGGTTCTTACTTTTGTAATTTATTAGAACAAGCTTGTTTTGATATATCTTTTATTAATAAAAATGTTGTAATTAAACTCTTAAGGACTATGATATTATAGCCTTATTCATTATGTTTGAGTATGAATAAATGGACCCTATGTGGTCATTTTTGCTCGTAAATGAGTTCGGAGAGGTCATGATATGATATTTGGCTTCGGATGGGTTATGTTATTATCTGTTATACATGTTGTATTTTTTGGTAAAGCTTCCTATATAAAGGAAACTATATCTAATTTTTATAAAATTATGGGTCCTAGTAAAGGGGACTAATAGTGTGGTATCGGGTTACCCGACATCTACAAGTTTTACGGGTTGACAGTTGTTCAACGGACTCTTAGGTTTTAAGGTGTCACGGGTATTCGAAGGAGATTCATAAGAAATTGAAAGCTAAGATGATAAGTCAACAACCAGGGCTCATCTTATAATTATGATGATTAACATGACTCATTGGAAATGACAATATTGTAAATAACTTTTATGTTAATACTATAGATATAGTAAAAGTTAAGGACAATAGCAGGAATAAAATCCAAAAACTTTGTCTATATATGGAGCTTTTTACCTCTTTTATATATAGTATAGAAATAGATTTGTTTATATATATACTTATATATATATATATATATATATATATATATATATATATATATATATATATATATATATATTATTTGTAATTGGTTTATTTCTAAATTGATTTTTATTTTCGATTTCTAATATAATAAAATTAGAATTCAAAATCAACTCAATTTCTTTAATTCATGATACTTAACTTTTATATGGTTTGTAATAACTAAAAATTATTGCTATATATTTTTAGATAATATTAATATAAAAATAAATATTTTAGATAATATTAATACATTACATCTATTTATCATAATTATATATTTCAATAATATTAAATATCATTAAATAATAATAATAATCATTACTATTATTATGATTAAATTATTATTAATACTATTATTACTATTATTATTATTAAGTCATCAACGTTCTACAAAAGTTCCTATGTTTTTTTCTTATTCATTTGTGCTATCCAAATCAATTTTCATGATTATGAAAGTGAAGGGTAAAATATTTAACTTCAATGGAAGTGATAAAGATAAAAATTTTGAAAGCATTTTCTATTTTATATGTTTTTTTTTATCTTTTGAAGAGAAAAATAATTTTATTGATTATTATGATACATCGATAGAGAGATATAAAATCAGCGTCATTAAGCGAATTTGAGGATAAAAGCAGATATCAGGAGTTATGACATAATGTCGACTTAAAGCCTACACATTTTATAGTTGAGCACTACCCAGCATCCCCGACATCTTACTATTGTATTGGAAATTTATAAGCTGAGTTTTTTGTAGCGTATTGACTATCGTTGATGTAATTCTTTGTCTACAATTGAATATATTTTATTTATCTTTAATCATTTCATATGCAAATAAATATATCTCTACAATGAAAAACAGCATTGTCTGAGAACCAATATATTGCATGTGTCCTTTTCAAGACGAATAACCACTTTCTGAAATGAAGCAATCATGAAAAAACAAATGAAAACCTAATTACATTACTAAGAAAGAAAATGATAGAATGAGGTGTAGATGAGTGATTTTAGGCTAAGAAAATGAGTCAAACAAAGAAAAAATTGAGAGAAAATGAGGTAAGGTTCCCAATTCATAACATAAGGATTTATTAAAATTTTATTTTATATGTTAAATAGCAAGACAACTCTTAATAGTTTTCTATTGTACCCATATTTTATATTCTTAATGTCGATTTAAACCACCTTGTGGGCTCAATAGTCCCTCCAAGTTTAAGAGAGGTGGGCTGCATGGGAGGAAGCGGGGATGTTAGGCTGGGCTTCGTTAAATTGTGGGCAGTTGTAGGGATCACTGAACCATCTTGAGAACCGGGCGGTTGGACTGATTAGACCGCCCTTAAAACAATAATTTCCCAATATCTTTTAAATACAAGGTACAAGTTTCATTTCCTAATTTTTTTAAAACAAAAAGAAAATATAAAGAATCATAAATATATTTATGATCCATTTCATATATATTGACAATTAAGCATTTTAGTATAATGTATAAACCGTCCTCGTTATGACTCAAATTTGAAACCCCTCCCCTCACTGATGTCCTACCTTTTTAAATATTGAATGCTCTATGAGCTAAGCATGTGGACATCTTCGAATATAATATTCTTCTGGATTATACAGTTATTTCTAAATTTCTTTTAATTACGTTAAGATGTATCATTAAACAAACATATTCCAAATTAGGAGAATTATGCTTTAGGGTTAGAGGAGGTCTTGTATTTAATACAGAGTCCATCAAACCACTAAAATTAAATATTAAGCTGTATAACTTGATGAGACAAAAATGTCCCTCAATAAATTAACTTTCTTCCAACCAAACTCATCTAACATTCTTCCTTTTTTTAAATACACCAATTTTATGATTTTTAACTTCTTATTTTTAATTAACTTGTTAAGATAATATATTATTTTCACTTATTTAGAAGATTTACTTAATTAAAAAACTATTTCTAAAATTTTATTTATTCTATTTTTATTTTCCTTATTCAAATTTTATTTTGTATAATAAATATATTAAAGTAAATTAAATTTTAATATTTAGAAAATACCATATATCAATCTAATTATAATCTCTAATAAATACTAATATTTTTTAGATTATATATATATATATATATATATATATATATATATATATATATATATATATATATATATATATATATATATATATATATTCATAATACTTTATTTATGAATTTTCTCTTTTATTTTCTTATTTTTAATACTTTTATATTTAAATTTTATAATATAGGTTTTAAAAATGAAATAAAAATACTATCCACAAGTTACATTATTATCTAAATAAAGGTAAAAAAAAAAAGTGATATACAATGAAATAAAAGTAGAATAATAAATAAATAAATTTTTAAAGAATAATCTTGTAATTAAGTAAACCTTCAAGTTCCTCTCACTTCTAAAGGATAAATAAAAAAAAATAAAGATAAATAGGGGTTTATTAAAGGATTAATTAAAAAAAGATAAATAGGGGTTTGTTAGAATGTACAAGGTAATTAAACTAAATGTACAATGAAAATGTATTAACTGTGCAAAGGAGTACAAGCTTACATTTCTTATATAACTTAGAATTTTTTTTATTCCAAAATCACTTTCATAGGCTGTATGCTAATACACTAATCTATGTCATTATTTATATGTTTTGGTGGATATAATATTTAGCTCACACATAATAAATAATCTAACTTAGAAAAGGCTTATGTCATAACCTTCTCAAATATAATTGCTCATTTTTTTCATCACCAAAAAATTTTTAAACATGGTCATATTAGTTTTTAATAATAAAACATAAGGATTTGTTGTAGGTGTACGTCTGTACTAATGAGTAATTGTATAAAACAGATATCTTAAATTTCACGAAAGGTGTACTGCGCTTGCATTTCTCATAAGATTTGAATTTTTTTTATAGGAAATATTTTTCCTATGTTGCATGTTAATACACCAACTTAGAAATACTTTATACATATTCATTGAATCATGCAATGGAAACATGCATATATTAGTTTTTAATAAAAGAAAAATAGGGATTTATTGTAGTGTGCAAGGTGATTAAACTAACTATATAGTCAAATATACTAAATGTACAAGGGGTCATAAGCTTGCATTTCTCCTAGGATTAAAAATAAAATAATGAAAGATATTATCATCATGGTTTTTATTACTATAAATAATAATACTAATAATAATAATATTAAAAATGTTCAATTTATTAATTTATTTTTTGTTATAAGATTAGAATGTATTATATATTAAAACTTGATTTGTTTTATTACATTTATTAAAATATATATATATATATATATATATATATATATATATATATATATAAAATAAGAAAATAAAAAATAATGAATAAATGAAATTTTGAAAATAGTTTTTAATTAAGTACAGTTTTTTAATAATGAAAATAAGATGCTATCTTATAAAATTAATTAAAAATTATAAAATTTAATTTATTTAAAATGTGGAAAATGGAGGTTGAATATTGATTACACAAAAAAAGAAAAAAAAAAAAAAACCTTAAGATTGATTGCCCAAAAAAAGAGGGTTGCATGTGGGAGTTAGGAGAAGGGTTGTTGCTGATCCGAGGGTAGTGTTAATATTTTGGATATTTTATGTCTTTTCTTGTTAATTTTATATGTTGTTATGGGTTTTGGATTTTATTGTGATACTTTGATGAATTCTTTTATTATTTTGAATTCATCAACCTAAAGCATAATTCCTAAAATTATGGAACCATTTTTTTATCTAGTACTGTATATTATATGACCATATTCTTACAAAGATTCAAACCTCCCCCTCTAACCCTAAAGCATAATTTCCCTTAAAAAATTATGAAACTATTTTTCTTACATCAATGCACTTTGTATATTACGTGGTAGTACATATTCTTACAAAGATTCCGACCCAGAATCTCACATGATCCTTTTAACTTTGGATTTATCACTTGAGCAAGACCATGAAGTCAAAAGTTATGAAACTTAATAATATTAAAATTATATAAACAAAAATTCCTCCAATTATATGACTACTTTAAAATGTTTTTACTAAATGAATAAAATTCAAAGATTTATCAAACCAGATTTATTAATACATTTTCCTTTCTGTAAACATGTTAATTTTTATTCTTAAAAATTGAGGAAAATTTTTTTATTCTAAAAAAAAATTGAGGAAATTAATTTTATTTACTCCTTACAACTTATTGTATTTATTTTAAAAGAAATTTGTACTGATTTTAATTATTCGTTTTATTTAAAAAAATTTATTAAATAATTAAATCTAAGAAAATCATTTTTTACCATTTTTTCTTTACTTGTTAATTTTGGGAAACAACGTTCAGAAAAAAAAAAAAAAGAAAAAAAAAAAGGTTTGACTACTCAGCTATTGGATTGAAATATTCTTACATCTTTTTTATGGGTTCCACTTCAAAAAGTGATAAGAATTCTAGTCAAAAACTCGAGCTTATTGTAGCTCTTCCCAAAAACAAATTATTACAAGCTAAACCTAGCCGAAATTAATTTCAAACAAGGGATGAGAAACGTGAAATAAATAACTAAAATTAATATCAAACGATTGCTTTCTTCTAGTAGTGGGGTGCATCATGATTGGATTTGAATTTGGTAGTAACAATATCCAAAGTCACTAGCCTTAATTTTGTTATAACCCAATAAATACCCTCTATGCATCCATTGAAGATCTTTAAGATAAAGTCTTTTTTTACTCACTTTATTCATTGTACTTTTAATCGAGTAGATTATCAAAGTGGGTTTATATAATAATGAAAGTTTTATAATTAATAGCAACTCGCATTATTGTCATCCTAATAAACAACCTCCCTCCTTTTCAAAAATAATAAATAAATAAACAACCTCCCTCAACACATTGCAATCATTCCCATTGCCCACTTTAATTTTATAATGATAAGTCCTTTAATGAGAATTAAAGGGTTGAATATTAAAACAATTAGCTTATATTTTATTATTTTATTGTATTGGGTTTCTTGGTTGAATTAGGTGAGTGGGAAAAAGGAATTTAGTTCTTCAATGCTTTTATTTGGATTCTAGAAAGTCTCAATATATTATTTGTTTTTTAATCATTTTCATTTCATTTATTTTTTTTGTAAAATCTAGAAAAAAATCAATTTTTTTGAAAAATAGCAAAACGGTAATTTGCCACTATAGTACAGGTAAAAAATCTGTAAATTTTTTAGATCTCGAATGACGAAAATGACTTCACCGTTGAATTAAACGCCATGTAAAATATAGTTCTCGGTCGAATTTTGTTGAATTCAAGAAATTATCAATTCGTATTTCGAAACTGTAGAGTGTCGTATTCATGAAGTAGTCTTGAGCATGTGTGGAGAATGCTGCATAGTACCCGTGGGAGAAGGACGCATGGCGTGAGCCATGTGATATGAAGATGCTGCACCTAAAACATGTGTTCATGTGACCACGTAGATGAAGTGGAAAGGTGACAGCGTAATGAGATGAATAGTAGAGTGAGAGAAAGATTCCTCTCACTTGAAGCAAACCAAACAATCCGGTGGAAAAAGAAAAGAAAATAAAATAAAAGGAGGAAGGAAAGAAAAGGGAAAAGAAAAGAAAAAAAAGAAAGGAAATGAGGAAAAGGAAAAGAAAAGGAAGAAAAGGAAAGAAAATGAGGAAAAACAAAAAGGAGAGGAGGGAGAGCCGGGCGTGGAGGAGAGGAGAAAGAAAGAAAAAAAATGGCACTTCCCTTCGCGATTTTCAGTGAATCGACGGTCGAAACGCTTTGGGGCAAGAGACAAAGTTGGTCTACACGACGAAAGCTACGCGTGGCATTCATTGTACATGTAGCATGAGATATATGCAATGGCATTGCATTGCATTTTTGCACGGGACATCGCATGACATGGGTGTGAGTGCATGGTAGAAATCGACACTGTGTTTGTTGTTCGATGGTATGTCGTGAGTACATGGTAGATCGACATTGTGTTTGGTGTTCGATAGTGGGCTCGATAGAATGGAACAACGTCCAAAATGGTCTCACGGTCTCATAAAAGAAAAAGGAAATGAAAATACGTCTAATAATTAGGTATAGCAATGCGGATAGCTACCCCCGCCAGTGAAAACCCGGTATTAACTTGGTTAGGCGTATGTATCCATCTATGAAAGTTCGCAGAATTTCGGAAGAGCGATGAGCATGATGAGGCCAGAAAAATTCGCTGCATGAGCCAAACGCCTGGGGCTTGAAGTAAAAACAAGGGATATCTCGAGGTTGTCCGATGGATTTTTGATTTATAAAACAAAAAGCTTTTGTTTTGGAAAAAATGGTCATTGATGGAACGTATGTGGGGAGTAGCATTTGTATGAATTATTCTCTACTGGGCATTACTCATCTTGTCGTGGGACCATATTTCGGGTGTAGGTGGTACAGTGGAGGACGACGCTCCTTCGAGGTCGTGGTTTTGAAGAAAGCTAGGATGTGACTTTGATAAATATTTTTGTAAACTATATTAGAACAAGCTAGTTTTAATATATGTTTTGTATAAGAGTATTGTAATAAACTCTTATGGACTATTGTGATATAATTATTATTTGATATACTGCACGACCCCGTGGTGGTCATTACTACTTTTGTTGAGACCTTGAATGGGTCATGAATATATTTATACAGTTATATTGTAGAGTTCTAATAAAGGAAACACCGGTCGATTTTTTAGAAAATATGATCTCGATAAATGGGATTACAACAAGCAGACGGCTACTCAAATCCATAGGGAATTCTCATGTTGACGAGTTGTCAATCTGACCCCTGGTTTTGGGGCCAAGATTTATCTATGTTTCTTGATATATGATAAGGGATTTGAGATCCAAGAGACTCTTTTATCTTTAATTATAATTCAGTGGAATTATTCTGCGGGTCTTTTTTTTTTTGGGAGGTGTAACTTATGCAAGTATTTGAGTGTGTTAGGTATAAAAAAAAAATTAAAAGAGGCAATATATACATCGACATTAAGAAGAAATTGAAAAAAATAATATCAAGGAAATAATATTTTTAGTTAATCTCTTAGATCTATTTATGAGATTGTTGGTAGATTAGGTTTATATTTATGTAGTTTTATAAGAGTAATAATACCTAATCCATCCTTATGTTCTTAAATGGTTCTATACTTTGATAATTTGAATGAAAATCAATTCGAAAAAAGAAACTTAGATTAAATTAGTCAAAAACATTTATATAAAAGTTTTTCGATATGATAAGGGGTTAAAAGTTAGGGGGTTTTTTTTTGTTTTTAAATTTAAAATTGCAATTTTACCAAAGTATAAAGGAACTATGATCAAGTAGAGTTTAAATAGTTGAGATTGGCCAAAACGAACAAAATAGATAGCTACGATTTAAATAAGTTGATATATAAACCTTGTCTATGTGAGAACTAATTAAGAATTGGTTGAACTAATCAAATAAAACTATTACAAGACTAGATTGAGTTCAATTATTCCTATTATTTAGTTTAGATCTCCAACTCCTATTTAAAATACCTTAAACTTCTCCAATATAAAAGACCTTAAACTTCTATAAGCTCTATGTAGAGGTTTCACTTAAGGGGATTTTCCAAGCATGGTGTGTATCAATTAAGAAGTTCAAGAGTGAGACTTCTCTCGAAATTACTAATATCAAATTGTAAAAGTTTGAAAGTTAATTGTTTGAAAAGCATTAGAATGGTGGAACTTCCATCTCAATTGGAGCCTATAAGAGTGCACATAGGCCAAGTTATGTCAAACTAACCATTATAAAATTTTGAATTTGTAACTTCTATATCATTTCTCCTTTTACTTTATATTCAATTGTTCTTTTACTAGATTTTTATATTATTACATAAATAGGTATTACACTCATTTAAAATTTTATTTATAAGAACTATAAAAAATAGCCCTCTATGTTTATGACCTTTAACTTCAATGTGAGTGTTGAACACTTCCATTGGTGAAAATTTTGTAAACTAGGGTTTACAAAATTCTATATAATGCTCATTTGGACAAAAATCGCTGATTGAATGATTTTTTCTCGAGAAAATTTGATGGTGGTGCTGAAAAGATATTGGGATGGAAAAATCGGGAAAATTGGCGAAAATGCTTCATTTTTCTCCGATAAAAACCGATTTTTTGATATTGATTTTCCCCAAAAAAACGATTTTCTAAATTTTTTTTTTATTTTTTTCCTAACTCCAAAAATATCTGGAGAATTATTACGACGGGTTTTGAACACCCAAAATGCAAATGTGTGTATAAAGTAGTGCCAATTGATTAATTATTATATATAATCTGGCTTTTTATATTCTCTTTATTATTTGTTGTTTTATAATCGGCTTTATAATATTTTTATTTTATTTTTATTTTTGCATTCTAATATAAGTATTTTCAAGTAAATCTTTAAAATTTGAGCGGAAAAGAAATATAATTAAGGCTTAATTATATATATAATATTTTGAATCTCTCGTTATCTATATAATATTATAATATCATAAAAACAAATAAAGTAATATCTGCTTTAACGTAATAATATACAGATAATATATAAATAACATATTTAATTTAATAATTACTATACATTTGATTTTGATCTACATAATTAGATGAGATCATTTATAACAAATATATAATTAAAATATGAAAAATTTACAATAGCGATATTTTATAAAAATATCATAGATATTCACCAGATATTTAAAATCTATTGGTAAATCAAATTAAAATCTCTATCAGTGTTCTATAGATATTTTGATCCTTGTATACGTTCCATGAGTGTCAAAAGTACTAATTTAAAGATTAGAGTTATTATTATCTCTAATTTCCGACCCATATCTCAACAGATGAAAGTTTGAAAAACTTGGTGAATCTCAATTACATCAATTAAAGTTCAATTTCTTCTCGCTATCATTATATTTATTATGAAGTACTAGGTGGGCTCCGTCAGAATATAATCTTATGATATCTAATGAAGGAATCAAAACTCATGTCACATATAATTACCACCTTGAAATGATACAACTACCTTAAGATGTTTACCTGTTACTTTTCTAATCCCATGTCACATTGTATTTATTGTACATTGAAATTATTCATTTATTTGTATTTTCATAAATGAAAATTGTCTTTATCCAAATAATATTATATTCTTAATTTTCCATATATGTTTGTAATTTTATATAAAAAAAAGTCATTAGTTGTACAAAGACAGTAGTTTTATCAAAGTCACAAAGAATACCCTTTAAATATTTATATAGTAAAAAATATATAATCTCACATACCTTAACAAGGAGATAACCTATGTATAATCGGTACTCTCTTCTTTTTTGTCACTTCTCTCTAACTGTAGTAGTTAGTGCATATGATGGAGGTGCAAATAGAGGCAATAGAGGTTACAATCTAGGTCGACATGGTCCACACCTACCTCTCATAATGATTTGAGGAAAATCTAGTTGAGTGGATATGACAACCTCTTCAAGTATAAGGACAACCTCTCAAGGTGGGTCTAAAAATATAAATTTATCATTAGTGTGGCCTGCCACCATCTAGTGTGTTATGGCTGTCGGCCGCGAATCTTCGTGAATGTCGTTGAATGTCAACTTCGACACCACACCATCGTGTCCCATTTTTCGGGACAGCCAGTTTAACGAAAATCGAGCGGGAGTCTCGGCACATGCGGGGCTCACACTAAGCTCTCACCTTTATACAATTACATGGCAACATGGCATAATATTATACAAAGACCACACCAGGTCCACATACGAGTACAAATGGCCACATAGTCCATAAAAGTTTAAATTACATCACTCTTATACAAATAAATACAACCCATATATATTTACAAAATATATATAATGTGTCAGAACAACCTCAAATCAGGCCTCAGGAGGCGCCGTCCAGTAAGCATCTGCTCGTCATGTGGTCTCCCGGCTGGGTGAAGCCAGCCGATGGTATAATCTCCACAAGGGCTACTCCCCACCTAAGTGCACATGCAGTCGCTATCAAACACACATCGAGTCTGACATACACATGTCTACTGAATGTCTATGCCATGAATAAGACTCGTACCATGCCCCATGTCACAGGAGCCCTCTCGTAGGCTCCATCCTTTGACATATCATTAGGTAATATAATATAAGCCACTCATTGACTCGTCTCACATATGCATATGCCAAATGCTGATAATGAATCACCCCGATGTACCAATGACTCATTTATCAGGCCCTCAGGCTCCATTACCCAATATAAATGCCAATGAAGCGACAAATCCCAAGTTAATCCATTTCACTGTCACACAACCCCAGTCTATGTGATAAACATGACCGTGTGTCTTCTTTGGAGCCTTGGAGACTTTTCGGATCCTGCTACTTGGTCTCTTTATGTCATAGAACTTTTCGGATCAGCGGGTCTCTTACACCCGTATTTAGGCTTTTCACACGGGGGTTAACGATTAAAGCTAACTCCTTTACGACACATATTAATTATATTTCACTTTATGCTTTAAACCGTGAGTCACATAGGGCGTCATCCAGAAATGCGAACTCTTGCCATTCATCAAACACTTGATGATGGATGGTCATACCATGCACACACCCAATATGCGATGTCGCATGCATATGCAATACTAATGTCACTGCAAATTCTCATGTTACATATATGATGCACACTACATGAACCATTCTCATCAGGTGTACTTTGCCAACCAATTTCCACATTTACCAAACGTATATTCTGGCGTATAAATTCCCCATATAATCAAATCTTCAATATATAGTATCATCCAAAGCATATTATTAGCATCCATAAATCATGACTAAACAAATAATGTCATATAACCTTCCTTAAGGCTAACTCATGGCAATTCATACCATCCTGATAGCCTAAAACATGTCATGCAATGGTCATGTCAAAACTTCGGCTATTCATACGACCTGACAAATGCTTTGCATGGTTCAAAACATAGATTTTCCGCATATTTGTGATCACCCACTGCCTTCCACAGTTACATGGAAAGAATCTTTGACAGGCGGGCTTTCCCATAGGAGTCCAGAACACTACAAAGCGAGTTGGATGCGAAGATATAGTCGTCAGAGTTGGAACTTCTAATCGAAATATAAGCCACTATATCCATGCACACTTGGTACAAATGGGTGATGTAGTAAGGCAGCCGAGCTGAACATTTCGAGGCTAGGCATTGAATTTATGGCGAGCTCGAGGCCGGAGCGAGCTTTTGAAACGAGCTTAAAATCGGGCTCAAGCTTGGCAGTTTAAAAAAAAAAAAAAAAAGCTTGGCTTGAGCTCATTAAGCTCGTTTCCATATGAGAGCAGGCTCGGCAACCTCGAGCTGAAGCCCAATCAGAGCCTATACAGAGTGTGTATTGTAATCAATCTCAAACTCAGTCCATATACTTTCTTTTTGTAATCAATCGATAACAAATACATCCAATTAAGGAAATAATTTTCTATAGGATTTGTTTTACCTTAGTTGATTTAGCAATTGATGCTAAAGTTGTTAAAATACCTCCTTCAACATTTGTTTCCCTTTACGGATTCTGAGAATTCCACTTTGCTAAATAAGCTTGCAACTGAAAAATTATGAAATAGAGTAAAACAAGTGAAATTCTGAGTGAAGAAATAAGATACCTGAAATTATTGAATAAGAAACATGATTGGTTTAATCAATTATCTAAATAAAGAAATAATATCAACAAGATGCACTTGAAATCATTAGTAACAACGAAACTGTTGTGGCGTATCTTTGCTTTACTTTACATGGTTAAGTTGGCCACCACCCTCGACTATTAACATCGCGCAATTAATTTCTGAATGCAAGCTTTCAGATTTGCGGATGGAGATCCAGGAATCGCCACCATGTCCGAATCGGTCGGCCCAATTTTCCTTACCAGGTAGCGGTGGCACTCAGGTGTTACGTCTAATACAAGGAGTCCGGATCTTAGGCTCCTAGTTTCCTCTATAGTACGATCACCCTTGATGCCTTTGCCCATACCACGCCCTAGATGCCTACAGGTTCAAGTCAGGTACCAATATCCAAGCGGCCCCGATACCCCGGATTTGAGATTGGATCCCTGGTTCATCAATTTGAATTGATCCTTATCAGATTAGATTAGTGCATTTGCCCTCAATGCTACTCAAGATCGGCCAAACCTTGTCTAGCTCATGGCCACCCGGCCTCTATAGTTTCCACGGGAGCCTCAATACCCTCATGTTGTAATCAGTTCTTGTACAGGGATCGTGTCCATTACCAGTGGGTCATACCCAACATCCATGTCCTTCTAGACATCGCTGGCCGGCACCTTCTACGCTATCCACCTTTGGAACATACCGTCAGCCAGAGCACCTTAGCGCTATACGTGGGTACCATTTCCATTACCGGCGGATCACGAGTAGGTGAATTTGACCGGCAGTAGGTTCGCTCGAGCTCGGTAGTCTTCGTCGTCGGCGCCTCAGCAAACCGTGATTCCGCGCATTTTGCCCATCCATGTCATTTGGATCCTAGGCTTGAGTTCATTACATTGATGTCAGGGACACACATGGCTGGGCATTTCACTTCGGTGCGGCAGGTCGGGATCGCGCCGATGAAGGGCTTGAGGATCTGTCGGTCGGAGGCCGTAGGCGGAAGCTCTCGTTCCGGCGACCAGGATGGGTCCGGCGACCGGCGAGCTTTTTAGCGAGCCGAGGCCGGGCCGGGATTCATCAGTACAAATTAAGGCTGAGCTCGGCTCGTTGGCTCTGGTGAGTGAAGCCGAGCTTTTTCGGTAGAGCCGTAGGCAGAGTGGCTTGGCTCATTACCGTCTAAGTACAAACACCAACTTTCAGCAAGGTCGTGGACACCAATTTCCCTCCACAGGCATATGGATAGACTCTTGACTCAATGGGAATTTTATAGAGTTCAAGAACGCCCGAAACGGAGTTTGGACGAAGACGTTATAGCATTTTCATTCAAAACTGGTCAATTTACTTTGCCTGCTTGGAAGCGATCTGTGATACCCGAGTTGAGGGGTCTTAACATGTTGAAATGCGGTTCTTAGGGTTCTTCTCCAACTGGAATCACCTAAATTGGATCTTAGGAAACTCAAGATATGTCCTAAACAATCGGAAGGACTACTCTATTTCCAAACGGAGACGAAGCTGTGCGAGCATGCTACCAGCTGAATGCATTTTTTGATCTAAAGGGGTCGAATTTGGATATTTTATTTCAAGGAAATATGTTATCTATCGTCTAGTTTGTGATGAGTGAACCACTCAATTCAGATGAGTGATGACTTATGGCGTGATCCGCAGTCTCAAAGCAAGCGGGCGCTTGAACATAGCTCCACTTTGAATGAATTTCTAATTCCAAAGGGGTCGGAATTTGGATAGACCTATTTCAAGGAGATATATTACTCCTATAAGTCAATTTATCCAAAAATTAGAATCACTCAATTCGGATAAGGGATGACCAAGTTATGGCGAATACGATCCTTGGGTCAGAAAAAAGCGGACAGCATTCTCCGCACTTTCTGCCACCACTTAAATAGAAATTAAACAGAGTACGATAAAGCCCTACCTCAATTTGCGTGATTTCCCGAGACATTGCCTTTTCTCGATTTCCATGAAAACCCGAACCTTGGCAAAATCTTGTGATTCAGTGTACCAATGCGTAGCTCGTCCGTAAACGACTTTGCTCTCATCGCGCCGGCGGCTTGCTCTCATCGCGCCGGCGACTTTAACTCGTCATATCGAGTTCTGACCGGCAAAACCTCATGAAATCGTCGGAGAAAGGTTGTTTTTCTTTCCTCTCTCTCTCTCTCTCTCTCTCTCTCTCTATCTTTTTCTCTAGACAAAAAATGATATCTCCTTGCATTTTAGATATTTTAGGATATTTATAGTGTGGACAAGTGGCTCACGTCGCGCCACGTGTCACACTTCTTCGGTTCCGTTATTGCCCCGAAACAATTTATGTCGTCCCGACTTCAGTTCCATTTATCTTAAATAGACATTATTTAAATATCTGACATTTTTTAGGATTTTTCTAAAAATCTCGCTTTCAGGGTTCATTCGACGCCCGTCGCCTTGAAATTCATGAAAATCTTACTGTCTCGGAATTCAACGAAATTTGCATAGGTGACTAGATTTCGCAAGACGATTCCAACGGTGAAGTCTATTTCATCATCCGAGATCTAGAAATAATTTTATCAAAATTACCATGTTGCTCTTCCTAGCAAAAATTTAAATTTCTAGGTTTTTCCTAGGTCTTACAAAAATGGGGGTCTCAATAGGTAAGAGGCTACATTGAAAAGGATTTGAAAAGGTAAGAGGTTGCACTAATGGTATAAGACGATAATCCTCTCAAATAATGCATAGAACATTTGTAGCCATGCGAATTATATCAACTATTGTGACAAGCATCACTATTAGAGTTCTCTAATGCATGACCTCCTCGAGATAAATCAATGTCGTTTAATCTGTCACATAAAATGACATGTAAATTATTTGTTAGTGTTAGATCTAGTTTTAAACATAGATGTCACAAATAAATGTTATAACACTACTTTGTGAAAGGTGTTGTGACATTGACAATAAATTGATTTTCTGTTGTGGTCATCAATCACAAATAACAAAGTGCAAGGAAAATAAAAGGGAGACCCAAAAAATTGTTTACACAGTTCGATGCACCATGCCTACTCTATGAGGCCACATCTAGATATTGAACCATCCACTAAGAATCAATCGATTACAAACACAATCTCAGACTTACATGCTCAAAGACTCCCTCTTTGACAAATATCGTCGTTGTGAAGAACCCTCTAAGTAGCATAGTTCAACGAGCATCACTCGTCTTTCTAAACTTTCTCCTTGCAAAAATTTCATTGCCAAAACATCCATAAGATACTTCTCTAATATTCCCTATGCAAACCATAAACCAATTTCTCCACCATTGAGGAGGCTCTCAAAGGCCTAACCAAACCAAACATCATTTAGATGTTCATATGCATCATTCCAAATCAATTGAATGCATAATTTCAAATCAATCAAATATATTCTTTCTAATAACAAATTTAAATCAATAAATCATGTAAATTAAGCAGTATTCCAAATCAATCAATTAAATTCCTTTCCATAACAAATTTCAATCAACAAATCATGTCAAATAAAATTTTAAGAAATCCTCTTACATATTTTCCAAAGTAATCACCAATCAAACACATCTTCCAAGATGTCCACCATCTAAATTATTATTTCCAAAGAACCCTTCTAGAAAATCTCTTCAAGAATATTCAGTAGAACTGAAATTCTTCCAATAGCTTCAAAATATTTGAAAACCTGTTTTTTGAAAATTTTACAACAAAGCAACAAAAAAAACCAATTAATAAAATGTCCTAAAAATATCTCCCTTAGGCTTTTTTGCCAACACAAAAATTTGAAAGACAACATCAAAATTATTAACCCTTATCTCCCCCTTTGGGACAAAATAAAGGCAAAGACAAATTAAAAAAAACACACAAAATGAACTATATAAACCATATATCATATTGAAGTAGGGGTTGGAGGATCACCATTGTGAACGTAATAAACTCCCATAAATATTATCTTCTTGGATCGATTCTCAAAATTAGAGTGAACACCCATGCCAATGACTTAATATCATCTTAACATATTTAATTAACACTTTCAAAGAAAAATCTCCAAAATCAAAATGCCTTTTTTTATTTAGATACAAAAATGGTTGATGATGTCCTCTTTGACTATTAATTCCTTTTGATCACAGTCACTTCAAGAATCTAAACCATCCTCACAATTTCTGCTATTATCGAAACCACAACAATTGTTACGAAACTGTTTGTGACACCATTTATAACGTCCTTTGTTGCTGCAACAATTTTTGCGATATTATTATTAAACACTTCTTGATCATTGTATTAATAAATAACAATAGATCATTAACCTGATCATCTTCTTCATTGGGGATTTTCAATTTAAGCAATTTTATCCATTAAGAAGTGAAGGACAATATTTTTTTATT
Source organism: Tetrastigma voinierianum (assembly GCA_016808115.1). NCBI lineage: Eukaryota > Viridiplantae > Streptophyta > Magnoliopsida > Vitales > Vitaceae > Tetrastigma > Tetrastigma voinierianum. The sequence continues at coordinate 479,661 of JAEQBH010000188.1, read as the reverse complement.
CTTGTTTACCAGACTGACTCCCAAAATCTCAGCAACATGAAAGCTAGACTAGCTAGTACACTACTTTGATACCAACTGTCAAGTTTAACTTTTAAATATAAATGTCACAAACAAATGCTATAACACTTATTTGTGAAAATTGTTGTGACGTTGACAATAAATAGATTTTCTATTGTGGTCATCAATCACAAATAAAAAAAAAGCGAGGAAAATAAGGGAGAGACATCAAAAATTGCTAATGCAATTCGTGTACCACACTTACCCTGTAAGGCAACGCCTTGATATTGAACCAGTCACTAAGAATTAATCGATTACAAACACAATCTTGGACTTACATATTGAAAGACTCCATCTTTGAAAATATTGTCGTTGTGAAGAACCCTCTAAGTGACATAGTTTAGTAAGCACCACTCATATTTCCAAACTTTTTATGCAAAAATTCCTTTGTCAAAACTTCCATAAAAAACTTACTTCTCAAATATTCTTTAAGAAAACTATAATCCTATTTCTCCACCATAGAGGAGGCTCTCAAAGGCTTGACCAAACTGTACATTACTTAGATAATTATATGCATCATTCCAAATCAATCGAATGTATCATTCCAAATTAAACGAATATATTCCTTTTCAATAAATAAATCATGTCAATTATCATAATTCCAAATCAATAGAATAAATTCATTTCATAACAAATTCCAAAAAACAAATCATGCCAAATGAAATTCTAAGAAATTCGTATATGTATTTGCGAAAATAATCACCAATCAGACAATATCTTCTAAGATGTCCACCATTCAAATTATTATTTCCTAAAAAAACTCTTCTAAAATATCTCTTCAAGAATATTCATTAGAATTAAATTCTTCCAATATCTTCAACATATTGGACAACCAGATTTTTGAAAATTTTACAATAAAGCCACAAAAAAGCTAACTAATAAAATGTCATAACAGTTAGAATAGATAATATATGCACTACATAAATGATATTAAAGTAACAATGTTCTCAAATATTCTCTAAGCAATCCATAATCCTATTTCTCCACTATAGAGGATGCTCTCAAAGGCTTGACCAAACCGTACATTACTTAGGATGATTATATGCACCATTCCAAATCAATCAAATGCGTCATTCCAAATTAACCGAATATATTCATTTCCAATAACCAATTTTAATTAATAAATCGTGTCAATTAGCATCATTCCAAATCAATAGAATAAATTCATTTCTATAACAAATTCCAAAAAACAAATCATACCAAATGAAAATCTAAGAAATCCTTATATATACTTGCCAAAATAATCACTAATCAGATAATATCTTCTAAGATGTCTACCATCCAAATTATTATTTCCTAAAAAACTCTTCTAAAAACTTCTTCAAGAATATTCATTAGGATTAAATTCTTCCAATATCTTCAACATATTGTACAACCCAATTTTTGAAAATTTTACAATAAATCCACAAAAAAACTAACTAGTAAAATGTCATAACAATTAGAATAGATAATATGTGCACTACATAAATGATATTAAAAAAATAAACATAATCTAAAAATACAATCGAAAACACTAATATATTTCACTTTGTAATCCTTTATTTTCCTAACATGAGCAATTTTATTTCTTATGTTTCAAAAAGTAAAAGGAAAATAAAAATAAAATACCTACTAAAGGTGAAAAGTGAAAAAAAAAATTCCTTTTTTAACCATGAGCAACAAAACTATTAAAAAGCAAAATGCTAAAAAGGAAGTTCATTATTAAACTAGGAGTGGTACCTAGCATTGTTGATTTGATACCGTTGCAATGTGATAACAATGGAGCCATTATGCAAGCTAAGGAACCATTGTCTCATAAATGGTCCAAACACATGCTCAGGAGATATCATTTGATTGGAGAAATCATTGGTAGGAATGATGTAAAGATAGAGAAAGTGTCCATTGATTAGAATACTGTTGATCCCTTGACTAAGCCATTTCCGAGAAGAAGTATGACTCGCATGTGCTCACCTATGGTATGAAATATAAAGGCGATTGACTTTAGTTCAATTTGGAGATTGTTACAGAAGTGCTCTAAAAACAATCACCTTTAGCACTTATTGTTCAATTTTTATTCATTAATAAAAGACATATTTATTAATCTGATGTTCATTTAATGAAGTCCATGATACATAACATAGCATGAAGGAAATCATGATAGATCATGATAATGAAATTCCTATAATGTGTAACAATGTTAGGATCTAAATTATCCTTAGTCATAGGATCAATAAGAATGGACATTATTGATCCGGATAAACTAGCACATGTTATACTCCTTAGTTGGACTAAGCAGTGGAGTATGAGATGATTAGAATTAACATGTGGATGCTTGCTAAGAGTAGTCAAGTATATTGGATGACCTGTTATGAGACAATCATATGGATTATTTATTCGAATGTCAATGATAGTCTCATCATAGCAATGGTGCAAGTAACCTTAGACTTAAGGTGCTTAATTAAGGATATCTTGGATGTTGCTTCTATACTTTGACTTCATTCATTTTTGCCTCCCAAAGGTCGCTGATAGGGTGATGATTGGGTATAACTTGAAGTATTCGAAGGTAATTTAGTGGCCAACAGACAATTCACCACTCTTGATAAAGAGAGTGTATACATGTGGCCTCTTGTCAAGATTCTCTAGCCAGGGTGGAAATTTCATGAAGAGGGTCTTTAATGGCATGACTGATAAAGTAATGAGTCATAGGGATGAGAACTAATAACACTTGGTCAAGGTGTGACATAATCAGTCTAGCGGGAGAGAACACATAGTCTATTCTCTTAACCGAGTGGGTAATAGTATGGTAAAAAGACGAATTACACGGATATTGTCTATGGAAAGGTTTGTAGTTAAACTACTAACTCTTCGGTTAATTGGGGGTCATGATATATTGCTAAATATCGCTCATGGCTTACTCAAACTCAAGAGTTTATTTGAGTGGCCAATTTGAAGATGTATAGAAGGAATGAAATGGTCTTGGGTTGGATCCAAGTTGAAAGACAGTGTTTTGGATCAGATCCAAATTGAAGGGGACTGCTTTGGAAATGGACCGTCTCAAGATTAGATGAATTTTGGGGTCAAAAGGATGGGTTTAAGGGGCATTGGGCTCACACATGGACTTAAAGCCCATGGGGAGTGAGCCCTAGTGCATTGCTATGTAGGTACATCCTTAATCTAAGACTCTTCCAGAAAACACCTAAACCTAGGCTCCGATACCAACATTTGTTACACCCCCATCCCCCACCTAGCAGATGAAGGGGGTGCGAGACTGTACTGGGACTCTTTACTTGCTTTTTCAGACATTGGTGGGCCCAAGTCTTATAACTGAATCAAAATATCATATACAAAGATACAAAATAAAACTACCATAGTGGTGTTTACAAAGGTCAATACATATAGTCCTCGAGTCCCATTTACATATACATATACAAAACTGCATATTTACATTTACAAAATCATAAGTAGCGCAAACCTACAGGATGAACCCCCTACTAGTGTGTCGCCTAGCGGCACGGACGCCCTCTCTTCTATACCTACACTCCGATTAAAACTCAGGCAGTTTTTAACGCTTAGTGGGAAATATATGACTTATACGTATACACATGCATCTATACTCTTTTACAGTAAGCATATAACAGTAACAGATATACAGTGTTTTTCATGAATCCATAAAACAAACTTATACACATACTTGTACTCATAGCAGACTTATCCTTGTTGAAATCTCTCATAGGAGTTATAGAGCTTATACTTATATGGAGATACCCGTAGGTACTACAGAGCTTATACTTATACAGAGGCACCCGTAGGTACTACAGAGCTTATACTTGTACAGAGGTACCCATAGGTACATTCAGAGCATAACGATATACATTACTTTACTCTTATTTATCATTCAGGTTCTTATCATATAACTATTTAACTACCTAGACCAGTAATAAGGAATGAGTAGGACACAACACAATAAGTACTTAAAGGTACGATACAGTACTAAGGTGTCGTAGCACAAAGCAGGAGTGCCGAAGCACTGACAGAGAGTGATGTCGCACTAATCAGAGAGTACCGAAGTACTAAATGTGCCGAAGCACTAATCAAAGAGTGTCGAAGTACTAAATGTGCCGAAGCACAGTCCAAGAGTGTCGTCGCACTAATCAAAGAGTACCGAAGTACTATACGAGCCTACCCACATGACAGAGGTGCGGTGTCATTCAATATCCGGTCTTAAGCAGTCCTACAATTATATGTGTTCAGGAACTTACTATCTTATCATAGAAGCATTAAGTTTGCCAACATCGAACTAGTCGAGGTACGGTCTAATTTTTCCTTTAACTTTCAAACATGAATGGACCCTTTCATACACTTATAGGGTCCTCATTAGTCCAATAGACAAGTCCTTGGAGCAACGGAAAAACAAAACAAAACAAAACACAAAATTTCCATAAACAGGGAATAAGAGCTACACCACGACGCAAGATCGCACGCCGCAACATAGCACCGCGACAAATGCGTGTACCTAAGGCTTGTCCAAGCCCCCTCTCAGCCACGTCGCGGCGTGGACAAGCCATCCCTTAGCGTGGACTTACGTCTCAGGGGATCCCTACGCGTGGCGCAGACCGAAAATTTCCGCTCCGCATTTTGCTAATTTCGTCCATTTTTCCAAAAATCCAACCAAAAAACCCCAAAATAATCCAAAAGCATCACCAAAAACAACTCCCAAATGTGTTATAACCCAACCAAAACCAAATATAGAGATTAATTAGGGTTTTTCCAAACCCAAACTCAAATACTTGTAAGTTAGGTTAACTTCCTAACACCCAAATAGGTATGCATACCTCATAAACCAAGAATCCATATTCAAAGGGAGGATTCCATACTCATCTTATACAAACTAGGGTTTTACCAACCCAACTTTCAACAAATCTACGGTTATGATGAATTCCTAACTAAATCCTAGAAATGGAATAAATTAATATCCATGCAAAAGTCCAAAAATCCATACTAATCCATACACAAATAGTTTCCATACAAGTATTCCATACAAAATCATAGCCATCCATACAACAATTCCATACCTTTCTTGGCTTCCTTCTTCTTCTTCTTCTTCTTCTTCTTCTCCCTCTCTCTACGTTTTTGCTCTCCCAAAAATGCCCAAAATGTGAGACCAACTTGGTCTTATCCCATTTGAGTTTAAATTTCCTTTTATTGCTCTTTGGTCCCTCAAACTCTCCTCTATTTGCAAATCAAGTTATGCCATTTATATTATAGCCTACCATCTTCATATATTATGATTGTTGTGTCCCATTTTGACAAGTTACAAATTTACCCTTACTTATTTCCGGGTTTCTTAGTTTTCGCATTTTGAAATTAAATTACGAAAAATTCAAATTATACTTACAAAATACCCTAAACACGTTGAAAACGACTAGGGTATATTTCAGGGTGTTACAATTCTCCCCCTCTTAAAATAAATCTCTGTCCCTCGAAATTCACCCGAATTGAAGAGCCAGGGCATTGTACCCTCATTGTCGACATGGTTCCCATGTCGCTTCTTCCATAGGTGATGTTGCCAAAGCACCACGGAGGACTTTCTTGTTAAAGTAAGCGCTGCACATTTCACGATCTATAATGGCTTTAAATAACTAAGCCAGTGAAATCTTCCTTGTCGCAGCATATCTTGAAGCGTAATATGTGCAATGTGTGAGAGCGATATCTCAGAAACACACGACACATGGAATACATCATGTAATTTGGTTAACTCCGGAGGAGTGCTAAACGTGCTATTGGTCGACTCTTTCTAAAATGCGGTAGGAGCGATGAATCACTTGGACTCGGTTTTCCTTTTCTTCCAAAGCGGAGTATCTTTTTCCATGGAATGCTTTTAAAACACTTTGTCTCGGAGCTTCGCATATATATCTCTCTTCAATTAGCATAAAGATTTTTTGTTTATCATTGGCAGCTTTTAACCTCTGCTAAATAATCGAACTTTTCTTACGTGTCTTTTACTAAGTCAAGGGACCCGATAATCTTATGCTCGTCGACTCACATCCCGACACACCAGGAGTTCTACATCTTCTTCCATACAAAGCTTCATCGTGGCCATACCAATCTTTGGGTGATAAGCATTTGATATAGAGCAAATTCCATGAGTGGGAACTTATACCTATCTAACTACGAAAATCTAATACCACGACCCAAGCATATCTTCCAACACACAATCACTCTTTCGGTGTCTATACGTTTGTGGATGGAAAGTAGTACTAAGTCGATCTCGTACCAAAGGCGGCGCAAATTCCTTCGAGACCTTGACGTAAGCGGAGTGGATCGTGGTCAGACACTATCGATAAGGGAATTCCATGCAATCTGACAATTTCACTCACATAAAGTTCCGCTAGATGATCCATAGAGTAGTAAATTCGGACCAGTAGGAAGTGAGCAGACTTGGTCAATCTGTTCACAATTACCCAAATCACATCATGTTTCCTTTGGGTGAGGGGAAAACCATATACGAAATCCATAGTAATGTTTTCCCACTTCCATTGGGGAATTGGAAGGGGATTCAATAAACTGGATGGTACTTGGTGTTCTGCCTTTACTAGCTGACACATCAAACACTTAGACACGCACTCAGAAATGTCTTTTTTCATCCCTTGCCACCAGTAGTACTGTTTCATATCCTGGTACATCTTGGCCACCTCCGAGGGTGCATGGTAGCTTGATATTGTGGCTTTCATATAATATCTTCTTTCTCAAATCCATAACATTCGGTATACATAATATGCTCTTATACAACAAACCTCCACTTTCATCTATGGCATAATCAGTCTTATCTCTGAAATCTTGATGACCACACTCCTCTCTTGTAACTTGGCATCATCTTTCTAAGCATTTACTATCATTTGCTTCAAATCCAGTATAACTCTCAATTGAGCTAACAAGACTCCATCATAATCAAATCTCTAGTCATAATCTTTCAAAGACAAAGCATAAATCATTTTCCTACTCAAGGCATCCGCCACTACATTTTCTTTCCCGGGGTGGTAATCAATTATACATTCACAGTCTTTAAACAATTCTAACCACTTAAGCGTTGCCTCAGTTCAAATCATGAGTTAGCAAATATTTGGGGCTGTTTATGATAAGTGAAAATTCTACATTTTTCTCCATACAAATAGTGTCGCCAAATATTCAAAAGCGAGAACACTCACATTTGCTATCCCGAATCATGAAGTGGATATTTTTGTTTATCTGGAGTTTCAAGCGTGCGGAAGCATAAGCCACCACCTTCCCATCATCGATGCAGCATCTAAACACATCACCGACATCACTATACCGCAGTATAATCTACCCTAGTAGGCTAAGTCAACACTAGTGCCTCAACCAATATTTCTTTTAATCTTTCAAAGCTGGATTGGCACTTATCATCGGCTCAAAGCTTCACCCTTTAGGAGTAATCTTGTAAGTGAGGATGCTATAACTAAAAATCCTTGTACAAATATCCGATAATAACCTGCTAAGCCCAAGAAACTTCTTACCTCGGTTACATTTCGAGGAGGTTTCCAATTCATGACTTCTTCAATTTTCATTGGGTCCACTCTAATACCTTCAGTAGATACAATATGACCTAGGAATGACACTTAAGCCAAAAATCACATTTACTTAACTTTGCAAACAACTGAGTCTCTCTCAGAATTTGCAATACTATTCTCAAATAGTGTTCATGTTCCTGTGGATCCTTAGAATACACTAGGATTTCATCCAATAAATACCCGCAAACAAATTAGTCCAAATAAGGGTGGAAAACCGCATTCATCGAGTCCGTAAATACGGTCGAGCATTGGTCGGCCAGTGGCATTACTAAAAACTCATAGTGGCTATAACGGGTTTTGAAAGCTGTTTTCGAGAGATCAACCTCTTTTACCCGGAGTTGATAATATCCCAATCGCAAGTCTATTTTCAAAAAACTGGCTCTTCAGTCGATCAAAATAAATCCTCTATTCTTGGCAACATATACTTATTCTTAACTGTCACTTTGTTTATTTGCCGGTAGTCAATGCACATCCGAAAAGTGCCATCTTTCTTCTTAACAAATAAAATCGGCGCACCCCAAGGTGAGACACTAGGTCAAATGAAACCCTTATCCAATAGCTTCTATAGTTGAGTCTTCAACTCTTTCAATGCAGTTGGAGCCATACGGTAGGGTGCCCTTGAAATAGGAGTCCTTCCTTGTACTACTTCAATAGAGAGATCCACTTGTCTTTCAGGTGGTACTCCCGGTAATTCCTCGAGAAACACATCAGGGAACTCCCTAATCACAGGAATATTTTCAAAATTCACTTGCTCTCTTTTGGAGTCAAGAATAAAAGCCAAAAAGGCTTCACAACTTCAACTCTTTCAATTCAGTTGGAGCCATACGGTAGGGTCCCCTCGAAATAGGAGTCGTTCCCTGTACTACTTCAATAGAGAGATTCACTTCTCTTTCAGGTGGTACTCCCGGTAATTCCTCGGGAAACACATAAGGGAACTCCTTAATCACAAGAATATTTTCGAAATTCACTTGCTCTCTTTTGGAGTCAAGAATCAAATCCAAAAAGGGTTCACAACCTTTTCTCAGAAAACGTCGAGCTTCCATGGCTGAAATAACTTTCGGTATTGATTCTGATCGGATACCATGTACAGTTACTTCTGATAGGTCAAAACATTTAAGCAGTACTGTTTTCTTATCACAATCAATTATGGCCCGATGTTTAGATAACCAATCCATGCCCAATATCAAATCAAACTCCTGAAAAGGCAAAGCAATCAAATCAACCGAAAATTCCCTATCATGTACTAATAGGGGACATTTCTTAAACACATGGTTGACTCTAACACTATGCCCTAGAGGACTTGTAACAAACAGATCATAAGCTAACATCTCTATTGAAGGCAATTTATCACTTATTTGTTCCATGCATATATATGAATGCGTAAAGCCCGGATCAATTAAAGAATACTAGTTAATATCAAAGAGAGTGAAAGTACCAACTACAACCCCCGGTATGTCCAGATCTTCACGAACTCTCGTAGCATAAGCTTGGGCTGGGGCTGTGGTAGCAGGACAATTCACTATCTCTAAAGCACTACCTCTTCCTTGTGAACCACTTCGTCTTCTACCCCTACTCTGAGTCTGTGGAGGCACATTTGACCCTCCTCTACCACTTGAGGATTTCTAGAACTTCCCGCAGTTGACTATCACATGATCAGTGCTCCCGCACTGGAAACACCCCCCCAGTTACTCATCTACACAAACCATAATGATTTCTATAACAATGCGGGCATGTAGGTCTTTCCTCTTGTCCGGTTGAGGTGCCTCAACTGGAACCTTGTGTCATGATACATTCTTGTCTCCTACCCCTTGTAGCTGAATTCTATACTGAATCAACTTATGACTCTCTAAGTAAAGAGGAACCCCTCTTGAGAACTTTTTCTCTTTCTTTCTTTCTTGACTCTTCATTTCAAACTTCTCAATTTTTATAGCCGCTTGTACTAGCTAATAAAAATTGACAACTTGTAGCGAAGTAACAGCCGTGAGGTACCTTTTGATGGACTCATGTAAGCCCTTCTCAAACTGTCTACATCTAAATTTTTCTGTAAGAATGGATTCCGGTGCATATTTACTAAGGCGGCTGAATTCTTTCTCATATTCAACCCTGTCAGTTTCCCTTGTCTTAGAGTCAAATTGCTTCCATTTGACTCCTTGTAATCTGATGACATACTTCACAGTAAACTCTTTGACAAAGTAGTCCACATTATCAGCGGATCACGGAAGCCGATGGATTTATCGAGAAGCTTAGCTTCCGCGATCATAAGCTACACCTTGCAGCAATGAAACTGCACATGTGGCCTTTTGGTCCACAGGACATCTCACTCCATCTAGAGCCCTTTCCAGTTTTTCAAGCCAAAACTCGGCTTTATCGGACTCTTCCATACTTGTGCCATGGAATTCTTCCACTCCATGCTTTCTTATTGAATCACTTGGAGCTCGAGGGATCGTGAGTCGATCTAAGACTCTTGCCATATCCTGAGAGATTTTTACCAATGATTCAGTTGAAGCATATTCATTTGTCATAGAATCAGACGGACTAGAAGTAGATTGATCCAAAGAATTGACGCTTTCATCTATTTCATCTACAGCTTCCTAAGGTGGATCCATTCTACACAATACACAAAACAAGGACATCCGCATTAGGCCAACACATTACTATGTAGGCACATCCTTAATCTAAGACTCTTCCAAAAAACACCTAAACCTAGGCTCCAATACCAACATTTGTCACACCCCCATCCCCTTTAGCGAGATATGAAGGGGGGTCTGAGCTATCTTGGGACTCTTTACTTGCTTTTGGACATTGGGTGGGCTAAGTCTGCCTCACTGGCGAATCAAAATATCATATACAAAGATACAAAATAAAACTACCATCGTAGTGGTGTTTACAATGTCAATACATACAGTCTGAGTCTCATTTACATATACATATACAAAACTGTACATTTACATTTACAAAATCATAGCGCAAAACCTACAAGTGATGAACCCCTACTAGTGTGTTGGCCCAGTAGTATGCGAAATATCACGGACGTCCTCTTCTGTACCTACACGGATTAAAACTCATGCTAAGCTTAACGCTTAGTAGGAAATATATGACTTGTACGTATACACATGCATCAATACTCTTTTACAGTAAGCATATAACAATAACAGATATACAGTATTTTTCATGAATCCATATAACAAACTTATACACATACTTGTACTCATAGCAGACTTATACTTGTTGAAATCTCTCGTAGGAGTTATAGAGCTTATACTTATACAGAGATACCACGTGGAGTACTACAAAGCATACTTATCTGGAGGCACCGTAGGTACTCTGAGCTTATGCTTGTACGAGAGGTGCCGGTAAGGTACATTCGACGAAGCGATATACATTACTTTACTCTTATTTGTCATTCAGGTTCTTATCATATAACTATTTGACTACCCTGAATAATAATAAGGAATGAGTAGGACCTGACATAATAAGTACTGAAGGTCACGTCGTGAGGTGTCATGGCACAAGCGGGAGTCTTAGAAGCAGCCGGCCAGAGTGTCGGTCGCCGCAATCAAAATGCCAGAGAAATCTTAAATGTGCCCGGCCTTGTCGAAAATCTTAGAAATACTAAATGTCGAAGCACGGTCGAGAGAATCTTGGTGCACTAATCAAGGAGAAGTACTATGTGCTGCCGTAATAACGGAGGTGTCGTGTCATTCAATATCACGGGTCTTAACTTGAGTCTACAATTATATGTATTTAGGAACTTACTATCTTATTATCGAGGCATTAAGTTTGCCAACATTGAACTAGCTGAGGCGAATCGAAGTCTCTCCGAGGCAGCGAGGTACAGTCTAATTTTTCCTTTACCTTTCAAACATGAATGGACCCTTTCATACACTTATAGGGTCCTCATTAGTCCAATAGACAAGTCCTTAGAGCAACGGAAAAACAGAACAAAACAAAACACAAAAATTTCCATCTTTGTGAATAGTAGCTACGCAGCCGGCATAGCACTACTCTGTGGCGTGCAGAACGTCCGAGCCTCTGACCACATCCTTGGCATTGAGGACATGCCACCGCACCCAGCCTGGACCTAAGCTGCTGGCGTGGGATCCTGCTGTACGCGTAAGACCCCGAAATTGCCCGGACCGCCTGGATTTCATCCCTTTTTCCAAAAATCCAACCAAAAACCCCAAAATAATCAAAAAGCATCACCAAAAACAACTCCCAATGTGTTCTAACTTGGCCCAAACCAAACATAGAGATTAATTAGGGTTTTTCCAAACCCGAAACTCAAATACTGTAAGTTAGGTTAACTTCCCCAACACCCGGAAATAGGTATCATGTCTCATAAACCAGAATCATACTCAAAGGGGAGGATTCCATACTTATCTTATGCAAACTAGGGTTTACCAGCCCAACTTTCAACAAATCTACGATTATGATGAATTCCTAACTAAACCACACAGAAATGGAACAAACTAATATCCATCTTGGTAATCCATACTAATCCATGTACACAAAATAGTTTCCATACAAGTATTCCATACAAAATCATAGCCATCCATACAACAATTCCATACCTTTCTTGGCTTCCTTTCTCTTCTTCTTCTTCTTCTTCTTCTTCTCCCTCTCTCTACGTTTTTGCTCTCCCAAAAATGCCCAAAATGTGGGACCAACTTGGTCTTATCCCATGTGAGTTTAAATTTCCTTTTATTACTCTTTGGTCCCTCAAACTCTGCTCTATTTGCAAATGAAGTTATTCCATTTATATAATAGCCTACCATCTTCTTATATTATGACTTTTGTGTCCCATTTTGACAAGTTACAAATTTACCCTTGCTTATTTCAGGGTTTCTCAGTTTTCGCGTTTTGAAATTAAATTACGAAAAAATCAAATTATACCTACAAAATACCCTAAACACGTTGAAAACGACTAGGGTATATTTCGAGGTGTTACATGGTGAAAGTAGACTTGTTTATGGTGAAAAATACATTCCATATGTTGATGCCAAAATAAAGGTTAGGATTGTTAAGACATGTTCACATGATGTGCTTTTGTATGATCATATGCAAGAACTTTTCATGTTAAAACTAGACGTACTGTTGGAAGCAGCAATAGAAAACCTCATACATACCATATTAACCTCCGAACAGGGTCTTCCACATGTACCAAAACTCTTATGTTAGAATTTTCATTTTCACACATTCTTACTGCTTGTCATTATTGTTAAGAGCATACCTTCTATTGCTATTAACAGTATTTATTCCAAGATAATAATGGTTTTCATATCCAATTAGCAATTTTCCTCATGTTATGGAATTTTCATGAGACTGTACAATATAGTTGGGAGAGTGCAATGTTGGCATATCTTTATAGAGAATTATGTTAAGCAAGCCTAGATAGTGCATAAACTATTGCGGGACCATTACAATTATTGCAAGTATAACTATAAGTCTTATTAGTAATTTTGTCATAATTTCTTATCATCTAAACATAATTTTGTTTTGATTTTTAGTTATGGGCAAGGAAGCGATTACATGTGGGTCATCCTAGTAGATCACATCTCTATGTACTAAGATTTACAGATGAAAAACTTTTGACATATGCATTAGGGAGTAGGTGGAGGGTACCATTGTCCTATACAAACATTCCTCATCATGTCTTAATCACTTACAGAGATGAATTTGATAGACAACAATTCAATTTGGTTTGTGCTAAATGCTAGATTATTTGGTAAATTAAGAATATTTATTGATCCCAAAAAACAGTTGTTCAATAGTCAAAAGATCCAATAAATACAATACAAAATAATAACTTTATTGAAACAATGAAGCATATCAACTCATACTAGGTGGAAAACATACTTGGCATGGATCCGAAATTATTGGTCGACGCCATTTGTCTCTAAAGAAAACTATAGGGGGCAAGATCAAAGAGAAAGATGGCTAGGGTTAAAGATGAATCTTTCCTTCTCCCCAAATTCTATTCTACCCAAACCCTCGTATTAGTCTAGGGCTCTATTTACTTATATATACATATATATATAGAGAGAGAGAGAGAGAGCACAAGGGATCAATTAGGCTTTTATCCAATGGGCTTGCAAAGCAAAGGAAGATAGACAGTGAGTCGTAGCTAGTTAATATTAAATCATCCATAAATGAACCATAATTAACATGCCTGATTATACAATTAAAATTGTAATATGATTGTAACGATCCATAATTAATAAGTAATCAACATTCTCCCACTTGGGCCGACATAATCATAACTCAAATGCTTTCACAATCGATTTACATAGTCATTACCAACCATGTCTGATTAACACGTGAGAGGATGCGGAGTAAATGCATGTCGGGCACTACTAATCAAAATCATAACTCAAATGCTTCAACAAGAGACTTACATAGCCATAACCAATCATATACAATTAATACACTAAGAGAATGCATAAATCATATATAATCAAGCGCTACTAATCTTGAAACATTACAATGACAAGAGTATTGATTCAATTGAAAGAAAAACATTATTCTATCATTCAACTGGTCAAAATGACACAAAATCATAAGATAATGACAAATGTTAAAATGTGCATGTAATAACGAAAAAACATGAGCTTTCCTTACAAACTACATGAAAAAGCAAAACTCCCACTAAAACAAAGAGTCTATGCTCTAACAATCCCATGCGGGTGACGTGTTCTTAAAACACACAAATATGTAAGCCTTTGGTTAGTGGGTCTTCCAATATGTTAGTCGTAGGCGTGTGCTCAACCAAAATGAAGGACTCTACGACTTTCTCTTTAACAAAAAATAACTTCACATCAATGTGCTTAAAGCGAGAAGTGCTCCCAGTGTTCCTAAAGAAAGATATAGCTACAAAATTATCACAAAACAATTTCAACGATCTAGAAATAGAGTGAAAAACCTCGAAGGCGAGAATGGAGATTCATGACCCTGTTGCATGACAAGTATCCTCTTGCTGTGCCATACTTTGCCTCCATGGTGGAAAGAAGTTGTAAGTGTGCAGCGACCTTTTTCACGAAGCGGCACATTCAGCCATCATAAAGATATAACTATAAGTGGACTTTTTATCATCCACACAACCTACATAATCGGAATCACTAAACCAATCGCCTCAAGAGTGTCGGTATTTCGATATGTCAATATGGGATCCTTGGTAACCTAAAGATACCTTAAGATTTTCTTAGCCGTTTCCTAGTGGATTTGACTAGGATCACTCAAGTACCTGCCTAACACATCGAAAACAAAAAGCAATATTAGGGCATGTGCATACTTGAGCATTCATCGTTTTCCATAAGCGAAAGAATGAGATTGCTTTTATCACGATCTCTCTCCAATATCATTACATGAGGGACATTGGCCTTTGGAAAATATGCCACCCAACACATAATTGGTGCCTTACCAAAAGAACATGATTGCATATTGAACCTTTTCAGAATGCGTTCAATATAAGTCTATTGAGACAATCTCATAATGGCATTAGGTTTATCGCGAAGTATCTGTATGCCTAAGACATAAGATGATTCCTCAAGATCCTTTATATCAAAATGGTTGAACAATAACTATTTTGTCTTAACCAATAGGTCAGTATCATTGGCTGGGAGAAAAATATCATCAACATATAAAACCAAGAATATGTATTTGCTCTGCTGACCTTCATATATATGCATTGATCGACGATGTTCTCCTTAAAACCATTGGCGGTGACAACTTCATCAAACTTAAGATACCTTTACCTGGATTCTTTAAACCATAAAAAGATATATGGAGCTTAAAAACCATATTTTCCTTACCAACTTCCTCAAAGCTAATAGGTTGAGACATGTAAACATCACCAACTAAGTCTCCATTCAAGAAAGCTGTCCTCACATCCATCTAATGTAACTCCAAATCAAAATTAGCCACTATAGCCATAATAATGTGTAGAGAATCTTTAGTGGATACGAAAAAGAAGGTTTCCTTAAAATCAATACCTTCTCGTTGAATACAACCCTTAGCCACTAATCTTGCTTTATATCTGTCTACCTGTCCCTTGGCATCGCGCTTGGTTTTGAACACCCATTTGCACCCAATAGGTCTGCAGCCATCGGCAAATCTACCTAGCTCCACACTTTATTATGTGACATGAAAGTCATCTCATCTTTCATTGCATTGATCCAAAAGTTGGATTGAGGACTAACAATGGCTTTTTTGTAGGTAGTCGGATATGATACATCACCCATGTACTCATTGCTCTTCTGAGTAAACAATGTAGTCATGTCACGAAATTACGGGCCTACGCTCTCTCGACCTCCTCAAAGAGTATATCCATGACTACATCGGGGGTGTGTTGGTAGTTGCTGCGGATCTTGGTCGGCAACGAGGGCTAGAGATTAGAGTGGAAACAATAGGCACATGAATAAAAACCGAGTGTTCTTTGAACACTATTTCTCTTGGCCCTTGGCTTGTACTTGTATTATCCTCAAAATAGATATCTCAATCTGACTCAATCCCTCTAGTGGTGTGCGACAGACAATAAAACCTGGAACCTCTTAATCCCACACAATAATCAATAAAGTACCCACTTATGGTTTTTGGATCAAGTTTCTTGGATTGAAGGTTGTACATTCTCACTTCCACCTTGTAGCCCCAAACATGGAAGTGACGAAGACTAGGCTTCTTTTGTGACCATAGCTCATATGGAATCTTAGGAACAGACTTACTAAGCACTTGGTTTAAAATATAAGCTGCAATTTTCAAAGCTTCACCCCATAAGAACTTAGGTAGTGAGAAATTAATAAGCATATATCACACCATATCAAGAAGTGTGTGATTCCTCCTCTCCGCAATCCCGTTTTGTTGAGGAGTACCAGGTATTATAGACTGAGCATCAATGCCACATTCCTAAAGGTACTTCGAAAATAGTCCAAGGTTGTGTCCCGTCTCATCATATCTACCATAATACTCACCACCTACTTTGATCTTCTTCCCTTGTTGGAACTCAATTTTTGCTTTGAAAGCTTTGAAGCCTCCAAAGAGTTAGACTTCTCACGAATGAGCTCGACAAAATCATAACGGGAACAATCATCAATGAATGTGATGAAATATTTATGGCCAATCATAGCAGGAGGAGTGAATGGCCCATAAATATCTATATGAATAACCCTAAGCAACTCGATGCATCTGTCAGCCTTGGCATTCCTAATCTTAATGCATAAGATTAATCTCAGCACAAGTATCAAAATATGAGAAATCAAGATCTGGAATAATCACATCTTTAATTAATCTCTCCATTCTTTGTTTGGAAATATGACCCAAACGCTTATGCCAAAGAGTAGTAGACTTTTTGTAATGCCCCATCCCCAAAGCTTAGGCAGGAGAGGGAACACCACACGGGACTGGGACTTCTTAGGCTAATTTTCCAACATTGGTGGGCTATTTCAAAAACATGATATCATAATTAACATGAATTTGTAATACTACCACAGTAGTGGTGTTTAAATGTTCTTGTACATAAATTCCTGAGTCCCATTTACTTGTACTTACACAAGTTCCACTATTACAAAATTTTACATTTACATTTCAAAACAAAGTAAAAAACCTACATCAAGTAGACTCTTAATGTTGTGTTGGCCCTGGCGAACGTGGGATGTCTTTGAAGACCTCTTTAGTACCTATACGAATGAAACACCCATGATAATCTTATAGCTTAGTGGGAAAACAGATAACATAAATGACTACATGCAGTGGTCCTCAATCATAGTATACATATAACTTAATTCATATATCAGAGTTTTCACATCTCTCGTAGGAGTACTTAACATAAGTTTTAAGACAGGAGGTACCCATAGGTATACTACAGAACAAAGCTGATTACCTTCAATTTCATATCTCATATATCATATTATTCATGTACATAACATATAAGTATTTGCCTACACAGATCGGTAACAATGAATGAAGGGACACATCATAATAGGTACCTGAAAGGTATGGTACAATACTGAACAGAGGTGTCGAAGCACAAACAGACACGTGTCTGCCCACGTAATAGAAGTGTCGTAGCACTATGCGGGAGTGTCGTAGCACTGAACAGAGAGTGTCAAAGCACTAAACAGAGACGTGTCTGCCCATGTAATAGAAGTGTCGTAACACTAGCAGGAGTGTCGTACCACTGATTAGAGGTGCCTATTCATTCACTATTTGGTCTTAGGCAGGCATACAAATATGTATTACTAAGCTTGCTATATTGTTCTTAATCACATTTTTGTATTTATATAACGCTAGCAAATAAGGGCGAGAAACAAAGTCTGCCTAGAAACAGGATTGTCGAGGCGGCGAAGTTCAGAACATTTTTCATATAACTTGTGTATAGGTACGGACCCTGTAATTCACTTGTTAGGATCCTACATTACTCCAATTGATGGTTTCTAGAATTAACAGAAGACATGAACAAAAACAGGACTTTAAGTTCGCCTATGCGAAGCCCTTCGCTTAGGCAAAGACCTTCACCAAGTCGAACGAGGCAGAAACTGGAATTTTTGGGGCTTCTCGCCTAGGCGAACTAATCTTTGCCTAGACGAAGACCTTCACCTAGGCGAAGAAGCGTTGGGTTGGAATAGAAATGGGCATTTTTACCCTATTTCACTAGACAAACTCAAATACAAAACAAAACAAACTCAAAACCAACCACAAAACTGACTTGAACCAACCAAAATACCTTTATAATGAGAATTAGGGTTTTCCCTAACCCAAACAAAGACAAAGAGGGAGTTAGGATAGTTTCCTAACAAAAGTTCCATACTAGATTTCCATACCTTGATTTCTTCTCTTCCAACTAGCTTCCTTTTCTTCACTTTCTTACTCGTACAAGGATAGATCTTCAAAAGATTGAGAGAAATCACCAAAAATGGCTCTTCTCCCTCAAACCCATAAGCCTTAGACTTCTAAAAGCCAAAATAAGAACTCCCTCATTCTAGAAGACCATTTTTGGTCTAATCCATTTTTGGGCTTAATTTCTTAGCCCTTGCTATTTATTCTTTTTTCTTTTATTTGCAAAACAACTTATCATTATTACATTAAGTAACGTATAATCTTATCTTGTGTTGGCACGAGTCCTTAATTTGTCAAATTACCATTTTACCCATTTTTGACACTTAGCACTTAATTTTCTGAAAAATACAATTTTGCCTTTTATTATACCACTGAACTATAATAAACTACTAGGGTATAATTTTGGGTGTTAAACTTTTCATTCAATCCCAAACGTTTCGTGCTACTAATAGTATTAACATAAAAGGTAGAAGAAACAAGGTAAAGTAGACAACTCTAATCTGTAAAGATTCCCATAAAGTACCCCAATGCCAATCAATAGTGAATCTCGATACAAATTAACTTTTTCCAAAAAGATCAAATTTCTCCTAATGGAGGGTATGAACGCCACATCTTGCAATTCCAGAAAATTTCTTGTACCAAGCCGCAATCTAATAACTCCCAGAACATCTATTTGGACTCTTGTACCATTTCCCATGTACATGTATTGCTTCAAACTAGTTGAACTTCTTCTACTTATCACCGCTTGCATAGAATTGCAAACGTGAATGGTAGCACCATTATCTAACCACCAATTATCAGATGACATATCAATGATATTTGATTCAAAACAAACATTCACCAAATGATTATCAGGTAGCTCATTTTTCCTATTTTTTGAAAAGTTTGTGTTTTTCTTGCTAATAGCATGCAAGAACTCTTTGAACATATCAACTCAGAGGAGTGCTTTTTATAAATGGAGATCACTCCATCGCAGATTATTCATGATGTCAAACATTATTGGTAGAATAACTCATAGATTACTGCCGGGACGGATATTGTGGTTCGAAGTGATTGAAGTTCTATGAAATATATGGCGTAGTGTAGCTTTAATGGATCTCAGTGGTTCTTGTACGTGTTAACAATTCACTTTGAGAGGAAAGAGAGACGGATGGTTTTGAAATACTATTTTCTTATTATTATTAATCGACATTCGTGGAGTTCTCATAAACGTAGTGATTAAAAGACATATTCAAAAAAATCTAATAAATAAATTTTTCATGAATAATATCGCGTTATAAAAAAAAATGTTTCTTTTGATTGATCTTGCTGGAAGAATAAACACAATAGACAAATTTAGAGCAATAAATAAAAATGAATAAACTCAAATCTGGAAAAACTGCAGGTGATAACTTAGTATAATTAAGTCGTTTGCTCTAATATAATTGTGGGTTAAAAAGTCGGGGAAATCGACAACGAATCAGCGCAAGTGATTCAAAGCAGTCAAGGTTCAATAAATACAATACAAAATAATAACTTTATTGAAACAATGAAGCATATCAATTCATACTAGGTAGAAAACATACTTGGCATGGATCCGAAATTATTGGCCGATGTCATTTGTCTCTAAAGAAATTTGTAGGTGGCAAGATTAAAGATAAAGATGGCTAGAGTTGAAGATGGATCTTTCGGCTCCCCCGAAAAGTGTGTTCTACCCCGAACCACCGCGTATTATTTTAGAATACATTTACTTATATATATATATATATATATATATATATATATATATATATATATATATATATATATATATATATGCCTATATATATATATATATATATATATATATATATATATATATATATATATATCAAAGTGTGTTCTACTGAAACCCTCGTATTATTTTAGGGAAATTTCTATTTAGCATATATATATATATATATATAAGCGCGATGGAACAATTGGGCTTTGGTCCAATTAGCCAGCGACCCTCCGAGGCCCGGCCTGACCCGATTGGCGGTCAGAACGAAACCGAAACGCTCGTTTAATTCTTTTTATTTACATTTTCTTATATTTTCTTTTTCAAAAGTGTCGCGACCCGAATCCCACATTTCGACCGGTTGAGCGATCGAGCCGGAGCCCGGTTTGCTCCGGCGTTTCGGGTTATTTGATCAAAACATTTTTTCTTGCATATTATTCTCTTTGGAAGGTTTGGGCTACCTTGAGAAGCATTTTCAAATGGTAGGCCTGAAACATTTACATTTCATAAAATGCAATTATGGTGACATTACGTGCCTTCCAAAAAATAATATACAAAACAAGACATTTGCTTTGGAGTTCGACTAATTGTTCACAAAATATTTCATGTTCAAAAAGGAAATGATATGCAGCCAGAGCCTGTACTTTATACGCGCAACTGTTTATGACTCGGCTTCCACGATCTACGTCTTCTTTCATGTCTACTTTCGAAACTGCATAGGAGAAAACTATACGCTAAGCATTTTCATGCTTAATGGTTCTATACAGTTCTATTCCAATATTCAATGTAACTCGGCATGCATTTAACATTAAATCATGCCTATTATATCAACATATACTCATACTATTCATTTCCGCATGCTTTCAATTTACAAATCATTTACATATCACAACATGCATTTTCAATGCAACGATTCAATTTATGAGATTTAAGCATATACATAAAAATCCCATTTACACTCGTCAATGTTGGTTATTTCACTTTGACTATTCAATTCACATTTCTGACGGATTTCGTTTAATGAATCTCACCCTTATTATCATTCGGTAATGTGCTTACACATTTAACAATTCGGTCTCCCATCATGACGGATGGATGTCGTTCCCGAGGTACACCACGACATGGTATCACTTAAATGCCATGCGCCATCAAAGGCGGGATGCCGATTAGTGCATCTGCCAAGTGGGACATTTCTTTAATGCCATACGCCATCTGGCGGATGCGATTGATGCATCCGCCGAGTGGGACATTGAGACAATTTGCCTTCGTAGCGGATCTTGGGTGGTGCATCGGAGTCGACCAGTTCATTCGGTATATGATTCAATTTAAGATGTCGAGGTGGCCAGGTTAGTTTACAATTAGTTTGTTCACGCCGTTGTTTTTGCGATATCACATTTCAATTCGTATTCACTTTCGTATTATCTTTTAAAAGATACTTTCGATATGTATACTCATTTCATATACTCATTCACTTGTACTCATTTCATATACTCATTAAGTACTCATTTCATATTTACTTGGTAAGTGCAAAATACTTGGCATAAGAATGATCGAGAGAACAAGCCCAAAGGCTGTCGGATCTGAACACCTTCTCTTCGATCTCGATTTGAGCTCTGCTTGATCATCCTGCAGATCCACAGTCGAGAACAATGCAGCCACTTCTTAGTGGATAAATAATTCTTAAACAATTTTAGTGAATTACCAGTTTATTTCCTTTAACGGTCTTGGGTTAAGACACTATACGCCGAAGAAAAAGGGAGCTTCCGGCCGAGCGACGGCTTGATGCGTTGTTCGCGGATTTATCCTTATTTGAACCCCCGTTAATCATTTCTTAGGGTCCACTAAGCATTCGAGTGCGAGTCACGGGACTTAATAGTGCAAAAAACATGTCCAAAACGGGGGTTCTTTGGAAGTAGTGAGTAGATACCACTTTGACCGAATGCTAGGTGCTAGTCCTCTGCACTTTGTTGTGCAGGTACCAATTTGGGTGAAATGCCAGGTTCCACTTGCCTTGCATCGTGATGCAGGTACCACTCTTTGATGCCCAGGTACCACTACGAGTTTTGCGAAATCTTTGGATTTTGGCATTTTCACACATTTTGCTACCACAAACCTTCTCCAATTAGTCCATGTCAAAAATCCACCAGGAATCCTTAAAACAACTCAATGTGGTTTAGAGTCAATAAAAAATCATATTCCTCAAGTTAGGTCTTTTCACCCAAATCGAATAAAAAGAATGAGAGGTTAGGGTTTTGATTTTTTCTTACCTTACCTGTCTTTAAATCTCCCTCTTGTATGTTGCTTGGTCTCATAGGAGCAAGAAATGGGAAAAGCAGAAAACCTGACCAAAGTCACTCCTCCTTTGCAAGCCTAGATTTTTCTCCCTTTTCTCCTTCCTTTCTCCCTCAAAGCAGATTGCTAATATAATGAGCCACTAGACCACATTTTGGTCTTTATATCCATAAATCGCAGGCCTGTCCATTTTAACCCTTTTAAGAGTAAGGCATGTTTGGCCTACACACTCGTTACTTATTCCTCATTTCTCTTTTTGGTATTTAATTCTTTATTTCCATAAGGCCTTGTTTGTAGTAACCCATTTCATTAAAGTCTCCTATTATTCCACTTTGGCGTCCTTTTATCATAAATTCACTTAGACATTTATTCTTTATAACAAGTGACCTTGGTCCTCATTTACAAATTTTTTTTCCTCGTTTGCCCTTTTCGCCCAGGTTTATTTAGAGTTCACTTTCCGATTTCTCGTTTAGCATATAATATTAAATCATATGATCACACTTTCAATTTACATTTCACAATTTATCAATTTATCAATTTTTCCCTGAAAAACCCGAGTTTGGCTCAATTTATACCCGGAATATATATAATAAAATTATTATAAAAATTCTAGGGTATTTTTGGGATGTTACACCAATGGGCTTACCAAAGCAAGGGAGAAGATAAAATCATGGGCTCATATTTAGTTAATATTAAACCATCTCATAAATGGCCCGTAATTAACATGCACAATTATACAATTAAAATTGTGATATGATTATGCTTAATCCATAATTAATAAATTAATCCAACACAAAATACTAATTTTATAAAGATGTTTAATAAAATTAATATTATGATTTAAAATTATGTACACATACTAAGATTTTAATATATCAGGTACTATGGCAGCCTGCATAAACGATGTACTAGAATCACTATTAGTGATTTGTCTAGTTGATTAAGATATTTAGCAGACGATGTCGCTATTGTTATTTTCTTATATTACTGAGTGGCAGTGTCTTGAGCATGTGTTACAAAAATTTGGACTAATGTAGGAATTCCATCAACATGCTCCATAAATATTGAGTTTCATTCCATAAATTGATGTGGTCGACTCTAGCATGATTGGAGGTTGCATCATGAGCACTATGTGGCATTATGGGATGCTAGAGCGCAATGCATTGTCATTGTGAATCCTATAGAGCCTCACATGGACTACCATGCACTATACATGGTATGGTATCGTCATATCACACGTCATTTTTTTACACCTATGGACAGTGTTGGACCTATGCGATATTAGGCTACTACCTTATCTGCCCACCAGTTGATTTGTATCACTTTAATATTATTTATGTATTACATATAGTATTTATTTAAAAAAATAATTACATATCATTTTATGTGGTAGGTTGAAACCATGGCATCTATCATATCTCAAGGAGGTCATTCATTGGAGTACTCTAACAGTGATTCTTGTTGCAATAGTGTAATTAATATTATTCACATGGCTACCAATGTTCTATGCATTATTCGAGAGGATTATCATCTCCCACCATCAGTGCGGTCTTCTACCTTTTCAAACCCATCATCAATGCAGCCTCCTACCTTTTCACACCCACCTTCAGTACAGCTTCATACCTTTTTAGACCCGCCTTTAGTGTAGCCTCCTACCTTTTAAAACCTACCTACAGTGCAACCTCCAACATTTTCAGACTCGCCTTTAATGCATCATCCTACCTTTTTCAACCCTCTTTCAATGCATCTGTGACGCCCAAATCCCGGGGTGTCTTGTTGATAACCCGTCAACCTGCGGAATACATGTGTCTCATATTATGAGACTTATACATGAGTAAAAATGGCCACTTGGGCCCATACATCAATCCTCATCAAGAATACATCAACTATATAACAATAGTTCAAGAGTTATTACATTACTCTTAACCAAAACATATATCAAAATTTAATGTTCTAATACATGTTATACAAAATGAATAAAGCACAATAGGCACTGTACAGCTTAGGCCTACAGTGACGTCTCGTCCCTCTGTACACTCACATTGCACGAAATAATGATCCTCGAGCATAGTGAGCAATTTTGATAGTGATATTAATTTTACGCATGGGTTACTCACCCCAGTGCACATGTAATGGCAACCAATCACCTCAAGAAAATACGCTAATCCTACTTGAATGTCTGCATGCCCAATCCCATGTCTCAGTCCTCATGACTCCCTCACATGCCTAACTTGGTCTTGAGAAAAATACGAGTTTTTAAAACAAAAGCTTTTGTTCTCGAAAACTTACTCTGAGTTTTTGGTAAAATATATTCTTTGGGTAATTCTCCGCAGTCATGGGTCAGCCTCCAAGGTATGGCATTGGACAACTCTCCAAGACAATTCTTTGGAAAATCTTCCTTGAAATTCCTTTCACAACCATTTTAACTTTTCTTTCATTTTCGTGTCATGCACTCACACCTATTGTTCTAGGGTGCCCCGGTGCATATGGAATGCATTATGTCATTTCCAAACAATTCATGCTAATATATTTTACATGCATATATTAACAAAATTAACTCACATAAATCATGTTATTCAATTCACAATCAATAACACCAAAATTAGCTCATAGGCTAATTAATCAGCGATTCATTTTGAATCACCCGAACCCACACAACATATCACGTGAACGGTGAAGAGCCCTGGGCTCAACAATTTCACGGCCTCCTAGGAGTTTCTCACTCAGTGTCGTTGGGCCCGAAAAACACGGCCATTTGGCCTCGGAATATCTATCCATTAAAATGGCGCCCAGCGAAGAATAAACCAAATGGAAAAAATCTACACTCTTGGAGTTGTCAGAACTCTATAAAATCGGTGCCCACGCGTAGCACATGGCTTAATCTAAGCCATTCATCTCCATCATCGCTAATCATGCAGCTTATGTGTCCACGTAGGTACATATGATGAGTGACTTTTGTCACATCACACGTATCTCTCTGAAAGCAGTCATCGGCGCGGAGCTCGATTGCCGCGAAAAGCGTGAAATTTTGGTGTCTCGAGGTCGACAATTAGAGCATGGTAGCTAAATTTCGCGAGGCGATTCCAACGGTGAAGTCCGTTTCGTCATCGAGATCTAGAATTTTTTCGGATTTTGGCGAAATTACCGACCCACATTTCCACTTTTCGGAAAATTAGGATTTTCTCGGGTTTACATTCTCCCTCTTAGAAGAATTTCGTCGAAATTACGTACGATCTGCAGCCAGTCCGCATGCGTATGCAATGTGCACGCTATGCCATGTATCATAGCTAGTCATTTAAGTGATGGCATTGTGGCATCCTTCATCCCTAAACGAAAGGATAGGTGGCGCATCGTGTCTCGCTCCGCGTTGACTTCTACACTACCGCAGTCTTTGCCATGCTTCCCTCACACTAACCTCACGGTCTTCATATTCGCAAAACTTGATCCCGGCTATCCATAATGCACCTTGGTACCTCCTCGAAGGTCCCATCCGTGTCAACCTCAATCTCTCTCCGATCCCGCTACGTGAGATGGATGCGGGTGTACCCTCGGAGCATGGAGACGTGAAATACCTCATGGACACCTGACATGCTGAGTGGTAAAGCCAACCGATGCCTTCTGATTACCCTACCTCAGTATCTCGAAGGTCGAATGAACCTCGGCGATAGCTTACCGCCTTGGCGAACGACCCGCACTCCTCTCTTAGGCATCACCTTGAAGGCGTGATCCACCCGACCTCGAACTCTAAGGGTCGACATCGTACATCGGCCCATAGCTTTTAAGTGGCTCTAAGCCATGAGAAAGACGTTATGCGTATCAAGCTCACCTTCTCGGAGGTGTGCCAGTAATATCAAGACCCGGTGATGGAGCTCTCACCACCTGCGGTCAACATAACGGTGACTTGCATGACCTCCCACACAATGCCTCGTATGGTGTCATTCGTATACTCGCGATCGCGTTGTTGTCGCCCGAATTCAGAGCAAATGCTCTTCCCAGCTACCCTTATGATCCAGGACGCATGCTCGCAGCATGTCCTCTAACACCTGTATGGTCCTTTCTAATTGACCATCTGTTTGTGGGTGGAAAGTTATATTCATGGTCAATCGTGTGCCCATAGTCTTTTGGAAACTCTTCCAATAGTGCGTCGTAAACCTCGGGTCTATCGGAGCACTATGGATCTTGGTACTCATGTGGCTAGGCAGGTGATCTCTTAGATATCTGGCGCGGAATCTCTTTAATGTGAAGGTCATTTTGCACGGCTAGAAAATGTGTAACTTTTGTGAGTCGGTCACGCATCACCCATCTTGCATCATGTCCTGGTGTCACGCCCGGCAGAGTGGGTTACAAAATCGTGTGGCGGATTACCGGCTTCATCTGACCACCTCGATGGTGAAGTATGCGGCTACGGTGCTCAACCTTAACTTGCTGACACGTGATGTAACACCCCGAAATATACCCTAGTCATTTTCGTCATGTTTAGTGATTTAAATGCAAAACATGGAAACGAGAGACCGGAAGTGTACAAGGACAAAGAGACGAAAGTGTAATTTGGGGAGCATAAAAATCATAAATTGTTGATAAGGTATAGGCCAAAGTGAAATAATAGGAATTGTAGTGTAATTCCTAGAAGAATAGAGGACTAAAAGGCTAAATAATAAAAACTTTCACTATAAATAGAGGAGGAGACCAAAAATGAGTTATTTTTGGTCTCCAAACAAAGGCTTACGGGAAGGAGAGAAAGAAGAAGGAGAAGAAGAGGAAGAAAGGGAGAAATCAAGACAAGGTATGGATACATGACTTTTGTATGGATTTTGGTATGTTTTTTGTACACAAACTACTTAGGTATGGATTGCTAGGGTTTTCTTTGGAGATTAATTTGGTTCCCTCTTCTAGGGTTTTGTTAGGAATACATCCTAACTCTAGATTTAAGGGAAGTTTGGTTGAAAATCCCTAGTTGATCATAATTAAATATGGAATCCTTCACAATTTCAAGGTTTGTAAAGTTTAGTGAACTTTGGTATGAATCCTTGGATTCTTTGACTAATTAAAAGTAATTGTGGAGTTGTTTGGAGGGATTTCATGTTGATTCTTGATGAGGAGTGAAATAGAAGAGAATTATGGAAGAAAAGTGTATGAAAAATGGTGAAATTACCATTTCTAGGCAGAACCGGAGACTTGTAAAGTACACCTTTGAACGTACGGTACAAAGCGAAAAATCTCGACCTTTAACAAAAGCGTCTTAGGTACAGCTAAACTGTACCGGAGGTATAGCCGAGAAGCAGAACGTCTGTGCAGTCGAGCTATGCCGATCTGGGTGCTCTATTTTGACTAGTGTTCGTATTTGGCCATAACTTACTCATTTCTTATCGATTTGAGTGATTCAAGTTCTTTGGTTAAAATATACTTCAAGGAGAACCAAACGTATCAGAAATGGAACGCTCAAATTCTCTCATCCTATGTGGCCCAAAAATTCCTCAAAGTAGGTATGTTCGAGCGATTGCCTTGGGTTTTTACCATAGAATAGTCCCGGTTGTTTAGGACATAACTTGAGTTCCGGTGCTCCGATTTGGGTGATTCCAGTTGAAGGAGAACCCTTAGCACCTTAGCTTTAAAGTAGTACAAAGAACTAGTGTCAAATATGGAGTCAATACACTGGAAAATGGGTATTTCAAACTGTCCCGAGTGTGATATCGGTAAATTGACTAGTTTGGCATGAAATGCCATAACTTTAGTTTGGATGATCCAATTGGAATGATTCCAATTTCTAAGTAAAGTAGACTCATAGAGGCATACAGAGGCTCACATGAATGATGTGTGAAGACCATAAGCATCATCTTGTACAAGTGTATGAAATGCCATATGTAATAGGCATGAAACAAGAAAAGTTTGGGAAATGCAATATGTAAGATGTGTTCATGAAACATGAATATGATATGAAACATGAAAACGAACTAAAACATGAACATGAATATGAAAGGCAATATGCCATGAACACATAATATGATTAAGATAGGTTATGAGTTCAAGACATATGATCATATGACTACCTAGGACCAAAGAATGAATGAGTGGATGTTCTGATTAGTGCTACGACACTCCTGATTAGTACCGATACTCACGGTAGTCTTCTGGAACTCTGTTCTGATTAGTACCCCGGTACTCTGTTAGTGATATGACACTCTTGTTCGATTAGTGCCCCCGGCACTCACGGTAGTGCTATATGGCACTCTGTCTGATTAGTGCTACGGCACTCTGATTAGTACTTGGGGTACTCACGGTGGTATTACGACAACTCTGTTACGATTAGTCTTGGCGCTCCTGGTGAAATCTTATGGCACTCGTCACGATGTAGTGCTCACGGCACTCCTCCTCGATGCCGGTACTCGATTAGTGCTACGGTACTCTGCTCGATGCCGGTGCTCACGATTAGTGCTCACGGCACTCTGTTAGAATGCCCGGCACTTACTGCTTTTTGTCTTCTTGCACCTCGATCTTGTATTGTACCGCCAGGTACTGTGTGCTCAGATCTACTCATTTCTTATAATTGGTCTGGTAGTCAAATAGTTATATGATAAGACTCTTAATAAAGAATAAGAGTAAAGAATTGAACATGGTAAGAGTTACGAGATAGCCTTACGGGTACTATACATATACGCTGTAGTACATACGGGTACTTCTGTACAAGTAAAATCTCTGTAGTACCTACAGGTACTTCCGTATTGGTAAAATAAGTATAAGTTTTGTAATGTAAGTATAAGTCCAGTAGTACCTACGGGTATCTCTGTATAATGAACACGTTACGTAGTACTACGCGGGTACTTTGTATAAATAAAATGTTACGTAGTCAGAGTAAGACAAGTATAAGTTCCGTAATACACGTATAAGATCTGAAATACAAGAATGAGCTCTGTAATACAAGTATAAGATCCGTAAGACAAGTATATGTTTCGTAATACAAGAATAAGATCTGAAACACAAGAATAAGTATAGATTACGTAGTACCTACGAACACCTCGTATCGATTAATTTTTTGTAGTACCCCAAAGGTACCCGCCGTATAAGCTGGGATAAGGATAAACTCGGTAGTACCCTCACGGTGCCAGGTATAAGGATAAATTCCGCAATACCAGTAGACGTTACGTAATAACTCTGTAGTACCTACGGGGACCTCCAAACAAACGTAATCTCCGTAGTATAAGTATAAGCCTTATGGTATGAGTATAAGCTTTGTAGTACCTAAGGGTACCTCTGTATAAGCATAAGTTCTGTCAACTCCTACGGGAGATCTGAGATAGATATAAGTACCCGGTACGTGTGTATGTCTACGCCAGTGTAAGCTCTGTGGCTCCTACGGAGCTCGAACCCGAGTATATGATAGATGGAAGTATGAGGTGCGTGATAAGTACCTCCCGGAGTCCCAAGTATATATATAAGTTCGATCTGAGTATATAAGGAATCTGAATAAATTTGTGTGTCCTACGGGTTCGAGATAAGAATAAATTACGTCATGGTGTAGATACGAGGTAATTATAAGATCCAGGAATGTTATAAGTATAAGAATTTAGAATGAGAATAAGTATATAGGTATAAGATCCGAATCTTGTAAGTATAAGTTAGAATAAGAATAAGTGCGCTATAGAGTATAAGATCATTTGCTATAAGTATAAGTTAGAATAAGAATAAGTGCGTATAAGCATAAAGTAATTGTATAAGTTCATTATGAATGCATGAAAAGTCGATATACATTGTGTTTATGCTTTAAATGTGTATATACATAAGACATATGTTTCAGCTTAGCGTAAAAAGCTTAGCACGAGTTTTAATCGTGTAGGTATAGAGATGACGTCTGAAATCTTCGCGCCTGCGACTGAGCCGACACACTAGTAGGGTTCATCACGAGCCTTGTTCCGTGCTCTAAATTGTAAATGTAAAAGTACAGTTTTGTATTTGTAAATGGGACTCAATATATGTGTATAGATTTGATGGACACCACTCCGGTGGTAGTTCTTTTGATATGTATATGATATTTTGATCCAGTTATAAAAAAAAAAAAAAAAAAAAAAAAAAAAAGTAAAAAGAGTCCCGTATGGTCTCACGCCCTAAAAGCCGGTTCGGATTACGCTATTCGATTGGGGCCAGGGAATCGGGCGTGACCGCACGTGGTGTTGACAGAACAAAGTCCCCTCGTGTCTCTTAAATCCTCCATTAGTACTGGCGACGAAGATCTGGTACATCTTCGTGCCACCGGATCATCACTTGACAAGTAGAAAGCAGTGGCTTTCTGAGAATCCCCTCTCTCAAATCGGAGTCAAGCGGGAACCACTGCCGAATCCTATCTGAAGACTACCATGCATGGATGAATCAGAAGCCACAAATGTCTGCCTTGACATACCGTCCACGATGGACACTATCTCGCGTCTTGCCTGGGACTCAATCACTCCTACTCAATAGAGGCAGTGTAGCTACTAAACTTTGCTTGCGTACCACTGAGCACACTCTCAGCATACGTAGCCCAAGCGTCAGGTCTCGAGCATCCACCATTTCCGGGAAGCTATACTAGCCAATGCTCCCCGTGACTTTCGACTAAGTGCATCAGCCACCACATTTGCCTTACCAAGGTGGTAATGCAAAGTGAAGTCATAGTCCTCTAGGAATTCCATCCATCTGCGTTACCTCATGTTGAGGTCCCGCTGCGTGAAGATATACTTCAGACTTTTGTGGTTTGAGTACATTTCGAATTGTTCGCCATATAAGTAGTGGCGCCAAATCTTCAAAGCGAAGACTACGGCCGCTAACTCCATACCGTGTGTGGGGTAATTTTGCTCATGATTCTTCAATTGACGAGAACCATAAGCTAGTACCCTCCTAGGCGCATCAAAACTTTGTCCCAGTCAGAGCCCTCCAGTCCTGGCCACTTATGTACCACTGTCCACATCAGGACCCCTATCAAGATAAGGCTGAAGTAAGCCTCCTTTTCAGCGTTTAGATACTCCTTGCATCGGTCATCCCAAATCAAACTTGACCTCCTTAGGGTCAATCTCTTCATAGGTGCCACTAGTAGGGAGAAATCCTCGATGAATATACGGCGTTGACAAATCCCGAAGCGCTACGTGTCTCGAGAAGGCGACCCGGCCTGCTCTGACTCATCGCCGAGCGCCCGATGCCTTCTGCAGGTCCAGCGACACGCGATGCTAACTGCGTGTCGAAAATCTCACCTCGATCGGCAGAAAAGCTTCGCACTTCTTGGGCTTAGCATATAGGCGATGATCTCTCGGCAAGCGTAAAACCAATCCTCGGATGATCCTCACTCCCTGCGGTAGGAGTAGATCGAAATATCATCCCACGAAGACTACGACAAACTGATCCAAATAGGGTTGGAATACCCTATGCATGAAGTGCATGAATGTCCTTTGGCACATTTGTCGATCCAAAGGCATTCTTGTACACTCAAAGTGCCCATAGCAGCTACGAGCGTTTGTCTTGGGATATCTTTTGTCTCCCTATTGTCAGGCGTGTGCTGATCACCAGTCCATCTTGGAGTAGACTCTTCGCTCCTCTCAAGTGATCAAACAAATCGTCAATCCTCGTGATGGGTACCGATTCTTGATGTGTACATTCAAGCGTCGAGTAGTGATGCACGGTCAGAGGGTCTTGTCCTTTTTCTTTGCAAATAGAGAGCCAGGGCGCCCATCTTGAAGTGTTCGGTCTAGTGAACCCCTTGTCCGGTAGCTCCTGTGGCTAGACTGCGAGTTCACGCAGCTCATTTGCGGTGTCATCCTCTGTAGTCATAGAGATGGGCGAAGTACGGGGTGTAACTTCGATCTGAAGTCTACCACCCTCTGAAGGTAATCACGGTAGCTCATCACAGGAAAAACATCCTCATACTTCATGACTACTCGAGGTAGATCCCCGTCAGATCTCACCCTCATCCTCACAGAGTAAGGCTTGCTAGTGACACATGGCTAATCGTGACACTGGACTCATACACGGTCACGAAATGGCTCTTGTGCTTGTCCCCACTGAGCGTGTCCGTGCGTCACGTGTGTGGTGTAACTCTCCTGCGCTCCTGATCGATACTTGACTGCGTAATTTGTCGACGATATATCCCGAGGATGACGTCGAGCTCTGACATGTCCATGACCCTCAGTCCTTGTGAGTAGAATCCACGAAAATCTCCTTTCGCAACCTCGACATATCATCTATCCTCGCCTAATCCACAGGGGATAACTCGCATCTGAGGGCTCCTCCAGAGGCCTTAACCTCACGAGCGACTTTATCTGGCGATCTGGCGTGAATGAATCGCAGCCTGAATCAAATAACACTCTTGCCCATAAGTACGAGATCTTAAGCATTACCACAATATGATTGGCTTATCTGGCGGCTAAGGTGGTGGTGTGATGGCGTAGACACGCCCCTAAACCCTTGACGTCCCTGCCTGTGGGCCTCGTCCTTTGCCTCGGCCCATAACCTGGCCTTTCTGACCTACCTATGTAACGGAAGGTGCCGTCGACACCTTGGGGCTGGCGGCTCCTGGCCCATGCGTGGAGGAACATGCGTATCCGTCCACTGTCCTACCAGATTAGGGCGCCTTGTCCGAAACCTAGGATCTTGTCTCTGAGGCGATCCTCCTCGTAATAATAGACTCTTTGGTAATGGTAGCACACCATCGCCCGACATTGGCTCCCTTATGCGTCACGGCGGGATGGCGATGCTAGAACCCACGTGAACCAGAGCCTTCTACTTCTTTCTAGAACTAGAAAGATGACTCTCCTTCCTCTTGCTACTAACACAGCATCCAGGAGTGCTCAGAAACGTCATCGATCTCTCATGGTTAGGGCGGTCCAGCCATAGAGTGCATTGTCTTGTAGGAGAAGGCCTACAATCTGCCCGAATGGACAACTTGGTCCATTCTCAAACCTCTAACCTTGGCCGTATCGTGGCCACATAGTCATCGGCCAGCGGTAGCTTTCAGTGAATCTGATCGCAAACTCAATCGATCCTTAGTCCCCTACTTATTTCGAGAGCTCCTGAGCCTTCGTGTATTGGTGTCCGGAAAATACTTGCCCATGAAAAGATCATGGAACTCTGCCCAAGTCATTGCCTCTAGATCTCTAGAGGTCTTCACCCAGTTCCACCACACTTGGGCCTTACCCTTTAGCCGGAATGCAGCTAGTCTGATCCTGGTCGTATCAGAGGCAATCTACATAGCCTCCAATACCTTCTTAACTTGCATGAACTAATGGTCTGCCACCATCGGATCTCCTCCCCCTGTGAATATCGGAGGTGAAATTATTACTTACTGAACACCTCTGGAAGTTACTCGAACCTCTCCTTGGCTACCTCTTTGTACTAGCCTATGTAATGACGGTATGATCCTGACCTTAGCAAGGCTGGCGGTCAAATCTTTGGTAGCGCTTGGCTAGCACCCCGTGGACAACCTCTACGTCCTTGCCCTCAACTAGCCATCTACGCATGTCAAATGACAAGTTAAGTTTTATTGAAGTGTCTCTAAGGTGTAAACACAACCCCTAGACACTATTCACATAGTGAAAAAATTTTATACACTATGTCCATGCATTCATAGGTAATGCAAGACAATAAGTTCATATATTAAATCATATTCAATAAAAAAAATTATTTTATTTTATTTCATTTTATTTTATTTTTTAAAAAATCTCGTGAACAGTGCTCATGAACAGTGTTCATGAATAGTGATTCAAACAGTGACTCGGAACAATGCACTGAGTCAAAACTAGGTCGAGTGCACAGTGCACACACCCATGGCCCGAGTGCGCGCCGCAGTCGGCGGCGCACACTACTCGAGGCGCGCGCTGGCGGCGTGTCGTGGGCGCATAGAGCGTGTCGTGGCTTTAGGCGTAGTATCATGGCGGCAGGCGTGTGTCTCAGCGCCGCCGTGTCGTAGTGCA
Source organism: Tetrastigma voinierianum (assembly GCA_016808115.1). Lineage (NCBI taxonomy): Eukaryota > Viridiplantae > Streptophyta > Magnoliopsida > Vitales > Vitaceae > Tetrastigma > Tetrastigma voinierianum. Next base: position 445,255 of record JAEQBH010000188.1, on the reverse strand, counting down.
CACCTTGTCATGTTGTATTAGACCATGTCGGCGTAGCAACCCCCGAAAGGTTGCCCAGCCACGATACAAATTTGTGCTCATGACTACTTCCCAGTGCCGGGCGCGCGCGCGGCCGCGCCTCGCGCGCAGGTCGGTAGGTGTCGCGGGCGTGTCGTGCAGCGTGGCTGGCCAAATATCGTATCTTCTTTGGGCGCCCGGCCACGCACCCTTCGGCAGTATTGTGGCACAGTGCCCTTGTTGTGTCACGATACAATATGTATGTTGAGAGCTAAAATGAAGCGATAGCCACCAATTACCGAAGCACTTTTTTCACTCATGTTTTTTTTCCTTTGTTCCAGCTACTACAAGATCACAAAATTTTTTTTCATGTCTTCACTATAACCAAAAAAAAATATATATATGCCTATATATATATATATATATATCTTATATATTTTTTTTTTTTTTTTTTTTGGTTTACCTGCTTGTAAAACATCGAGAAAAAATTTCTCCTCAACACACATTTTTTTCATTTAATTCTAGACTATTTTGCCCAAAATTTCTCGAACACCTAAGGTTATATTTTCTCGACCCTAGTGTTCAACATTTTTCCTCCTATGCTACTCACCAAGCATACAAATTCACACAATTCATACAACACACATCACACATCAATCATCAAAATGCATAAGGGATGCATGATCTATTTGTCTTTTATCGAGTCTAGGTAAACCATGCTAACTTACGATCTTAGCCATAATACTGGTATCGACATCGAAACTATACTAAGGCTGTGATGTTCTTACACCTTACGACCATGGCTACCCACCCACCCCACCCCCTTACTTTGGCCGAACTTTCAATGTGGTATTGCATTTATACCTAAACTTTGATACCAAGCTATGAAGTGGTATCGAACCGCTTTTATAAACACACCCAGAGCTCCCAGTATTCGTTTACCTAAGCTCGTGCAACTGTGGCGTGAAATCCGAGGTGTCGTTGTGACCCATCGGCACTGCTTGAGAATACCTATGTCTCATATTATGAGACTTATACATGAGTTAAAATGGTCACTTAAGCCCATACATTAATACTCATCAAGAATACATCAACTATATAACAATAGTTCAAGAGTTATTACATTACTCTTAACCAAAACATATATCAAAATTTAATGTTTTAATACATGTTATACAAAATGAATCAGCCTTGTCTGGCTTTTCTTATAAAGCGGCCTCTAGTGGCGTCGTCCTCTGTACACTCCACATTGCACGAAATAATGATCCTCGGCCAGGGGTGAGCAATGCCCGGTAGTGATAATTTCCTCATCCGTGTTTACTCCTCACCTAAGATGTAGCGTATAATGACCAATAAATCCTGCTCAAACGAAATACATGATCTACTTGAATGTCTACATGCTGATCCATGTCTCAGTCACCAGACTCCATCACAGCATTACTAACCCAAATGTGAAAATACAGTTTTTAAAACAAAAATTTATGTTCTCGAAACTTACCAGGTTTTGGTAAGAAAATTGGATAACCCTCAGGAGTGAATTGTTGAGTAGTGCGAAAGCGATCTCGTAGGTGCTTCTGAGATGAAGCTTGTTGGACAACTCTTCAAGTCAATTCTTCGGAAAATCTTCCTTGAAATTCCTTTCACAACCATTTTAACTTTTATTTCATTTACGTGTCATGCACTCACTATCGTTAAAGTGTACGGTGCATATGGTATGCGTTATCTGAATTTCGAACAATTAGTATAATATATTTTACATGCATATATTAACAAAATTAACTAACATAAATCATGTTATTCAATTCACAATCAATAACACCAAAATTAGCTCACATGGGCTAATTAACAAATCAAGCAATTCATTTTGAATCACCCAAACCACACAACATATCATGTGAACAATGAAACCCTAGGCTCGGCACTGTTCACGACCACCATAGGGAGTTTCTCACTTAATCCCAATCGTTGGAACTGAAAAACACATAGCCATTCAGCCGCAGAACATCCCTATCCATTAAAATGGCCCTTAACAAAAGAATAAACCAAGTAGGAAAAGATTCCTACCTCTTGGAGTTGTCAAAACTCCATAAAATCGGTGCTCACGTTTAACCGCTTATTAAAGGCGTAGAACGATTTTCTTCTTGCTCAAGCGAAAACCGTCGATCCCGGCAAAAACACAGAGAGAAATCGCGAAACTATATACAAAAGCTAGTTCTCAGCCCTATTGCACGTTTTTTGTTGTTCCAATGGAGAAGAAGAAGTCTCTTTTGTCTTATTCATTTAATCTTTTCACTTAATTCCCATTTTGTCCTTTAGTTTTGATTTTTGACACATTACTTAATCTAAGCCATTAAATACCAATCATTACGCTGTCGTGCAATGGCATGTGTCCACGTGGGTATATGTAGTAAGTGGCTATTGTCCTTTGTCGCGTGTCTCTCCTGAGCCGTCATGCGGCACGGAGCTCTCGGTCGCCGGCAGTGAAATTTTGGTATGCCGAGAGCCGACCAAAGTCGGCGTGGTAGCTAAATTCGTAGAGGCAATTCAGGTGAAGTCCGTTTAGATCATCAGAAATCTAGAAAAATTCCTAATTTTGATGATAATTTGCCATTTTCATAAAATTAGGATTTTCTCGAGTTTTACAGCATCATCCTACCTCTTTTAACCATTTTCAATGCTGTCTCTTGTTTCTTTATGTTAAATTGGAAAAAATGAAACTAACAAACATAGGATGGATCTCGAATTGTTTCACCAAAAGAACTTCTTTGCTTGAGTCGCGAACGGAACTACAAAATGAAAACCACCCCTGTTGCCATAACACAATGCCTCTGACTTTCACGATTGAGAGTTTTGGTCTTTGTCTAATTCTCTTTCAATGTATTTTGAGAGAGAGTTATTTTCGAAAAGTGGAAGAAATGTTTAAGAAACTGCCTCTTCCCAGTTTAAATACCAAGGTGGTTATTCTAAGCTGTTTCCAACAATTTGAATTCCATCAAATAACTCCACTCTTCACGTCCTTTGACACGAAGACACTATTTCTCATCCCACAAAGTGTGTCTTTTGATTTGGTTGGGTCACCCCATTCGGGCACCTAAATCCAATTCTAACACTTTACACCTACCTTCAAAGGTTGTCTCTGTACCTATGTCATGGCTATTCAGCTAGATTTACCTCAAATCATTCCAAGGGGTAGACCTAGATTGTTGCATTCGCCACCTCTATTTCCAATTCCATCACATGTTGTACTTGGTATAGTTAGAGAGGGGCAACCAAAAAGGAAGAGAGTATCAATTACACATAGGTTCTTTCCTTTTGCAGGTATTTGTGATTATATATTTTACTATATAAATATTTAAGGGTAATCTTTTTGTTATTTTGATGGAATTATTGAATATTATGGGTGCATTTGGGAGAGTTTATTTACAGCTTATTTGAGCTTAGTACTTTTAATAAAAATTATAGGTGTTTAGAAGAGCTTATAAAAATAACTCATGACCCTCCTATAAGCTAGCTTATTTCAATAAGCTTCATGGATAAGCATATCAAAATAAGCTTTAAAAAAGCTTATACAAAACTTAAAAATCAATCATCTTAATAAAGCCCATTCTTCTAACAATTATGTAAAAATAGAAGCAATGCGAGAAAAAAAATAGAAAAGAAATTCTGAAAAAATTATGTTAAAAAATATGTAAATTTTTTGAAAAAATAGGAAAATAATATGAAAATTAATAAAAAAATTGAAAAAAATTCCAAAAAATTATAAAATAGGAAAAAAAATCTGAAAAATAATGAAAAAAAATAAAAAAAATCCAAAAAATTATGTAAGAAATAAGTAAAATTTTTGAAAAAAAATTATGAAATATTAAAAAATAGAAAAAGATTCTATTGATGATGGAAATAATGATATTGGTGATGATTTTCTTGATTTAGAATTTGATGCAGATCCATGAATGTTTATTTTATTTTGGAACTTAGAATTTTTGTGATGGGAAACACTATAATGTTTGTTATTTTGTTTCGAAAATGTTTGTGAGAATGGGAAGCACTAGTGAGGTTTGATTTTTATATTTGATGTTATTTACTTTATTGTATTTTATTATTAGAGAAAAACTATAAATAATATTTAATGAGATATATGATTTTATTTATATATTAGGTAGAGTGCATCATTTACTTTACACCTCAAGTACTTTGCACCCCAAAGGCGGGCTTTCTTGTACCGGCGCATATAGCATGGATTAAAAAATCGCGAAATATTGACGATATATCGTCGATATTTCGGGTGTCGGGCTATCCCAACATAATTTTTACAAATTAAAATCGTTTATTCAAAGAATCGGGAAAAAATTGGTCAATATCGGCGATATATCGCTGATATATCGGTTTTTTAAATATATCGACACGAAATGCATGTGTAAAAATTAAAAAAATCAAAAGCGAGCGCTGGGCGATATATCGATATATGGTCAGTTTGTTTTTTAATTTTGTCAAACGGCGTGGTATTGGGACACGTGGAAGGTGAGATTTTCGGAAATTCAAATTTTCAGCGACTAATGTGATCGGCTGATTGAGGTCGGTCGTGTTGATCCAACGGCCATATTTCAATCCATTTTATTCCAACGGCTATATTTTTGATCTGACGGTGGATTTTGAATATTTGACTTGATCTAACGGCTAGAATTGATTTATAATGGCTAAATCAAGATCTAACGGTCAGATTTGATCCAAAATCAAATCCAACGGCCATAATTTATTTTTAAAGGGTTTTTGTTCAAAAAACGGCTAGTTTGACTCCGGAAAATCTATAAATAGCCATAAAATCACTTGTTTTCATATCAAACTCATCAATTCTCTCTCAAACTCTCTCAAACAATTCTTCATTTTTTGCAAAGTATTGGAGAATAATATTTTTGTCAATTTTTTGTGTTCAAGTCTTCCATTCAATACATAATTTATGCAACTTAAGGTATGTTTCCATGTTAATTAATTTTTTTTTTTACATTTATTTGGTGTAATTAAATGGGTTTATATTTAGATTAAGATTGTTTATATTTAGATCTGATTTAATTTTAATTATATTTAGATTAGATTGTTTATATTTATATTAGATTTTATTTTAGTTTATATTTAGATTAAAGTTTAATTTTAGTCTTTATTTAGATTAAGATTGTTTATATTTATATTAAGATTTTATTTTAGTTTATATTTAGATTAAAGTTTAATTTTAGTCTATATTTAGATTAAGATTATGGATATAAAATATAAATATTTGTTAATTATTAATTAAAAAATTTGTGAAATGTCAAAAATTGTGAAATATACATTTTCTTTAAATTATGATAATTAATCTGAAATTTATATTTAGATTAGATTATGGATATAAAATATAAATATTTGTTAGTATTAATTAAAAAATTTGTGAAATGACAAAATTTGTGAAATATACATTTTCTTTAATTATGATAATTAATGCAACTTTATATTTAGATTAGATTATGGATATAAAATATAAATATTTGTTAGTATTAATTACAAAAATTTGTGAAATAAATAAAATTTGTAAACATACAACCTACTTTAACTATGATAGTAACTTTATATTTAGATTAAGACTATGGATATAAAATATAAATATTTATTGGTATTAATTAAAAATTTTGAGAAATGACAAAATTTGTGAAATATACATTTTCTTTAAATTATGATAATTAATGCAACTTTATATTTAGGTGGAATTATGTATATAAAAAATACAAATATTTCATTAATTATTAATTAAAATTTTTTGTGAAATGTCAAATTGTGAAATATACATTTTCTTTAAATTATGATAATTATTACCTTTATATTTAGATTGGGTGGATATAAAATATAAATATTTGTTAATTATTAATTAAAAATTTGTGAAATGTCAAATTTTGTGAAATATAAATTTCTTTAAACTATGATAATTAATGCAACTTTATATTTAGATTGAATTATGAACATGAATTGATTACAATTATTGGGGGTATAGGTGGTGAAAGACAATAGCAATGTAATGTGACTATATTTCATTATTAATGTCATTCTTACACTTTTACAAAGTATTTCATAATTAAAGCATTTTGTTAATTTGTATATACGATATTCATGAAAAAATATCCACCGATATATCTCCGATATATCCGATATATCTCCGATATATTTGTAAAATCCACGTACCTATATATCCGTCGAAGCGATATTTTTAGCAATTGGCTTTAAATAGCCCCATGAGTTCGTAATGCGTTATGTTGAAATTATACAGCATTTAAAATTTAATGAAAGAAAAGCTGATTTTATAATCTCTTTGATATATATGAAACAAAAGTGAAGATCTAAGAATGGTTCATTAACTATTTTTTATACTAGAGATTACATTTGAATGATAAATGTTTTCAACATATTGACCAGATACTTTACTTTATATACATATATATATATAATATTGGTACTAGTTTTTAGTTTTAGTTTTTAAAATTTTTAAAGAAGTATGACAAATCTTATTTTTCAAATGACATTTATAAGTGTTTATGATGGTTCAGTAATTTTAAATTTGTTATAGGAGTGGCACGTGCGCATCAAACGCAAATAGGCTATTGAATAAAGTCTTTTATAATAAGCTTTCATCTAATAAACTCTTTAGTGCTTAATTAAGTTGTTTACTCGGTCTTATATATTTTTAAACTAGAATAAATATAAATAGATAATGGCATGGGAATATAAATTAAAATACAAGTACACCTTTTCAAGATTCTCTTTCCATGCTCACATGTACATTCACCACCACTATGTCTACTTTTCAGATAATATTACTAGTTTTTTATGCAGTAGGAATCTTCATGGATCTATACATGCATTGTAGATAATAATAATTAAATTGAAATGCAAAATTAATAATACTTTTTATTCTACAAGAATCTTCATGCAATTCTGTACGTACATTATAGATAATAATAATAATAATAATAATAATAATAATAATTAAATTGAAAGGCAAAAGTAGTCTAAGTGATGGTTGGGTTGATGAGGAGTACATTTGATCAACCCATACCCAGATGGATTTGCAAAAAAAAAAAAAACAAAACAAAACAAAACAAATTCCAATTTGATTGGTTTTTGCTTTCAAAATCTCGTAATGTTCAAACCCTTGACTCGTTATTCGTACTGTAAGTTATTTAAAGTTTTCTTCACTTTAATTTATTTTGAAGGACTTTTAGGCCCTGTTTGATAAAATAAAAAAATTAAGTGCAGAAAAATAAATTAAAATTAAGTCTTTGAATTTCGTAAGTATTAGTCTGTCTTGTAAAAGCTTGTTTGATAAGTTCTTAACAGTTAAATCTTGAAGATAAATATATTGTTTGATAGCTGTAAATGAATGCGAAAATTATGTATTTGACATATTTACTTATTATCTATTAAATTACATATTATCCCAAATAAATAGAGTTTCCTAATAATATTTTATTTTCACTACAATTATTAATTATTGTAAATAACATGTTTAAAAAATATGTAAAAAATATTTATTCTAATATTATAAAAAAAAGACATAAATATGTCTAAAAAATAATAATAGAATCTGAAATTTTTACAACTATCAAACTAACCAAGAGATATTTGCAAAATGTTATATTATTTATAAGGGTTTTTGGTCATTTATTTTCATTTAAATTTTTTTTTTTTTTGTTGGCCATTACACATTCACGTTAAGAAGATCTTTCTACTTATAATTTTGTGATTTTTCATTTAAATTTCGATTGAAACTGCAAATTTTGTTATCAAACATATTAAAAAATTAAAACCATTGAAAATTTTCATTTTTAATAGTTTGAATATTTTCAATAGTTTATCAAACAAGGCCTTAGTAAAAATACTTTTCTTTAAAATATTGTTAGGAAATTCATCCAAAAAAAAATAATTATTGTTAGGAAAATTATATATAAAAAATTAATATAAATAAATTTTCAAAATTTTAAAATTGTTTTCTAAATTTTATTTGTTTAACTTTTTAGATCAAGATGCTTCTTAAAATCATCCGGGTAATTTTTCCTTTTTTTTTTTTTTTAATGAAATCAGTACTTTTAGTTAAAATCAGTATCCGTGTAAATATATTTTTTAGTTTTTAATAAAAAAATTAAAAAATTTGTAATAGTATTTTTTGTGTAAAAAATACAAAAGCTTTCTTATAATAACAAAAAGTAATGATTTTTAAAAACTACTTTTAAAATGGGAAAAATTACTATCTAACATTTAAAATTTGTAAATTTTATTTTTCTAAATATAAGGTAGTAAATCTACATATTCTTATACAAAATAATCTGCATATATGGAAAAGGTTTTTTTTTTTTTTTTTTTTGAATAAAAAATAGGAAGTGTATTGAAATGGCTACCTAATTTTATATTTATTTAATGCAACTTTTTATAAAAATATTTCTAGAGCTTTATTAAAGTCAGATAAGAATAAATTGAGTTCTCTCTACATTCATAAACAAGATAAATAAATAGTAATGCATTTAACATGAATACAATTATTTTCTAAATAAGTTGAGAGATTTTAGTTGAGATATAAAATAAATATAAAGAAATAAATTAAGATTTAAAAATCATTTAGAGAAATTAAATCAAGTTTATTTATGAAAAAAATAAGGTGTTTGGTTTTTAGTTGTTTAGTGAGAGTAATTTGTTTTCAAAATTTTGGTTATTTATTTTCTATTTTTTTATTATTTGTTATAAACTTTTTGTAAAATTAAAAAAAAAAACTCAAATAATTAGGTTTTTCTAAATAGAAAAATTCAAATTATGCCTAGCTAATTTTTAACATAAAAGGAAATTAAAACAATTTATTCAAAGCCCTTGGCCTATGTTGAAGTGGTAAATAGGTGGAATTAATGTGCGTACTTGGAACGAGGTTAAAATCTAAAAGAGAATATACTATACATCCTATTATGCAAAGTGAATAATAGTTTAAAAAATATTTGACTTTAAGTTATATTTTAATATTTTAATCTTATTTTTTATAATAATAAAAGAAGATTTATTCCTTATTGATAGAAGTATATAAGAGTCTGATGATCTTTTATTCGGAATTGGAGTGCACGACGTCTTTGGATTTCTTCGAGTTTGGTCAGTTGTCTGGGCGTTGGACTCCTGCGCAAAAGAAGCAAAGTTGGTGGGCTGGTCAGTTCATACTCCAGGTACACCAAATCCGATTCTTTCCACGATTGGAAGAAAGATCATTCTTAGGAATTAAGTTTAATAACATGTCGTGCGCTTTGCGAAATGAGCGGCACGATATTTATAATGGATAGTCATGATAATTTTCACCAGTTTGATCGTAGTGCGAGAATAATATATCTCGCTTGTTGGAGAATAATCTGATATTTAAGTTTGGTGAGAGATTTTGCTTTCATATAAGTAAGCTAGCTTGTAAGGGATGATTGCTACGTAATAATTAAAGCTATCCTATTTTTCGTAGTCAGTGGAATTGGTGTTTTCTTTGTCTGATTCATTGAAATTTCCTTTTTATTTTAAAGGGACGAGTTGGGCCCTCGTTTAGGTCTCGAAATACCATTAAAGTCACATTCTTGTCTTATACTTTGTATTTTTAATCGGCGTTTGGGCTGCGTCTTGGCTCTTCGCGCAGTATTTCAAATAAAGTCGAGTCCATTATGCTTACCACAGTGCGGTAAGCTCATCATTCAAAAAAAGTAAGAAGATTTTTATTTCTTATTAATATTAAAGTAGATAGACCCATTATATTTTAACTCATGTGATAAAAGAGGGAGTCTTGGACAATTTCTTACATTTAATTTTTTCTTTTATAATTAAAGACTTTATTATCGTCTAAAACCTGAGACCCCCTCTTAATGCGTTGTAATTAAAATATTTAATGGCAAAAAAAAAATTTTTAAAAGCCACGTGTCAGCATTGCATGAATCCAAACAATTTTCATCATTTTAAATAAATGTCAAAGTATCCCGTGACGAGCGGCTTCGTTTACACCACCTTAATTATCACGACGTGTGGATTTTCTATAAATCTGCTACGGAGCGCCTCACGGTTGTACCAAACCTTATACCATCCGATCTTCGCCACATAATAACTGGGAAAACCGAATCCTGACGTGGCTGCGAAACATCGGTGATATGTTTGCGGACTCACCAACAGCGTCACCTGCAGGGGATGAAATCTCATGTCAGGCCGAGTAAGATCGTCACGCACGCCTTTCTCGAACTTTCCAAAGTCGGCCAAACGTCCGGGTTTGAAACTTTTTGCTAACGTACGCCTCCCTGTATGCGCAGTACGCGCCCCTCCGCGTTTCCTTATTCTACGTGACTACGCTTTCCTTCTAACTTTTCTAACCAATTTCCTTGAGTTTTGTACGGAAATAGTGCATTTAAAAAAAAAATCTAAAATATAATATTGGTTTAAAATATCTTGCATGTCGTTTGGGAATCTTTATGAGGTGTAAACGTGTAGCCAGGTATTTAATTTTAAAAATTTTTTGAAGGTCGAGGCGTTGTGAGCCGACGGTATTAGTGGTGTTAATGCGGCGAAAATAAGGGTACCCGATAATTCGATAGTAAGTAGTTCATGTAGACCTTTGAAAATTTTTAAAATTTAATAGTCGGCGTTGTGAACTCCTGCGCTAAACTTTCTTAAAGATTCGGCTTAGCCATTAGTTTTAGCGGCTTGAAACGATATTATGACACAATTTTGTTTGTAAATGCACTATTTAACTTTTGCCTTTCTAATTAATAAAAAGTTTAAAAAATATATGTAATTATTTAGGAAAGAAGGGATAGAAGCGTAATTTACTCTAAACGGCGCACTCAAGCATAAGCATGCGCAATGCGCACTGTTCCACCTAAGAACGAGCCTCCCATCTCCTCTCTGCCAACATATATACATATTGATATCGTCCCTCGTTCTCACCATACACCCTTTTTTCGACCTAGTTTTTATTTTCAATTTATTTATTTATTTATATTTTTTAATTTATAACTTTCTAAGTGGAAAGATTTCAGAAGTTTAATGTATGTAAACTGTAAAATGGATTCAGAGAAATCATGGTTTGGGGCAGCAATGGGTGGTTCTACCAGACCTTCATGGGCATTTCTGCTACTTTTATTCACAGTTATAGCCCTTTCCTTTCTCCAAATCCGCACCAAAACGGTTTTCCCGTCATGGGTCGTGTCGGGCGTCGTCGGGGAAACCGGTATATCGGAAGAAGCACCCACCTGTGCCGGGTTTTTTAGGGCGGCGCCGCCGAGGAAGGTGGTGATGTCGATAAAAGATTTCGGTGGGGTCGGTGATGGCGTGACTTCCAATACCGAAACGTTTCGGAGGGCTATACGGTACATGCAAAGTTTCGGAAACAAAGGTGGGGCCCAGCTTAACGTTCCTAGAGGAAGATGGGTTACGGGAAGTTTCAATCTCACCAGCAATTTCACGCTTTTTCTGGAAGAAGGCGCCGTGATTCTGGGTTCTCAGGTACGAAATTATCAAAGTAAGAATAAGAATTACTGTTTTTGTTTTTCCTGTTTTATTAAATACTTTCGTTTCTCCATTTATTTATTCTGTTTTATGTTTTCTGAAATGGGTTTCTTTTATTTTTGTTTATTTGGATGATTTAATTTAATTCAGTGATTTGTTATTTTCAAATTCTCAACGAAGTTTTGTTGAGGGTTGTGGTTAGATTTGGGCTCTTTTTTTGAAACATTTTTCATTGCATTCTTAGTGAACTGATTTCTTTGAAAAGGTTGTTTTCTTTTTTTTCTTTTTTAAAGTATGTTTTTGTTTTGGTGATTACGGTGATGATGCTTTTGTGTGCTTAGACCACAATGCTGTTGTGATTGAATCGGTTGAACCAATGGTAACATTCCTTTTTTTTTTTTCCAAAATTTTCTGGATAAGCATTTCTTTTTTGTGGTGAGTGACTAAACACTTCTGATTGTTTGGATTATGAAAAAAAAATAGGATTTGAAGGACTGGCCAATCATAGAGCCATTGCCATCATATGGAAGAGGAAGAGAGAGATTAGGTGGAAGACATATTAGTCTTATCCATGGAGATGCTCTCACCAATGTTGTCATTACTGGTATGATGCATCAACAATCCATTTTATTTCACCTTTTCAATTTGAGTAATCCACATATTCGCTTTTCGAGATCATGTTACCATTGTGGTAGTCATAGTTTTAAAAGGCGTGCTTAAGGCGTGCCTAGGTCCAAGGCTATAGCGCCTCGCCCTTTCAATGCATTCGTCTCTGCAGTAGAGGCGTGCCTTATAGACTATAGTTTCTTTTGAAAACAATAGTCTTTTCTCAAAATTTTTAATTATATATTAAAATTTATATAAATTTACTCATTTTTTCATTGAAATTTTATTTAAATATTAGGAATTTTTATTTTTAATTAATAGAATCATACTTTGAATAATATTTTATAAGTTTGATGTGCATCTAATGTCATATTTCACTTCACAAAAACCCGCCTGCCTTAGATACGCCTTGCGCCTCAAGACTCCAAGAGGCCTTTGCGCCTTTTAAAACTATGGAGGTAGTTTTTCGTGTGTTGAACGTCATCTGTTTCTCCCTAATGTGCATACATGAAATTTAAAATTTTGCAATATGAAGAAGTAGCTCAAAAAGAAGTCAATTTGATAGTAGTGACATTTCAATTTGAGCACGATTCGGTGCATTTAACAGAAGGGTTATGAGCATCATATCTGTATGATTCGTCGATTGGTTTCAGGAGAGAATGGAACAATTGATGGTCAAGGAAAGATGTGGTGGGAGCTGTGGTGGAACAAGACATTGGAGCACACCCGAGGCCACCTGCTCGAACTTAAGAACTCTCACAACATTCTCATTTCGAACCTAACCTTCATGAATTCCCCTTTCTGGACTATCCATCCTGTTTACTGCAGGTTTGATTTCTCTAGAGTGGCCTATTTTTAATTTACAACCGCCTTCTTTCTGTTTTCTTTACATGGTAGTTTCACAGCTTCAAGTGTATGTGTATGTATGCTTGTCCAGTTATTCGATGATCTAAGTACATTTTAGTATGAAATAGACATTCTTAGACCGTGATTGATAATTAGTTTGTTGAGCGTGATATTCGTAATGGCACGAATCACCAAAGGTTGGTTTTAGGAGAGTTGTCGTTAACGTAATTAGAGGCGGTTTGACGGGAGTTCTGGGTTTGAACCCTCTACATTGCGATTTAATACCATTGTTTTATTTGAAAGTTAATGAACAACTCTGCGTCTGGGTATGGGCCCGTGTGCACGTGAGGAGTGTTAGGCGTGATGTCGTATTAAACTTCAATCCTCTGAGTTGAGAACTTTAGAAGAGTTGGTGGAATTCTTGTGGTATGGAGAACTGGTTTGGTAGGAGGTCACCAGGTTGAGCCACTTTCGCACAATTTAAATACATGTTTATTTGAAAGTCCATAATGGACTCGACTCTCCATGTGCGGGTATGGAATGCGTGTGCGCGTGAGGAGAGATGTTGAGCGTGATATTCGTATTAAGCGATCGCATGGCGTGAGCTTTTAAGAAGAGTTGGTCGTTTAACGTCTTATAAGCTTGATTTGGCGGAGGTTACGGGTTTGAACCCTACCATGCGATATAATCACGTGTTTATTTGGTCAGCAATGGACTCGACTCTCACGTGCTCGGGTGTAGGTACGTGTACGTGAGGGAGGGTGTTGAGCGTGATATTACGTAATGGCCTGATTAACGAACGAGTTTTTAGGAGAGTTGGTCATTAAATAGGTTTAATATCAAAAAATTGATTACACTCGAAAGAAAGTGAAGAATAACATGGTTTTTGACATTAGTGACTACATAGACATTGAGGATAACTATGTTTTGTAGCCTTGAGCTTCTGTCAATTCTCAGTCCTATCTTGAACTTACCGGTAGATGTAAATTTTTCCTTTAGTATAACCAAGAAAACCGCCTTCTGTGCAAGGGAAAAATCAAGGAGGGAATAGTCTAGATGAACTTTAAATAGTGGGGTATTTAATTCATGAATTAACAATGCTCATACATTTTTTTTTGGGTGATTGTCTCAGTAATGTTGTCATTAAAGACTTGACAATCTTGGCTCCTCTTAATGCTCCAAATACTGATGGAATTGACCCAGGTATGCTACTCTCTTTTTTTTCCCTTCCCCTCCCGCATTTCATCGAAGAAGGATTAAAAAAAGGGAAAATTAGTATTCAAATCCTGAACTTGCATGAACTTGCGTTTAAATCGCGAACAAAAGGTTTAACTTTGCGTGTAAATCGTTTTGATCTTTAGGACAATTAAAATGAAAATTGAGGGTATAAAAACAAAATTAAGTGAGGATTGCTGTATTTAAAAACAAACTTTGCGTTGGGTTTAAAATGGAGGATGATTTTATCTTGATTTTCATAAAAGTGAATCAAATTTTCAATCTCTTTCAGCGGTGGTTCAGAGACTCAAGTACCAGTATCTGCATTGAAGACTGTTATATTGAGAGTGGGGATGATCTTGTAGCAGTAAAGAGCGGATGGGATCAGTATGGCATCGCCATGGCTCGTCCAAGCTCAAACATCATAGTGAGGAGAGTTTCCGGGACTACTCCAACATGTTCTGGGGTTGGAATAGGCAGTGAGATGTCAGGTGGAATTTCAAATGTCACCGTGGAGGATTTGCATATTCGAGATTCTGCAGCTGGGGTACGAATAAAGACTGATGAGGGGAGAGGAGGATACGTGGTAAATATTACCATAAATAACATAAGAATGGAGAGAGTAAAGATGCCTATAAGGTTCAGTAGAGGGTCCAATGACCACCCTGATGATGGATGGAACCCGAAAGCCGTCCCCAAAATAAAGGGTATTTTTATAAGTAATGTGGTCAGTCTGAATTCGACGAAAGCCCCACACTTGGAGGGTATTGAGGGTGCACCTTATGAAGGGATATGCATGAAAAATGTTACTTTACTTGGTCTAGCTCCAACAGCAAAATGGCAGTGTGAATTTGTCTCAGGTTTTACAGATGCGGTCTTTCCAGTGTCATGTCCTCAGCTGCAGAGCAATGTTTCTTCATCATGGTGTTTAGACCACCTCGAGCATTTACAAATTGATTACAGTTAACTGAATTTGATCAAGATGATTTACTTGAATCAACATTGGATTATGATTGCTGTGAATTTTGTTTGAGCAAAAAACTCGATATAGTGCCAGTGCTCTTGAGGTTGAAAGCACTTGTAGCCCACTATCACCCCCAAGATTCTGCTGAAGGTGCGATCATCATGAGCGGTTGGACTGGTCAGTGAGGATGATTCGTCGTATGTTAGGTAGGTTCTCTTAACCATGTTCCATCTGTAAATTTGGTCTCTTTTTTGTTTCAAGCATAGGTTGTACTTGTGCAATGACAGGTTCATACACAAAAATTCATGTTTTTTAGAGATTACTGTGATTTGTATACAAATTATTGGGATATATTTATACAGAAAACAAATTCATTTTATGAATGGCGGATGTTCATTCATATTGCCATCTTGGTTCTCAACTGGTCGCAACAGGATTTTGAACTCAAAATCATTTGGTTTTCATATATCTGTTCTTCTCTAACTTGAGCACTGGCAGGAAATCTATAAGGAAATCTGAGAAATTAGGGATGCAATGAGACAGTCCTTACACAATCCCGAACTTGACCGTTAGATTAACCCCTAATCAACCCAATGTGCCTACTAAGGGAATGGTTTGATTTTGTACAAAGTAATCCCCTTAGTTATCAAAGAATGCCTTTATCTAATTACCTTGAATCTTTCTATGCAGGAAAACCGGCTGTTTTTCCCTATTAAAATAGATGCAACTGTAATGGTGATTGAGCATCCCAGTTTCTCAGGTATCTCACTAACAGCTCCTATTAGTTTGTTCATCCTTTTTTAAGTGTTGGGCGAGAGGAGTAGTTCCCTGATCAACCTCGTTAGTTATTGGGAAAAGTAGGTTTCTCTACGTCCATACAAAAATATTTGTACATAAGTAATCAAGAAAGCAAAATAGGGTGGGAGGTTCAGTACATGTTCTCTAAAAATAATTGTGGTTTGGTTTAAAAGTCAAAGATGCTCAAAAAAATCCTCAAACTACCCCTCTGTTATGGTAGTAGATAGAGCAGCTATGGCAATTGTTGTAGTATATTATGATAGTAGATAAACTATTACCATAGCATACTACATTTACTAGCATAATATACTGCAGTTACTATTATAAGTGTTTCATCTACCACCATAACAAAAGGCGGTTTGAGATTTTTTTTTTTGCATTTTTGACTTTTAAATCAAACCAAAACTGCCTCTTTGTTATGGTAGTAAATAGAGTAGTAGCTGTAGTATATTATAGTAGATAAACTACTACTATAACATACTATATCTACTACCATAATATACTGTAATTATCACCATAACCATTCCATTTACTACCATAACAAAGGGCAGTTTGGGATTTTTTTTCTTTTGGCATTTTTGACTTTTAAATCAAATCACAATTATTTTTAGAGAGCATGCACTGATACCTCTCCCTATTTTGTTTTCTTGATAACTTATGTACAAATATTTTTGTTTTCAACACATAAAATAACTATGTGTGATCCAACTAGGGAACCTAAACAACACAGACATGTCTAGACATCCAACCCAGCAATGATAACCTCTGTATACTTGATGATAGAAAAAGAAACCATAGAGAAAGGAGAAGAAATGAAATTGGAGATTCTTAAAGGAAAATTAGATACATGTTGGAGGATAGTAGATGGGGTTGAGATAGAGAGAGAGAGAGAGACAAACAGATTTCCTTTTCACCATTTCCAGAAAACATTGGAACCACACTTGTACTTGTCCTTCCCTTCACACTCCAACGCTAAATCATCAGAAAGGAAAGGCACTTTCTGCACACCCACCAAACAAAAAGAAAATCAATCATACAAGAATAATTATAAAACAACTGGGATAACAAGAGTTGGGACTATAGTAGGGGTTTCTTCACCTTTTGCTTGGCGAGATCCTGGCAGCCAGTGAAGTTCTCAGGGAACTTGCAGGTTCCAAATTCAACGGTGTACGCTCTGGCAAAGTTAGCGCCTGTTGTAGCCAACCTTTTCTTGTCGTTCAACTCCTATTCATGATCCAACCTCAGTATAAGGTATTGTTTACAATTTTGTAGGTGTCAAAAGAAAAGAAAAGAAAAGAAAAGAAAAAGAGAAAAAGAAGAAAAGGGGGAATCTTGGAACAAACCTTGTTAGCTTTGCTCTTCTCCAGGTAGTCTTCAATGACCCCAGCATTGGCGGAGGAGGTGGCGGCAGCAGCAGTGGTGAAAAGGGTAGCAGCCAAGTACACAAGAGCTGCTCTTCTCCCTTCGCTAGCTCCCAATTGTTTGGAAGCAGAAACTCTGGCCTGTTGGGCTCTGATCACAGGCATTTTCAGACCAGCCACAGCTGGGGCCGAAGATGGCGGCATCGATACAAGCTTGGAGTTAAGCTCTGGTGCTGCTCCAGCACCACCGGAGATGGCATAGTTACATGCCAGGACACTAGAGTTTACTGATGCCATTGCTGCAGTTTGGGAGGAGGCAGCTGAGATGCAAAGTCAGGGGAGTAAGCAATGTCTTTTGGGAGGATGGATATTTGATAAGGGGGGCTGATGTGGAAGGAGGAGATATGAATGTAATGCAATGTTGTGGTGGGAGTGTGGATAAGGTGAGATTGCCTCACTTCCCATTGGCATCTTACAAGCTTTTTGTTGTAGGAGAATTTGTGTGGTGGGTTGTGACTCTTGCCATCAAATTATATGTGGTTTCTAATTTCTCTTTTCTTCTCTA
This sequence comes from Tetrastigma voinierianum, assembly GCA_016808115.1. Classification (NCBI taxonomy): domain Eukaryota; kingdom Viridiplantae; phylum Streptophyta; class Magnoliopsida; order Vitales; family Vitaceae; genus Tetrastigma; species Tetrastigma voinierianum. The sequence goes on along the minus strand of JAEQBH010000188.1, from coordinate 427,383 downwards.
CCCCACGTATTTCCATGTGGGCAAAATGACAACTCACCTCCCCTCCATTGGGTCAGATTATCTAATTTTGTTTTTCAATTTATTTTTTATTTTGCTACCGCTAAAAATAATCCAAATTTTGGGAGAGAAAAACATTAAATTTTTTTTTTTTTAACTGCGGATGTTTGGGCAGTTTGTGTGCGTATATCAACTAATCCTACAGGATCTTGAAGTTAACGGTGAGTAAAACCTCTAGTAATCCTAAGGAGACTCAAGGTATAAGGACTATTGAGTTAAATCCCAAGGCTTAAGACAAATTGGACTACTCCTTGGGTTGAAAAACATCAAAAGTTTTAATTAAGTTCATGTAAGAAAAGGGTAGGATTCATGAAGTGAAGGTTGGTTTTAATAAGGTACAACCAGGTATTTATGTATAATAAGCTGAATACCACTTTATTAAACACTATATTAAATCATAACAGTAACTCGATTGGTATTTATGTATAATAAGTAGAATACCACTTATTTAAATCGTAAAAGGTAACTCAGTTGGTATTTATGTGTAATAAGTAGAATACCACTTTATTAAACCTTAAGAGGTAATTTAAATCCCTATCATTACCACTTAATGATAAGCAAAATACCACTTAATTAAGTCTAAAGAGGTAACTCAGTTGATCGAATCCCATCCCCTTAGGATTAGGATCATTGGAGACACGATTGTCAGCCATAAAACTCCATACCATTTACATCAACATGCATTTGACTGTGAAAATAATGTTTTATAAAAGAATTGGAGTTATCATTTAATTAAAAATGAAAAAAAAAAAAAAAAAACCCTAACTCAAGTTACTTTATGAGCTTCACACCTTTGAGTTTTCTTCATGAGCTTCACACCTCTCTGAGTCCTAAAATTAGGGCTCCGCTAAATAAACAAAGGTAAATATACCAATTAACTAGTTAATTTATGGTTAATAAGGCCTAGCTCAAGTCACTAAGAGCTAGGATGGCATTGGGTTGGGAGGGTGTCTAGGGTTCAAGTCTCAGTTGAGATAAAATTGTGAGAAACAAAATACTATAATGTAATGGAAAGTGAATAGATGTCAAGAAACAAAACTAGTTAATTTATTAATATTGTGCAATAATCATAAAATAGGAGATCAACCAATGGAAACCTTGATGTAAATAATAATGTTTCAAGAGCACAAATAAAATAACCCACAAAGATGCACAACGTGGTTTGACCAATTTTGCCTATATCTATGGATGAGAGAAAGTATTACAAAAGATAAAATGACGTAAAATTCGGTTCTCGAAACATTCTATGTTTCCTCATTCCTTGTATTCATATGTTGGACTACGAAATCCCTTGCTCCACCCAATATCTTCATTATTCCTTACAATCTCTACATCGTCGTATAACTTTTACAAGTTCATCCCTCTCATGCCTTTTTTTCTCTCCTGATCTAGAATATTTATAGTGATATACTTACTAAACACTATTCTTTACAAAAAAGATTTTTTACTAATTTGGAATTGAGACACATTCTATCGAGGACATCCTTTGGATTCTATACTAATTAGGGCTGCAACTCAAGCGGGTTGATTGCCAACCCAAGTCAAACCCGAGCATGAAATACTTGAATCCAAATATAACCCAACTCGACTTCCAACCCAATGAACTCAACCCAAGCTCAACGCAAACTTAAGCTATGAAACTCGAGTTAAGCTTGAGTTGATTTTATATTAGTTGGGTTAATCAAGTTTGTAAGGTTTTGAGGGTGGCATCTCATGCCAAAAACAGCGGAAAACAAAAAAAATCTCAACAAAACCCTCCCAAAGATCCCTTAGGGCACCAAATCAGGTTCAAAACCAAAGAGGATGGTGCGGGATTACCTTGTGTTGGTTTCAAAAACCGATCTACTGGTCAGGGCAACGAAGATTGAAGTGAATCAAGTCCTAGGTTCACCTCTAACGGTATCCACACGAAGACGAGAATTGAGAACCTCCAAGGAGACAGAGTTGAAATCAAACTCGGTGGTAGCCAAGTTTGGTCTCAATGAGGGATGAAGAAGAATCTCTCAATCTTCTTCTTCTTCTTGGTTCTTCTCAAGAACAAGAGAGGGAACTCACCACACTCTCAAACAAAGGAGATTAGGCTTTCCTACACCAAACCCATTTTTAGGCTAGGGTTAGGGTTTCTCCCATAACCACATATTTATAGGAGAAGCCCTCCCTATGAAAAGACTAAAAGGCCCTTATTGAAGATGGAATATGCTACATGCATCTCCATGCATGGTAGCATGCTCCCTCATGGCCTTAAGCCCATGAGCAAGCTTTTGACTATCCCATTCTCTAAATGAGTCCTCTTAGTCCCAGGATTCCACTAATCCCGGAGTGATCTAATCCCCAAAGTTAAGTCCCTCATGACTGGATCACATCCAAGTCCGTTTTATATCAAGTCTCCATCTTCCAAATGTGTGACCCCATTAGGTTCCCGGTTATATTGACCACTTTATTCAACCATTGAATCAAGCAAGTCATGAGCGGTATCTAGCAATGTATCGTGACCACGATTGATCGGGTCGATGGTGCGACTACAAACCCTTCCATAAACAATGCCGCGTAGTCGTCCTTTCTGAAATCTATGCCCCACTCGGTTGAGTATATGGACAAAGTGTAGCTCATAGACTAAATTGTCATGTCTAGTCAGTGATATTAGAACTTGTCCTCAGACTCATTACTCATAAGTTATACACTTAAAGACACTCTTCATGACATTTCCACTTTGGCCAGAGATTTCCGAGTAATGATCATGACAAGAGGCCATAGGTATACTCTCCCTTTATTGAGAGTGGTGAATCTTTTATTGGCTACTCAATTACCTTCGAACACCTCAAGCTATACTCGACAATCACCCAAAGAGAGGCTTCCAAGAGGCAACATGGATCGAGGTCAAAATACATAATTAACATCCAAGATATCCTTGAGCACCTCAAGTCTAAGGATAATGCACCATTGCTATGATGAGAGAATCATCTACATTTAAATAGATAATCCATATGATTATCCCATGGAAAATAGCTACTCTTAGCAAGCATCCACATGTCAACTCTAATCATCTACAGTTTATAAGATCCACTACTTGATTCAATCAAGGAGTATGACATGTGATAGTCTATCCGGATCAACAATGTGCAATCTCGTTGATTCTATAACTAGGGATAATTTAGATACTAACTTAATTGCACAAGATAGTAATCTTATTATCATGATCTCATCATGATTTCTTTCATGTTATGTTATGTATCATGGACTTCATTAATTTGATTAAAGATAATATTAATTCAATGTATGAATATCAAATTAGTGAAGAAACATTACATATCAAACAATATGTAGTGCATACAATAAGTGCTAAGGGTGATTGCCTTTAGAGCACTTCTCTAACAAAGTTGACCAGGTTGGGCCAAACTGAGTTAAAAAATTATTGAGTTACAAAACTATTTGACAACTCAATATGAATTAGGAATTGATTAATTTAATAAAATACAAAAAAGTGAAAAAAAGAAGTGCTTAATAGCATTTCGAAATTTATAAAGCATTCAAAGTGAAAAAAAATTAAAAGAATATCACTTTCATTGCTATAAATATTTCAAAGAAAAGAAAAACTCAAATCAACAAAGCTACACTTAAGTCCTATTGACTTAAAAAATTGTTTCAAAACATCATTTTTTTTCCCCATTTTTCTCAACATCCAAACATTTAAATTTACAAAGAAGTCAATTATTGAAAAAGAAAAAGAGATTGTAAGGGTAGCTTTAGGTTTTAATTTGGAGATCGATGAAAATACACGACTATGAGAAATGATTGTTGACTAGACCAGATCCCTCAATAAATAAAATACAAAATGACTTGTGAAGAACAATGATGATAACACAATGGTGATGGAAACAAATGTAGAAATATGTTGGTTTTTAGAAAACCCTTGACAATAGAGAAAAGATAGAGGAGGGCTACAAGCTATAGAGACTTGGAAATTGTTATTCATACATAAAACTGGAATTTGCCTATAATTAAAAGCTGAAAAATAACATAATATCCTAAACTTATGCAACAAAACAACCAAAATAATAAAAACAAAAAAACCAAAAATATCAGATCCTAAAAACTAGGAACTAACAAACTTTGATTGATTGAACAAAACTTATTGATCCTGATGCACAGATTCAACATTCCTCCTTGCATTAGGAGTTGTAGACACCAAGTCTTGCCATGCTTTAGTTAAAACCCTTTTAACCAAAATCTCCATTGCTCCGTACACTAGCATTATATGTCTCTAAAAGTTCTTTCTTCTTCTGAGCACCAGGACAAAGTCTGGCCAATTCAAGAACAATATGTGACAAACCAAACTATTGAACATAAGCTAGATATACTACATTGTCAATTGAACCTTGTCTATACTGTCCGGCTATGTCTTTAAAAGAAGTGTATTTGTCTTCATCAAATTCAAAAGCAACAATAATTTTTTCCATCAGAGACTTGTTTGCACTGTGAACAACTTCTGCATTTAGCAAAGGCTGGATAATTGTAGGCAACTTTTTCTTTTGTGTTGCAGCAACTGAAATCTTTTTATCTACCTAGGATGCCTCATTCGAACATAGCCTTAACAACTTACTCTCTTCATCCTTAATTTTGCCTGCAACATTGTCATATTTATGTTATGGAGAAATATCATTGCTTTGTTGTGGGGTATATAGAGTAGTCAATTGATGATGAATTCCAGAATCCTCACAAAATTGATTGAAGGTTGCAGAGGTATTCTCCTTGCTATTGGTGGCCTGGATCTTGCAGCAACTTTCATTTTCAACTTGAGTCACTAAGAATGCAATTTTCTCCTCCTTAAATGGATTTAGAACAAAACTTTTCTCTTTCATCTCAATTTTGAATAAATCACTACCTGTGACGCCCTAAAACCCAGGGGTCCGTTGACTACCCGTCAACCTGATGAAAATCTATACGTCTCGTATCACAAGACGCATACCTGAGTAAAAATGGCCACTTGGGCCCCTACATCAACACTCATCAAACATATACCCAACTATATTCCAATAGTTCATGAGTTATAACATTTCTCATCAAAAATAACCAACCAACTATCTCACATGGTTCAAGAGTTATAGATTTACTTCCTTTAATAAAATAAGGCTAAAATCGTATAATTCTAATACATCCAAAACACAAAGCCACAAACCCGACTTTCTTCAAAATCGGTCTCAAGAAGAGCCAGTTTTCTCGAGCCCCCATGTGGCCCTCAAAAAAAAATGTTCCGACAGTATGAGCTATCGGCCAGAATGAATCACCCAAACGGTTACCCCATCTGTCATAGAGCATGCGAGGTTCGCAGGCCACACACTAAGTAAATATGTGATCCCACTTGAATGTCTACATGCAATCCCCATGTCTCGAGTCTCACCAATTTCAAGATCGTTGCTTGGGTGTATAGAAAATAATCATTTCAAACAAAACTGTTTGTTTTTAGAAATTTACACTACCGAACGTGTTGGTAAATAAGAGGTGGAGATCATTTCCTTCGGTATGAATAAGCCGAAAGAGAACTTCCCGAACAACTATGGTTCTCATCCGAAAGTGATCCGCCGACTATCCCCAACCCCATTCTTTCAGAAAATCATCCTGCAAATTCCTTTCAAACCATTTTCATTTTTCCAAAAATCCATGTCATGCACACACACCTAGTTTCTAGGGTTACCCTGCAGTATGAAATGCACATTATTTCGAACACAATTTATGCAATCCATGCAAATATATAAAACAGTGATATACACTGAACATGATTAATCCACACAAACATGTTATGCACTCAAAAAGATTATGAACACTATTCACATGAATGCTGAAACCTCGTTACCGCTCACTACAATCACCAACATCGATTCCACTTTCAGAAACCCGACTCTATAGCCATTTCTACTTCATACGCACCACACAATACAATCTATAGCAGCTAAATTATAACATTGACAACTTAAATACTCCCCGTGGGATGTCACTTTAATTGTTTAATGGGTTTCATACTCCAACACTTCTGCTCAAGACTGGGACCTCATCAAATGGCCGCTCAAGGCCTCAAGCCAACTCGAAACATCAACGAAAGCCTCTTAAACTCAAAGAGTAAAACAAGGCGATAAAACCCCTACCTCAATGGAGTTTTCTTGTCGAACTCCAAGAAATCGTACTCACGCTGTCTCGCCACGTAGGAACGACTTTCCTTCTGTTCGAATAAACTGGACGATCTGACAGTTTAATCTAGAGAGAAGCCTTTATTCTCTCTCACTAAAATCAGTAAAACCTAAGCTCAGAAACCGCCCCAGCCACTGCAGATTCTTCCACCTTTTGTTCTTTAATTTGGAGAAGGTCATACTATTTGTTATTTTGTTCTTTCATTAAACTTTCCCTGATAACACTTTATTATCCTTTTATTCTAGATTTCACACGCTATATTTGATCTTCATCGTCACTTCCATCATCTCTACTCACGCAACATTATCATGGTGATACGTTATAAAAGCGCACTTTGTCACATCACATGTCTTACTTCACATCTGGACACTGATGCCCTCGAAAAACGTACCTCGATTGTGTCTGAATTGACTAACTGAGATGCTAATGGGATTTCATAGACGATTCAACGCGAAGTTCATGGTCATCCCAGATCTAAAAATTCTCATTTTAATGAATTACGATTGTTCTTTTCTAATCTAAATTTTTCGCCCCACAACACCATTTGCATCTTTAATTAGACAACAATTATTGTTAAATAGTAATTTATCCTTTTTCAACCAACAACCCACATCAACAAGTTAGAAGTAGATTCATGTCAGCACATTACAACACATCAATGATTAACTTAAAATATGATAAGTTGATAGCAATTATGTACTCTTCCCTTTATAACAATATACTTTACCATCACCCACCTCTAACCTTAAACATGCTCTTGTCAGGTGTCATGTGGTCGAGCAAACCACTATCAATGAGTCAGCTTTGTTAATTCATACTGTGGTGTTGCAGCAGTGAGGATAAAATGGTAATCTTCTTCCTCTTAAACAACTGCTTTTACCTCTTCCTCATCTTGTTGCTCCTTTTTTTTTTTTTTTTTGTAGATTATTGCTTCATGTTCAAGTTGGTCACACATGCAACACTTAGCAAGGTCTTCTCCAACATCTAAATGGAGGATGACCCTTCTTTCCATAGTGGTGGCAAGGTGGATAGGATTTTTTTTTTTTTTTGCATTCTTTCCTTTTGTTGCACTTGGTCTACTTCACAATCATCTTCATGCTTGGCTGTCAATGCTCCTTCATTGTCTTTTCCTCCCTCATTAGTCTTATTTGCTTTGGCGCTCTCATAGCATTAAGTAATTCTTCTAAGGAAATTTTTTATAAATCATTGGTATTTTTCCAAGGTAGTGATGGTACCTTCATATCTTTTCTCAAAATGTATCACTAATTCTTTATACAATTTAGAGTTAGTAAACCTATATCCAAGAAGTCTCACCTTGTTTATGGTACGCAAGAAGTCTATATGTGTAGCTTCCTGAATTGTCTCTGAGTCCTTCATTCTCGAAGTTTGAATTCCTTTATCAAGTTTAAATTTGCATCCTTAATTCCTTTTCTCATCTCCAATACTCTTCCTTTCGTGTAGTCCCAAATGCTTTAGTAGATTTATAGACATACTCAGTGAAAATTACAGAGACTGTTAAAGACATGCCTTCGGCTTTTATTTTCTTGTTATTTTCTTCTTTTGTGCCTTGATTTGAAAGCTTGTATAGGGGTTTCCTGTGAGAGGCGCAGAACTTCATAATCTTCTTCAACTCTTCCCTATAGATCCAATAAGCCTGTGTAAATTTCCCATATTTGACCGCCTAGATCGAGAAGAATGATGAGTGGCCGGAGAGACAAAATCTACGAAAATTGGTTTCTGCCTCCATTTATTGACTTCACTCAAACTGACTTTGGAATAGACTCACATATCCCTTAAGAATGATGCTCTAATACCAATTGTTGGTTTTTAGAAAACCCTTTGACAATAGAGAAGAGACAAAGGAGAACTACAAGCTATAGAAGATTGGAAAATCATTATTCATACGTAAAACTAGAATTTGCCTACAATTAAAAGCTAAAAAATAACATAATATCCTAAACTTATGCAACAAAAAAACCAAAATAATAAAAACAAAATAACCAAAAATATCAGATCCTACAAACTAGGAACTAACAAACATTGACTAATTGCCAAAATCACAGATTCTAATGCACTAATTCAACAAAATGAAAGGCCAAAGGTGATGACTTGTAAACAAGAAATGCCTAAATGGTAAAATGTTTTTTTAGGGGCTACTTAATATATATAGAGAGAGAGAGAGAGAGAGGCAGATACATATATATATATATATATATATGATATATATATATATATATATATCTGATTTAGAGCTCTAAGTTACTCTGGGGTTATATTTGATCAAAGCCCAACCCGAATTTAAATGGGGTTGATAAAATCGAATCCAAATTAATGTACTATAGTGCGAAAACAGTTCCTCCCTAAACATTCGTTTGACTCAAGTTGGTTGCTAATCGGTCCAAGTTACAACCTTAATACTAATTAATAATTTGAGACACATTCTAACAAGGACATCCTTCATATGTGCAACAATGATATGCTCTCATTTAATAAAAAAAAAAAAAAAAAAGGTTAGCTCAATAACAAGCATCAAAATTGACTTCACGAGAAATCATTGGCAACCAACAATTAATTTTACAAATTCCTTCTTCTTAAAGATCATGGAAGGAGGCTCATAGAAATATTTTTGAAGTTTAGCAATTCATCCATGTTATTAAAATCAAGAAAAACAAGAAAATTGCAGAATATGGAGATAATCAAGAAAATTACATGCCAGAATGAAACGGCAGAAAAAAATTTAAATTGGATTTTATTACCTATAGGCATCTAAGGATAAGATTAAAAGGCGAAGATTATTCAGCGGAAAAAAAAAGTTTTAAAAATTAAAATAAGAAACATGTGAGTTTCCCACAAAAAAAAAAGGGGATACCATTGCAATTGAGAAAGGTAGATCTGGCATTCTTCAGTCACAATCATGGGCTTTGAAGTAATACAAGGCCAAAAGGGTTCATATGCTTTAACAACCGATAGTTTTTAGAAGGCGCAAGACACTTTAAGGCGCAAAGTCCTTTTAGAGCTTTAAGGCGTAAAGCGCATCTAAGACGCTGGTTTTTGTGATTTGAAATGTGACCTTAAATGTACATCAATTTTACAAAATATGATTATATTAATAAAAAAATTAAAGATTCCTAATATTTAAAGAAAATTTCAATGGAAAACAGTGAAATTATATAAATTTACCACATAATTTAAAATTTAAGAATAAAAGTGAGCTAGTGTGAAACAGGCTTGTAAGCCTTCAATAAGGCATTATAACTAGAAAGTGGTAGTGCCTTGAGCTTTGAAGCGACTTATAAAACTATGATTCAACCACAAAATTTCAGTCTGATCATCCATTCCCCAGTTGTATCAGACAAAGCAGGAGACTGTCACCACATACCCTTCATTTTCAGATGCAGAAGCAGAAGCTAATTACAAGAACATGATGGGAAGAAGCATCATCTCTTGTACCATATTTGCAGCCCTAGGATTACTCAGATGAGAGGTGCTCCAAAGCTTCAAGGGGAAAGGGCCACACCTTATTTTCCAAGCACAGTTACTAAAACTAGCTCCTTCTACTCTGTAATTGTAACTTTTCTGATTTTGTTTAATGTGTTAATATCACGTTTTAATATATTTCACGCTAAGTACTTCATACCCGCACATGGAAAGTCATAAATCAAATAGAGTCCTCCATGAACTTTTCAACTCACAATGATAACAAAATTACAAAAGAGTATTTGGCTCTGAACTCATGACTCACAAAATGCTCTTCGATACCTACGTTAAAACAACCAATGATATGAATATCATGCCTTAGCTAGCCTTAAGTACTGAGGAGAACTTACTGATGGTGCTGAATCTCCTTAGTTAGAGCTCACTTCAATTAGCTCCAGAGAACCAAATGACAAAGCAAACTCCACCTCGAAGGAGGAGACTCATCTTTCCATAGGCCATAGCCATGAGCAATACGAAAATATCGCTTCGACTCCGATATATCTAAGATTGATTTTTACTTGATATATCTGGATATATCTAGATATATCACTGGATATTTTTACATGAATATCGTATATATCGGAAATAAAAATTGGTTTTGTGATCAATTAAGTAAACCGCTTTGATCAAACTACGTAGATTTCAACCGCCATTTGCAACATATCTCCGATATATCCTCTATATCCTGCATTCTCACGATATCCCGGCGATATTGATAGATTTTGATCAAAAATTAAACTAATGATTTTACAGTTGGCTTCGTACCGGAGTATTCTTACCATATCACCCAAAACCGGTTATATCGACGATATATCTGGCCATCGCCATATCGTATTTTAAATGATCATCGATATCGATATATCGAAGATATATCAATTTCGACAGATTCTGATATTTTCATCCCTACCATGGGTGTTTGCTTGTGGTTGAAGTACGGCATGATGATGGGAAGGCAATCTTTGTATCTCAAGCTTAGTAGACATCATTGATAATTTCTGTGAGTTGAATGATGATGTAGATAAAGATAGCGGCTAAGGTGTCCCTTTACAGATGCCACTTTCCTTTCTCTGATTCATTACAATAGTATATGAATCTGATCCTGTCTCGTTGCTTGCCTTCAGAAAGCAAACATGTTAAAATTTTCTTCAGTTGAGAGCATGCACCAATCCTCATCAGAGTTCGTGAATCTCAGCCTGAAAAAGTCATGTGCGGTTTATTCTATCCTTCCAAGTGTAGGCAAACAGGAGCACTGGCTTCAAATGCCTCAATAAACCAACCATATTTCTACTGTCCGGCATAAAAAATAAATAAATAAATAACAGATGGATGAATAAGACCTTGGAACATAAGGTTTTCGATGACTCTTAGCAAACAAACAACTTTCACATTTAAGTTTCAAAGGATTCACATTCTTAAATAGCAAAGGAAACAAACGTTTTAGATAAATAAAACTAGGGTGGGCCAATTTATAATGTCAAACCTTTATTTGTTCATAAGCAAATACAAAAACATTATTACTAAATCTTATAATGAAAATTAGTGAATTTATTCAAATAGTAAAGGCCATTGGATCATTCTAGCTCCTGCTTTCTAATCAGTCATCCTTGAATTCCCTGTCCTAAAAACACAATGAGATTCATTGAAAATAGTTGAAATAATTTAGAATCTTTTGTTAGTTTATTTAACTGATAAAAGATTACAAGCCAATTTTAAAACATGTGAAGGATATAATTATGTTTGATTTTTTTTGAATCTGTATTAAACCTTTTCCAACAACAGAAGAGAAACCCCCATCTGCAACTTTTTGATCTTTTTATTTCCACAACATGGTGTATATGATTGGAAGAGTTTAGATGAATTTGTCATATGGTCTGAGGCTCTAGAATCTATGATCTTTGGAGCATAAAAAATTGACGAATTAGACAAAAAATAATTGAATAGAGCCTTAGATCGAATACTTGTACTAGCCATTGAAGCATTAGGAAAGTTAGATGAGGTAGAACTGGATTTCAGTAGCATACAAAGATGCTCCATTTGTTCTTTGGTGAAAGTACCAACACCACATTTCTTCTGCCCTCCTCCCTTCTAACCTCTGAAAACACCTCACCAATTGAAGGAAGAGGTTGTCTCCCAATAATTCTCCCTCTAACTTCATCAAATTCAATGTTCAGCCCTACCATAAATTTAAAGATTCGGTTCTTCAACAATTTTCTTATGATTATGGAAATCCTCTGTTGATTCTACCTGAGAAAAGGAGGATCTAAATCCGCTATATTCGCTTAAGTAATTGAATATTTTGTGATACATCTTCCTTGATGTAGATCTCAATCTTGGTCAACTCTAGTAATTAGACATTTTCTCAAAATCAGAGTACATCTTATTGATGTGTTTTCTCACAACTTTGTGTCGTTTGACAAAGTATGGATAGTTGGAACTGATATCACACTCTATTGAGTTTATGCCACGCTTCATCACCGTGGAGCTTTAGCGCTCTATGTTATAAGCAAGATCCGTGCTTTTTTTCAGAGCCTTTGTTTCACCAGTTAAATACCGATTTAAGCCACGGCCTCGTATATCGGGGATTAAGTTTAATCATCGAAATTATCTCATTCAGCCAATTAGTAATATGAATTGAGTGAGAATCAACCCTAGGTTTCAAGGATTCCATTATGTTTTGGGATGAAGAGGCAATATTTAGAGGATTAATGGTAGAGTCTGATGGTATTTCACCATGATGAAGGGACTGGGGACAATGTAAAAGATGGCAGAGAAGAAACAAAGAAAAAAAAAAGGCAAAACTGCTCGACGTCATATAATCATGTGATATTCATATCCTTATTTATTCCTCTCAGATATTCTAGAGATCCATCCTAGCTGGCCATTCCCTAATATTCTGTGAATATCCCTCGCTTATCTCCACTGTATATATATAAGTGTCTCTATACTATGTAATATCACTCACCCATTTATTTTCAATAAAGGTGTCATCTATTTTCTTATATTTCTTCACAGATGCCATCAACTTGAAAAATAATGATGGTGGAATGGAATACTTTTACTTGATCAAAAATATAGAATATATACAACAAGCTCCTCATATTAGGAAACTGGAACACAATGAATATCCTATGATCCTGGAATAAGAATATTATATACCAAATCTCCTCCCTTAAGGTTAGCATATACAGTTACAGCTTATACAGAATTTAATCTCCCTAATTTATATATGATTTTATCACTCAATATTCTATTTCCCAAAATACAGATTTTTCCCACTGTTCATAAGACATGGTACAGACTTAGTTTCCACCTTACCTCCCTTGATGTGGGGGTTAAGCTGGTACATGAAGACATGTATGGATCCAGAAGGCAAGAGCTTATAACATTGTTAAAACAATCAACTCTCCTAAAAGCTCAAGCTTGTAAGATTTAGGTTTGCTATGAATATCATGCCTTTAACAAACACAAATCTTTAGGAGGACTGAATGAATTTTCAAGAATCAACATAAAACCGTCATGCCCATACCTTTGTGTACAGCATATGAAGATGGCCATGTATGGCCGGCCACTGCAAAGGTGAAGACTGAAGGTGCCATCTGGGGTGCGTTTCCAAGTGGTGGAGGTGTGGGGGAGCATGGTCATCTACCTTCTGATTCCAAGGGCTCCAGAATATGGACTCTACTGTTGCTCAACTCCTTGATTAGGTAGCCTCTATATTAAAGAATCCCCATATCACCATCAGTTGCCTTTCTCCTGTCGAAAAACATCCTCAGCCTTAATTCTAAGAATAATTGTAATACTGACAACTAGCTTTCTGCACTACTCATTATGGCTGAGCTGTATAAGCAGTACAAACCTTAGTAGGTGGTGAACTTCCTATTCAGTACACACTCAGTCTTCAACTCGCCCATGAGAGCCCTTAATTACCTAACTCTCTCCTCTTAGGAGCAGCAGCAACTGTCTAAAAACCCATCTCCTGGCCTTAGGAAGGCAAGCAAAGCACAAATGATTGCATGAGTATTTCCAGCTTCTTCATCACTATAGTTTGTGGATAAGCCAAAGAGATGGCCTGACATCCCACTTTGGAATTTTGGTAAGCCTTAAGAACATGGGCTGTGTTGCAAGCCACCAGTTTTGTCCACAACTCTAAACCATGAATACAGTGAATTCATTGCTTTTGCAAACCTCTGGAGCGAAAGGGACTATCATGATGTTGCTGATAAGAACGAAAAGGGAACTAAGCTTTGAGTGACAGAAAGAAACTCCCCATTTTCCATTTGAACCTAGTATCTCTAGGAGCCATGAAGCCAGTTCAAATTCTGGGTGCCAGGGTGATGTTCTTGAAAGATCCATCTGCTTAGGAATTACAAGATTGAACACTTTCTTTCCAGTTCATAATGTTCTTGACTTCAAAATTGCTGGTGCAGAAATTTTCCCATCAACATCCTTCCACCATACTAAGATATTCATAAAAACATCCTTCTCAATGAAGGTATATCCCCTTAGTGATCTTGTGGCAACCCAAAAGTGTATTCTGGACTATAGCACAACTGGTTGATTTGATTGAAATGACACAATGAATGTAAGGACCATCATCAGCTACAAACCTCTGTTCTGGTTTCAAATGACTGAGAGAACATGCATATTCATTTCATCATCAGACCCCAATTCGGCATTTGTACTAGTTCCATTGTGAATAGCATTGCCAACAACAAAACTCTTCCTAGTAACTGTATTGAATTTGAGCCCCATCTTCAATCTCCTCTTCATTCGTTTCACAAACCATCCTCAAGCTGCTCATGTACTCCCTCAAAACTAGCAAGGCCAGGCATGCATTACCAAAGCATGGACACCACCCACTTATTTACCCACCGGAGCAGAAATCTTCCTGAGAACACCATGAATAAGTTTTTGATGACAGCACTGGAGTGACTTGTCATCATAAGTTCAAAACCCTTACGGTCCACAGTCTCAATCTTGTCAAATCAGAGTTGAAGTCTTCAACATTTTCAGAAATATTATCACCAGTGTGGAACTGAATAATGATAATGATTCATGAATATCCTTCTCTCTAGTGAGTTTCGTGAATAATGAAAACTGAATACCCTTCCCTCTGATAGAAAACAAACCCACTCCACTAGGAATCACATACTTCTCCAGCACCCACCCCTAGCTCCCTTCACTGTCAGCCGTGTTGACATTGTTGTCGCTACCAAAGCTCCAACCTCATGTTTTCACCTGGTACAGAGTTTGAAAGAAAGACATTGACAGCAACTGAGTACGACTTGAAGTAAAATGAGCACAGAAACAAGCAAACAACCAGCATACATAAACCCATTTCATCTTTGTATCAATAGGTTTAAAGATCAGTGGAGCAGCTAGAGAATCCAAAACAAATACTGAAGAACGGTAACAGAAGAACAGTGCAGTGTCTAGTCCTCTATCAACCAGAATCAATAGGAAAGAATGAAGAACAATGATAAACAGAAATGAACTAGAAATTCAAAGCACCCATACCTGAAAAACTCCACTCAAGGCGAAATTTTCTCTGTTTACCATTCACTGCTTCTATGCAAAACCTAGTCTTCCTCAAACACCTCCTCTCTTGCCATATCCAAGACTCCCTCCCTCATAATCAACTCCAAACCCCAAAAACCAGAGAGTATCCCTGCACCAACTTAACCCTCAAAATGTGTCCCTCTGCCAACCAACAGTCTTCTTCCCACCTTCCAACTCACCTGCAAAGAAAATGAAAAAGCACCCTGTTGCCCCTCACTGGCTGGCTCAGTACATGAGCGCCTACAGAAGTATGTCTAGAACCAATCTATAGCATTTCCCATGATTATATTTCTCTCTTGTAGGAAAAGAAAAAAGAAAAAGAAAGAAAAACTCACGATCAAAAAATAAAATTTTTGAAAATAATACATGTCTATTACAAAAATCTCTTCCCAAGCAATCTGCTGAGAAACAGAATCTATTTACAATGTTCCAATTATTACTGCTGTAATTGGTCTATACATGCTTCTCATATGTCAATTTACAAAACATGGAGATCATATGGTCATCAATATCAAAGTAGATTTTCTCCATAATGTTTCTTCCTGACAAGATTTATGCATGAGGCCTAAAAAACCAAATAATGTAACTGAGCCTGAGGACTTTAGGAACAAAAAACCGATGGAAGTACCCAAGACCATCATATTAATGGCAGAGGCATCCATCTACCTTCCATGGAAAAGTCTCTTTGACATTTGACAAAGAAAAAGAGGCGTAGGAAGCTAAAACATCAAAATGAATCCTTCATCTCTTCAATGGAATGTTTAGCTGCAGCTGTTCCCAGATACATAAACCATGCACCAAAATACAAGTTTGGTGCTAAGGTCTTGCACACTCATCCTTGATAGATGGAACATATTCCAAGTTTCTGGAAAACTTAAGATCACCAGGAACTCAATTGGATACCCAGAGAAAGTATCTGAATAAAGAGCAGAAATCTAGTTTGCATAGGTTAAAACTGTTCATTAAGGAAAAGCAAAATCTACCAACCTATTCAACTACCTCAGCCGTGACAATCTTTTCCGCTTCCGATTCTTTTTGCGTGCAGCAGAATCCAGGGGTTTACTCTTGGAAGTAAAGGGAAGTGATAGGGTAGATGATGGTTTGCCAACAAATGTTCTACCTTTCTTGGAAACCCATTTCAGAGGTAGATTATTTACTACACTGCCAATGTCATTGGCACTGTTCAGTTCAACAAGCTTTTGAATTTGATCAAGCATCTGGTGTGTCCAGGCCACCGCCTGATCCAATGCAACTGAATCATCCACTGGTTTTCTCCACAGATTCATTAAGATTTCTCTGAATGACTGAAATGACATGGAAGACTGATATGCTTGATGATTTTTGCAGATCATATTGACCTTGATGACATGCTTGCAGAGGTTTCCCTGCATTGCCCATTCACAGTCACAAAAAGCAAATTCTGATCCAGGATTCCACACTAGATGTGTTAGATTGCTATCCTTTTGACTTAAAACCTTGGCAAAAAGATGGTTATTATCCTCCAAGGTAACAGAAGTATCAGGAATTTGCAGTGCTCGGTGCCAAGATGTAGAAGCAATATATTCTTCCTTAACATTCTGAAAGGAATCACTTTCATCTGCATAGCGATCAAGCCAGTAGCTTGAGTGCAGCTCAGTTGTTAGCTTATGCACTAACCAATCAACCCTCTGGAGAGCACCAAGATGTGAATCATCATATAGTTTAACTTTCAGCTTCACATGATATGCTTCTATGGCACCTGATGCCTCCTGGCTTGCAAGAGGAAGTGTTTTCATCATATCAATCCACATTTCTGCAACAGATATGACACTAATTTTGAGATGACAACATTGAGGCAGCTAAACACAATATGCAGAGGCAAGTGCAGGTGGATGTATGCATGTGCAAAAGATAGGTGTATGTGTGCATGCGGGCATGCGGGCAAGTATGTGTGACTGAGAGAGCAAGTCATCTAACCTATCTTAGGCATCCATGATGCCTTGAAATACTCTATGAAGGAAGTTTGATCAACAAAATCCTGGGTGAATTCTTCCAAGGCAACCTGAGAATCCACTCCACTCCAAATACTGTAGACAATTTTTCCCAGCCGTTTAAACATCTCCCTCTGAACTTCAACATTGATGCTTCTCTTGATGATATTCCGTAGCCATGATCTACGGACACGCCAGAGGGAAAATAGCACAGGGCAGCAAAATACATCCCTGAAATACAGGTCGATCTGAACAAATTAAACACACATGATATCACATAATATAAATAAATTAAATTAAACTAAAGAGCAAGAGCATCCTGCCTTATGGAATCAATCTCTGCTGCTGCATCATCGATCAAAAACCCATTGACCTTCCACCCAATGTCAATGCCATGAGCACGAACAAGAAGAGCTTTCATCCATTTAGACACATCTGGCTTAGCAAAGCTACGGGTAATAATCCATGCAACAGGGAGTGCATGTTGTCTAGAATCAAACACAAGAAGCGTGCACAAAGGGTACTGCCATCCAAAATCAATCATAGCATATAAATATCCTGTTAGTATTGAATGACTAGAAAAAAAGAGCATAATGGGACAATTACCTTGAGCCTTTTTATTCCAAACGTAGAATCAACTGCCATAATACTGCGATGGCCAAATCGAATCATTTGTTGCAACTGCCATTCTGTTTGAATTCCCAAAATGAAAGGATCTGCTTCTGAAGAATCCTGATAAAAGAATATGGATTTCTTATTGCGTTCAACCCACATACGAATGCTAGCTTGGTCATCTAGATCCAACTCATGGGTAGAGCGTTTGATAATCATCCCTAGTTTGTGAACATATTGGGAAGCAAGGCTATTAACTTTGGCATTTGAGCCACAGTACCGTTGAATCCCTTCAATGTGTTTCTCTAACACATTTTCTTCAGGAATGCCAAGATAGATCATAGACATTGTTTGCTGCTGAATTTCACTACAAATATATGGAATTTTCTTGGCACCAGGACCAATTGCATCTCTATCAAGCGGGCCATGGCAGACAAAACCAGATTTGTTCACATGACGCCTATCATTATATACAAGAAGTGCAAGTGACGGACGGGCATATAGGCGTTTCACTACAAAGTGGCATGTACAGCCCCGCATAGATTGAGGTCTAGCAGCACGATTTCTTGTGTTAAGTCTATATCTCCTGCTTGGCAATATACCCCCACCTTCCCCATAGTTCTCGGGACCAAATGAACACCAATATCTTCACCACACACACACACACATAAAAAAATAAAAAATAATCAGCACAATAATTTAAATTATGGTTTAAAGAGCACTTTATGACAACATAAACAAAATAATTTATATGACTCAATCATCCTACAACAAATATCTAAGCCTATGGTCAAGCGTCAACCTTGATCATTCACCACTCATGGAACAATATCAGAAATAAACTAGAAAGTCTAATTGGGAAGTACTTCAAATTGTGCAATTGTCCAAGCAAGGATTTAAGCCCTGGCCTTGAATCTCAAAACATGACTGAAGTTTGATGGTAACAATAATAATTTCTATTAGCACTAAGGCAATATTAATAAGAGTACATATTGTCGAAAATTTTGAATCAGCAAAGTCAAAACAAAATATTGAGTTTACCATAAAATCAAGTTGCTCAGAACTTTATTGCGGTTTTCAGACATATATAGAGCTTATTCAAATTGGATACAGTTGTTCTAAACATAATGTAATGCTCTCTCAAAACTATACGATGTCTGCATACAAACACAAAGCTACAAGGATATCAAGGTCAACAAATACTCTGAAAACTTACAGCCTATATTCCAAATATTCATCATTTTTGCACTCCTTTAGGCTGCCTTTAGATCGTTTTCTTCCCCTCTCAATATGAAACCGTGTTGGACATTCAACATTAGAGCATTCTCCAATTATAAATGCATCAACTCGTGCATAAGGGATAAGAGCTACATCATCATGGTGCTCAGGATTTCCAAACTTGATCCAATTCAGATCAGCAGAAGAGAACTCTTCCTCTTTTGGATCTTGCACTGGAATGTCAAGGATGGATTCAATTATGTCCATCTTCTGAGGAATCCCAAACTGCTGCTCAAGATTTAACTTAACACCAACTACTGCAAAAACAATCATAAGAAATACCATGTTCATATCAAATGAATAAAGATAGAAATAAAAGGCAGATGCAGCACACAATCTAAAAAAAAGCTAAATTGAATCATTCACTTATTTTCATTATTTTTTGATAAGTCATTCACTTCTTTTCATTATAATCTACGCCTGTGGAAAAGATCAATTATTTCTTGGTGAGATAAAGAGATATTTCATAGAAAATTTATTTATTTATTTATATATATATATAAAAATATAATATATATAATTGAGAATTGAGCCCTTGAGGCCTAGCTCAAGCAGTAAAGGGTTGGAGTGGGGATAAGGGAGGTCCCAGGTTCAAGTTCCAAAGTGGACAAAAAAAAGAAAAAAAATTATTTACCTATCAAAAAAATAATAATTGAGAATTGAGAAACCTTCCAGGGCCAAACCCTTAGGATTCTCCATAGAGACCCAAAACTTAGTGTGTTGAGAACCAAGTAAATTTAGGGAATCATCAATGGCAAGATTTGAACTCAAGACCATGTGCCTCTTACTGGGACCACACTTCCCAACATTCACAGAGAAAAGCTATGTAACAAGACCAGATCCACAATCACATGGAGTAAAAATCAGGAATCCACCTCTCGTTGAACCCAGACACCAAGAGGCATACATCATGATTCTTGAACATGACCTATCATGTGGAATTTGCAGAATGCTGAAACAGTATTATGCCTTATTGACCCTTGAACATGCTTTTAAGACATTCAAGATATGTCAAATACTCCTTCTGAAGTCTAGGCATAAGGTACAGATCAAAGCAAGGTGAGACACAAGCCAATGTACAAATTCAGTTTTATATAATTTAAGCGAGATAATTCATAAATAGAAGACCATAACCCAAAAATCCCAAAAAATTTCTTCAAGCTTAATAAAAAAAAATGTAGAAGAAAATAAATCTACATCTATATTTATATGTCAAGTTTGTAGACTTCTTTCCTTCCTAAAGTATCCTCATTATATCACTTAATTTCTGCAATACTCTACGCCTTTAATATTTAACTATGATAATACAACTTCATTTTCAATATCATCAAAATTCACTAGTTTATTTATTATTGGTTGCAATGGATAAAATTAAATTCATTTTACGTATTTTTGCACTTTAAAATTCTTTCTTTTCTTCTTTTATTGGAGTTTTTATCCTTGTTTTGATGCTCTCCCTATTTTCCCAAAGCTCTTTCAATTCTACAAAGATTTATTGGCAACATGGTAGGTACCATTTACGTTGAATAGTAAAATTAATGAATGTCCAATCAAACCAACTATGTTTATACATAAATGTATAAGATAATGCTCTCAGGTAGTTTATCTGAAGATAATTTTCTCAGGTAAACCAATGAACCTTGTGGCCAGTCCCTTCCAACACTCCTGCGGCCCAACCGTTGAAGTTTGACCCTATCTGCCACAATCAGCATTGAGTAATCCAAGGTACTCAATCAGTGGCATGAATAAAATCCAGGGCAGTGTGCTTCTAACACACATTGTAGCATTTTCCCTGACCAATTGGGCACACTATCAAGTTCCCAAGTAGTTAATTTTATTAAAATTCTAATCCTATTAGTAGTCCAAAGAAATAAAAAATTTCAGTAATAGTGTCAACAAGTTAACAGCGTTCAAAGAGAAATCCTAGTGTTCTCTTTTGCCTGCAAAAAAATAGAGCAACAAAAGAAAACAAAATTTCCATTCCTATGTTACCTCTCATCCTTTGTTTCAAATAAATAAATAAATAAGTGAATGTGCATAGTAGGAGTTGGCATTTTTCTGTAATATTCCCGTTGTTAAATTTAAATTTCTAGATTTGGGGAAAATTAGTATTGTAATCCTGAACTTCTTCATGACTTTTATATTTAAATCATGAATGTACTTGTTTTTAAATATAAAGTAAATTTCGCTGAATTTACACCTTAATACTAATATTCCCTTAAAATTTTAATTACTTTCTCATATTTTCTCTAAAACAAACTTAATTTCACACAAGAAAAAAGCGTTCCCAAATAGCAAAGACCATCAATCCAACAAAAAAAATCGTTTAGCTTTCCAGATCTAGTACAATCCCGTAGGACGGTTGAAAGAGGAACCCTAGAATTCAAACCTTCCAGCAAGAGCATTCACGAATTATAAAGCCCTCAGAATGAAATCCAGCTCTATGTTTGATTACCGAATGAAGAAAAATAAAAGAAAAACAACACCTTAGTTCCTATATCTATATTCTATCTCATTTTCTTAGCTGCCAAAAATCCAAACAAGCAAAATAAGAAAACAAACAAATAAATAACTCAAAATCAACCAAGCGAAGAATTAACAGAAGCCATAGGTGCTCTGTCATTTTCTGTATTCTGAAGCCACGGATAGTGAAAAAACTACGATTCAAGATTCTCTCACTTTCTCACTAATTTTTTTGATCAATAACTTTCTCACTATTTTTCTCAGCATCCAAACGACTGGAAGCAAGTAATCCAAACTACCGTACATAACGAGAAAGCTTCAACTGAGAAATGGGAATAGAGATTGGAGCAGTACCTTCAGCTGAGAAAGCTTACGGAGAAGATGAACGCTTCTGCGCAAGCAGTGACCGTGGCTTCTTCTTCTGCCGCAAAGACAATCCCTAAAGCGGTGTACAGAGTGAGTTTAGCACTGCCTAGATGATGATAGGCTTACATTGGGCCGGCCCAATTTTTTTATCTATTGGGCTTGGACCGGATCTCTAGTCCAAATAAGTGGTGCGATCCAAGATTGAAGATTTCGGGAAATTTCGCCGAAATTTCCCGGCATTCGTGTTTTCGCAGCATGAAACTTTAGTAGAAATTCCGATAAGAGACATCTCCGTGAAGTTCCACAAATTTCTCCGAACTGGCACCAAAATTTCGGAAATAGGAGAAATTTCGTTGATACACTTACCTAGGGAGTTTTAGAAAATAATATAAAATGTTAAAATAAATCTAAAAAAAAAACATGTTTTGAAAAATAATCCAAATTTTAGTGTAGTTTTCTCCGCGTAGGCTTTTTAAGTATGATGAAAACCCAAATAAAAATTAATATTCTTTAAGAGACACTTTTAATATAAATTCAAGTAAAATATAAGGTTTTCAAAATTTTAGAAAGTGTCTCCTAAAAAACACTTTTAACGTGACAAAAAATACATTAGATTTATGATTATTTTTCAATATTTTGTATTGAAGAATTTTTATTATTGTTTGGACAAAGCCCCACTTACTTGGTATGGATATTTTGTGAAATTTCGCCGATACTCGGTTTGCCCTCGTTGCTTTAAAACTGTCCAAAAAAACTTGGTAGGATTTTTCGTTCCAATAATTAAGGTACGGATTAGAGGTTTTCTACCTTAGTAACACTAAACTACTGGTATTTCATCAAAATATGGATGTTTGATATATAAATTTATTCTTCCATCAAAACAACTTGAAAATATTTATTATACTTTCAATTTCATTTCTAAATTTTTTTTTTATATTTTTTCTTTTTTGATTAATTTTTTACTCACTAAAATATTAAAGGATCGGATTTGATTGCTTTTGTTATAACTTATGTCTTTTTTTGAAAACAAAGTATTAAGATAAGATCACTTGTAAAATTATATATATATATATGAACAATATACCTAATATGTATTGTAATAAAAAAATCATACCCTCATTTTCTCTTTTTTATTTTTCTTTTTGTGTTTCAATAGAATTTCTTTTTCCCTTTAAATAAGTAGGGTAATTTTTTCAACGCTGCATCCATCGGTAACCTTAATCCAAGGTTATCGGGGCTCACTGCTCACCTGCTCACCATACCCAACTGCTGAACCTACATCGAATAAACATATTATTTATATTTTTATTTAAATTTTAAAATATATAATTAGTATTTATTTCTATGATATTATTACTTTGTATAAATAAAGTATTTTAAATTTATTTTAGAAATATATAATGTTTATATATGAAAACATATTAAAAATGGAAGAACTATTATATAAATATATACTTAATAGTAGACATATAATTTTTGTTACTTATCTAAAATAACTACAATAAGATGGGTGGAAGTAGCTTTTGGTAATCCTCCTTTCCATATTCAAACTAATGTTCACATTATTTAATTAATTTTTTTTTAGTTACAAGTCGTTAACCCTACAAAGAGCTTTCTAATCCTAAGGTGCAAACCACAGTTTCAATGTAAAAAAGATCAAATGTTTATTTTGAACTTTAAAAAATAAAATTGCGGGCGGAAGGAACCTACGGCTCACCGAGAACCCATTGATTCATCCAGCTTCACGGTCCACCGCCTGCCGCGCTTCAGTTTTGCCTAATGCAAAAATATATTTTTTGATCAACCGCACTGGGCAGGTCGTCAACTGGTTGAATTTGTCAATTGTGACTCATTCCTGGCCCGGCTTTCAAAACATTGATTTTTTTTTGACATCATTTTGGACTTAAAATTAATATTTTATATTCTTTCAGGCCATTTTTTTCCTGAATAAAGGTTATTTCATAAATTTGAAGTTGATTTGTTTTTCTTTATTTTAGTCATCGCTCTGCATGACGTATATTAATAGAAACCTTTAAAATTCGTAATTTTCTAAAAGTTTGCAACAGTACTTCGATCAAAATCCCACTTTCTAGATCTTGAATACGAAACGGACAATCGCTGAGATCGCCCTCACAACTAGCTACCACGCCAAATTTCATTGAATTCTAGATGTCACTCACTCTTTTCGATGCTGACTGAAGATAAACATGGACACTGGGCTACATAGAGTCTCCAAGGGGAGCATATCTAACAAACTCAGGGAAACAGTCAAGATCATAAGTGGCCATGGGTGGATGATGCATACTAATGGTCGATTGAAAATCCCATGGGACATATGATACAAATCCAAGCCAACTACAATATGTGGTCATGAGGGGGTATGAGGAGGATGTACCCTTCTGACCCAAGTCCCAACTTATGGCAGGCAGCAGAGAGAAAGAACAGAGCTTATAGAGAGGAGGTCCACCTTCAAATTTCTGATCGGAATCGACGGTTCCCATGGAGAAGAAGAGGCAAAAGTTGGTCCCCACTCCGCAAGAGTTACACGAGTAATAATATCAAGTGGTAGCCAACAACTGGAGGTAGGGGTTTTCCTACTGTTTTATTCTGCTATGAGCCATTTTAATGGATAGGAGAGATATCTGAGGCCTAGATGGTCGTGTTTTCACCCAAAAGATTCTGAGTTCGGAGTTTTAATAAATCCTTTAGAGTGGTCAACAAATTCCAACCGACCGCGGATCATGGTGTGGCCTGTGTAAATGATGTTATTGCTTGATTGAATAAATATGTTATGTTAATTGTTGCGGGTGAATGAATAAATAATGATGATTGTGGATAAATCGTTAAGATACGATGTTTAATATATTAAGATAACTGCCGTGAACGACATATCGCGATTTCATATGCACCGTGATAACCGGCACAAAGGAAAAATGATATAAAAACGTGGTTGCTAAATGGATTTCAAATGGGAAGATTTTCTGAAGAACTGCCTCTGAGAGCTGTCTAAAAACGGTCATCCTTGAGGGAAGATCTATTTTGATCTTTCGGAGAGGGTTATTCAAGGAACTATCTTGAGTATTGTCTAATAAATTTCACTTAAACTTGGTATTATGTTTTCAAGAACAAAACTTTGCTTGAAAACAATGCTTTCTCACACTCATTAAAATGCACAAACAACAGAAAATACAGCTAGTGACGAAACACATTCTCATCTACTGCCAGACATTTATAGAAACATACTGATGCTTTGTTTAATGTTTGGTTTGTCATCATATGAGAATGTGTGAGCAAACTATGGGTGATAATTCCACCACTTTTACTGCCTCACCTCCACTGAGGGATGTCACATGCTACCTTACGGTATTTTTGAAAATTGATAGTTAACTCACTTTTGACAACTGTGGTTAAACAACCAGAACTCCAACTGACTATGATAACATACATTTGTAATGTAGATTAACAATGTTCACAGACCATTTTTATTTGATAATAGTCCTGTATGATTATTATGACACACTAGTTTTCTCACGTGTTGATGGTAATCAACCTTAACCTTGTCAAATGTCACAATTATTGTTCATGTCTTTAATATAAATGCTTGTTCTATCATCGTCACTTCATGTTTATTTCAAGGATCATCAGATTCGTACAAAGACATCCACTTATGATAATAAACCACCTCAATAATTTAATATATCAGACAACCCAAATCCACAGCATTCAACCAATAAGAATATCAACGCCACATGCTCAACCATAAATGATGAGAAAAATCTTGCTTCCATTCATTATACAAATGTAACACAGATGTTCTTCATCCCACGTTTTTCTAACGATTTCTACCTTACGCTGTATAACAGCCGATCGCTGGGGCTTGAACAAATTATTTTTCCTTTAAAAATGAAATATAATTGGTAACAACAGATATATATATGATTGTTGATCCGATATCTTATTATCGATATAACCAACGCATCACAATCGACAATCGACAATCGCTTTTGAGGAAAAATTTAGCGGACCAGAAGACATCTGCGAATATCGCCAAGAGGTGATTCAGATTTAATCGCATATTTGACGGTTTCAATCGCGACATGCCGTCGACTTTTTCGACTTAAACGACCACCGAAAGATACTTACCACATTGTGGCTAGACGCTGCCACATCAAACGGTCCCGCTGCGAACGTTTGTCTAATCGACACGGAATTCATCCGGCGAGATTGATCCACCGGTCCATATTTGAGCTCACGCCTCCGTTCGTTATTTGATCAACCAGCGTCAAGCCATATTTGAATCATGGATCCAGTCAACTATCACCCACCTGTAGAATGATATCCAATGCGATTTTCATCCAACCGCCAAATTGAAATCACGACTGATTCAACTAAGGAAGTGGATTATCCTGTAACCTGCTGAAGAAGATTTTAACTGGTCAATTTTCACCAAAATTAAATCTAACGACAGAATGAAATTTAAGGTGAGTATTTGAACCAAAGAATTCACTTTGTTTGACCCCAAAACGATAAATACCTCTAAAATCATTTCATTCACCACAAATCTCTCTATACTCATATCCAATCTTTGATTTTATCTAATTTTTTCTTATGATATATCCTGCATGTAATCTCAAGTTTAAGGTCGCTCACCAACAAGGTTAATTACAAGATTATTTCATGCTAATCATTTTTAATTGTCAATATTGTATTTCGATATTTTGTGTATTTAATAGCTCTTATATTTATGTTTTGCATTTATGTTAACTAATATACATGCTTATTCTACACCATAATAGATTAAAACTTAATAAAAAATAGGTTCGATATATTATCATAGAAAGATCATAAGAATATATTACAAAATACCACAGAAACAAAGTCAATAAATTTAATAAAAACTGCCTTCTTTGAAAACAACTATATATTAGTCATTTTAGAATTCTACATTATCATAATCTAATAAAATAGAATACATTATTTAATAAAACATTCAGATATGATATTATTAATAATATTAGAATTTTATAAAAGGCAACAAACTAATAAAGAATGTCTTTAAAAATAACTATATATTAGCCTCATCTTGATAACTCACATGATTATAAACTTAATAAAACATAAATATATTTAGCTTAAGATAGTATTACAAATTTAATTAACATGAAGCTTACACAGATTAGAGTACTAACTCATAGTGGATGTCTTCTGGTAAACAACCATATATTAGTTTACTTTACAACTCCCATATTATCACAAACTCATTAAAATAGAAATATATATTTAGTCAAGTAAATGATTGCCACATACATGTCGGTTTAAATAACACTATAGTCTTGACATAGCACAACAACCCACACAAGGAGTATTCTTTGAAACAACTATATATAATAATTAATTTTGAATACTTATATGACACTTCATATTGCTTCAAAACCACCTGCACTTATAATAATATATTAACAATGAATCTCACGGTACAGTTTAATATTGTCAAATTCTACACATTTAGTTATTTATAAAGTAATGAGAAACTTTCTATAGTTTATATGAGTTTTTTCATATTTTAGATTAGTTTCCATTTTAGTAATACAATATATTAATAATTAATTAACCTTCTATAAGTAATAATATTTTAAAATAAGTTATATTAGTTAAGATTTATAAAGTGAGATTACAAAATATGTTTATATAAAAAATAAATTCATCTTTGAACTATATAATAAATATAGTTGAGTATAAGTCTAATTAATATAATGACACTTATAATGATATTAAATATTAAAACAATAATATGAGGGAATTAAGGGTGGCAATTGTAACATCATTTATGATAAGATGTGAATACCTGCAGAATTTCACTGGCCCACACTTTGATCCTCACCTGACATGTGTCAATTCGCGCCTTTCTTTATATGAAAAACAAGAAACAGACAACTTTTAGAATTTAAAATAAAGATGAAAAAGCTGGTAAAGTGTAGAGAGATGCAGGTTATATATAGATCCGTAGACACACTCCCGATGAGAGAAGAAAGATGGCTCGCAACAAAAGCCACTGAATTGAATTTGATCAAAGAAGAAGATCATAAGTGAGGCAAAGAAAATGGTAATCTTTAACTTGAAATTATTTTACAAAACAAATCAAATTCACTTGATTTTTAATCGATGTTTGTAACGCGGAGCCTCACACCAGAATCGATTACAACCAATAAGGCGAGGCAAAGATCCTGGGTTGGATACCGATTCTTTCACCACCTCGCCTCACAGAGGCAATTCTTCAATAATCGGGAGCAAACATTAAAAATTTTTTTTTCAAATGCAGTAATCAAAAGAAACCATAAATGAACGACCATGAATTCTGATATAATAGATCGCCTGAGGTCATGTCGCAGACCCTCACCACTCAAGAACATGATTATTGGTACAAATGTTTTGACACAGACAACTGCTAGCTTAACGAAATTGGTCATTCCAGATATATCAGGTAAAACCAATGAATTAATTTTACTGAATCAAACTCAGAATATAGAATAGAGTCACCATCTGATGCAGAAATCACAACAAATACTGATATGAGATAAAGACACAAGACGCATAAGAAATCATCCAAAGTTGAGAAACAAGACTTATGAGTGCCAAATGAGGGGTGATTTGATTATTTCACCAACAATTATACCATTGAATTTGGGAGTATTCTAAGGTACAATGTAAGCCTTCAATCACTGATGATCCTGATAAAGATAAAAAGACAACAAATTACATCATTGTCATCATTAATGACTATGAAAGGCAGCCAAACACATGCAAATTGTTACGTAGAGAAGAATCAAAATGATTTTATAGCTGATGGTGGAAGCTATAAATGAACAAAGTACAATCTATATTAGACTCACGCGAAAGGTCAACGCATTGATCTGATGTTTGAAGACACACGCAAAATACACCACTAATGATTTCACAACGCACGGCACCACCAACTCCATCTACAATTCAGCTGGTCATCTGCTGGTCGCCAAAACGATGAAAGGTTTATGGATACATTTAAACCGTCAGGGTACCCAAGATTTCATGCACAAATTATAATTCGCCTAGAAAGTCTTCTTCAAAAAAGGGCTGATTTGAAGATCTTCGGCTGTAATAATGAAATTTCATAACAGCCCACCACCATTGGACATTATATTGAAGTGCTCATGTTTAACGCAGACATTTTGATAATACGTCTGGTTACTGCAATCTATGAGACTATATACAGCTTCTTCGATTGTTGAATTTTGTCATCTAATCAACGTTTACGTAAAGGAGTTGATTCAAAGTAATGAACGTAAAATTTATGATCAACCAATGTCAAACATCAATGTCAACTACCGCAGATCATCGTGATAACCCCAAAATATCCTCTTCATGCAAGAGTAGAATTTGGTTACATCATAACCACATTTGATATATTATTCTCATCACTTTCAATTTAAAACCTACTTTTGTAGTATATTATTTGAATCACATCAATATAGATCTATGTTAGTAGCTAATTTCCAGTTACCCGTTTGTCATTTAATGGTCGCAAGATTATCTTCATCATCAGCCTGGCAATTTAAACATGGTGACATCAATAGGTTACAATTTAATTAACGGATTTGAATCATCGGAATACATCTCACCATACGACTTTACGCCACCTGAATCACGCTATAATGCTCAAGATGCAAGATTGGATCAAAGATGAGCAAAGAACAGTCACGAGGTGATTCTAACAGTCCCTGGTCAAGGTCACTCTCCTCACAAACTACGCCAAAGTCCCATTGATCAAATACAATAGGATTTTGAAAGTAAGCACATTGTAGTCAGCAAGGTCATATATGATGTAAGTCCCACCGCCTCCCAATATTTATGAATTCACCACATGCCCTTCCAAATTGTAATCTTTCTAAATACAGAAGAGGTAACTGAGATGCACTGTCTCAACTTAATAAAACAAAGAAAATTGGCTTATTTCATCCAGTAGTCTGCAAACAATTAGTTTTTGTTATAACAATGAAACTAAATATATTGATATATGCCAGAGTTTGTTAAAGTTTGCAGCACTATTTCACTGATCTAGATACTTCCAATGAACAGAAGAATATATAATCAATTTATTCAGTTGGTTAGACCTTCTCCATTTGATAATAAGATGGAAACCCAACCCACGAATTGCTGCGCATATGTTCCGTAGAAGATGGTGTTGATGTTTGATCATGTTTCAATGAAGATGCCCAGAGAAGTTTAATCAAGACACATCATTTCAAATGCTGTTACTAGATTCAAGGTCAACGATAGTGAAGTGTGACTTAGTTTACGGTATTTCACTACAGGTTATTATGGCTGAAGAGGACAGTAAAATCAACAAATGGCAGAAAGGACACCGGAAAACTGTGCGACGTCACAAATCTAATAAAATAAGTCTAATATCATTAGTCTTCATTCACCGGTAAGATGATTTTCTGCTACAGCACACACGCTGGGCATTTAAGAATTCATCAGCTCATGATATCGCCCGGTATTTGGTTTGGCTGGAAACCACAGGTCAACAAACGCTACGACACACCCGATAATGATATCTCATTGTCACTAGTTTCGCCCATGGTTCGGAAAACTAAATAATCAATTCAATCCAATTACGATGGTACTTTTTCTCCCATAATATCAATTGAGTGGTGATACCTTTCTTCAAATCCTCTGATTTCCATTGATGAAGAATATGGAATGATAAACATCCGCGCTGAATTAATCGCCATTCCACATTCCTGTTATCAAATGCAGTTAAGGATTTCGAATGAACATATATGGAAGAACCTGATTTCCTATCCAATGAGGAAAGCAGGGTACAAGTCAAGACATTTGGTGATGCATGTTCGATCCTATAATCAAGATTATCGGAACCCCATGTCTGCATATGTCACCACCGCATGGGATCCTCACCAAATGTTAATGGGTCACATCAATTCCTTCATTTAGATTTTAATCATCAAACAATATCATCAGTCGGTTTGGATTGTTTAGCGTCACTTTTAGCTACTTTTATGTTACCGCTGATTTCTAAAAGTATTTCAGAATTTATGATATATCTGATATTCATGTAGACATGTACCTCAATATATCTTCAGAGGTCCAAATCCAAATACCAATATATCCGTTGAAATCGATATTTCCATCCTTGGACATATATTAATGAAAAATTAAAAACATAAGATAGTATCCACGATCCATGGCTAGCTCTACAATAAATTCAAAATTGTCGTTTCCAACCTTGATATTTTTCATTAATGTAAACACTTTAATCATTTCCACTTTATTGGTCCCAATCACACAGATGCAGATATATCCTCTTAGACATAATCCAAAAAGAAAGTAAGGTCCTGATATCCCATTTTGATTGATAATTGTTCCATTATATTAGAGTGATTTTCCTGCTCAGCGGTTCTTATAATGCTTTTTGAATCCTTGTTTCTTGCCCTAGGTTTATTTATGCAATTACATTCAGAGATAATTCTTACATTAATCTTAATTACGGTTATTATTATTTTTTGATATTTCATAGGATCAAATTATTTATTATGTATTTTTTTATATCTATTCACCCGAAAATCCCTTTAACCTTTGAGCCTGAGCCATACCTCATTGGCATGTATATCATTCTTTTAAAATAGAGAAAATCGACAAGAATAATCCATATTTTGATCGGTCTTCTTTAATCAATCTCACCTACTGTTTAACGAGGAATAATCCCATATTTTAGGTCCTATACGAATGTGTCCTTGTTTGTCCTTTCTATATGACTTAGGCAAAACCCTCTCAAATTGAAGATACTTGTAAGAGTTCACATTTCTTAATCCATGTCGTTCTTGGACAACTTGTTTAATAAAATAGTTTTCCTGGTTGTCTATGATTTAAAGTAACAGGTTTAGTCTTATGACACTGCAAGTGCACAAGTCATATAAGTAGTAAAATCTCAATAAGTCCGTATCATTCCCACAAAGATTGAAATAATTAAAGATCAAACTACCAACTACCAAAATTCCATGCTATTTGGACTAAAACCTAAAATGGAAGTCATGATTTAGAAAATAAAGACTTTAATTGTTAACTACACTGCTTAAACTAAGCAAAAATAAATTAAATGACTAAAAATAAATTAAACTAAAATACATCGACCTGAATTCTGCTTCTGAGAAACGAAACTATCAAAAGAATATAATGAAACAACAATTCAAGCACCAAAGGCTACTGCTCGTTCGTATAGATCCCGATTTCATTCAAGATTTCCTAAATTTTGAATCGATTTCCAGTATCACCATCGATACCCTTGCTGGCTCTCGTAAGACAAGATCAAAACTAGCTACTTGTATTCTAACCTTCTTGCAAGATTCGGGCATTTTCTTTCCAAATACTTCACACCCATTCTTTGATGACAAGTACAGATCTTATATTTTCTCAGATTTTGGCAAAAGTTTCTACCACTTTAAAAGGTGGCTCAACCTCCGATCTATCAATGCTCTTTCCCTTGATTATCTCAAATTAACACTGGGTTAAGAACTTACCCTTAGATATGGTGAACCTTCCGATCATTTATATTGTTAAATACTCCCTCCAACTTCAATTATGAGCAAATGGGATCATCAAATTGAACTCTCAAAGTCAAGATCATCAATGGTAGTCTAGCATTACCTTAAAAGAATACTTCACCAGAATCATCCACTGTCACGCGAGGGTAATCCCGGATATTAGAGGCAGATACATCTCTCAATCAGATTCTAAGGCTACTATCGAACTCTATCAATTCAAAAACCACACCAAATAGCAACTAACCCAAATAAGCTCTCCAAATTTATGCAGAAAGACTATAACTAAATGTAAATCGTCCAATAGAGTTGCGCTTCTGATTATCAGAGTCATTTAATTAAGAAACGATGAACGATCACGTGACAACCATCAGAATTTTAAATAAAAACCTGGGTAAGAATGAATTCGTAAATTTCGGTTTAGATTTTACTAAATTTTCAAAGGGCACTCAAGAAAAATAACAGAAATAAAATTTTACCACTGCCTCGCATTATCACAGATTCAAATCCGTAAAAGAAATACAAACTAAAAATAAAAAAATAAAATAAAATCTACTTAAACTATATATCGAAGTCTTCCTTTCCCTTTTTCAAGTGGGAAGAAGACTGGTCGCTTATCATTCCTAACACCGCTTCATTTATAACACAGTTGAATCATTTAACCTTTGAAAAGCCTTCTGAGTGGATCCAAAAAGAAAGCCTACTTATCGTCATGTCACGACCGAGCTGATGTCGCTGGCATGGATTTCCATCGCTTCATGTTTCAATGCGGACCTCGCTGCTTCGTTTATGACCGATTCTCGCAGAATGCTGATTAATGGTCGCACCTTGTAGCCCGTTGTTCTCAAAAGTTGATGTCGCACCACTTCTATGTCAAGATCTACTGTCTTTCTTCTCGCTTTTCTAGCCTGCGACTTCAGCCCAGTCGACTCTTTTTCCTTGTCGTTGTACGTCAGAATTTTTTGTCGCTTAATCTTGTTGATGTTCACTGCATTACCGTCGCGACTTTGTTTTTCTTCGGTCGTGACCTTATGGCGCCGTTTTCACGTTTCATTTCTTAAGTCATACTTCAAGGTGATGTCATGACTTTTGATGTTCATTTTCATCTTCTCTCGGTCGCACTGGCGGTGATGTCGTGACCACGTTGTTTTTTCTTTCGCCGCTGTTGTAATCAATTGCTCAAAAGTAGCGCGAATTTTGATTTCTTCTCGCCATTTCTTTCTTCGTGGCGCTGGATTCAATTAAGTAGTACGATGACATCGCTTATGTCTTTGATTATTAATGGTCGAACTTCCGCTTGTTAAGGACTTCTGCTTGGGCTTTCTTTCGCCGCGACTCTTCGCTCTTCAACTCTGAACGGCTATGGCACTTCAATCTTCCCGTTGAGACTCCGCTCGCTTTACGGTCGCACCAACAGACGGTCACTAATTTCAACAGCCTTCATTTAAACCAGTTGCAACTCGCTTTTGTAGACTTCTTTAATGCCTGGTCGACGAACGACGCCTTTACATCAAAGCATCGCCGCGACCTGCACGATATTCAATCGCACTGATATCGAAGGTAGAGTTCGCACCTCTTCATTTTGTTGCCACTGGCCTGGTAGCGGTGCTTAATCTTCAAAGTCGATTTCTACTTATGGTACACTTTCAGTTTCTTCTCCAAATTATTTTGGGGGTGATTGTCGGACTGGAAATGACCTAAATGTTTCAAATGGCACTCATTCTTCAGCACTCACTTCGCTATATAACAGTCTTTGTTTTGATGAGATTTAAGTGGCTGTATTTTCCGCAAAATTAAATTATAAAACATTCCACATTTTATTACAAACTAACATTTATCTTGAAAATATGCTCAAAAAACGGATTAAAATCTAGGCTGAGTTTGACCTATCAAATCTCTCTAACTAGTAATTTGGTTTCTGTCCCCAAAAAAGAAAAGAAAGAACTGTTTGTCCCCAAATAAACAATAAAATTTTAAGGACATTCTTCTCGATTCATACCACAAATTTTCCATTCAATCTTTTCTTAATCCTAAACAAGAGACACAAACATCATTTTGTAATTTCAGCTTTCATCTCTGAATAAGAATGGCACATTTTAACACAAATTTTTACGAAATAATAAAACAATATTCAATAAGTCTTGTTTCTTCATAAAAGGCCCTAATCCTTTCATCTTTTCAGTGCCAACTTAGTGACCTTATAGAGTTTCAATCGCTTTGTCAAAGTCCCATAGATGAAAGCTATATTTGACCAACTCATTGGTAAATTCCAACTTTCAAGATCAACTGAGTCCTTCAGTTTCAAATGCCGAAGTCAAAGAACAGGATAATGGAAAATTGCTGCAAAACTCACCCCGGTCAACTTCTGTACTGCTCGCTCCCAACAATCTTTGCCAAGCTTTTCAGACGGCTGATTCTCCCAATTCGCCCGATTCATCTGAATTTTTATGGGGAATTCCAACTGATACAAAATTTATTCCAAATGGGCCTGACTTAGAACCCTTTTTGCTCATTTTCCATGTGGTAATAATGTAAATGTTTATCTTAGGTTTCATCCACCTTAGAGAATTTGGGCTAGCAACCCCATATCGCTGGTATTAGGGGTACTAGGTGTTAAAACACCTCACGAAGCTAACTGTCATGAACAGTCACAGACAAAACCTATTCTCATTAATTTATGCTTTTATCTTCACCCCACACTCAGAAGATTTGGAAATATTTTCCCCAACTTGTTTCCTTCCTTGATGCGAGAATCTTTCCACCAAACTTGATAACTGAATTTTCATTGCAGATTTTACCATACAAAGAATTAGGCTTTCAGTTGGCGGCGATAATAAACAAGGCCCGCTAATAAATCAAGGGAACCAGATATACTGTCTTGGCACACATTATATAGAATGTATGTCAAACTCTGGCAGACACCTCATCATTTCTATTGGCTCACGCCACCTGTATTTCCAATCAATAATCTAACAAGTTATATATTCATGACTTCAATCCCACTCTTCTGCAGATGTTCAATTCCTCAAAGTTTCATGAGTTTTTGTTATCCGCTATGATATTTTCCTTCAAGACTTGTACTTATTCAACGTCATCGGCACTATCAACCGTTATTGAATCACCAACAAGAACTATTTTTCCAATTTTTTATAAATCTCTAAACCAATCTTGTCACGCAGCCTGGGGAATCTTACTCAGCCTTACATTTCTGCGCCCTTATTTTTCCTCCGTCTGTTCGGGAAATAATAGAATTGTTTATTTCATCCTGGTATTGCACAAGACTGGTCTTTTTATGCTAACAGAAATGACATAAACACGCACTTTCAAGTCATGTTCATCCATCACAAACACCTAATTATTCAACCGCATTTTCTTTTCATTCAATAAAGGAAAAGCAATCCAACGTTTACAATCTATAAAAACGAAAATCTGGGTCAAACATACACCGGATAACAAATGGATTTCATTGGTAAATGAGTAGATTGATGGAAGACGCAAGAAAACCTTTTAGTTTCTTTTGTAGTACCCTCAGCAGAACGTTAAGGCTCTAATCAAACCGCATGTCGTAACAAACCAGGCAAATTGTATCGATGTCGGTCCCTTAACGGAATTTTCATTTTCTTGTAGATATTTCATTGTTTGTTGCACTGCATGAATGAGCGGTATTCTATTTTTCTCAATTTTTTTGATAACTCGTTTCCTTCAATTTAAAATAATATATCTAGTGCAGCTGGATGTAAGCTCTCTAATGACGTCCATGCTCTCCAAATCCGGGAAGTTCTCAAACCTACTTATTATTTCTAATTGTTGATCTCACCTTCATGCAATCAACTCTTGAATAAATTCTTGCATAAATGTTGAAACCAATCATATCTTCCTGTAATGTTATTCTCTATTTCGTTTCTTCTTCAAGAGGTTCAATTCAAATAATCCCTTTAATCATTTATTATAAAAGGCTTCGTTTCGTCTGGACGTTCATCATCTTTTTTCTGGTTTCTTCATCCTCCTGTGTTCTCTCTCCTGATCCTCCGCTTCGCCACTCCGCTCCTTCACTGTCGATAAATTCCTTCTGATCTGTAATGTCACCTTCCATTTCGGCCTCTCCATCTCCTTTAACGCCCACACTCCACTGATCACATTTCCTCTCTACTTCGGGATCCTGTCGGCGACCTCTCACCCCATTGGAACAACACTGACAATGACCCGAAAGGTCTTCCGCTCCCAAAGACGCCCACCCATAACTCCGTTTCATCACTGATTTTGTCTCCCGCTCCGCTTCTCAAGATCACTCAACACTTCTTTTAGTCTCTTTTCCTAAAACTTTGCTCATTCCTTCATTCAAGTAGAGGGGAACCCGAGACATTTCCTTCTCCTCCCACCTCCACCTTCATACAAAAGTCCGGTGAACATGGCGGCAGGAGGACTCCCCCTTATTACTTATATCCTCATGACCTTCAATTAGGATCGTTTATATTCATTTTGAATCAGTGCCACACTTAAAAGATATTTCGCTCTCTGAATTGTTGCAAGTAGAGCTAGTAGGCACTATTCAAACATATAATGAAAAAAACCTTTGTTTCTTTCCAATGAGAGCTCTTTGATTTGGGCATGTATTCTTTCTTCACACCCCATTCCTTCCTCCAACAAACCATCTGACTACATCTTTTCATACCTGGTTTTTCCAATCAATTCATATTCTCTGACCATGCTTCAGCAAACTTCAATCTTAAAACATTTCCATTTATTCTTCTGACAACGTATGGCACCAAAACACTCTTATTGACAATAGATCATCTTCCATTCTATTCACATTTGCATAGAATTCCGGCAAGAGTTTGTACAACTTTGGCGCCGTACAGCAAAGTAACTCAACCTCTTTCATTACTCCAAAATAACTGGGCTTTAACAAAACCTTTCACACAAATCTTGGTCAAACATCACTCCTTGTTCCCACAATTCGTGAGCTTTAAACAGCCTTTCTTCATGCTTTATTCTGGTCGTCAACCCCTCACTTCAGTTTCTTTTTCAAAATTTATCTCTTCCTCAGTGAGTTTCCGATCGAATTTTCCAGCTGTCTCACATTTTCTACTTATGATTTCGCCGATTAGTTTGTTAAGATTACGACTTCATCTGATTTGTTGCCATGATTGAAGCTCGGCGTATAATAATACTCGTTTATCCGTTGTAAAGGGTTCAAGATTGAAAAAGACGATAGAAGTGGTAAGTCATGAATCGCGCTAATGGAATTTGAAATGGAATAGACGCTTCGGGCTCAACGTTTGCGATCATACATGGTGTCCCGCGACATTAACCTTTGAAATTCTAATTAATGATTTGCAATGGATTTTATTTTTAATGCCGAGATTACCAAAATGAAAGGTTTTAAACCTACTTTATTTGAGGCTCGATCTTCATTCCCGGTCGCAACCTAAGGATTTTTTGTCATGACTAAATGTATCACTGATACATGGGACTTGATGTCACGACTTGTTTTTTTCTTTTCCTTCTTTATTTGAATGGACCTTAGTTTCACCGTTGTGACTTTCTTTCTACTTTATTGTCTCCACATCCAAAGATTCTGGGTTGTAGTCCCTTGATTATGTTACACCAAAATTTTTTTAGGTCCCCTAAACAATCAACCACAAATAATTTCCAATTCGTCCAAACTAATCAAGGAAAATACAACTCAATTCATCTTCATCGATGCAAATATCTAAACAAATCATCCACTATGCATCATATTCAAAATTTAAGCACTGAACAAAGTGAACCCCTCAAAACCCTCTAATCATGCCATATCAAAGACAAAATTTAAATAAAAATCAAGAAGATATGTCACTTTTATCTCTCGATATTGGAAGCTGATTGTAGATGTTCTTCCTTTTAAAACACCCTTTCATTGTCCTTCCATAAAGCCGCCTAATTTTAGTCTTAGATTGGACTTGTCACGCCATAGTTCTTTTTTCTTTCAAATTCTTTCTATCCAACTAAGAGTCATTTCTTCCAATTTAAGCCCTTCTAAGGTAGTGCTTAATCTCGAATTAATAACTTTGAATTCCTCCCGATTGTCGGGGTTCTATGCACACGCCCAAATTGTGTGCTTGACACATCAGATATGGTCCACTCCATTTGGATTTAAGCTTTCCTGGAAAGAGTCTTAGTCTAGAGTTGAATAACAGGACTTGATCTCCTGTCTTGAATTCCCTTCTCAAAATTTTTGATCACGCTTATTTTTTTTGTTTTATTTTGTAGACTCGCACTATCATATAGGCTTCATTCCTCTGTCCTTCCAATTTATTTAGTCGAGAGTTTCTTCTTTCTTTTAGCAAACTTCTTGAATCTAAAATTTAGCTTCTTGAAGGGTCGACATAGCTTTATATTCTAGCTCAAGAGGTAGATGACAAGGTTTTCCTAAAGACAAGCCCACGTATGGTGACATTCTAACAAGTTTTAGTGCTGGGCCTCAGATGCTCCAAAGTAAAGACACCTCATCCCGAGATGCATAATACACGACACCGTAGGGGTATAAGAGCAAATTAAAACTAGCTGCAGAAGTATTTTGGAGATCAAATAGAAATGATAATTATGGAAACCTGAGAGGGTGGTATGAGTTAAGGTAAGGGCATAATTGTCACAAGAAATGACATGAAAATTTTGAAAACTTTTCAAATTAGAGATGGGCCAAACAGAACAAAAGCACTTCAATATTAAAGAGTCGAGGTCATTGGTAATTTAAAGGAAAATAAAATATTAAACTGGAAAATAAGAGCCAAACTCAATTTGGTCTCTAAGGGCTAGCTCACGGTTTTGGAGGAGAAGGAGGTAGAGAGCCAAGAGGAAGAGAATAAGAAGAGATAAGTCAAAGATTGTTATGTTTATTCTCTAACTAAATGTCTTTCGATGTCTTGTATTTTTAGTAAGAATTCCTATGGAGAATTGATGTTCTTGGTCTAGGTTTGGAAGAGATCACCAAACCTCAGATGGGCTTGTTGATTATGAGAGTTTTCCCTCAATCATGCAGTTAGCATTAATCATCAAGATATTGGCTTTTATGAAGAATTCAGTAATCTTATGTTGAGGTTTCGATTTTCACCAAGGGTTTTGAGGTCGAGTTCCAGTACCCCACTCATAAGTGTCGAGTCGGTTTTAGACATTCTGGCGACGCTGGCGCTGCGCTAATTATGACAAGATAATACACTGCAGCAAAAGTGGTGGTAAAAAAGAAGCAAATCTGGAAAATATTCAGATTGTTCTGGTACTGTGAAATACTCTGTTTTCCTGTTCCGACCTGTAAATTTTCGTATTTTGATCATAACTTGCCCTTTCAGATCTGATTTGAGTGATTCAAAATTCTTGGCAATAGACTTCTAGGGAAAAAATTTATCTAATAGAAGGGTATAATTGTAACCTAAAGTGCCCAAAAATTTATCAAAGTAGGCCATGTGGTAAGCCACTTGCCCTGAGTTCTTGGTAAGGAAATGCTCTGTTTTCTGTTTCTGAACTATTTGTCGGCTTTAATCATAACTTGCTCATTTCTGATCTTATTTTGAGTAATTCAAGTTTCTGGTTAAAATAGATTCTAGGGGAAAATTATCCAAAGGAAAGTCTGCCAAAATTTTTAATCCTAAAGTTCCCAGAAAATGTTTGGGGTGGAAGCATATTCTTGTTCTGCTAAACTGAGCATCTGCTGTGCAGATTGTGTTATGTGGTTGAGGGCGAGTAGGCTAATTTAAATTAAAATTTAAGAGAGATGTCATTGATATATATACACTGATCTGAGAGTTTTACAAATTTTGAAGACCACAATACTTCTAGAGTCATAAAGTCTTATAGAGTATTGTTGGAAAAGGTTGGCCAAAAATGAATGGGTTTTTTAGTGCTTACAGAGACTTGCTTATTTTGGCTTTTAAATGAATGTGTATGGTGGATTAAAAATGGAAGTTACCACGTATAGTCAGGGTTTTATACGTGAAAAGACTAATGGATTCAAACGGAATTAATGGAAAGTGCAAGCGGGATTGGAACGGTGAACTGCGGAGTGAAAATGATATTTGAAAATTGAGTTTTTAAAAAGTAGAATGGTTTTAATGTTAACCTGAAGTTTATTGGAAATGTTTATGTAAATGTTAAGGCATATGGAAATGTTTTATCTTGCATTAATATATATTTATATGTATACAAATATGTATGCATATGTTTAAAGAGTTAAGGAAAAGTTTTAACATGGGTAAAGTGAATGCATATGTGTTTTAATAGAGGTGCAAAGGATTTAAATGTATTATAAAATGTATTTTGAATAAATACTTTACTGATGGTTACCCTAAACCCCCATGACTCATGATCGATATCGTCGAGGCAAATTCTTCAAGCGTGTAAGGATTTAGGAGGGTAAAGAGGTTACTAACCGAGGGAGGGAATTAGTGCCCAGAGAATATCCTTACACGTGGATAAGGTGTTAAGATCAACCCATGAAAATGCAAGGAAGCCCTTGCAAGTAAATGTAGTGGTTATGACTGAATGTAATCGTCTTCACTCGGCCAGTATCCTGAACTGTTCTGTAGTTATTTCCTCTGGTCCCACTGGAAGAAAGCAGAAAACAAAGAAAAGAAAGTTGAAGGATAAATGGGATTTTAATTGTATGCTACTTATTATAAGAAAGAAAGTTTGCTGCACAAATGTTAAGAGATAACCTACTTTTAATCACTAGTATGTATTTACTTCCTTGATATATACTGAAATGTTATTTAAAATGAAAATGTACACCTTATTGTGGTCTCCTTATCATCTTTTCCGTATTATGCCTTCAAAACATTTCAGATCTAGATAGGTGAGTGTGCAGATCTTCCTGCGCTGAGTCGAGCCACACTCATGAATTACACCCGGCGGATTTCATTGTATTACAAGATTTTGCATGAGAGAGACAGGAGAGAGAGATATACATATATACATAGTATATGTGCTGAAAAGTGAATTATGGCTGATCCCCATGGACGAGGTATCAGAGGCTGGGCTTTGTAAGGTCCGGTCAAGCTCAATCTTTTGATAAAAACAGAACGCATGGATCAGAAGAAATCAAAATGTTTGATGATCGAAATGAACAACTATATATGCATATATTGTGTCGATCTGGTCAGGATCATGGAGTTTGAAAACCAGTTGAGTAGCTGATATGCAAGATTAGAAGGTTTTTAAATGTTTTGGTGTCAATTTGTGTCCAAAAAACAAAGAGTCTCCGCCAATTTTTCCAAATCCGTCGCTTAAAAAGAAAAGAAAAGAAAGTAATTAATACTTCGCTCCGATTATTTTCAAAGATATAAAAGGATTTGTGTGTCGTACCATGACTTCTATTTAATCGTTTTGGCGAAAAGCTTTACATCCATCGGATTTGAGTCCCCCGGTCATGAGGTTAATCCGGTCGGGATCTCTAATGGTATCAGAAATATCACGGAAAAATGTTATAAAGATTGCAAAATGTTATTTCATGATTGTTTTGAATGTTTATTTGCACCAGACAATATTTGTGATTTAAAACCTGCTATATGCATTATATGACAGGTCTTGAAATTATTAAAGGCTACTGCCTGAGACAATCCTCAATGTGAGAGCTCCTGAGTGAAGTGACTCACCACCAGAGGAATATGCACATGAATCCTTTAATGCTCCTCCAACTATTTCATGACAGAGCTTAACTTATGCCAGCTCACAAGACAGATCCGCCACCACCTCCCGAGGCTCAAGGATGATATATCCCAGAGCAGAGTGGTCTACTAGAATAATCAAGGCGCGACATCCCCGAGAGCCTGAGTCACTACGCAGAGAGGGGGGCTAAAGTTGTGGGCACTGAATCCATGATGGGATCGGGAGACCCTAAAAGGCTCTGGCCATGGTTAGAGGGAAACATCCGGGCCCACTGTGTGTGATGCAAAGGCACGGATGATGATGGTCACTTTTCCGCCTTCTCCCACGATGAGCATTGGAGCGCAGGCTGCACAGAGATGCTCCATGAGGTCCAGCACAATTTAAGAAGAGTTGCATACATGAATTGTCTCCAAATGGGCATCGGATAAAGGCCGAGGAGTTCTTAGGTCGATTTGTGTGACACTCCTGCTTATTGGGATATGAGAGAGTTTTCCGAGCTCGTCATGTCCCATTTTATTAGTGGACTACCTGCTCATGACCAAGAGATTTATTGAGGTCTTCAGCCCAGATTGTACCAGAAGGCCTGAGCACCTCACACACGCGATGGCCTAGTAGAGGTCACAGCTAGGTTGAGAGAGCACAAGCTGAACATACCACCTCCAAATGAAGGATTAAAAATGGAGTGGGCTGACGTGGGTTCGGGAGGTCTCTAGGCAACTCAAGAGGGTAGGACATGCAGGATCAGGCAAGAGAGTTCAATGCCGGGGCGCGCCCAGCTGATGATCAAGAGGCTACAAGGTGTATCTCCAGCGGTCCAAAGCCAGAGTGTGCTATGCGAAAGAATCCATTATGGTGAGTGCACGGGACAAGATAAATATTAAGTGTGGACAACCAACACTACGTAGAGTGCCTGGGCTTATAGTTTCAGCAGCGGATTTATGCACAAAGGTATTGCA
The DNA here is from genome assembly GCA_016808115.1 of Tetrastigma voinierianum. Taxonomy (NCBI): domain Eukaryota; kingdom Viridiplantae; phylum Streptophyta; class Magnoliopsida; order Vitales; family Vitaceae; genus Tetrastigma; species Tetrastigma voinierianum. The sequence continues at coordinate 384,228 of JAEQBH010000188.1, read as the reverse complement.
GGGCTCTTCCGCACAGGTCGCACCGAGTCAGAGGGGGTTTATAGAGTCTCACCATTTACTACTAGATCCTGGGAGGAATTTCAAAGAGTAGAGGTCACCATCCGAGGACGTATGGGACGAATTTTAAGGTAAGGCTGAAACAGCCATGCACACTCACTATAGAGTGCAGACGAAGACTAGAGGCTCAGACAGTACTATCCAAGTTTTTATATGATGATGTTCTTGGAGATCCAAAAAGGTTCACCGCTTATTTCGCTGAATTTATCACAAGCAGACAGAGATACGTTCATAGATCGGGAGGCCGGCAGTTCCCTCCTACGTGAGATTCATACTTTATAGCGTATAGTTTATGGCCAATTTGGTATTGTCGACACCATCTGTATTCTGATAGGATAATTAGGATGGATCGGGCGGTTCTGGACATCACGCCACCATGGATTGTCAGAAAGAAGCTGTTCAGATCGGGAACCAGAGATTATTTTCGTGGGTAAGAGTATATTGTCTCAGTATATGTCCTGTGGATGATGGCCTGGAAGATGCTCCGAAATCATGATCCCGGTATCTAGCCTGGCGCTGAGGTGGAGAGATGATGATAGGAGATTGGAAAACATTCCTGAGGGGTCGAGAATCTCCTGATGTAGTCAGATGATCTTCCAGACTACCCCTGTGATGTAGAGATTGATTTTCGCACGAGTTAGCCCGGGATGTGAACCGATTTCGAGAGCGCTGAGAGCAGGGATGGCCCCCCGCACTGAAAGAACCAAGGTGCAGATGGAAGAAATGGTCAACATGTCTGGGCTGGGACTCACCACATTCCTCGGGAGCAACGCTTTATTTGTGAAGAAGAAGGATCGAGCATGCGATTGCGTACATTACGAGAGTCGAACAAAGTAACAATACGTAAATCAAGATCTCTTTCCGAGGACGATGATCTTTGATCAAGCCAGAGCTAAGGTACTCCTAAGATTGATTTATGGTCAAAGTATCACGCTTGAGAAAGTTCATGATGAGGATGTTCCTAAGACAAGATCTGAATCACCCAAGACGCATTTTGAAGTTTCTAGTCATGCCATTTGGACTAATTAAGGTTCAAACATTTTTATGGATCTCATGAATAGGATTTTTAGGCCTTATTTAATCGCTTGTGATCGTGTTTATCGATCTATATACCGATATATTCGGCAAAATGGAGAAGAAATCATGCACTTGTTGATAATTTCGCAAAACATCAAGTAGAAATATTCTGCTATATGCTAAACTTAGTAAGGTCATTTTGGCTCGACAAAGGTTTTTTTGACACAGTTTTCAAGAGAGGGGGTCCTGATCCGCAGAAGGTCGGCTTATAATAATTGGGAAACCCGGCCTGAGCGGTTACAGAGATAAGAGCCTGCCTGCATACCGTAAGTTCGTTTGGAGAGATTTTCGAAGATAGCCGTGACTTTGATTGATTGATACAGAGGGGAACTGCTTTTATGGTCGTGAGGCTTGTCAAAGCAGTTTCGGCGAACCTAAAAGTGAGATTGACCTCGCCCCTGGATTTGATACCCATCGTATGTGGTGATGGCTTAGCAATGGATGCTCTGTGCAAGGCCTAGGTCAGGTGTTGTAAATGCAGAATGACAGCAGATTGCATATGCTTCTAGGCACCAAAAGGAAGCACTCCAACAGTAATTTATCCCACACACGACCTGAGCTAGCAAATTAGTATTTGCCTTGAGGATATGGAGGCATTACTTATACGGAGTGTTCTGTAGGATTTTTACTGACTATAAGAGCTGCAAGATCTGTTTATGCAGAAGGAATTGAACATGAGATGCAGGGAGATGGATCAACTGACTAAGGATTGCTATGGAATGACCATTGAATATCATCCTCGAAAAGGCTAACGGTAGCAGATGCCTTAGTAGAAGACCCAAGGAGTTCCCTATCGCACGTGAGGGCCGTGCATCTTCCCTCGCCACCATATAGAATCGAGGTCCTTCGGGTGAGACTGGACCATTTATCTGTGGAGCACCCTGGCACACATTCCATGTGAAGTTTTGTATTGATAGACAGATTAGAGAGCTTCATTCGTGATCCATGAGAGTGAAGCAGGTGAAGTGAGTCCGGCACCCAGGGATTCACATTGGAGAGAGGATGGTACCGTGGTCATGGGACGTAGGTTGTGTGTACCGATGGTAAGATACGAGGAGAGATTGTGGAGGAAGCCCATTCTTCGCTATGCGCAGTGCATCCGAAGTAATAGTACAGGTATCAGACCCTGCAAGGAACACCACTGTGAAGGTGCGAAGAGGGAGGCTATGAGTCTGCCTCTGATGTCTCATGTGTCACAGTGAAAGTCGAACATCGGCTTCCCGTGATTTTATTATGGTACACTCCCGATTCTCAAATGGGAGAGGAATCATACTATGATTTTGTGGTAGATTCCACGTCATCTAATGGCTATGATACTATATGGCATTGCGGATGATCGAAGAATCACCATTTCCTTCCCACGCAGCATGATCCATTTGGATAAGCTGCCCAATGATATGTTGAGATTATCACCATGGTACGCCGCCTACTGTTTTACTGCAGATCCCAGGTTTACCTCACGGTTTTGGCCCCGCTTTATTGTGAATGCCCTCAGCACCAAACCGCATTTTAGTACGGCTTTCATCCAATGTGACATGGCCAATCCGGGAGGACTATAGTTAGATTTTAGAGATTATGCTTAGGCATGTGTTCGGAGCTTAGAGGGAGCCGACACCCACCCACACCGATGGAGTTCGCACACAACAACAAGATCATTCAAGATTGGGGGATGGCCCCATGAGGCTCTTCACACTTGGGAATGTCAGGAATCTCAAATTGCTGGGACGAGGTAGGTGAAAGGAAATTAGTAGGTCCCAATTGTTCAAGGATTGAGCAAGACTCAAAGTTATAAGGGCTGGGATCAAATTTCACAAGACCTATTTAAAAGTTATGATAATCATAGTTTCCGACCTATCCAGATTAGACAGTGGTATTTTCGGGAGGATTTCCATGAAGTGTGTACAAGATTTGTGAGTGCGGAAACTGGTCCACCATATATCAATATAAATTCATTGTTGAGAGGATTGGAGAGGTGGTATCGACTGGTCGCCATCCGACTCGATCGATTCATGATAAGCTTCATGTTTCTATGTTCCATACATACACTTTTCCGCATGTAAATGACAGAGTGTTCAAAGGAAATACAAGAGAATTTGATATCGGAAGATGAACTGTAAGGCAGATCCACCTGGCCGAGCAAGTTCATGAATAAGATTTATGTCACCGGTGAAGATATTGTGGAGGAGTCGGTCTGTCAGAGGAAGCCACTTGGGAGCCAAGAGGCTCAAATGCCGCCATCGCATTCTCAATTATTCTTTCCTGAAGGAGGCATTTTCCTTCTTACTTGAGTTATTATTCATTTCGAGGACTAAATGTTCCCAAGGAGGAGTGATTTCAGACACCCTATCCTTGGTAGAGTGCAAGAGATACACTCGTAGGGGGAGTAAGAGCACCAAATGGCTTAGTAGTATTGAGACAAAAATAGGAATATACTTATGGAAACCTGAGAGGGTGGTATGACATATGGTGAGAATCGGCCATTAGTTAAAATATATAAAATTTTGAAAATCAAATTGTAGATGTCAAAATAGAATTTCAAAAGTTAAATTTCAATATTAGAGTCGAGGGCTATCGTAATAAAGAAATTTTAAAATATTAGTGTAATGTGGGGGAAAACAAGAGCCAAACTTATTTGGTCTCAAGGCTAGGTCACATTTGGAGGAGAAGGAGAGTATAGTTTTCAGAGGAAGAGGAAGAAGAAGGAGGAGGAAAGTTCAAAGACACAGCATGTTTCATCTTGAACTCAAAATGTCTTGATGCTGTGTGGCTTTATGGTGAATTTCTATGGAGAATTGATGCCTCCTGGTCTAGGGTTTTAAGAGATCACTCAAACTCCTTGAGATGTTTGTCAGATTATGAGTTTTCCTCACTGTGTAAAGTAGCTACGGAATCATCAAAAGCATATGAGTTTAAAAGAATTGGGTGACCTAGGTTGAGTTTCTGATTTTTCACTGGTGGTTTTGAGTAGTTAGAGGTCCCCATATAACCAATTTAAGTGTACAGGAGTTGGTTCAGATTCATCCCGGTTTCACTGATGTTCTCGAGGTGCTACTGAATTATAGATGTTATATGAAGTGAATTGGTAGCAAAGGGAAAGTATAGAGCAAACTTGGAAAATAATTATGGGATCAGTTGGTACAAGAAAGATTTCTGTTTTCCCGTTCACCATTATTTCGATCATAATTTGTTCTTTCGACCGATTGAAATTATCCAAATTCCTGTGCGAAAATGTACTCTGCGAAAATTTATCCTTGTTATTGATTTAAATGGTAACCCTAAAGTACCCGGGGGCAATTCTATCAAAGTAGGGCCATGTGTCACTGTCTATTCTCGGTACAGAATTGCTCTACGTTTCTGAATTTATTTGTCGTATTTTAATTCATAACTTGTTTCATTTCTGATCTGATTTGAGAACTCAAGTTTGGTTGAAATAGATTGCTCCGGGGAAAATTATCGAAGAAAAACTGGGCCAAAATTTAATCCAAAGTGCCCAGAAAATGCTTCAAAGTGGAGTTTGTGCAGATTCTGTTCTGTCAAACTGAGTCATCTGTCAGGTAGGATTGTGTTATGTGGTTGAGGGCTTGAGAGAAGGAATTTTAAATTGAAAATTAAAGAGATGTCATTGATACATGCTGATTGATTCGAGTTTTGCAATTTTGGAATAATCTGCTTGAATTAATTTTTGGAAGTCATAAAAAGTCTATAGAGTATTGTTGGAAAAGGTTGGCCAAAATGAATTGCTTTGAAGCTTAAGGGTAATTTGTTCATTTGGCTGAAATGAATGTATGGTAGATTAAATAGAAGTTATGATTAATGTATAGTTGTGGTTTTCTGAAAACAAAGGACTATCTAATGGAAACTAATTTTGAATGTGTTGTGCCGGATCGAAAGCGGTGAACTGAGGAAATGATATTTTGAAATTTGTTTTTTAAAAGGAATGGTTATTGTTAAACCGAAAGTTTATTAAAACAGTTATAAATGTTAAGGCATATGGAAAGAAAACATCTTGCATCAATATATATATTTACATGTATATGAAGTATGTATGCATATGTTAAAAAGTATTATAAAGTTTGAACATGAGAAAAGAATGCATATGTGTTTTAAATGATAAAGAAAAGGATTTAGAAATATATCATAACGTATTTCAAGAAATGTTTCATCATGGTTACCCTAAACCCCTAATACATCACATATAATTGATATCGGCCGAAAAATGTTGTGTGCGATTTAGAGGGGCAAAGTTATGTTACTAACCTATGAGGAATAGGGGTTCAGAGTAATTATCCTACACGTGATATACGCATGACTGAACCTAAGCAAGAAAGCGCAGCTTCTCCGGCACAGCCAGTAGAGGTTATGACCGAATGCGACCGTCCTCACCACAGATCCGGAAACTGGTCTGTGTGTTTATTTCCGCCCATCAAAAGAAAGAAAGAACAAAGAAAGAAAGTTTAAGGCATAAATGGATTTAATTGTGTTAAGTATTTATTTATAAAGAAAGAAAGAAAGTTTAAGGTACAATTTAAGACATACCGATTTTAATTTCAGAATAGAGATGTGATTACTTTTATATATACCGAAAATAAGATGAATGAAATAGGCTGATCACCCGGGCTCTCAGCTCATTTTTCCGTATGTTTCAAAAACATTTTCAGGACCCGAGATAGGTGAGCAGGTAGAGCGTCCCCCGGTGCAGTGAGTCGAGCCATCAAGGAGACGACACCTGTGATTTCATTGTATATACATTTTGCATATTGTAAATATTGAATATTTTGTCATGTATATATATATATATATATATATATATATATATATATATATATATATATATATATATATATATATATATACATATGTATATGTTTGAAAAGGAATTCGAGTGGGCTTTGATCCTCGGTGGACGAGGAATACGTGGCGGTCGGCTTAAGTGGCTCAAGCCCAATCTTTTGATAAAAACAAATGCATGGATTTGAAGAAATTTCAAATGTTTTGATGATTGAAATGAATAAATTTATATATGTATATATTGTGTTTGATTTGGTTGTGGACGAGGAGTTTTAAAACGGAAGTTGAGAAGTTGAGGATGGAAAGATTAGAAGTGTTTAAATGTTTTATAGTTTTGTAAATTTGAGAAAGTCAGCAGAGAAACTCTGTGAATTTCCTGAAAATCTAAGCGATTTGAAAAAAAAGAAAAAAGAAAGAAAAAAAATTTACCGCCGCTTCCGCATTATTTTCTAAAGATATGTAAAAGGATTGTAAAGGGTTCGCTCCATGGATTTTATTTATTTATTTTTAAGGAAAAGTTTATATCCATCCATTGGAGTCTTGGGAGAACTCCCCTCGGGTTCATGAGGTTAATTGAGATTCGGGATCCTTCACAAAGTGCATCATCAAACACTAAAGACCAATCTCTTATCTTTTGGAACCACAGGTCTTTTTCAAGAATTTTCTTTATCTCCACATTTGGAAATTTCCACAGCTTGTAATTTGTTTGAGGGTGATAAATGTGACTCATAATGTGTTTGATACCATATCTACCCATGAGTTTGTCGAAGACACATTTTTTGTTGCAAAGTGGCTTCCTCTCCATCAACGATTAAAGTTAGGTGTCCCAAATCTGTGAGAATATTTCTTTGTAAAAATCCACATTTATACATTAGCATCATTCTTAGGACAAGATGTTGCCTCAACCCATTTTGATACATAATCAAAGCTAGGAGTATGTATATATTTCCAAATGAAGCTGGAAAAGGCCCCATAAAATCCATTCCCCATACATCAAACAATTGCACCACCAGGATACCTTGCAGGGGCATTTCATGCCTTTTGATGATATTTCCCATTCTTTGGCATTGATCACATAACTTCACCCATTCAAAACAGTCCTTAAAAATAGTAGGCTGATATAATCTTGGCACAGGAAGGAATTTTGTGGCTATTTATCTCTTACAAATGTCCTCGCATGGTGATGCATGACATTCTTGTAAGAAAATCTTGCTTTGCTCACCTTACGGTACATCTCCTTATAATCGAGATAAGCTCCATCTTTTAAGCGGTAATGGGTCATCCGGATATAGTACCCTCTTGTCGGAGTCCTTGGCTTTTTCTCTACTGGTAGACGAAGATTACGGTGGCATAATTCCTGGCTAAAGAGTTCACAATATCGACATACGAGGTGATTTGGGTGGCGTTTGGAATAGCTAACTCATACGAAGGAATTTTACGCTGTTCTCTTTCTTCTTCTTGTAAAGCGGGTTTCTCCAGCTGCCGACAAGTGATCAGCTATCACATTGTCACAACCTTTCTTGTCTTTTATTTCTAAATCAAATTCCTGCAATAACAATACCTGTGACGCCCCAAATCCCGGGGGTCCGTTGACTACCCGTCAACCCACGGAAATGCTCGTGAATGCCGGGTGACCCGACATCTCTCACGAATTAGGCGGGTCTCCTTTATGAGAGGCTCTACCCTTAGTACATAACCTGTATATAACCTGTCCCAACAATCAATATAACAATCCATGAGTAAAACGGCCACTTGGGCCCACAAACCAATACTCATCCTAATAATTCCCAACTATATACAATAGTTCAAGAGTTAATGATTTACTCTTATACAACACATATATTAAAATAGAAAAACAATTCTAATACATGTATACCACGAAATGAACCCCAGCCTGGCCTGACTTTCTTCTCAAAGCTTCCGGCCTCTATGATGAGTCGTCTCATACCGCTCACGTATTTGTAAAATAATATCCCTCGACGGGGGTGAGCTAATGCTCAGTAATTAAGAATCGCACCTAAGTGGGCTACTCTCCACCTAGCAGTGCATATCTGTGCTCCAATGAAAACATACATTCAAAGGCTAATGTGATCCTACGAATGTCTACATGATCGACTCGCGCTGCACAGAGGTCCTCTGCTCCCTCACGCGCGCCGCGCGTAGAAACATTTATTTTCAACAAAGATATTTGTTTATATTATTTGTGGACAACCCTCCGATATATTATTTTGGACCGTCTCAGATGATCTTTTAGTGGACAACCCTCCGATGTGCATATCAGTGGGCCGACTCGACCGATTATTTTTATATGGACTACCCTCCCGGAGTAATTTTTATTGTTAGTCAACCCTCGAAATATTCTCACCGAATCACTTCGTGCACTCAACCTCTTTGTTTGAGGTGTCTCATATATGGGAAATGTGATTCACAATTCCATAAAAATTTTGCAAGCACAAATACCGCATCATATATTTATATTTAAATCACACAAACATGTCATGTAATTTCACCATCAATTACATCAAAATTAGCTCACGTGGGCTAATGATCAAACACGAGCAACTCGATTTGAATTACTCAACCAAACACATTATTTCACAAAAATTATTTGTGAACACTATTCGAGAATAGTGATTTCCGATTACTATTCACAGGCAAATCACGATGCATCGATTTACTTGAGCTGAACGAATTTCAGCCCATTTCGGCCACACATGCATATCACAATACAATTTGTTGCACAATTTATACAATTAACACCCCAAACAGCCCCTCACGGTCAGCCACAGTGGGTTTCAAAATTTTCCTAATAATTCGAGTTTCCCAATTTGGGGTGATCAAACGGCCACTCGACCTCGATCGACTCCAGAAGCATCGTAAATACCCAACTTAGAAATAAGAGTGTAAAAACTTCCAGTAGTATAAATCCCCTACCTCACAGAGTTTGTCGAAACTCCTCAAAACCGAAGTCCACCGGTAGCCGCACACGTGGGAACAACTTTCCTTCTTGCGGCAGGGATTTCGACGGTCGGATGGCGAATGTTTTGGGGAGGGAGTCTCTCACTCTCTCTCTAAAACCTTCAAACTTTAGTTTATGGATCTCATTTTCCTCCTCCCACGTTTTTGCTCTCTTTTCAATTTGGAGAAGACAAGCACTGTAGCGTTTTGTCTTTTCCTACTTAAAACAAATTCCAAGGCTGACATATGTCCTCCGCTTTCCCGGTTTGACACTTTCGGCACTATCTCGACGTCCATTTCATCATTTCTCTACTCATTCCACTTATGGCACATGAGTACGTGTTATATCTTGACTTTGTCACATCGAATATCGTTTCACGGCACAGAAATCGATGCCTGAAAAATATGTGTCAACTCATTGTCTCCGGGTACCGACGAAGTCGGCGGTGCTAGCTAGATTTCCGCGATCTGATTTGTGGTGAAATCTGCGTTTGTCATCCGGGAGATCTAGAGAATAAGTGCAGATTTTTTGGTAGAATTACGATTTTGCCATTTTTCCAGAAATTGAAATTTCTCGGGTCTTACAATACCCACCTGATCAGTCTTGGATTTGCTTCTTTCTTTGCCATTAGATACTTAATTGCTGCATGATCAATGTGTATAATAACATGGGACTCTAAGTATATGCTTTAAATTTTTCACCTTGTGAATCTGTGCTAGCATGCTTTTCGAGTAGTAAGAGTAATTTTCTTTGAGCTTCGTTAAAGGTTTTCTACGGCATAGTATATGACTTTGAATACTTTTCAGAGCTACGTCCTAATAAAGCTCCCATTGCAAAATCACTGACATCACACATGATTTCAAATTCTCTGTTCCGATACGGTTTTGCATGATGGGACTTGTAGTCTGGATTTGATTTCTTAGAAATTATGGCGAGTTCATCAAAATAGAACTTAGTATCCTTTTCCATCAATGCATAGTGAATTACAGCAATTTTTTGAGAAATCTACGATAAATCTTTATGGGTTGACATGTCCTAAGAAACTTCTAATTCCATGGCCTTAGTGGGTGGAATTAAATTTCTTATAATTGAAACTTTGTAGTCTACCTGTCACAGCTCTTTACTTGAAATCATACATGCCCCAGACAATTCCTTACCTTAACCATAAAATGACATTTTCTGATTTAAAGAGCTAGATTCTTGTCCTTGCACCTTTGAAATCTTTTGTCCACAAGTTATGCGAACCATTCAAAACTGAATCATACTTTGTAGACATCCATAGAAGATCTCCACTTAACTTCTTACGCTCATCGGAAAATATAGACATCATGCATCTTTGGAAGGTAGGAGCATTACACACAAACCCGTGGCATTCTCCACAAAGCAAAGAAAGTACGAATGGGCATGTAAAAGTGGTTTCTCTGATCCTCGGTCTGATAGGTTGGTTATATCCAGGAGTATCCATAAGAAAACAAAAGTGAGGTTGTCTTGATCTATCCGGCGCCGATTAATGAAAGGAAAATGATCCTTTTTTCTTATTCTGGTGTCGAGTTTCGTAGTCAATACACCCTCCATCATCCCGCGATTCTTGTAGGAATAAGTTCATTCTTTTCATTCACGATCCACAGTGAATCCACCTTTCTTGGGAACTACATGCCTTGGGCTCACCCAGAACGCCTCCCGATATAGCATATATAAAACTGCATTTAACCATTTCATAACTTCTTTTCACAACAACTTCTTTCATCACTTGGGTTCCAGCGCTGATATCAATAGAAGTTTTTGCATTATCATTCATGATATTTTGTGCATCGCAGGCGGAGGGGCGATACCCTTTAGATCCTCGATTGACCCGACGGCCTTCCTTGCCATTTTCTGCCGGAATTTCCAGCAACTTGTTTTTCGAAGCAGGTCATCTGGTGATATGATGGCGTGTTTTTCTTCACGGTTCTAAGAACTCATATTTCAAATATTGAGCAATTCTTTCAATGTTAACCCATACGCACTAGTTTTCTTTGCTCATGAGTTATGTATTTTACAGTTTGCATGCCACTTCATCTTGGTTGTTTTCGGTTTATGCTTTCGAGGCCATTTCTTTCATTAACAAATTTGAAGCGGTATTTCTAATCAAGACTCTCAAGATCTTTGAAATTCATCTCCAATTTCATTGATAGAATGTTGAAGAATACGAGTCGAGAATTTAAATTTCAACATTGAGACTATTTGTTTTCTATAGCCATACAACTTTTTTGCATCTACATCGAGGATGTTCCGGACTCTGTGGGTTAAGTTCAGCGCCCCCATTCCCACCCTTAGTGTCGTTCACTTTTCACGCATCTATCCAAAGAGGCAGCTCGATTGCTAGAAAGGTCTTCCTAAGCAGCAAAAAGGAACTTGGGTATCTTCTTCCCATCTTCCAGATAACGAATCCACACTAGGAAGATGAATTTCCCGACCTTAGTAAAGTACATCTTCAAGCATACCTTCTGGTTGTGCCATTGATCTGTCAGCCATTTGCAATGTATTTTTGTTGGGTAAGTTCCCCCAAACTAAGTCTTTGCACCACTGATAGAGGCATCAAATTTATACTAGCATCAGAATCACATAAAGCCTTCTTGAATTCATATTTCCCTATGGAGCAGGGAATGGTGGCACTAGGGTGCTGTTTTTCTGTTGGGGGCTTTTCTTTGGATAAATGCCTTCATGACGGCAGAGTAAAATTCACTATTCCTCCTCGGCTATCTTCCTTTTCTTGCTCGATATCTCTGCTAGAAATTTTTGTAGCGTAGGCATTTGGTTGATTACCTCTCTGCAAATGGGATATTGATTTCTATTTTCTTGAAAATGTCGAGAATCTAGAAAATTGCTCTTCCTTTTGCCTTACGAAGCTCGTGGAAATAGCCTTTGTAGGTGTATAGGCAGTACTCCTTCCTTGTTTGCTCATTACATCCTTCGGCGGGCTGTTATTATGTGATAGCTCTTCTCTCCTTCCTTTCCAGTATCTTCTTATTCTGCCTCAGTCTCTTATTTCCTTTCTTTCCTTACATTTGTTTGCTCACTTCTTTCCCAGCTTATAACTAAATTATATACGGAGTCTTTTGGATTATTTTGGTATCTCACTAGGGAATGTACCCTTGCTCGATTTAGCATATTCGGGGCGGCTTGCCTGCTGTATCTCAAGTTTTCAATGAGGCACTTGTGTTCTTTTTGAAATACTTTAGTGCGAGACAAGCTTCGAGTCGGGCAGTTTACATTCATGGAAGTGTATAAGCCTCTTGTCCCCCGTGAGCGCAACATTTGTTACGAATCCTCCTATGACCGATGAGTCATTCACGCCGCCACCCCTTGATGCTGCTTCTTTGGAACCTTGGTAATTTGCGATATCCTGTTGAGGATTATGTCATTACCTTGGGCCTTGTAATGCCCTCCACCGTATGAGAAATTCTCATGGTTCCTCGATCTTCAGGCCTTAATGTGTGGGCGGGTTAGGATTTGGCTTGAAATGGTAATTTCTTGGTTTCAGTCGCATTACTTAACCTCCTCATCACCATAAGAATCTTCTTACATTGGTATGACACTTCTTCTCACATGCGTTCTCTTTCCGCTGCTACTATTTCGCCGGTAGTGTGCATTTTCTTTCTGTTTGTCCATCTGTGCATGATGGCTCTTTGCCTCCATGGAGTACATCATTTTACTCGACTCCATGACCCCTTTTCTACACTTCTAGCTGCCCCTTGAAAACTGGATGGAGCTTCATATTGCATTTAGCAAGGTCTTCTACTCGGATCTCTAGCCTCTTCGACACTTTTTCTTTTGAATGCTCCGACATAGGCTTTATCGATAATGCCTTTAGATGTATCATTTAGGCATGATGATATACTATATCCATACGGGTTTTTAAATCAATTCCATGCATAGGGCACCTCTTGGCTGACCCTCTTGAATCTCTCTGAAGGGCTATATATGAGCCTCATCTTCCCCCTTGTTGGAACACTATTATCTCTCTTCTTCTCTAGGGGTGAGAGATGAGGGGAAAAGTTTTACTTGACCAATGCTTCTACCAATTTCTTCCCGAAAAGTATCTTGGCGAACCATATGGTAATGATTCATACCATGTGTTTTGCTTCTCTCGTAAGGAGAATGGGAAGAGATGCAACTATCACCTACGGCCTCACACCATTTCAACTTTCTTGTATTTGCCATCCACGAAATCTACCCGGGATGCTCGTTTGGGTCTTCGGTTGGGGTGGCGGTAGACTATCTTTGCTGCGCCATTGTTATAAGGCGGCTTTAGTTACGAAGTGTTACATCCACCACGATGGGTTAAATACGATCGCCAAAATATTCTTCTTTGAACAATAGGCCTCGAAATCCTCCATTGTCTCGATAATAGGGAGGCCTTCTAATTTGTTAATCCTACATTCCTCTGTGCAGTGCATGTCTCATCGCCATAAGTGCATTTTACGCACTAGTCTTCTTAAGCACGGAGTGTTCTTTCCAATTCGAATTAATCATTGGAAATAGGTCAAAATCTTGTTTCCTATGCATTAAAGGATTTCCTAAAATCAAAACACACTCAGATTATTAGGATTAGTCAAACTAAACAAAATATTTTCAACATGGCTTGTTAAAGATCGTTGATTTGATGCACCCCTTTACTTGAAAAGCTATTTTTGTTTTTTTTATTTTATAAAATGTCCAAATTAGAATTTCCCTCTTTTGTTAGAATATTGATCTATTTAATTCTTTCAATCCCCGACAACGGCGCCATAAAGCTTGTTTGTCCCTTTCTATATAGACTAAAACCCCTCAAATTCACATAGTTGTAAGAGCCTTACATTTCTCTTGCATCCATGTAACTTTGGATAAATTTGCTTAATAAAATATTTCTTTCCGAAGGTTCATGATTTAAAAATAAGGGTTTAGTCTATGGCCAGCTGCAAGTGCGAGGTCATACAAGTAGTAAAATCTGGACCATAGAGTCGGGCCATCATTCCCACGAGAGATTAGGTGCAATTAGGTATCAGCTTGAACTACTAAAATTCCGTACTATTTGGACTAAAAGGCTTCCAGAAAATGGAAGTTGTATCTAGAAAAATGAAGATTCTAGACTATTAACTACTGTTTAACTAAAAATTAAAACAAATTAAATGACTAAAAATAAATTGTAATTAAAATCTTGGGTAGAATGGTTTCTGTGAGAAATGAAAACTTCTCCAGTGAAATACATTAAACGTACGATTCCGGCACTAAGGTACATTGCTCTGTTCACCAATGGCATGGATTTGGATTTGTCCCGAATTTCTAAATTTTGGAATTGGAAGTTTCTCCATATTCAGCGATTGGATACCCTTGCTTCTTTCGAAGACAAGATCAAACCCGGCTACCATATTCCCAACTAACAGATGCGGGCATTTTCTTTCGATAATTCACACCCATTTCTTGATAATGACATATCTTTTGCATTTCCCCCTACCGGGATTTTTTGCAAAGTTTCTACCACTTAAAGGAGTGGCTCGACCTCCGGATCTATTGGGTCATTCACTTTTCCCTTGATTAGATCTCACGGCTAACACGGGGTTAGAACTTACCTTTAGATTAAAGGGTGAACTCTACGATCATTTATATTGTTAAATACCCTCGACTTCAATTATGAGCGGGTAAGAGTTTATCAAAATGAACTCTCAAGAAAACAGCGGAGTTCATCAATGGTAGTCCTAGCATACCCGAGGAAAAGAGATGGCACCCTTCGGCTCTCGGGAATCTCCGTCTATGTGTCCACCACCCAGGAGGCATCTTGGATATCGAGGAGCAAGATACATTCCCTCGGCGGTATTCGGTGCTACTATTTAGAGACATCAGTGTTAAAAAGCGACACCAAATGAAGCTAAATCCGGGCAAATAGTTCTCCGAATTTATGCGAGGAAGGCGCAACTAAATGTAAATCCGTCGTGGCTAACTCAGGTCTTGCATTGAGAATTAAAAATGGGCGCAGATCCACGTCTGACCACTATAATTGCAATAAAGCGAGAAAGAAATGAATTCGGAAATTTGTCTAGATTTCATAAATTTTGACCGGTAATTCTAAGAAAAATAACGAAATAAAATTTCGGCTCTACTCGTTTACTGCAGTTCGAGATTCAAATCCTGAAAAGAAATAAAGTAAAAATAAAGAAAGAAGCCAAAAATCTACTTTCTAAACTATACAGGTTCCTCTCCTTTCCTTTCTAGAGTAGTGAGGAAGGTACTTTACTATTCTAACATTGTCTATTTATCTTGTCAAGGAATTGGGCCGAATCCCCCAGCTCGGTGGAATCTGAGAAAGCCAGTTCTTGCATTTCTGTAATAGAAACCGCCGAGGTTTGATGTCGCGACATGGTTCCCTTTGATTGCTTTCGAGGTTTAGTCGCGACCTTTGTTGCTTACATTGCGACGATTTCCTTGCGGTACGCCGGATTAATGGTCGCGAGCGGTAGCTCGGTGTTCTCCAGTTGATGTCGCGACCGCGGTTTCATATGCGACATCATTGTCTTTCTCTTGCTCACGGCCCACAGTCCGCGACCTCGGTTAGTGAGGACTCTTTTTCCTTGTTGTCTTGCGTAGCCGCCCAGCCGGTTTAAGTCGCGACTTTTATTAGCATTCTTCTTTGCATTACTTTAGGTGCCGTGACTTTGTTTCTGATCGCGTGCTTGTTGGTGGTCTTTACGCCTTCCGCGGGTTTCAAATTTTAAGTCGTGACTTCAAGGTGATGTCGCGACCTCTTTTGATGTTCATTTCTCATCTTCTGATTGCAACCTCAAGGTGATGTTGCGACCTCATGTTGTTCTTTCTCTGGCTGCGCGTAGTTCCAATTGCTCAAAAGTAGTTGCGACCTTGATTTCTTCTGCTTTCCGACTCTTCTTTGGGTCATTTACTGAATGGCAATAGTCGCGACATACGTTTGCGGTCTTTGATTATTAAATGGTCGCAACTTCAGTTTCTTGTTCAGGACTTCGTTTGGCTTCTTTCCGGGTGCGACCTCCACTACGTTCTTCAACTCTAAATTTGAGTTACCTTCAATCTTCTGTTGAGACTCAGTTCTGTTTTTATGTCGCAGCCTCAACGGTATCAGCCATGACTAATGGAGCCTTTCATTTAAATACTAGTTGCAACTTCGTTTTCTTTGTAGAGACTTCTTTTATGGCTTTATTGACGAATCCACGTCGCGACATCAAAGTGACGTCGTGACCTCAGTTATATTCAATTGGCGTCGCAACATCAGTGTGGTGTCGGCCTGTCTTTCATTGTTGCCTTGGTCATTAGTGAAGCTTAATCATAAGAATATCTGCGACTTAAGCTTGCTCGTTGGCACTATTTTATTACAAAATTTATTTTGGTGATGTAAATGACTTGGAAATGGCGAAGCGACTTCGTAGCGCTCAATTTTGAGTTGCGACTTCGACTACCTTGTAGGTTTGGTCTCTTTTGGTTTCTTTGAGATTTTAGATTTTTGCTGTATTTTCCTGCAAAATTAAATTTGAGTAAAATATCCACATTTCTGCATACAAATCAACATTTATCTTGTAATATGCTCAAAAAAATGGATTAAAAACCTAATGAGTTTTTGGACTCATCAGTCCTAACCCACCAGTGCTTGGATAAATAAGTTAAAAAAAATCTTACGTGGCCCCTTCTTCCCTCGAGCTCATTTAGCCATATGACCTCTTATCTTTCTGTGAAACAAATTTGGGGTACTTACTTCATGCCACGCCACCTCCGTACAACCAACAGATTCTCTCATTTTAGTCCAACAACATCTTTCTCTTTTCTCAAAAACTCGACACAAGTCCTTCATCTTCCCTCACCTTTGTGCAACCATAGTCCCCACCACCACCATCCTTAATTCTTCTCGAGGGACCTTTGATTTACCAACAACTATGATGTAAGCCTTCTCGCCATAAACGTTTCCACAAGCATTGGACAACTCAATCAATTTGGCTATCAGAGGTGACAATCGGATCACTCACTGAGTTTCCACAAGCATCGGACAACTCAGTCAGTATTACCAACCTAGGCTTAGTGGAGGTGATAATCGAACTACTTAGTGAATTTTCGAAAGCATCAAACAACTCAATCAGTATCACCAACCCAAATCTTGATAGGTGCTTGAATGTGTTATATGAAATAGTAAGCCTATATGTGCAACTGCACACGTTGCCTCAAGTAATAAAAATGGTTGTATGAGAGTATCGTCCCTCGAGAATTAGGTTACTAATTATCAAAATCAAAATAGTCCTAGATTTATTTGGATTAACAAAGGTGAATTTGAAATGGAAAACAAACTAAACTAAAAGAAATCCTAAAGTAAAGTCTCTAACATGGAAAGAGAAATGTAATTACAAGAAAGCCTAGGGTTTTGATTTCATCTAAGAAATTCCTATTGTAAGGCTCTACTTGTTCCCAATGATGCCTAAATCATATACTAATGGTGAATCTCACCTAAGCATATTCTATTCTTTCTTAAGCAATAACAATCTACCCTCGGAAAAGGTTATACTATATCTTTACCTCAAACCATCATAACCTAAGATGCATTAAGTAACTGAAATCCAACAAGCCACATGTAGCCCACAAATATCTTTATTCTATGGTGAAACATGACATTCCATTCATGGTCTAACCTAATTATTGTTTCCCAACCTCAAATTAGGTCACAAATCATGTTAATGGTGATCAATCATCAACAAGCATTAGAAATTGAATACAACATTCAATATATAAGAAAATCCAAACATCAAAGATTACAAATCAAAGCTAAACACCATAGTTTATTGTTTAGACTACATCAAAACCTTAGAAAATGAGATTAGCTCATGGAGGGGAGAAATAAAACCATAGAAAATGAGGAAAAACAAGAAAAGAGGAGAAAAGTGTAGATGAAACTCATTTCTTCTCTTCAAATCTCCTTCTTCTTCTTCAAGGCTAAGAACTAATTTCCCCCAAGAGAGAGTTTCCTTTGGGTGTTTCCACCCAAATGGTCTTCTTCTTTGCACCCAAGAGAACCCCCTGCCCCCTAAACCCTTAATTTCATTCTCTTATAAGCCAAAAACCCTAGGGAGAGAGAGGAGATGGGCTTCAGCAAAAGATGGGCCCCGACATCCACGCTCCAGTGTGGCAAATCTGCGCTACGGTGTGAAGAAAGTGAGGAACTATTGGAACTATCAAAGCCAACTCAGGCTAAATCTTGAGAGCACCCATGCTATAGCGTGATATGCTCACGCTTGGTTCAATAGATTCTCATCATTTGCACACTTCACTTCTTCCTTCATATCTTGCTCATCTGGACTTCAAATTAGATAATCTTGGACTCTACAAAAGCTCTCAAAGTCTAGGATGAGTCCATGCAAGTGAGGGAGCCATGGGAGGACATCACGCATATGAGAATATCACATGATTGCTGCAATTGCATGATGACTTTGCCGATTTTTCTTCAATTTCGCTCATTTCTTCTCAATGGTTAGCCTAATCACAAAATTGAGACAATAGAGCATTAAGACACTTATTTATCTCATAAAAATACTAAAAACTAAGCAAGACATAGGGATAAAATAAATATTTAAGATATATATCACCAGGCCTATCACGCCCCTACCCCGCCTAGGCTAAAAGAGGGGGTGCGACAAGGGATTGAGACTTCTTGACCTGCTTTTCGAAAATTGGTGGGCCCATGTCATATATAACTCCATAAGGAAATAAAACTTGTAATACAAGCACCATAGTGGTGTTTAAACTGTCCTGTACCTATTCATGAGTCCTATTTACTTGTACATAAACAAATTCACTATTACCAGATTATTACATTACATTACAAAATAAAATCAAAAAGCCTACATCAGGTGGACTCCTATTATTGTGTTGGCCTTGGCGAATGCGGAATACCCTAGATGTCCTCTTCAATACCTACACGGATGAAACAACGATGCTAAGCTTATAGCTTAATGGGAACAAATAACAAATATATGACCACTTGGGGTGGTCCACATACATATAACAGAATGGATATATATTCGAGGTTTATGTCTGTGCGGGAATTCTATAACAGAGTTTCATATAACATACTTCTTATAATGGAGATTTTCCTTATCTCGTGGGAGTTCGAGGAACGGAGATTTTGTCTGAAGGTAATAGGCCTGATACAAAGCAGGCGGGCGATTACTTATGCTTTCTTATTGTTCATTATTCATATTCTTATCATATAAATGTTTGCTAGTATAGATGTACAATGGAATTGAGAGGGACATGATATAAGTACTTGAAGGTATGAGTGCAGAATGCGAACGAGTGCCCACGTAACAGAAGTGCTGTAGCACTAGGAGTGTCGAAGCATTGATCAGAGATGTGCTTATTCATTCACTATCCGGTCTCCGACATGCATACAATTATATGTGTTTCCAAGCTTGTTATTTTATTCTTAATCACATTAGCAAATAAGGGCAAGAAACAATGTTTGCTTGACCCGACGAGGATCGTAGGAGCCCAGTGAAGCATTTTCATTGAACTTTTATATATGTACTGACCATTTCATTCGGAATTAACAGAAGAACAAAATAGAAACAAGGTTGTAGGACCGATTATCGGACCTGAAACAACTGAGTACCGCGTGCTCAACTTTTCGATGCAGGTACTCAACATCCTCCTAGGCCAAAAATAGCTTTAGTACCGTGCTTGACTTTCGGTACCGATTTGCTCAATGTCCTAGACCAAAATTTGGCTTTGGAGTGCGATGCTTGGGCGGGTATAATGTCCTTGACCAAATCGGCTTTGGTATCGGTACTTGACTTTCGATCTGGAATTGCTCAATGTCCTCTGGACCCAACTGACTTTAGTGCGGTACTTGGCTTGATACCGGTACTCAATGTCCTCTGGACCAAAAACAGCTTTGAGTACCAGTATTTGACTTTCAGTATCGATACTCAATGTATTCTAGACCAAAAACAACATGGAGTACTGGTACTCAACTTTCAATATTGGTACTCACCTGCGATTCCTATGGAAATGATCAGTTTTGGCCATTTTCACTGGAAATCTTTCAACCAAAACTAAACCAACTCAAAACCAACCACAAAAGTGACTTAAACCAACCAAAATACACTTGTATTGAAGAGTTAGGGTTTTCCTAACCCAAACATAGACAAAGAGAGAGTTAGGAGGGTTTCCTAACCAACAAATCCATACATAGGTTCCATACTTTCCAAACCAAAGTTCCTTACTAACAAATATAAGAGTTCCAAACTTTCCATACCCAAGTTCCCTACCAAAGTTCCATACTAAAAGAGATATTCCATACCTTGATTTCTTGAAGCTTAAACATTTTCTTCTTCTCTCCTTCTTACTTGAACAAGGCTAGATCTTCAAAGATGGAGAACTCAACCCCAAACTTCTTGTTCCTTTCCACCGAAATGCCCTAGCCCATTTTCTCCCCAAAGATGAGAAACTTTCTCTCAATCCATAGACCAATTTTTGGTCATATCCACAATTTGGCCTAAGGCCATGTTTGGCTATCACATTTTTGGCTTAAATTCTCCTTTTTTACTTATTAGTCCTTTATCTTCCATCTATTTGAAACTCAACTTATCTAAATTCCTACAATAGAATATAATCTTCTTGTTTTATGACATTTGAGTCCTTAATCTGAAAAATTACCATTTTATCCTTGACTCTTGGATTAATTCTGGTTTTATCCTTTTTCACTCTTAGCACTTAAATTTTGAAAAATACGAATTTTACTTTTCTTATAGTACAAAACTTTAATAAAACTACTAGGGTTTAATTCGGGGTGTTACAAGGCCTGTTGGAGGTGACGATCGGACTACTCGGTCAGTTTCCGTAAGCATGTGTTGATTTAAAGTAGTTAATATGTGTTTAATCTTGATTTTTAATTTAAGCAATGATTAATGTAGGTTTTGTTGTTCTTGTTTTGTGATTACTGTAGGGTAGGGTTATTCTTTAAGAAATGGAGTGTTTTACCTTAAGAATTTGGCATATGGATTGTTTAAGAAGAGCCACAATGGGTTGTAGTATTTGGGAGGTGAAGGTAGGACATTTAATGGTGATCCTCATGAACTATGTTGGTTCTATCTTGAAAATTTGGCCAAAAATTGTGGGCCATATATGAAAATTAAGGAGTTATATTACTTGATTCTAGTTAAAAGTCTAGATGAGGGTTAAAAAGGGCTTATGATGACAAGGAGGTACTACAAATGGATGAAATTGTTTTAGCAAATAGGTGCATTGTCTTGTATGTGTTGCATGGAGTAGATGAACAAAAAATTGTGCCTATGATTGGTGCTAACACCCTGTAGATGGTGCATCAGTCCAGGAGGCCCAACAACCTAGGAGGAAATTGATACCTAAGAGGCCACCTCGTAATTTAGTAACCCTTGAATTGAGCCCACAAATTGCCAGCCCAACAAAGCAAAGGGCAAGTAGGGGAAAGACTTTTCACCTCATCTAAAAAAAGATACTGATACCTCATCTAAACAAAACCCTATGACATATGGTACCTTACAAAACCCTTCCCTAGAAAACCCCACCACGAAGCAACCTATACGGAACCTTAAAAAGCAGCCACCAAAACCCCATTCAACCCCATTTGAAAGCCAACCAATCCTTCAAGAAAAGCAATCTTATCCAGAATCCCATTCAACCTATTGCTTTGAAAACAAACCAATCTTAAACAAAGGTAATATTGTAGATCTAAAAATCAATGTGCTAACCATCAATGAACCAAACCAACTTGGAAGCCAAATGACAACCATCATTCAGATTATTTTATTAGTATGATTGTATATCTAAGGATGATGATGATCAAATTTATGAGCCTTGAGGAGAATGAATTTGATAGTGGTACTTCAGCACTAAAGGATTTGGGGGGGTAGAAAATGATACTATTGATAGGGAGTATAGAAAACAAGAGCCCAGTGAGTACGCAATGACAAGTGTATGTGACTTAGCACAGGCTACGAAAGATGTAACTAAGGGTAGATTGGGTGCTAAAAAAAATAGATCTAAGCGGGAGGGGTCAACATCTACTAGGCCTAAGTGTGTTAGTGAATATAAAGAGAGTGATGATGAAATTCACACTTTAGATGACAGTGAAGAAGAAGACATAAGTGGGAGGAGAAGAAGGAGTTGGGGGGAGGTTGTGAATGAGAACACAAACTTCTCAACTTTTCAATGGAAAATAGGTTTGAGATTTCCAAATAAAGATGCATTTAAGAAAGCAATTGCTAATTTTTTAATAACAAATGGCAGGAATTTGAGCTATATTATCGGCAACAAGAATATGCAGCAAAGACTTGGAGTTAAGTGTTTGACAGGGTGTGTGACACCTTGAACTCGGCACCCAGTGTCAAGCAAGGGTGTCACTTTTTTTTGTTTACTATAAACTTATAAACTTTAAGCTTGTTCATTCATATAATGTACTATATTTTGTAGCAGCGGATTACAAAATATATTCAAGATCCATAAATGGGAGTGTTCAACTTATAAAAATACTTTACATTTGTTTACAAACAACAAAAAGAATATTACATATACAAAATAGACAAAAAAGTCTTCCGATGGGCATCTAACTATGTGTTAACCTTGGGGCGATGAGGGTTTGTCAGACGCTTCTTCCCTACCTTCCATACCTACGGATGAAAACGGGTGCTAAGCTGCGCTTAGTGGAATAAGCTTTCGTAGGCGACCACTAACACGAATCATCACACTTCTTGCACGTACACGTACATCTAACATATCACTATCATTTATTATGCTTAACGCCATATCTGTATATTTACTTATCGTATCATGTTACATTTCTTACAACATTCATATACATATCATATGTCATATTCAAGTCATTTGTTTTATGTTTCATGCCTGCATAAACCTTAGAAGTGGATAAAAGAAACTATAAGGGCCCGAAGGAGTTGTACTCACTGTACGAAACAGTGGTTTATAAGGGTCGGAAGGCATTGTTATCATTGTACAAGACAATGACCATCTATAAGGACAGAGGCTATTTGTAATGACCTGGCCCGGACCAAGCGTCGGTATGCTAAATACTTGTTTTTTTTTTTTTTTCTCTAATAGGCATACCACGTATATCCTACACCCGAGGTTCGTAGACAATCCATGTATTTTATGTTCAATACATATCTCATATTCCCAAACAGTATTTTTCATCAGGTAATCATATGTGATATTTAAAATCATTTATTCGTATCTTTGCATTTTTCATATCATTATATATATGAATGGATTTACCATATGCTTATGAGCTATTTACTATCATTCCAATTTCATCAAGCCTATATATGGATGGATTCTAGACTCAAAGGGCTTTCCATAGAGTCCAAGTTCGGATGAAGAAATTATGACCGTCTGAAGTTGAAGGCTTCCTATGAACAATGACTACGAGCATAACCAGCAAAGCCTACTGTTTTTCATGATTTCTGGACCTAAAATGAGTTCCAATTTCATCAAGCTATAAATGGATGAATTATAGACTCAAAGGGCTTTCCATAGAGTCCAAGAACATCCGAAGCGGAGTTTGGACGAAGAAATTATGACCATCCGAAGTTGAAGGCTTCCTATGAACAGTGACTACGAGCTGAACCATCAGGGCCTACTGTTTTTCATGATTTATGGACCTAATATGAGTTCCAATATTATCAAGATATATATGGATGGATTCTATACTCAAAGGGCTTTCCATAGAGTCCAAGAACATTCGAAACGGAGTTTAGACGAAGAAATTATGACCATAGAGTTGGAGAATTTTGGCTGACATCTCTAAAAAACCTAATATTTTCTTAGCTAAATATTCCTCAATTGAGGATTACAATCAACCAACCCAAGTCCAAAACACAACCAATATACCAAGTAGGGTTCTTTTAGACCCAAATTCATAAAAAAAAAAAAAAATTCTTCATCAAACAGTTCGATACAAAAGTCCAAAAGTCCAATAATCCATACCAAAATCATAAGTTCCATACCTTTTTCTCTTCTTCTTCCTCTTCTTCTTCTCTTCTTCCCCTTCTTCTTCTCTTCTCCTCTCTTCATCTACTCGTATGAGCTTTCCTTCTTAAACCAAAAAATGAGATATTTTTTGTCTTATCCCATTTTTATATTTAATTTTTCCCTTTTATAACACTTAAGTCCTCCATCTCTATATTATTTACACTACAACTTCTCATTATTCCACTTTGGCATATCATTTTATTATCTTATGACTTTCATATCATGTTTTGACAAATTTCACTTTTACCCTTGTATCTTATACAAATTCCGGGTTTCGAAATTTTCTCACTTAGCAAAATAATAATTACCAAAAATTTCCAAATGCACAAATAATATACCCTAAACATGTTATACAACTGTTAGGGCATATTTTGGGGTATTACAGGGTGCCCTTTTAGAATGTACTCATCTTGGGACTCAATGAGGGCCTATTTTGTTGTGAAGTCAGTGGATAGTGAGCACACTTATAACAGAAATATGGAGGCAAATGAGAAAATGAAGTCAACATGGCTGGCTGAGCAATTTCTTGAAGTGTTCAAAGCAAGACCCCATTGGCATGTCAATGAGATTGTTGAGACTGTTAGAAGGGCATATAGGGTGAGTATTAAGAAGCCTCTTGCATATAAGGTTAAATATTATGCACATAAAATGCTTCATGGGCCTATGCAAGAGCATTATAGCAAGTTTGGAAGGTATTTGGAAGCCCTTAAGATTTCAAACCTAGAGACTTATCTGTTATTGGTGACAAATCCATATAAGGAAACTTTCCACCAGTTTTTTAGAAGTTGTTTGTGACTAAAAAATGGGTGGTTGGAAGGTTATAGAAAGCTCATATATGTTGATGCATGTTATTTTAAGACTTTCTTGTGGACAATTGTTGGCTACTGTGGGGAGGGATGGTAATGATCATATGTACTCCACAGCATGGGTAGTTGTGGAGGCCGAAAATATTGATTCTTGGGTATGGTTTTTCATTGAGGAATTTTAGGAGGAATTAGGAGGAATTTTATATTTGTAGCTATTTTGAATAGACTTGGGTATAGTTTTAATTTTGGAAATGAAGAAGTTAAATTGTACCAAGATTCTTTATTGATTGACAATGGAATGCTTTATGGGAATCTTTACAAATTAGAGTTGAATGGTTTGCCTTATGTTTCAGTTTCTTCTGTTGTTAATATTGTTAGTAGCACCAAATGAATGAAAGGTCTTCTACTCTTTGGCACAAGTGTTTGGATCATATTTCTAGGTAGAGAATGGAGACATTAATTAAGGATTAGATTCTTTCAGATCTTGATTTCTCATATTTTGATACCTGTGTAGATTGCATTAAGGGTAAATTGACCACCAAGATTAGGAATGACAAGACTAATAGATGCATCAAGTTGCTTGGGGTTATTCATACAGATATTTGTGGGCAATTCACTCCTCCTGCTATGTGTGACCACAAATATTTTATCACGTTCATTGATGATTATTCCTGTTATGATTTTGTCGATCTCATTCGTGAGAAGTCTGATTCTTTAGAGGCCTTCAAAGCTTTCAAAGGTAAAGTTGAGCTCCAATAAGGGAAGAAGATCAAGGAGGTTCATTCTGGTAGAGGTGGTGAGTAATATGGTAGATATGATGAGATGAGACGCAATCCTGGATCATTTGTGAAGTACCTTCAGGAATGTGACATTGATGCTCAATATACAATGCCTAGTACTTCTCAACATAATGGGATTGTGGAGAGGAGAAATCACACTCTTCTTGATGTGGTGCAATGTATGCTTGTTAATTCCTTACTACCTGAGTTCTTGTGGGGTGAAGATTTGAAAACTACAACTTACTTTTAGAATCAAGTGCCTAGTAAGTTTGTTCTTAAGACTCCATTTGAGCTATGGTCATAGAAGAAGCCTAGTCTTCACCACTTCCTCATTTGGGGCTGCAAAGAGGCAGTGAGACCACACAACCTGCAATCCAAGAAGCTTGATCCAAAGACCATCAGTGGGTACTTTATTGGTTATTGTGTGGGATCAAGAGGCTCTAGGTTTTATTGCTTATCACACACCACCATAGTGATTGAGTTAGATCGAGCTATCTATTTTGAGGATGATACTGGTCACAAGCCCGAGGGCGAGAGAGTGTGTTCAAGAACACCCGATTTTTATTCTTGTGTGCATTGCTTATACTATGATCAACGGCCTTGTTGATGCCGACCCATCCAGTAGCCACTCCTGATAATGAACCAATTGAGGAAGTAGACTTAGAAGCCCTAAATGTAGTCATGGATATACCCTTGAGGAGGCTAAAAGGGTGCATAGGCTTGTAATTTCAGATGACTACATTGTCTACTCATAATAGCATTAGTATGATGTGGGTGATGTATCAGATCCGACTACTTATAGAGAAGTCATTTTTAGTCCTCAATCCAACTTTTGGATCGATGTAATGAAAGATGAGATGACTTCCATGTCATAGAATAAAGTGTGGAGCTTGGTAGAGTTGCCATATAGTTATAGACCCATTGGGTGCAAATGGGTGTTTAAGACCAGGAGCGATGCCAAGGAACAGGTAGAGAGATATAAAGCGAGATTAGTGGCCAAGGGTTACAATCAACGAGAAGGTATTAATTTCAAGGAAACCTTCTCTCTCGTGTCCATTAAAGATTCTCTACTCATTATTATGGCTATAGTGGCTCATTTTGACTTGGAGTTGCATAAGATGGATATGATGACAACTTTCTTGAATGGAGACTTAGCTAAGAATGTTTACATGTCTTAGCCTATTGGATTCGAGGAAGTTGGTAAGAAACACATGGTGTGTAAACTCCAAAAATCCATTTATGGTTTAAACCAAGCTTCTAGGCAATGGGATCTCAAGTTTGATGAAGTTGCCACTATCATTGGTTTCAAGGAGAACATCGTCGATCAATGCATATATATGACAGTCAGTGGGAGCAAATACATATTCTTGGTTTTATATGTTGATAATATTTTGCTCGCAACCAATGATACTGGCTTGTTAGTTGAGACAAAGAAGTTATTGTTTAGCCATTTTGATATGAAGGATCCTGGGGAAGCACCTTATGTCTTGGGCATACAGATACTTCGTGATATACCAAGTGGCATTATGAGATTTTCTCAATAGAAATGCATTCTAAAAAAGTTCAATGTGCAATCATATTCTTCTATTAAGACGCCAATTGTAAAGGGTGACAGATTTTCCAAAGGCTAATGTCCTCAGAATGATATTGGGAGAGATCGGATGAAAGGAGTCCCTTATTCTTTAGTGGTGGGTAGCTAGATGTATGCTTAAGTATGTACACGCCCTGACATTGCTTTTGTTGTTGGCGTGTTGGGTAGGTATTTGAGTGATCATGGTTAAAGCCACTGGAAAGCGGCTAAGAAAGTTTTGAGGTATCTTCAGAGTACCAAGGATCTCATGTTGACATATCGGCGTATCAACACTCGTAGGGTGGTTTGTTTTAGAGATTCTGATTATCTAGGCTTTGTGGATGATAAAAAGTCTACTTTTGGTTATATTTTTATGATGGCTAAAGGAGTTGTTTCATGGAAAAGTGTCAAGAAAACACTTACAACTTCTTCTACTATGGAGGTTGTGGCGTGTTATGAGGCTACTTGTCATGCAATATGGTTGTGAAACTTCATTTCAGCTTTAGAGGTTGCTTACCCATTTCTAGACCGCTAAAACTGTTCTATGACAATTATGTAGCTGCATATTTCTCTAGGAACACTAGGAGTACTTCTCGCTCCAAACACATTGATGTGAAGTTCTATTTTGTTAAAGAGAAAGTTGTAGAGTCCCTCATTTTAGTTAAGCACACGCCTACAACTAGCATGTTGGTAGACCCGCTAACCAAGGCTTACCTATTTGTGTGTTTCAAGAACACATCACTTGTATGAGATTGTTAGGAGTCTAGACTCTTTGTTTTAGTGGGAGTTTTGTTTTTTCATTTATTTTTAATATGGAAAGCTCATGCATTTTCGTTATTACATACACATTTTGACGTTTGTCATTATCTTGTGATTTTGTGTCATTTTAACTAAATGAATAATAGAATGATGTTTTTCATTCCATTGAATCAATACTCTTGTCATTGTAATGCTTCATGATTAGTAGCGCCTAATTATGTGCGATTTATGCATCCTCTTGGTGTATTAATTGTATATGATTGGTTATGGCTATGTAAGTCTCTTGTGAAAGCATTTGAGTTATGATTTTGATTAGTAGTGCTTGATTATGTACAATTTATGTCTCCTCTCGGTATGTTAATTGTATATGATTTGTTATTGCTATGTAAATTTATTGTAAAAATATTTGAGTTATGATTATGTCGTCAAAGTAGGAGAATATTTGATTAATTTATTAATTATGGACTAAGCATAATAATGTGACAATTTTAATTATGTAATTATGTATGTTAATTATGGGCCATTTATGGGATGATTTAATATTAACTAACTATGGGCTTATGGTTCTATCTTCTCCCTTGCTTTGGTAAGCCCATTAGACTAGAGCCCAATTATTCCATATATATATATATATAGAGCCTTAGAATTTTTTAAGGGGGTTTTGCAAAACACGTGAAAGGGAGAAGGAAAGAGCCGTTGAACCCTAACTCTTCTTTGATCTTGTCCCTTGAATATTTTTGAGACTTATGGCCACCAATAATTTTGGATCCACATCAAGTATGTTTTCTATACACTACGAATTAATATGCTTATTTGTTCAATAAAGTTATTATTTTGTAATGCATTTATTGCGTCTTTTGATTATTGATCAATTGTTTTGGGCTTAATAAATGCTCTTGATTTACAAAGAAAGCTATCATTGAAGGGTTTATCTTTATTCTTCGTATTTTCTGTTGTTTTTCTTGTTTTCTCATATGGTACGTTACTTTTTTAATTGTGCTCATTTTTTTTTTTTTGCATGTATTGTTCAGTATTATTGCACAATGAATAATTCAAATTGATACAAAAAAAAAAAACTAATAATTTAAAAACAAAATGATATTGAAGGTTGAAATTAAGATTGCTCGTATTCTCTAATAGTTACAATTGTGTTTTTAGTTGAAGTTTTGCATTATTCTTTTGCTTGTTTGAATCGATTTAATAGAAGGTTTTTTAACCAAAATTATGATGAGTTTTTGTATTTGTTCATGAAAGGTATTTGATTTTGGGTTTAGATGTAGAAAGTGGTTAGTAATACTACACTACTAGATTTTATGTTTAAAAAAGTTAAAAGTAATCAGAGCTGAAGAAGGATGTTTCAAGGCAAGATATGTACTCATGAGGAATGCAGTATGGTCGACGTCACTAGTTGCTATGATGGATGAAAGTAGTAGAATACAAAATAAGTGCCCTCTAGCACAAAAAAAAAAAAAAAAACCTTTTTTATGAGCCATTTTGAATTGTAATTTAGCTTGAATAAAATTATTATGTATTTTATTTCAATAGGGCTTGCGTTTGTGTGGATCCCAAAATTTTGCCTATTATTCGTTTCCTACTTAAAAGGCATGTCATTATTTTATTTAAAAAAAACCGTTTTTAAAAAAGTTTTGAATTGCCACTTTATTTTGTTTTATTTTAAAAATGAAAAACAAATAAAAAAAAAACCCTAAATGTGACTCATGATAAGGAAAAACAAGTCTATGAAAATTGAGTCTAAGTCTGATAATTAGGTTACTTATCAGGAAGGTACGATTAAAAGAGTAACACCCTTCTAAGCTCCTGAAGGTCAGGTCTCTATTAAGCAAACTAAGGCAAATGTAGCAATCAATTAATCAATATATGTATGCCTAAAACACAAAACAACAATAATAATATGAGAATACATATCAGACAGATAGTAGTAATAAATAACAAGGTCAAAGGAGATAAATGCATACCTTGTGGCCAAACTAAAGCACTATCGATTGAAAAGCATGGTTAGTGCAATGGCAAATATAAAAATATTCATAATTAAATTAGGCAATTTGTTATAAATCACATGTTAAATTATTTATTAAAATGGTAAATGGGATGTCAGGTCTCACCAAAACCCATTTATTTATTACACAAATTAACTCCATAGGATTTCATTCTATTGGAACTATAGAATTAATCATGTTATTGGAATTTAAAAACTAATTCTAAAAGATAATTTTTTTAAAATTGGAGGTTTAAAATTGAAATTTTAAAATTTAGAATTTAGAATTGAATTTTGAAAGTTGAAAATTGAATTTGGAAATTGGAAATTTGAATCTTGAAAATCGAGAACTTTGAAGAAATTAAGAATTTAAAGAAGTTGAGAAACTGAATTTGAATTTTTGGAAGTTGGAACTTGAATTTAAAAATTAGTTATTTGAATTTTTGAAATGTGGAACTTGAATTTTGACACCTAGGAGGCCACCTCGTAATTCAGTAATCCCTAAATTTACACAAATTGCTAGCCTAACAAAGCAAAGGACAAGTAGGGGAAAGACTTCACCTCATCCAAAAAAAGATACTGCCACTTCATCCAAACAAAACCCTATAACACATGGCACCTTAGAAAACCCCACCATTGAGCAACCTACAGGAAAGCCTAAAGAGCAGCCACCAAAACCCTATTTGAAAGCCAACCAATCCTTCAAGAAAAGTAATATTTTCTAGTACCCCATCTAACCTATTGTTTTGAAAACCAACAAATCCCGAAACAAAGGCAATATTATAGATATGAAAACCAATCTAAGCCAACTCTCAATGAACCAAACCTAATCTTTTCCAGTACCCCATCTAACCTATTGTTTTGAAAACCAACAAATCCCTAAACAAAGGCAATATTATAGATCTGAAAACCAATCTAAGCCAACTCTCAATGAACCAAACCAACCTGAAAGCCAAAATGACAACCATCCTTTAGATTATTATGATTGTAGATATGAGGATGATGATGATCCAATTTATGAGCCTTCAAAGAATGGTGACAATGATGTTGACTTAGAGGATTTAGTGGTAGAAGATGATACTAGTGATAAGGAGTATAAGACAGTAAAAGAAAGAGTGAGGGGTTGCAATAGCAAATTGTATGACTTAGCACAAAAGCAAGCTAGCACTTCTAGATTTGAGCAGGAGGGGTCAACATCTACTAGGCCTAAGTGTGTTAGTGAATATAAAGAGAGTGATGATGAAATTCACACTCCAGATGACAGTGAAAAAGAAGAAATAAGTGGCAGAAGAAGGAGTTATGGGGAGGTTGTGAATGAGAACACAGACTTCTTAACTTTTTAGTGGAAAGTAGGTTTGAGCTTCCAAATAGAGAAGCATTTAAGAAAGCAATTGCTAAGTTTGTAGTAACCAATGGAAGGAATTTGAGCTATATTGTCAACAACAAGAATATGCAGCAAAGACTTAGAGTTAAGTGTTTGAAATGGTGCCCTTTTAGATTGTACTCGTCTTGGGACTCAAGGAGGGCTTATTTTATTGTGAAATCAGTGAATAGTGAGCACACTTGTAATAGAAATATGGAAGCAAACAAGAAAATGAAGTCAACATGGCTGGCTGAGTAATTTCTTGAAGTGTTCAAAGCAAGACCCCATTGGCTTGCCAATGAAATTGTTAAGACTATTAGGAGGGCATATAGGGTGAGTATTAAGAATCCTCTTGCATATAAGGTCAAATATTATGCACATAGAATGTTTCATGGGTCTATGCAAGAGCATTATAGCAAGCTTGGAAGGTATTTAGAAGCCCTTAAGATTTAATGCCTAAGGACTTATCTATTATTGGTGACAAATCCATATAAGAAAACCTTTCTACTAGTTTTTCAGAGGCTGTTTGTTTGTTTTGATGGACTAAAAAAAGGGTGGTTGGAAGGTTGTAGGAAGCTCATATGTGTTGATGCATGTTTTTTGAAGACTTTTCTTGGTGGACAGTTGTTAGCTATTGTGGAGAGGGATGGTAATGGTCATATTTATCCCATAGCGTGGATAGTTATGGAGGCCAAAAATATTAATTCTTGGGTACGGTTTTTCATTGAGCTTTAGAAGTGCTTGGGATTGGATGAAGTCAATAGGGTTACATCATCTTTGATGAGCATTAGGTATATGCAATCATAAAAGCTACTTTCACTTTTGAAATTGTATATATTGGCAATTAGATGTACCTCATAGCTCATAGTTGTTTTGTTTATTTTTATGTTTAGGCAATTCTCAATGTTGTAGCTATTAAGAAAGAGACTTGTTAATATTATTGAGAGAGTTGAGGTGTATATATACACCAATACAAGGGCAAGACAGTAATAACATAGAGTATAGAAAAGGAATCCTAAATATACTAAGAATCCTAAATATTCTATGATATCCTAAATATACTAAGAATCCTAAATATACTCTAATATCCTAAATATACTAGGAATCCTAAATATACTTTAATACGCCTCCACAAGATGGTTTGCCAAAAATAACACCAATCTTGTTACATAGAGAAAATAGGGGAAGCTGAGAGATATTTGGTAAGGGCATTAGTAAGCTGGGGTTGCTTGAGGTCCATGACTATGTGAGATCGAGGCATGGTTTTGGCAGCGAAGATTGGAGAGAAGGAGTAGGTCGGGATTTCTAGGGGTTCCCGAGGTCCATGACTATGTGAGATCGGGCATAGTTCCTACAGCGTAGACTAGAGGGGAGGAGCATGTTGAGATTGTTAGGGGTGCTCGAGGTCCATGATTGTGTGAGATTGGGCATAGTTCCTACAACGAAGACTAGAGAGGAGAAGCAGGTCGGGATTGTTGGGGGTGCCCGAGATCGTTGGGGGTGCCCAAGGTCCATGATTGTGTGAGATCGGGCATGGTTCCTGCGAGGCGGAGAGGAGAATGGTCAGATTGCTAGGGTGCCCAGTGCATGGTTGTGTGAGATAGGGCATGGTTCCTGCAACGAAGACTGGAAAGGAGGAGCAGGTCGGGATTCATGGGGTTCCTAAGGTCGTTGGAGTACCCAAGGTCCATGATTGTTGAGGGGAAGGAGATAAAGGGTAGGGCTCAAATTGATATATATATATATATATATATATATATATATATATATATATATATATATATATATATATATACTCATACTATATATGTATGTATGTGTATGAATGTATGTATGTATTACATACAATATCAGAAGTCTGGAGAAGAAGGGAAAGGAAGAGATAGAAAAGGGAAAGAGAAAAACAAGGATAATTGTGTAAAGGCAGAGTGTTACACATGCACAAGATTAGTGGATCCTAGAGAATGGTGACGGTGGAGGCAGCAATGCGACAACGATAGCGACTAGAGATAGAGTCTGTGTGCTTTTAAGATCGAGCATAAGGAAAGAGATCTCACCCAGATGCACGAGGAAGAGAAAAACAAGAAAATAGGTGTAGAGGTGTAGAGATGTGGGGATGGGGAGGGTTGATTTCGGGTTAAGAATGACCACAAAACCACCTCTCATCCCTTAAAGAAAGAGGCTAATAGAGAAAAAGTTGAGAGAAGGGGAGGCTAGGGTTTCGGGTTTACTATTAAGCTTATGGCTCTGATGCCATATTATGAAAGAGACTTGTTAATATTATTGAGAGAGTTGAGGTGTATATATACATCAATACAAGGACAAGACAATAATAACATAGAGTATATAAAAGGAATCCTAAATATACTATAATATCTTAAATATACTAAGAATCCTAAACATACTAAATATACTCTAATATCCTAAATATACTAGGAATCCTAAATTTACTTTAATAGTAGCCATTGTCCATCCACATGTTGAACATAGACATTGTGCCGTGCACATTTTAGCTAATTAGCACAAGTCTTTGAAAGGGAATGAAAACAAACTATTGTTTTGGTACCAAGGCATATAGCATGGCAGACTACAATGAAACCTTATATGAAATGGAGAATGTTAATCCCGGTGCAGCTACTGGTATTAGAGGGACCAATCCAGAGATCTTCTATAGGGCTTTTCTGAAGGCAAACACAAAGGGTGGTGTGATTGTTAACAAACTTACTAAAACCTTCAATGGTTACATAATTAATGCAAAAACAAAGCATCTGATATACATGTTAGAAGATATCAGAGCAAACCTGATGCAAAGATTAGTGCTTAAGAGGTAAGAAAAGGAGAAGAGTTCTCATATGTGTTATGCCCCATAATAGAAGCAAAATTAGACAAAGAAAAAGAAGAGGTTTCCAACTGCTTCCTAATGCCTTCCAACAACATGATTTTCCAAGTGAATCACAAGACAGATTGCCTTACAATAGACATGGGTGCCAAAACTTGCACTTGCAGGAAATGGGATATGTGTGGCATACCTTGTTGCCATGTAACCTCTTGTATTTTCTCTTTCTCCCAAAAATGTTGGAGACTTTGTGGATAATTGTTATAAAAATGAGTCCTACCTTAGAACTTATTCAAGTTCCACCCCCCCCTTGTGTAGGTGAGAGGCATTGGCTTAGGATTGAGCAACAACTTGACCCTTCCTTCATTAAGATTGGACTAGGTAGGCCAAGAAAAAATAGGAAAAAAGATCCCCATGAAAATCCTAAGAAACCTAGGAGACTGACTAAGCATGGTATTGAGATGAGCTGTAGTGTGTGATAATCAAAGCAATATACCAAAAGGAAGTGTCCTAATAAAGATAGAGTTATGGAACCTACCCCTAAAAGACCTAAAGGTAGACCAAGAAAAGATAGAACACCACCTTCTTTAAGCCAAGGTAGCCCTTCATTAGACCACCTTGGTGTTACAACCTAGCTTACCAGAACAGGAAGAGGTGGTAGGGTCATAAGGAGAGGAAGGGTTCTAGAGGTGGCAAAAGGAATGCAAGCTCAAATGTGCCTCAAGGGTTTGCGTGTTCATTGTACATGATGCACCTTGCCTGACTAATGTAAGTTGCCTTCTAATTTGTGTTATTAGAAGTAATTCCATTGGTTAATACATAATTAGTCTAACATTTTATTTTATTTTTTACTTTAGATGTCTGGACAATCAAAGGGACCAAGAGTTATGTCTCAATCTTCAACAGGAGACTAATTATCCAATTGATAGCCAAGTTTCTACAGCTCATCAATCATCTTC
Organism: Tetrastigma voinierianum; assembly: GCA_016808115.1. NCBI lineage: Eukaryota > Viridiplantae > Streptophyta > Magnoliopsida > Vitales > Vitaceae > Tetrastigma > Tetrastigma voinierianum. Next base: position 349,231 of record JAEQBH010000188.1, on the reverse strand, counting down.
TTAGATTTTGGCATGTTATGTTATTATGATTGATTGTGTATGATACTTTCTAAACTCTGGTTTTATTTTGAGCAAGGGTTGTATTTGTGGATGTTATTTGAACTACAATCCACTTGTTTTGGTGATTCAATAGATTATTATTTTGTAAGAATGAATTGTTTATGTTACTATCTAAATTGTAGCAGTTATTTTGAACAAGGATTGTATTTCAATATATGTTATTTCAATAGATGGGACCACTTTGTTTTGGTGTTATAAGGATTTTTAGATATTCTTTCATTCAATTGGGAATTCATACAAATTGACAATGTGTTACAAATAGATATTCTTTCATTAAATTAAGAATTCATCAGTACATTTCAAACCCATAGTGTAGATGTAATGCTGCCAAATATCATCACATCTAGCTCAAAAAACACCATTCACTGTTAATGCATCATATTGAGAATTCTAACCATTACAATGAAATCCAACAATCACAACATCATTCTAACCATTCACTATTAGTACACCATTCACTAAAACATCTAACCATTACAATGAAATCCAAACCATTACAAATTCCTAACCATTACAACAATGGCAAAAATGAGCCAGGACATAACAACTGCAAGTGCAGCGTTCTTCTCCCCTCTTGCATATCGAACACTACAACATGCAGTTGACACAACTCATTTCTCATGTCTTACATAGGCTCCTCCAGATTGTCTCTCTTTATTTTCAACTTCCTCACTTTTTCATCCAAAATTTTCTTCTCTGATTCCAACTTAGCAATAACTTTCTCTTTCTCTGACAACTTTCCTTGAAATTCTTCTCATTGACTGGAAACATTCATTTTCCCAAGCTCTTTTTCCCATCTAAAAAAACTGCAGTCTACATTCTTCAAATTAAACAAAATACCCAAATTATGTGAAACAGACAAAACCATAATTTAATTTCCCTAAATTAAACAAAATACCTAATTTAATTTTGACCCAATTTAATTTTCCCAAATTAAATGAAATACAAACTTTAATTTTGCCTTAATTCTACCCTAATTAAAAATTTCCAAAATAAACAAAATCCCCAATTTAATTTTTCCCAAATTAAACAAAATTAGCAATTTAACTCTGCCATAATTATGCGAGTTAAGCAAAAAATGAAAAATTTTCCACTTACATGCCATAATTATGAGCACCCGGAAAACTTCTTCCCATAGTTGGAACCACATTTTGACAAATCTCAGCTTTGAAACAATCTTGTGATGACACTTCACTACAAGTTCCCATAGAGTTTGAAGAAGCGCTAGAACTATATGAAGAATGCATTCCGGAAACCATTGCCAATCTACACTTCGCTTTGTAGCCATTGGTTCTTAGAGAATAGAAGAAGAAAAGAAGATGGAGAAAAAGAAGACAGAATGTTTATGCCTGATATCAAACAAGTTGTGTCATGTGATATGCACATGACATAACTGTTTATGCCATGTAGGATAGGTTTACTTGCTAAGCCAATTGCTTCTGGTCACATACCAATAGGATATGAGACCCCTCAAACGTGAGATTATTCATAATTAAACAGTAGGTGAGACTAATTAAAGAAGACTTACCAGACTATGGATTATTCATGTCCACCTTTAAAATATTATTATTAAGATATTAAATAATTAATCTATTATTTTCTCATAATAATAAACTCAATATTATTATTATTATTATCCACTACAAAAAGAAAAAGCTAAAAATTTAAATATTATTATCCATATAATAAAGCAATATTATTATTTAATAAAAAAAATATAATCTACAATTCCATTACAATATTAGTATTCATATTATTTTTTATAATTATAAAAATACTTTTTATTTTTATATTGATTGAATGGAATTTAATTAATATTTTACAAACTAAATTTACAAAATTTGTATGGAATAAAGATAGAAAAATTATTCTTAAAAGTTAAAACCTAAAATTTACAAATTTTATTTACCACTTACATATTAATATGTTTCACTTATGAACACAATTCAATGTTATCATTTTAAATTTCTAATATTTGAGTTTTTATACATGTGATTTTATCATTATGATTTAATTGTTAGATTTATGAATTAAAAATTTTGAATTTTGATTTGAATCATTTTAATATTTTATAATTTATGCATTAATGTTATTATTTTGTTTTTTTTACAAATAGACAGAAAATGAAATTAAACTTAACTCCAACCTTTAGTTAAGATTGAACCTCAAGTTCACAATCTATTGGAAGCAAGACTAGCCCAACATGGGAGCATGTTTATGGAGAAATGTGTGCATAAAAGTTGTCAAAGATAGGGGAAACGATAGAATGAAACTACACCTTGCTAGAGAAAAATGGGATATTAGACCATGTAAATCGGTTCCTCTTCATGTTAAATTCAAAAAATAAAAATAAAATCTATAACAAGAATTTGTGAAATCTAAAAAAAACAACTCAAACAACTTATGGGTTTTGAAAATTCATATTGTCCAAATGTGTAACAATTTTATAAGAATGTGAAGAAAAGGTTTAATAAATGCAAAATCTTACAAAACTAGAAATAAGTGGAAAAAGAAAAAAAAATAATGGATAAGTATTTTGCATCAAGAACAACTTAAGGGGCTCAACCTTCAATTAAGAGTGCATTTGGAGAGAAAATATGGCTATTAGAGTATTATTTGAATGCATTCCTACTAATGTTGTGAATTTCTTCTACTTCAAACTAATGTTGGATGTTAATAGTTGCAATTGGTCTTGGATATATGAGTCCAACTTACCATCCACTATAAGTTAATATTCTGTAGGATGCCTAGAAGGAAGTTCAATTATTTGTGAATTCTTATCTTGAAGCTTGTATAAAAGTTAGGTATACAACGATGACTATTGGTTGGATAGATAATAGACAAAGATCACTTATCAACTTCTTGGTTTATTGTCCCAAGGGAAATCATTTGTGGATATTGTTGATGCTTAAGATATTGTGAAAGATGCAATCAATCTATTTCAATTGTTTGATGAGATCATTGAATGGGTTGGTCCAAACAATGTTGTTCAAATAGTCATTGATAATGTAGCAAATTATGTGATTTCAAGAAGATTGATTTGCGAGAAATATAAACACATGTTCACCTTGTGTAAGTCATCTTAATTTAATCTTTAACAATATTTATAAATTGGATCATATTGTTGAGCTTGCAAGGCATGCATCAAAGATGACAACTTTGTATATAACCATGTTGCTTTTTTAAGTTGGTTAAGAAAAAAAAAATTTACAAAAATTCTTCGACCTGGTGGAACTCGCTTTGCTACTACATTCATTATACTGAAGAGCCATCATGATCACAAACATGACTTGCAAGTTTTGGTGACTAGTAAATTTGTGGACTCTAGATACTTTAAGTATAATAAATGTTAATGTTTTGAAAACTAGATAGGATTGGCTAGTCGTACTGCTCCAACCGTTGACCAGTCATCATTCTAATTAAGTTTACCCCTTTGAATTGTCGTTCCAATGAACTATCCTCAAACCTTTTGAACCGGTGGTTCATGGTAAGCGGCTTAGTGCTCCTATCACTCCAGCAAAATCTTTGGATGCATAGGTGACCTAGAATTTAAAATCCAACTATGCTTAATTAATACACTCTAATCAACACATATGGCCCAAGAAATGTATTATTCCCCTCCCCCCTTACAAAAGTTTAAATGGGAAACTATGTTATTATGGGGTCCCCATTTCAATTTATTTGAAATATTAGAAATAAAAGATATGTCTACATGTCTAGCTTGGGCTTAGTAAAGCTGCCTGCTTTAAAAGCAAGACGACATCCAATGATGAGGTCCCACGTCAGTCCCAAAGTGGGGACCTTAAACTAGGGCCATATATTTGGATTTCAAAAATATTTGAAAAATAATACAAAATATTTGATGAAGGGTCCAACAAAGCTTAGGTACAACCTTAGTAAACCTTAAGTATGGGATCATACCTAACACATATGGTAGTGCCTAAAGTTTATTGACGTTGTATCTAAGGTTTGTTGGACCTTTTATCAAATATTTTGCATTCTTTATCAAATATGTTTTAAATCAAGAGACTTAACCTTGATTTCAAGTCTTCAATTTGTTCCTAATTTTTCAAATAAATTGAAATGATACCCCATGGGTAAAATAAATATAGTTTTCTATTTATATTACGAAGTCAGGCCTTATGTTAATGCATTCGTCGCCTCATGGATGTAAATACTTATTATTGTAATATAATATGATTTTTTTTTTTTGAGAATTTTAAATATTTCAATTAAATTAAGAACAATTTTGATATTTTCAAAATTTTTAATTAAATAAATATCATCTTTATATGTTTGATGAATTACATGTATCTCAACTTTTTCAAAAATATGAATTAATAATGTTTCAGTGTCAGGAAAGATAACAAGCTCAAGGATTGTTTCAAGCCATTCCATATGCCGTATGCCGCTTATGAATGCAGGAGGCACTAATTATACCGCGAGGACACTTGTTGATATGAAGAATGAAAAGGCAAAAAATTCAAAACAAGGGTCCACCCAAATTAATGAGATCCCAAAAAGGCCAAAGATAAAAAGAAAAGAAAATTGAGAAATATGAATGACCCATAAGAGGTGAATTAAGAAAGGAGAGAGATTCCTAAGGTAAAAGACCCCAAAGTTTACCCCAAGAAGACTTTGAATGAGGAGTGTATTGGGGTATGGACACATATCCTTTGGTGAAAGTTTGGAAACAACAGTGCATTTCATGGTTTTACATCATTCTCATTTGCATATCATTATATTCCATTTATGCGAATTGTATGAATATGTTGATGATTGTTGACCAATTTAAATTGTGTGAATTGTGTTTGAATGGTGAAAATGTGAGAATTGTTTTATTTATTATCTGATGATAAGTTGAGGTAAGTACGTGTGTTAAGAGTTTTATGTTTATTTTATTTAATTAAAATAACCTTTAACCTAAGTTATATTACTTAATCTGTTTTGGGTGTAGAGCACTCTACTTAGCAATGTGGAAATGCTCACCCCTTTATTGTATATAAATTTTAAATGCAGAGGTAGTTTTGGGGAAGCACAAGAAGACCAAAGGATGTATCAAGAAGCCTAAAAAAGTTAAAGAATTGATAACAAGGGTTGTTTTTTTCATTTTAAAATTGACATGCATTTTATCAAATAGAATTATATGAATTTTTGTACTCTAAAGTATATTTGTAATTGCATGATATTATAGATTCTCATGAATGTTTGTAGCTATTAATTGACGGATCATATTAATAAGTGAAATGATGATACTTGTAAATGTGTAAGATTAATTTATTAAGGTATAAAAGAAAAAGAAAAAGAATTCAGGATATTTAGTTTGATTGCCCACTACAAGAAAAAAGAGCATATGGTGACGTTCATAATAAGTAACCATAAACAAAAAGTGTCACTACAACATAGCGTCATCCTATCCATTGACACCATAGAGAGCACCAATGGGTGACACATTTGGAAGTGACACCAAAGTGGATTAATTGGTGATACTTTGGAAGTGACACCATATATCTTACCTTTAGGTTCAAATCCTCACATGCGACCCTATTCCCGCACATGAAGAGTACTTAATGGTCTTTCAAATAATCAAATAGGGATTCGAATTGCAGAGGGAGGTATTGAACCCAAGACCTCCTACCAAATCAGGCTCTAATACTGCGATAAACTACCAACTCACCTACAAGCTCAAGCTTGTAGGATTCGGATTTAATATGAATATCATGTTGTAGACCCTAAAATTTGCACATATTATTTTTATTATTATTACTTTTTTATTTTATTTTTTATTACTATTTTCTTTCTTATCTCCCCATTCCCCTACCCCCTACATTTCTCTTTCCACTCACCCCCTATGGGACGTAACCCAACCTAACACACACACTTTCTCTTTCTCCTCTTTTTTGGGGACCCAATCGAGTCTTCCTCCCTTCCCCCCTTTTTGCTTCTCTTCTCTTCTCCCCCCTCTTCTCCTCTTCTTGCTCTTCTTGATCTTCCTCTTCCCTTCTTCCATTTTGTTTTCCTTCATTTTTTTAGTCCTAATCAATAAAACCAAAGACAAAGACTACAAAGATAAATACTCACTTCATTTTCTCTTTTTTCTTTCTTTCTCATTTTCCCATCCTCTAAAACACTTGTTTTTCTCATTACTTGATTAAATATCCACTATACTTTTTGTTTAGTATAAAGTTCACATATGCATATATTTGTGGGATTTGGTTTTCTTTCATGGACTTTTATAGGAGACTTGGGCTTGATGGTATGAAATTTTGATGTTAGTGAAATTTGTTAGATATAATTTTGAATTTTGTATTCTTAGCTTTATTGCATTTGAGATTAATTTGGGGTACAATCATACTTTCGTGTTCTAACCATTAACTTGAAATATTTTGGATGTATCTTGATTCATTAAATATTATATTAGAAATATTTAGATGTGTGACATCTCAAAACCCAGGGGACCCCGTTGACAACCCCGTCAACGCGTGAAATACCTATGGGTATCGCATATCTTGATACCACCAGATCACATCCCATTCACCGGGATCCATTCATGCATATATATTTTAGAAAAATATACAAATGTGTCAAAACAGTTCATAAGAGTTTGAGTTACAACTCTCTTATATACAAAATATTACATGTAAAATCTAGTTTCTTTTTTTATTTACAAAAAGTTTTCTCAAAGCCATAATTCGGCTTTCTTCACACCTACGGTCCCATATGAGGGTCAGCAGCCTGTATATAACCTGCACTTGAAAGGGGGTCCCACGACAAGGTGAGTAATGCCCAGTAAAGATAATTCCTACAAGGGCTACTCCCCACCTAAGTGCAACGCAATGCCATGTTCACATAATAATACACACATCAACATTCAAAATGGAATCCTACATGCATTGGAAATGAGATGAGACTCATCATGCCCCATGTCTCGAATCCTCACTGACTCCCTCATACATGCTTATGCCAAGTGTGAAAAATCGTCATTGGTGTTTCATCCAATGACCCTTTTTCCAAAACAAAATTTTTTTGTTTTATAAAACAAAACACATTGGATATAATTCCAAAGTCCATTTGATTTAATCAAATCTCGTGTGTTTATGCATTTGTGGGCCATTGATTTTTGGGTTCTCATCCAGGACGTCGCACTTTATGGGCTTTCACCGACAGGGATTATGTATAACCGCAACTAGCAGGTTTTTAACTCGAGGGGGTATCTATTCCTACTTGTGCCCAACACACGTATAAATTTTTTTCATGCCATGAAACCGTGAGACTTTGTTGGACGTAGTCTCAGGTACCGATCTCACCACCCATTCACCAAGAATAATAAATAATTATAACCATGTAGACACACCCAACTCAATGTGATGCCCCCGTGCATATACAACGCAAAATGTCACTGCATGTTATCTCATGTTACATGTATAATGAACACTACATTGAACAATTTATAAACCATACTTTATGTCAAGTACCATGGATAATTATATCGAAAGCATATAATTTATATCCATTCATGCTAATATATATAATACCCATATATCAACATATTTACAACACATTCAACATGTTATTAAAATTTTCAGCACTAACACATAAAAATAGTCTACACAAACTAGCCATTCCTGGCCATACTCGACCTTGGAAATAATCTGGACTCAGTCTAGAAATTTCATCTTTTGTTTTATTTTAGTTTTTATTTTTTAAAACTTTCAAGACTGTCATTTACGACTATAAATTCAGCCATGAAGCAATCCTCAAACAACTGTTCTGAAAAACAGTCCCAACGTCCGAAAACTCAGTCTCATGGTTGGGGCTGAACCACACACGACCATTTACGACCCTTAGTTAAGAGGAATTAGTGTAGGAGAAAACCCTACCTCTTTTGTTTTTAGCACCTACTCGTAGCTCTCGTCGAGTAGACCAACTTTAATTCTCGGATTAAAGACTTCTGATTGTCATAACATCGGGAATCAGATCCATTTTCCTTTCTTTCTCCTTTTTCCTCCAAGGACGGATTTTTTCTTTTCTTTTTTTCCCCTCTAATTTCTTTCCTTTCTTCCTTTCCTTTCCTTTTCTCCTTTCCTTTCTTTTTTTCCTTTCCTTTCTTTTTCTCCTTTCTTTTCTTTTCCTTTCCTTCCTTCCATTGAATTGTTTTTTTTGTTTGATCCCATAAGAGGAAACTTCCTCTCACTTTCCTCACATTTTGACTCCATTTTCCATGTGCCATGTGTCACATGGACACATCCCACCGATTAGCCGTCACCACACCACATAGCTCTCATGCCATGTGCCCTCGCTAAGCTTGCCAAATGGCATTCCTGCAGTCATGCCATGGCACCATTCCATGTCTCGGCCGACACCCGTGCCTCGAAATCGTGAAATTTGGTATCTCGAAATTCGACAAATTGACGAATAAATTTGGAATTTGAGATGATTCCAACGGTGAAGTTTGTTTCGTCATCTAAGATCTAGAAAATTTCAGGTTTTCAACCTGTACTACAATGACAAATTACCGTTTTGCCATTTTTCAGAAAAATTACATTTTTCTTGAGTTTTACACTTTATACTTTATTTACTATTATTCCCAAATTATTGGGTTAGAAACACAAATATCTCAAATTCAAAAATATGAAAATGAAAGCAATAATTTGAAGCAATTAAAAGAGGGTCCTCCAATTTTGAATAATTTATTTTGCTTGTGAAGGGAGGATACATTTAAAGCAGGATGTGTGGGGAGAAGATTCCTTGGCGTTTTCATCATGGATCACAACCACATGTAGCCCAATGTCAAGTTTTGGATTAAAATAATATTTAAAAAAAAAAACCAAAATAATTTAGTTTTGAAACTATTGTCCAATCTAGTTCGTTTAGGCTTATCCAATCTAGTTTGTTTGGGTAGGGGGACAACTTAGCAAATGCCGCATTTGAGAACAACGACTTTATAATTTATAATTTTTTTAAAAATAATAATGCCCCTGTTGGTGATATGACAGGGGCATTTTAATTTTGAAAAAAATAAAAATTAAAACTAATGATAAATATTAATATTTGATAGATTATCATGAACCCACATAAAAATACAAATAAAAATCATGAACCCACTAATTAAATAATCCTAAAAACTAGCACATTATCTAATTAATAAAATAAAATAAAAATAAAATAATACGTGGTTTCACACCTATTTATTGACTAATTCTCTAAGTGTTATACGTCCTCATTATCTTCAATAAAAAAAAAAAATAAATAATATGTTCATAATTTTATTAAAATCAAAAATTCAAATATATATATATATATATATATATATATATATATATATATATATATATATATATATATCATTAGTTTTAATTTTTATTTTTTCAAAATTAAAATATCGATTGTTAAGTTAATGGTGTTTTCTTGGCAAAATTATAAAGCATTTGGTCTCAACGGCGGCATTTTATTGAACTAGATCATATAATAGTTTTAAAACTAAATTATTATTAATTTTTTTTTGCAAAATATTATTTTAATCCAAAACTCCCCCATGTCCCTGTTGGCTTCCATTTTACATTAGTTACACTTGTGAATGGTATTCAAAGGATGTTATGATATTTTACATCATTGGGGGATCTCACATATTAGTTCCACTATTGTACGGACAACCTGTAGTTGAGCAAATGGATTTTGTTTTAGGCTAAACCAATCATTCATATATTAACATGTTCATAACTTAGTGAGAGATAAACCCTAAAGGGTAGCTCGGCTGGTTAACGTATCGAGGGTGGGTAATCCAAATGGTCATTGCTTTGAGTCTTTTTATGGTCTTTGGAGATTTACTTGATCATTAATTTCAAGGCCCCATGCGATTGGTCATACATTACATGCCATCACACATAGATGCATGAGGAGCTCCTTCCTCCCTGGATAGAGTGGGTGCCGGTGATGGTAATCGACCGGAGATGGGGTCGTCGACAAAGTTCATCAAAGATGGGTTGTCGACGGTGAGGGATTCTTTTGAAAATTCACTAATTTTTTTTTCCTTTTCTGAGGTAAATTCAAGCCCTATGCTTTGATATCATGTAACCAAAAAAGAATGGAGAAAAAATTCATGTCTTTCATTGATCATAAATTACCTATTTATATATAAGAGAATCCTCAATCAACATGTTGGTGATCAATTAGAAACGTGTTGGTGATTAATAAGGTAGAAACGACTAAATGTAAAGTTGTCGTAGTAGTGCCACAGCCAGCGCTAACTCGGCGCTCGGTGTCAAGCGGTATCATTTTATTTTTATTTTTCTTGTTTACTATAAACTTATAAATTTTAAAAGCTTGTTCGGTCATATAATGTTAAACATTTAACTTGTAATATATTATGTAGCGTGGATTACAAAATATATCTGAAGCTCCATATAGAAAGTATTCAACATTTACAATATTTACATTGCTTACAAAGAAACAAAAGTACATATACATTAGACCAAATGAGTGCTATTAATTCATAGTGATGTGTTGGCTTTGTGGCTGATCGCGGATTGTCACATCCTCTGGTTTCCTCATACGTACCTACACGGATGGAAACATCCATGCCTAACATAAGCTTAGTAGAATAAATACATATAGACGACATCTAATTAAAGTTATCACACTTTGAACAATTGGCATATAACTTTAACATTCATTTACATATACACAGCTGCTTATTCATGTTTTGAACATCATTTATAGATGTCTTCTACATATATCATACTTATTCGTCTTATCATGTTTCATTCCATATCATCTTTCATTTACGTTTTTGTTCTTGTACTTATCCTTAACACATTTACGTATCATCACATAACCTTGCTATACTTCTCATATCATGTCATGCCATTTACATATTCTTTCATTATCTTATGTTTCATGCACAACGAATACAGCAGAAGTAGATACGGGAAGAGTTTGGCAGCCATTACGAAGGTGCTATCCTTTGTGCAGGCGTTGATCTCTATCTGTATGTTTCATGAGGGAACATATAATGATCAAGCGAGATCTGTATCATCATTAAATGGGGCCTCGATGCTCCTACAGCCAAAGCTGTATACTGCTGGCAAATTTGTATCCCACTATGGAGCATGCCTATCTATCTAACTACCAAGTCATAAGCAGGCAATAAGTTTTATTATGTTTTCTTAACAATCTTTCAGGTATTATAAAAAGATACCTCATATACATGAATAATTACTGATATCATGTATACTTATGAGATATTCATTATCAAATAATCTCTTATAAACATTCTGTACTTTGTACTTTTTCATATAACAAAATTATACGTGTATTCTCTTTAGCTTTCATATAACAATACATTTATATAACCTTTATACAATTTCAGTTTCATATTCAATTATGCGAGCAGTTCTGGCGCTCCCAAGTCCATTTTCGACTACAATTTTAACCCTGTAAATGGGATTGTTAGAGAAAGTGATCTTCTAACCTAATTCTTAAGTTTTTTATGGTTCAAAAATCATATCATTTGGACTTTTAAATTGGGAGATATGGTCTAAACATTCCGAACTGCTCCTAGACAATTTACAGGAACATAATATGAAATTGTGTCCTATATTTGAATTTTTTTGGGAATGTTAAAGACATAATTTGACCATAATTTCTTCATGAAAGTTGTTCTCCCAGATGTCTAGTTTGTACAAAAATTTGAATAACCTCATTTGGATGAGTATAACTCAAGTTATGATTTAAAAACTAGAATTACTCCAGTTCAAGGGACTGTTTTGAGACAGATTTCAGAGACATAATTGTTTTCTTACTTTGATGAATTTTCTGGGTCTAATGGGGTCCAAATTTGGATACACTTATTTAAGGAATATTTGTTCTCCTAGAAGTCTAATTTACCCAGAAATTTGAATCACTCAATTTGGATAAGTGAAACTCAACTTATGGCCTAAATACCAAACCTGTTCCAAAACCCAAAACTGTATCATAATTGACCTGTGAGCCTCGCACAGAGAATTTTTGGGTACCTTAGGGTCCAATTTGAATACACCTATTTCAAGGAGATTTGTTTTCCTAGAAGTCTAGTTTTACTCAAAATTTGGAATCACTCAATTTGGATGAGTGATGACAGGAAGTGCCTCTTAAAAACAAAAATATAGGTTTAAAAAAAGAATGACTTAGCTCCCCTAAAACCCAGCATTTTCTCTATAAAATTTACACTCCATTAAGACCACAACCAAACCAAACAACCATTCAAACAAAGTTCTACACAAAAGAGTATTGCAAACCTCCAAACAAGTATCCGTACAAAATCCTAACAATTTCCAAACAAAATTCCATACACAAATTCATACCAAAATTCCTTACATATCCATACAAAAGTTCCAAACATTCCATACCTTTGCTTTTCTGTTCTCCTTCCTTCTTCCTTCTTCCTTATTCTCTTCTCTTCTTCTTCTTCTTCTTCTTCTTCTTCTCCTTCTCTTCTCTTCTCCCACCGTATTTGCCCTATCCCAAAGGCCAAAAATGAGATATTTTGTCTTTCATTAATAAGGCCATGTTTGGCCTTATACAAGTTTGTATTAATTTTTGGGTTTTTTCCATTGGGTCCTTTATTTTGATATTATTTGCAAATCAATTTATTCATATTTCCACTTTAGCCTATAATCTTCTTATCATATGACATTTGGGTTCTGGATTGGTAAATTACCAATTTACCCTTGACTCTTGAATTAATTCAAGATTTTTGCTTATTTTATTTTTAGCATTGTTTTATTTCGAAAAAATATACATTTACTTTTATTATACCCTAAATATGTATAAAGCATCGGTCTTAGCGCCCCAAACACAGGGTCCGTTGACAACCGTCTGACCAACGGAATACTCGTGAATGTCGAATGGCCAGAGCCACGACTCAATCGGGCAAAGTCTTCCTTGTCTGGGAGCTCTACCGAAATTGCCTAACCTATCTGATCAACATCCCTTAAGACCATAACTATATACCATAGTTTCAAGAGTTAATAATTCCCTCTTATACAACATATATTAAAATTCTAGGATTCTAATACATGTAATACATCATAAACACAAGAAGCCCTGGCAGAGCTTTCTGAGTATCGGCCTCTAGGATGAGCAATCCTCTCGCATGCTGTATACGAAAAATAATATCCGCCCAGCGGGGTGAGCTAATGCTCAGTAGTGAATCACCTAGTAGGTTACTCTGCATAAGTGCATATCTGTGCTCCGATGAAAACATACATTCAAGTAAATGCGTGATCCTACTTGAATGTTTACATAATCAACTCATACCCCGAGTCCTCACCGACTCCCTCACACTTTCCTAAGCCACGTATGAGAAACATTATTTTCAAACAAAGATATTTGTTTTTAATTGTGGACAACCCTCCGATCTAAGTAATGGACTGACTCCGATGTTCTATTTAGTGGACAACCCTCCCCGTGTATGTCAGAAAGATTGGAGCGACTCAACAGTTGATATTTTATATGGAGTATAGATATTATAATGGACACGCTCCGGTAATTATTATTATTAGTCGTACTCGAAACCACTCTCGATAAGCCACCTCATGCGCTCTATCATTAAGAAGTTACTTACCAGTGCATATGGAATGCATGATGATTCAATCTGATTTATATATACGTACAAATATATCATCATGCATATATTTACATAATTAATCACACAAACATATTATACAATTTCACAATCATTACACAAAAATTAGCTCACGTGGGCTCAATTATCAAACATGAGCAATTAGGATTTGAATTATCATAAAATTTGTTAAGTGAACACTATTCCCATGACTGAAGTCAAAACCCTCAGGTTCTTTATTCCCGCAAATAACTTTGTGATCATGGTTCACTTTGTGAACCCGAATTTCATGGCGTTTCGGCCTCATACACATCCACTGATGCAATTTGTTTCACAAATTTTACAATCAACAACCAGACAACCCATGGAGTAGTCACGGGATTTGCACGATGGGTTTCAAAATTTTCTCGGTCGGTTTCCCGATCTTTAGGACCCGATCAAATGACAGCTCCGGTGACACCAATCAACTCAAGCATCATAAATACACTTAAACAAAGTGTAAAACTCAAGTAGGATGAAACCCCTACCTCATGGAGTTTGTCAAAACTCCTCAAATCCGGTGCCCACGTGTTGGCCTCGTTAAATGAAGCGACTTTCCTTCATCTGAAGCCCAATTAGTAGTCGGATTTGCTAGAAATTTAGAGAGAAGTTCTTCTCTCCTGCAAACAAAAATCCATAGCCACTGCATCTATTCCTCCTTTCACGTTTTCTTTTCCTTTTCAATTGTGGAGGCGACCTTTATTTAATTTGTCCTATTTTCATTTTAAAACAAATTCTATAATGTCATCCCATGTCCACAGAAGCGGATTTTGACGTTTAGCGGCTATCTGGTCGTCAGTTTAAATCATTCTCTCATGCGGCTTATGTCGTGGTCACGTGTTATATGTGAGCTTTTTCGTGAATATCGTTTCTGACCAGAACATGATGCTGAAAAAAGCGATACCAGTCCGTGTCTCGGGTTGTGAGAGTCGAAGCGTGTTTCTTTAGATTTCGTGAGGCAGTTCAGCGGTGGTCGTTTGTCATGAGATCAGAAAAATTTCAGATTTTACGAAGTGCAAATTTGCCATTTTCCATAAATTAGAAATTTCTCGGGTCTTACAGTCAGGGTATAATTTGGGGTATTATAACTCTCCCCCCCTTAAAAAGAATTTCACCATCGAAATTCATACCTGAATCGAAGAGTTGCGGGTACTGCGCTTTCATAGTTGCTTTTGGCTCCTGATTCGATATAGCGGTAGGGTATGCCGGAATCAACAAAATTTATAACCTAATTCCTCCTACTATCGTAGCATAGTTACTGCAGTATAGTGGCTCTAGGGTCGAACACAGGGAGGGGTTTTCTTCGTGTAAATGATTTGCAGTTGGTTCAAAAAGGTGAATTTCACTTTGGATTAGGGGTGTTGTAAAAACAGTGGAGGTGAATGGTTTGCAGGATGGAAATAAACTGAACTAAAAATATGAAAAAAAGCTCCTTTAAGCATCAGACTCACGGGAGTTTGAGGTCTAGGGTAAATAGAGGTTCTTAGGTCCTTTTCCTCGGGGTGGGGAGGATGACCCATAGTCATTTCTGACCGGATCTTCATTTGACTATGGCCCCGAACCCTAATAATTTTTCCTTTTGAAATATATCCATTTAATGAGCATAAATGCTCTCGGACAATTAAAAAAGCACATCCCATGAAATCCAACCTCGAGTAACTAATAGAGCGACTAATGAATCTCGATGGATCTAGCAATGGCATCCACTAAACCTAAAGCTTGCGAATACAGGTTAATCAAGGTACATTTAAGAGATTTTAACCTAGAGTGAGAGATGGAAACATAAATGACAATAAATGCTTACATTAAAAACAGAGAACCTACATTTTACCTCAAAACCCTAGACCAATAGCCCTCATATTCAAGGATGGAGGGAGTTTAGCCAACCATCCCTTGAGTTGTCATCCTCAAGGGGTGTTTGGCGGTAGAAAATGGAAAGAAAGCAAAATGAGGGAAAAGAGAAGGGAATGGAAGCTCCTTGATACTTGTGTATTTAGCTAAAAAATTAGAATGTCTCTACAAGATTTGGTTTGAGCATATAGTGCTCAAATAAGCAAAATAAAAAAGAATACTCGATACCCATAATACATGAAGACGAAAGTGGAAAAATCAAAGGAAGTCAAGCGGGTCGAAAAGGTAAAAACAATCACGAATGCGGGGGCAACTGCTCTGCAAAAATTTCGCAGGGTGCCAAAATTTTATGCACTTCATTTTCCTTGCCTTTTCTGCTCTTATTTCCTTCGATTTCTGATCTGCAATGCTGAGTTCGACTCGAATTCTTCGTGCTTGGATCATTTCGACAAATTTAAGTAAATAAGCTTACAAAAACTACAAAATTAATACAAAACACGATCGATAAGTCTTTAGGACCTTAATGGCACAGAATTAGGTTAATTCGGTTGATTAGTACACAAAAAGTGCTCAAAGCCTATAATAAATAGGGGCTCGAATGGCACTTTTAGGCACTAATCACTCATCACTCCCCTCGCTTAGACACATTGCTAGTCCTCCAGCAATGAAAGACAAAAATAGAAACAAAACTAATAACAAAATTTTGTTAAAATGGTATTTAAGTATGTGGATGAGTAATGCCTAACCCTCAGTAGAATCAACACAAAAACCACCTTGATAACTATCTCGAGAGAATGAATGTCATACAGAATTCATCATCAAAATAGTTTCCTTTCCTAGAGAATCAACCTAGAACTTCCACCAAAATCTAAGTGTTTATGTGATTAGTTTTTAACAATAAACTCCCAAACTACACTCTCCCTCCCCAACTAAGCTCTTGCCCCTGACCTAGTACACTATGAGCCTAAATGGCTCGAGATCCATCTTGTTCCTGATTCTTTTTTGGCATTTGCGAGGTGCGTCTTGAGGGTCGACTTTACGAGAATCCATTGTAACAGGATCAATGATGACTCTAACCAATTAAGGCTGGGGCATCAAGTCATGGGATTTTCAACCACAAACTCTGCCAGGTTTCACGGACTTTGAGCGATTTGAGACTCCAGCTTTTCTGACTCACTCATTGATTAGGTACCCACGGTAGGGTGATTGGAATCAACAATGTTGTATCCTTAGTTCCTCCTCATAGTAGTCAGCTACTGCCCAGCATAACGTAGTCTAGAGGTCGAACACGGGGATGGGTTTCATCCTGAGAATGATTTATCAGTAAGTGTTTGAAAATTGGTGAGGCTTTTAGTTTGGATTTTTGGTTTGGTTAAAAGCGGGGAGGTTGTATGTTCCACAGCCAAACTGAATGGTTAAAGTGAAGTGTGAAGCGGTAACCTTGAAGGCTTAGGTCATAGCTTAACATAGGGCTATTGGAAGTGTCCTCGGGTTGGCTTTCCTCGCATTGTAACTGCAAGTGACATATAGTCAAAGCGAAACGGATCTTTGTTTAGTATAAAGCCTAACCTAGAACCACTCTGTTGAGTCAACACAAATTACTAAGCATTCAAAGTCCCATTCGGTTTAAGAAACCTAGCACTCAACCTCATTTCAATGGCTCGTAAAATGGCATCAAGGATATCGAGTGCATCTAGCATTAAGTATGCCTTTGAACCACCTAAACTTACATGTAAGTATTGACAAAGGAACAACATTAAATGGCATTAAACCTAGTTTGGAAGGTACATGGAACCATAAATGCAGTACTGTATCATTTAAAACAAGAGAGGACAACACAGGTAACCCTAAAACCAAGCTAACAACTTCCCTCCTCTTCAGGCTGAGGCTTAGCCAAGCATCACTTGAGTTGTCATCCTCGAGGGGTGTTTTATGACAGTAGAAAATGAAAGAAAGAGTAGAGCAAATGGGAAACCTAAAATGAAAGGCTGAATTTTATACAAAATGAAAAGTGTGCAAAGTGTAGGGCTAGAATTATGGGGTTTTATATAGTCACCCAAAGTGTGAAAATGCACAAATGCCTAAAATATTGGCTTACAAAAGACGAGGTGGTAATACACCATGTGATCGTTAACAATTACACAAAATCATAGAGGCGACCATTTTTATATGGAGGAGAATTTACAGTTGTGGCGAGAATTTTCCTGACCTGTGAGAATTCTCAGTGCGAAGTGAAGAGGGTTGCCTCTCGATAATTAGCTAGCCTAACGAAAAAATATGTGAGATAGCGAGGTGATTGTTTCTCTAGGCACGGTGAATTTCGCTAGATAGCGGAACCTTCGCTAGCCTAGGCGAAATTTCCCCCAATTTCTCTAGGATTGCGAGATTTTCACTATGATTTAGAATTTTCGCAATCCTGTGAGAATTTTCTTGTATATGAAAATTTCTGCCCCTTCCCGATCCGACTCTTTGCGTCATTATGTCTTTGCCTTAACTTCTTCATCGGCTTTCTTTTAATTCCACACTTAATTTTGATATTTTTGATGTATTCCAGAAAATACCATGATTCCTCAACATTGGTACATATCTTTTCGTGAGACTTGAACTAAATGGCCCGAGTACTCAAAAACGCAAAATAGCAAAAACAAGCTGAAAGCGGCGCCAGTGCGGAACTAAGTGGACTGCGCATCAATTGGCTTAATTGATATGATTAGTGCATAAAAAGCACCCAAAACCTATCTGAATGGGTTCAAAATTATTACACTTTTGGGCACTAATCACCCCAACCGAAGCGTTGCTGGTCATATGATCTTAAATAATAGGACATGCCTTTGGTAGTTTTACAAAAGTGTATACGGTTCAAAAAAGGTGTATATCTGAGATAAGCATTACCTTTAAAAATGAACAATTGAGACCTAGTTTGAAAACCGACATAGAGAGAGCAAAACCATATTAGAACAATTTTTAGGTCAACATGTCGGATCCAAAATTCAACACAATTTCCCACTTCAAAATCTAATGGTTCTATTATGGATTAAGCCCGATAAAGTGCAAAATTATTTCCTCCCCCTAACCCTTCTACGTGCATGTAAGATTTGTTAAAACGACCTAGACGGAAAAACTACACTCTTCTTTCTTTATTTGACTTCTACATTGCTGGGTCTGATACTTAAAACTCACGCTTCATCAGGAAATCGTGTAGCAAAGTCACCAAGTGACTCCAAACGATTAAGGTTTGAGGCATCAAGCGAGATCACTTGACCACAAACTCTTGAGCTTGCAGGGCTTCAGAATGACCCGAGAATTGAGCACCTACAACACGCTAAACTCTACCCCGTTCACCCGTGAGCACTACGTCACAAGTGACTCCCTGACAATTAAAGTTTTGGGCAGCAAGACTGAGCTTCACTTCATACCCCCTCGGGCCCAGTGTTGGTTTCAAGGCAAAGTCATCGCGACTTTTATTTTCTTTTTTCTTCTTTTCTTTTTCTTTTTCTTTTCCTTTTTGGAAGACTACATTGGTCTTCAACTATGGGTAACACTAACACTATTCTGGGTTGTCTGACATATGCTGAGTAGGCTATGCAAAGTGAAAGGAAATTCTCAAATTCCCCAACCCTGTCGGCAAAATGGTGTGTCTGATGTGTGAATTAGCTCAAGGAAATGTTCAAGTTGAATCTGTTTGGAACTACAATTGACTGGCTAGATCATACATGGAACATTTCTGCTTGTTAAGGTAGCATCTGGGGTTTCAATTTTCCAATTAAAGGCAATTCAATTGTTTAATTGAAGCAATTCAATTGTTCAATTGAAGAAATTCAATTGTTCAATTGAAGAAATTCAATTGTTCAATTGAAGACAAAAGTAGATACACAAAGAGGCACAGGCTTTAAGAAAGTGATATCTGTAGTGTAATAAATTGGAAATAATGCTGTAAGCTTTTGATATAACTTTAAAATGGCTAGTACATGCTTAATATAGCTGAACATACAAAAGTATCATTTGCCTACTGGCTAATACATGATTCTACACAAAATTAGTAGCGGTTGATAATCTTTGAGAAAACATACAAAAAAAAAAAAACATAAAAGAAATTACTCTAACTCCCAACTTTTCCTCGATCGAGAAGTGTAGACATGTCATGAGGCGGAAAGTTTAGAGGCGGGGTGTGACCACCTCAATCTCGTGGTGGTGGTGGATGCGTAGTTGCTTTGGCGATGCCAACACGTCTAAGGAGAATTTCAACTTCTTTGACAGGCTCATCTCTGGCGGGGATCATGTGGGAGACCCGGGTATTATGATCTCTTTGGGGCGTAGAGTGACAGTGACCTAAAGTGGCCTGACTCAGGCCAGCCTGCAGTCTACCATCTTTGCCCTAGATGTGACCAATGAACATATAACATCCATGACACACCAAGCTCCTGGTACTAACATGAGCAGTACTCGGAGAGTCTTTGTCTTTGTATATGATGGTCGGGAGTGCTCCCGGTAGGGTGGCCAGGTGGGACGGGGAGAGGAGGGAGATGGAGGGATATATGCAGGCTGGACTCCTCCCATCTCGCCCTCGGGAGCATGATCGGCTCGTGGAGTCCTCTGCCTCGGTATCCAGTACCTCCTCCTGGTCCTGCTGTTGGAGGAGAAAAGAAATCGGCATAACCATGGCTAAGCCATAGACCGAGGACACCGAGGCATCGATCCTCCGCTCAATCGGGCTCCTGCAGGCTGCTCGGGACACAGACACGGCCCGGTCGTGGCATCAACGGGGGTAAACTGCGCTTTCAAGGTAGGTGCCGCGGTGGACCTTGTCGCCGAAGTCACGTGGCGGTCATCACCAGCTCGAGAGGGACTGAACGGAACCCCTCAGAGATCCCGGTCTGGAGCCTCTGGGATGCTACCCCCTGCGTTGTACGTGAGTATTTGAAGCGGGAAGAGGAATTTGGTCGCGGGTGATCTGAGGAGCATGCGGGGCGGGGCGCCTCGGAATAATATGGGTCCAGCAGTGGTGTCTCGAGCAAGACTGCGGACCATCTCCCTGTGTGTCGGGTGAGGCCAATCCCGATAACCTCCGAATTAATGTCACGGTGGCCGGGCTCAATGCAACAAAATATCCACGTACTCACGAGAACTCGTGACGATCATCGATCTGCGGGTGGAACTCCGGGGAACTCGGCGCACCCCAGGGAGGTCATAGAATGGTAGAAGCCCCGTAGAACCGCCCGGTCATTCGGCGCCTAGGCGTCATGAGCGGCTTAACGATGAAGTAATGCTCGATTGACCTCATAGAATCCACCCCGAATCTACGGGTCGGTATCGTAGCCAGGGCGTCAATGTCGAATCGGCGAAAATCCCTCGCGTGTGATCCCGACATTCCTCGGGATAGGATGCGCGGGCAAGGGCCTCCTTATCCTCTCGCGACGATAGCGAGCGATAGTCGCCTCCATTCTTGTGTAGGGAGGCTGTGATGGCGAGCTGGGCGGTAAATGACTCCCGATCCGAAATCTCAGACCGGCTCAGAAAATGAGCCCTCTAGATCTCTCTGTGTAGGTAGAGGGGCAGGGGTCCCATGTCAGGTGTGGTATCTCTGGATCCACTGAGGCTCCTCGGGGAGGCGCCTCGGGGCCCAGGCCCAGTGCTTGAGGGGCTGGATTCGGGTGGGCGGTGCCTGGCTGCTCCGGCTGGAGATCTTGAGACGACTCGAGGTCTCGGCGGGACCCACCTCGAGGTGCGGACCATCTTTGCAGTGGGAGGACAGGGTGGGACCCCGGCCGACTAATGGAACCCGGGACAGCCGCAGTGGGGAATGACTGCCATTAAGCAGAGTGCTTTGATGTAGCCTGACTAGTTAGGTTAGAATCTTACCACGGTGATCAGGACTCGGCTGCGATGTGAGGCCACCTCTGGGAGGAACCACAGACCACAGACAGACAGGTCGCGGAGGCCGAGGGGGACCCGGGACGAGAAATGCTGCGATGGGACCTTGGACCGGGGGCACGATCTGCCGGTAGTGGCGAGCAATGGCTCGAGGTGGCTGCGGCCAAATTTCAGTACAAGGCATGGGCAGTGGTGTCTGGCGTGCGGGTGGCACTAGGCCGCGAGAGCGGCTTGGTCATTTGTGACACAGGTCGAAATTTGAGTTGAAAGAGCTATGGCTTCTGTGCCTTGTGTGTAAATTATGTACAAAGAAATGTGGCAACCAACCTAAGAGAAACAAGAACGCAACACACTCGGTAATAATTTGTCACGAGTCTGTGAGTGTTTGTCTTGGAAAGGTGCGGTCAAGCTCTTGGAAGCTCAAGTTACTTAATTTCTTGGAGGCTCACGGGTTTGGGAGAGGTGGAATGAAGGGGTTGGTGCGTCTCACTCACACATAAACAGTTAGGAACAATGACGACCCCGGAGGCTTGAAGATTTCGTTTCATTTCGCTATTATAGCGAGGTGAGCCAGCCTGCCTTCACACACGGTCGAATTTTCAACATTAAAATATAAATAATATTAAAAAAAAATTATATAATAAAATATATCAAAAATCTGTATTAAATAATATTAAAATAGTATAAAAATAGAAAATTTACTAAAAAAGAAAGTTTACTAAAAATGAGAAACTGTTAAGAATTGACCAGAATTAAGAGCAAGCCAAATGGCCAAGCACTTTGAAATATCATGGAGGGGTGAGGGGAGGAGCTCCTCGACCATGAGTGGTTTGTGCGAATGACCATGATGTTTGATTTCCCGCAGTTGAATTTTCACTCCTTCAGTTGATTACAGGCGAGCAGTTGCCACAACGGTGGCTGTTGTGGCAATACCAAAACACACACTTCACCTTGGTTGGCTATTTTCACATAATTCTTGGACATTATTCCACACGTGCTTGATTGAACAAACTTCATCATTTCCTTCCATTCACCTTCTCAATGATTTTTGCTTGTAAACTCAAATGAAAGGAATCATTGACTCAATGTCATGTTGCCAAATGTGGGCACATGACTCATTTCGGCAATTGATAATTGCATTGGCGTCAGCCGGGAAATGTGGTCTTCCAGGATGATTGGCACGTGATTAGGCCCGTTTGCTGTGAGGCTGGGTGATCCAGGCACCACAAGAGTCTGGGTAGTAGAGATTTGTCTGTGACCCGCTGTCTCGACTATTCCCTTAGGAGTAACTGCAGGTCGATCATTGATAGAGTGATGTTGGTAGGTTCAGAGCTCTCCCAGACAACATACCAATATATGAGTAGGTTACAACTCTAATCTATGAACAACTGTCTATGCAAATCACCAATGTTAGCAGTGGTAGCAGGAATCACGGATCCTTAATAAACTATTTGGGTTCTTGCTTTTAGTTATGGCACTTACGCTCAAGTTAAAAAATGCCTTTTCTCAATGCTTGACCCGCTAGCCAAGTTGTCTGTTGATCCTTGAAAACTTTGCATAGCGAGGAACTTTGTTGATGAGTGCAGAATATGTTTGAGTTCATTTCATGCTATTTTGTGCAATTTATATCCATATTCATGTCAAACTCATAAAATTTCCTCTAAACTTAGTTTTGTAGGATTATTGATAAAAAGCATGTGATTTGAGCGAAATGAGCAGCCTATTTCAAAAGAAGGAGTCGAGGAGTCTCACAGCAGCGCTCTTGGGAAGATTAATTTTTATGTACCATACGGAACATCAAATGGTTCAAAATTCCCTCATGGATGCATTCTGCATTCAAAATATCTTTCAGCAGTACTCTGCCCAAATGCAGAGTTAAAAGCGAAGAAGTTGTAGCCACAGGCAAGTTAGAGAAGAAAAACCGATTCTTGTCGGAGAAAATTTGTCGCGCGACCGAGGAGAGTATGTCGCGACCCGGGAGAAATGTCGTGACCAGTATCGCAGGGGGAGAAATATGTCGTAAACCGATATCGCAGAGAAATAGTATCGCAACGAAAAACACAATGTCGAGAGACAGAAATGTAGAAACGAAAAAGCGAAGAGTGAGTTTTGACCTAATTTCAAGCCCATTTCACCGTAGGACCATATATATACTCGTTTTTTAGGTAAAGAGGCAAGAGGAAACATTGGAGAGCCTCTCTTATGGGGTTTCTCTCTCTAGACTGCCCATTTTTCCAGTTTTTCTACAGATTTTGATTCTTTTTAGATATGAGAGTAATTTTTTTATGATTTTATTTCTGTGAAGAAGAGATTTTGAGTCTTGTATATAATAGAGATTCGATTCCTGGGATTGAACAAATAGCCAAACTAGGAAATACAGATTTCTCTCTCTCTCATAGGTTTTCTCTCTCTAGAGCGCCGTACTGTAGTTTTTCTTTGAGATTTTTATTTTTAAAGATCTTAGGCAGTTACATTTCTGTGAAGAGATTTAGGTCTTTGTACTCGAGATATTGATTTATTCTGCTTTGTTGAGGAGAAGATTTAGCTAAATGGGTTTTCTCTTATTTCTCTTGATTTCTTTCTTCATTTTCTTACTTTTTTGTTTGATTAGTGATGATTGGAATCCGATGTGGGCATTAAACACCTACAGGGTTGGGGTTTGGTGTTGAACGACCAGTTTGCGGGTTTTTTAGTTATTTTTGTGGGTTTGAATACTAGATTTATATAGTGAGTGCACATTCATATAATGGGTGTTCGGAATATTAGTAGCTTATGCAGGCGTATCTTTGCTGCGATTTCAGGCCCTGCGAGTGACACGAGAGATGGAGATTCTGAGAGTAAAGAGCGATAACTTAGGGGTATGTTAGACTAATATCTTGGAGATTTAATGAACTACGAAAAATTACTTTGATAGATCACTAATTTACTCGTAGGGTGTGAGGATTAATTAGATGATGTATCGATTTAGTTGTCCGGTTTCTCATATCCCGATAAAGGATCTTGATCGTGTTATGAAAGATCTAATCGAGAGATAGAAAATTTTATTAGATTTGAGATGAATACCATTACATTAGAGGCTTGCATTATCACATGCATGGGAAGCGAGAATTCTTGATCTGAGAAATGGTTGTAGTATTGAAAAGAAAACAATCAAATCTTAAGAGTGAATTTTCTGGTATTATTTAGACCCATTTGTCACGAAAAGGAATATGGATCTCTAACTAGTGAAATGTATGTGTATGGAGAAATCAAAGCTATACTACATTGCTCTTGGACAAATCTAGCATTCAACTTACAATTACTAGCTTTCAAGGAAATGCAAAGCTGTTTGTAAATAATTATCCCCATCTAGTGACTATCTTCATACCTTTTAGAATTAAGTAGTTGTTTATTTGGTAGCGATTTTAGGATTAGTTTCAAATCAGTTTTGTTTCAATTAAATTGATTTTATTTGACATCTAGCAGTGCGCCTAAATAGTGAAGAGCCCTTGTAATCGGGGTGATCAGAATTCCAATTAGAGAACCTCCGATCCTCCTTGGGTACGATATCGGGACTCCCAGTCACTTGTGTATGACCCGTGCACTTGCGGAAAGGGGTTGAGTGTTGGTAATACTTTTCATTTCAATTTTTGAGTATACTTACTTTTGTTTCAATCGGTTTTGAGTATTTACTACATTCACTCCCTTGCCATATTTTCACATATACATCATTTGGTCTTCTTCCACAAGTTTATGGCGCGGATTCTGCGAGTTAGACAATAGTCCTTTGGTAATAGTGTCCATAAATTTGTATAAAGTTTTAGTTTAAACAAGTTTTAGCGCGTTCTGGGGATTGGCCAGCGGTTCACTTTCTCTCATTGAAGTTGACATTTTGAAGAACGAGTAATTTGCTAATTTAGGCCATTTTTTTTGTTATTATTATTTTTTTTATTTTTGGTTGTGAGTTGTTTTCTTAGGTTTTTTTTATTTTTTATTTTTTTATTTTATTTTTTACTATTAGTATTTTGTACTTTACTTTTCTTTTGTTTTGCTTCTTATTGTAGGTACTGTGGAGGAATATTCAAGTGAAGATGGAATTTCCTCCATAGAAGCCAAGCTTGACTTCCTTATTCATCATTTGAATCAAAGAATTCAGAATGACCCACTCATGGAACAAGGAGTATTGCCTTATCAAGGGAGCTCAACCCCCACATTTCAAAAAGAAAAAGAGTTGTTTCTTGCTAAAAATTTGAATTTCTGGGCATGGATGAGGAAACAAAGAAGATTAATTAGTCTTCATGAGTAGAAATTCAAGATTTACATACCTTCCAAGTTAACTTTAGTCTTTAGATTGAAAAAAAATGAAGGTCGAGTGGACACTTAGTCGATCATTCAAGGATCGATTTTCTAGGACCTCTCTAGTAATACTTTGAAAAATCCCATTGAATCATGGATGCTCATTTTGAACAATGTGCAGAAATTTCATATCTTGAAATGCGTGGAAGAAGGTGAAAATGGTACAGAATTGAAACAGGAACACTCCTAAACAACTTAGGGATGGTATTTAGTGGATAAACTGAAATTTGAAGAGGAACGTCAAGTAATGGCTAATGAAAACATTTTGGTGGTCATTTATTCACTTTCCCCGTGATTTTGTGACTTAGGGCATTGAAGGGATCTACAAAATTCTCATATACTAAGGAGACCATATTTCCTCCAAGCGAGCATGGAGTTGACATCAAAAGGGGGCTCCTGTACTTGCTTGTGGGTGGGGAGAAAGCAAAGTTCAATTTTCACCAACCATTTTCTTGAGACGAAAGAGCCGTGTGTAGAAAATTCTACTGACTTGCTTCAATCAAAGGGAACAAATTTGAACGATTTATAAGCATAAATGTGTTTACATCTACTTCACATAGAGGGTTGTTTTGAAAGAAATGGCTGAACCACCAGCCATAATTAAGGGATTTTGAGTTTCTTTCCCTCTTCCAAAGTGCGAAAACATCCTTGAAATTTGAATGGTTATGAAGAGGAAGTGCTTTCGAGATGAATGATTGGTCGAATGGAAGCACTAGTACTTTTCGATGAGTCTAAATTTGGACTCACAAAAACGAAGCGACTTCTTGGGAAGGCAACTTTAAGCTAAGTAATAAGGATTCTATCCATTCTCTTTCTTTTTCTATTTTTTAGTTATTTTATTTGTTCTTTGTTTTGTTTCTTTGTTGGGATGAAATTCCCGGCAGTGTTTTAACTTGTTGTTAGTGTTTTTCGAATAAGATAAGTTTGAAGCTCAACATGTTGTCATGATTAGTTTGCAAGAGCAAAGCGAAGTTGGAAAGTGGTTGATGTAATTATAGTGCTTGAAGTGTGAAAAAAAAAAAAAAATGGAGTGGAGATGTTCGTAATTTCGGGTTTTTGAGGTGAAAAGAACAAATTGAAGCTGAAATATAAGATTTGGTTCATGATCCATTACTTGAGGAGGAATTGAAGACAAGAGATGAGTTCAAGAATGAATGAAAGAGTGGGGTTTACATTGGAGGAATTTTGAGGAGAATATATAAGCATGAAGGACTTTTGAAGGATGGCGAGTGATATGGGCGAGAGACAAAGCAAGAACTAGGTCAAGAAATCATCACACTGGACAGCATTGAAAATTCTGATATTTCTGTATTGATTGAGGAGCTCCAAATGGTTCACCTCATTATGAACACATTCTACGTGAAAGAGCTTTCCAACGAGGTCCTTACACATCAATTAGAGCTAAAATGAAGGAGATATGAGTATAACAAGTTGGATAAAAAAGCAGAGTCTTTGAGCAAATTCTTGACGTGACCAGCACCCACGGTCACGAAAACAGGCTTTTAACCCTTTAAAAACCCATTTTTCTTCTTCTGCCCTGTGCTCCCTCTTGCCATACTCTTTCCCTCGACCTTGTGACTTCTAACCACTTTCAAATTCTTCTCCCATCCGCTCAAATCCTAAATCACATTTCCTCCCCAATCCATTTCATCATCTTGACTTGAAACCCGTCACAAACCCTAAACTGCTGTTTGAACCCCGATTTCCATCCATCATTCCAAGCATCAAGGAGTTACAATGAAGAAATTTTTGTGTGCTTGATTGTTTTTGTTTTTGGGTTCTTTGTGGATCATTGTTGATTATTAGGTGGTTGCATGTATTGAAGGAGGTTTGAAGATAGCTACTCATTTGAGGTGAAGAGGAAGTTGGTGCACACCAAGTGTTTGAGGAAAATGCCAAAGCCCTTTCCTTGGCTCCAGAAGCAAAAGAGTGTATCAAGGGAATTTAGTACATAATGTCAATGTGAAAATCATCAGTTCTATTCAAAAGTGGCGAACTACAAAGGGAGTTCTTTTGACTCTCTTTATTACTCTTTTACTTTATTGCTTCCTTTTTTGCTCATTGCTGAACATTTAGGACAATGTTCATCTCGAAGTTTGGGGTGTTTATTTTTGTTAGTTTATCATGTCACACCCCATGTTACAAATGACAACTTTGAGGATGAAATTTACCTCTGGTGCGTTCTGGATAATGACTTTGTTTGATGCTTCATAACTTACATCTTAGTTTGGTATATTTTTTTAGTTAGAGTTTATTGAGTTAATTGAGCTTTGCTTGGAGTTGTTGTGATGTCAATAAGGACATAAATGAACCTGGCATATGGACAATATTGAGATAATAGGACTTAATGCTTAATGAGTTATCTCTTTAATGGAGGCTATTTAGTCATTGGTTTCTCAAAATCCATGCACGTGGTCACTAAGTACCCTTGAAAGCGAGTTTTGCTTGGGTTAGAAGGTTTATGAGAATCATACAATTTTACAGTCTCCATAGGTTCTAGAACTTGTTCTATTATCGCTTGAGGCGAAATCTAGGCAACACAACAATTGAGAAATGATAGGCCATCCTTGGAAAGATTGTGCCTTCCAAGCTAATACTAAGTAATATGCATATACACTCTTCCTCTAGTACGAGATGTTGAGCCTTAAGAGCGAAGTGCATTTTATAAAAAAAAAACAAGTTTGGCATTAACCTTCCTATACATCATTATCACTCGATAAAGAGCAAGCTATTATGCGTGAGGATTTGAGCGTAATTGAGAAATGTGGTGAGGACGAGTTTGGGGAGTTATTTTCCATAGGAAAATAACCAAATTGGATTTGAAAATAGGTTAAGTTAGTTGAAAATCAAAAGAAGTTGTAAAAAAAAAAAAATATCAAGTGTAAAATAAGCAAAAATCTGATAAAAGTCAAGGAGAGTGAGTCTAGCCTTGTAGCCTTTATTACTAGAGCAAGTAAATCCCCTAAGGGGTGTCTCGGCTTCTAATACCTAAGACGGTGGTTTGGGAGCTATTGATTTAAAGCTACGCTAGGGTTAATTAGAAAGCAAGGGTTTTGACATTTGCACTACTCTAATAACCTTGTCTTAAAAAGGCTTCTTGATGTTTGTTACGAAAGAATGCAGAGATTTATTGCAGAAAAGTGATATGAGGAGTATGAAGGATGCACTAAGCGATTTGGGGTGTTTGAGAGTGTCACTATGCGTGGTAAAAACTGGGATCGAGTAGAATTTATCAATGCGAAAAATATGTATATTTGAGTAAGTTTTAGCCTAAAATGACTATGACTACCCCTTTACCCAAACCTTACATTACAAACACATAAGAACCTACTTGATCTTGAGGTCAGTATTACTTTACATTAGTGGAGAGTGATAAGAACAACAAGCCTATGGAACTAAATAAATTATCTTAGGAGATAGATCAAACACTTATCAATTCTCATAAGCTCATCTAGCTTGCAATTGTTGGATAGAGGAAATTTTACACATAGTGAGAACCATGATCCTAAAATTTTCTATTGTAAAGTTCGTTACTATTAAAATGAATAAATTATCTTGGTCAATAATTCTCTATATTCCTTGCAGAGTAGATTTCTTGAGACATGCATACCCGCACAAGCTTGATTACTCAGTTTTGTTTTAAATAAAGGTGAAATGAACTCTTCTCTTCCATTTGTGGGGTTAAGCAGCCTTTTTTCTTTCTTGAGGACAAGCAAAACTTCAAGTTTGGGGGTGTTTGATGAGTGCAAAACTCATCTATGTTTTGAGTTCATTTCACATGCTATTTTGTGCAATTTATATCCATATTCATGTCAAACTCATAAAATTTCCTATAAACTTGGTTTTGTAGGATTATTGATAAAAAGCAAGTGATTTGTGAAATGAGCAAATATATTTCCAAAGAAGAGTCAACCGAGAGTCTCACAGCGCTACTGGGAAGATTAATTTTTATGTACCATCTGGAACATCAAATGGTTCAAATTCCCTGATGGATGCATTCTACATTCAAGAGCTTTCCGTACTCACGCCCAAATCGAGTTAAAGCGAAGAAGTTATGGCCCAGGCAAGTTAGAAGAAAAACCAGTTGCTGTCAAATTTGTCGCAGCGGGAGAGTATATCGCGACCGGAAGTGTGTGTGATGCTCCTTGTGTAGAGTATGTCGTGACCGATGTCGCGCGAAATGTGTTCTGACAGAAAACACGTAATCAGCGACGAAATCGCTGCGAAACGAAAAAAGGCGAAAAATTGAGTTTTGGCTAATTCATTATTTCACCGTAGGACCATATATATACTTTCGTTTTTAGGTAAGAGAGGCAAGGAAACATTGGAGAACCTCTCTTATGAGGTTTCTCGCTCTAGGCGCCCATTTTCAGTTTTCTGATTTTAATTCTTTTTAGATATGAGAGTAATTTTTAGCGATTTTATTTCTATTAAGAGATTTGATTAACATATAATAGAGATTCAGATTTCACTAAGGTTCGAGACAGTTTGAAGCTAAGAATGCAGATTTTTCTCTCTGCATGGGTTTCTCTCTCTAAATTGCCCATTTCTTAGTTTCTTTCTTTGATTTTTATTTGGCCGATCTTAGAGCGATTTTTATTTCTATTGAAGAGATTTCGGTCTTGTACTTTCCAGATATTCAATTTATTTTCTTGTTGAGGAGAAGATTTAAGCTCGAATGCGGGTTTCTCTTATTTCTCTTGATTTCTTTCTTCATTTTTCTTACTTTTTTGTTTGATTAGTGATGATTGGAATCCGGTAATGGAACATTAAACACCCTCCCAGGGTTGGGGTTAATTGTTGAACGATGGATTCTGATTTTGATTTATTTTGTAGGTTTGAATGCGAATTTATATAATTGAATCTTTGTTCATATAATGAATTGTTCGAATATTAGTAGCTTATACCCAAAAAGAAATTTATTATCTTTGCTCACGATTTCGGGAGGCCCTACGAAGAAATATCTTGGAACTAATGAACTGAAAAATTACCTTTGATAGATCACTAATTTACTCATGGTGTGAGGATTAATTAGATGATGTATCGATTTAATTAAAATCAGAAGTTCTATAATATGTGTGATAAAAGGATCTTGATCAGAGTGTTGCTTAAGATCTAGTGGGAGATAGAAATTTGTGGAATTTGAAGGACGAGATACAATTACATTTGGAGAATGCTTGCATTATCTGCCGTCTGTGAGGAGCAAGAATTCTTGATCTGAAATGGTTGGCAAGTATTGAAAAAGAAAAACAATCAAATCTTAAAAGAGTTTGCCAAATTTTACAAGTAACTAGACCATTGTCTGAAAGAATATGGATCTCTAACTAGTGAAATGTATGGTGTATGGAGAAATCCAAGCTATACTACATTGCTCTTGGGCAAATCTAGCTAACTTACAGTTATTGCGCTTTCAAGGAAATGCAAAGTTGTTTTGTAAATAATAATTATCCCCCATACTAGTGACTCTCTTCCTTACCTTTAAATTAAGCGGTTGTTTATTTGGTAGATTTTTAGGATTAATAGTTTTAAATCAGTTTTGAAACAATTAAATTGATTTTATTTGACATCCTACTTGGTCGCCTAAATAGTGAAGAGCCCTTTATGTCCCGGAATTTGATCAAATTCCAATTAGAGAACCTCCAATCCTCGTAAGATACGATATGGGACTCCCTAGAGTCCACTTTATTACTTGTATGACACATTGCACTTGCGGAAAGGGGTTAGTGTTAGTAATACTTTTCATTTCAATTTTTGAGTATACTTACTTTTGTTTCAATCAGGTTTTGAGTATTTACCGCATTCACTCCCTTGGCCGTATTTTTCACGCCTTATAATTTGGTCAATCTCAACAAGTTTTTGGCGCCGTTTCCGGGGATTAGACAATAGTCCTTTGGTAATAGTGTCATAAATTTGTATATGTCTTTTGGTCATTAAACACTTGTTTGATGATGTCCAAAAGGGGTATGTTCACCTTCACCTGCCTTAGGACTTCTAGGATGCCTGCTTGCTTGGATGCCTTCTTCTTGCTTCTTAGTGCCTGGGGAAATGGAGGTGGCATGCAGTGCTTCATTGAGTCCTCCTTCGGGAAAATGTGTTACGGCTCCAATTCTTCCTCCTTTTGGTTTCCTCAGCGGCAGGCATTGGGTGATCAACCTCTTTTCCCGCTCCTCGGGGTGATTATAGCCTTGACCTCATCCATTCACTGGTGCTAGATGAACCTACCTCATGCACTCCTTCCGGTTGGCAATGTTTGGGGAAGGAACCTTCCTCTCTCTGTACCTCGAATATTGTTGATCTTTGTGATTGAATCTTAAGTTGTCTATTTTCGATTAAGATTGCTCTCGAAGCCCATCCCATTCTCTTGTTAGGTGTGCTCTCTACCAGTATCAATCCTTTGTGCCAATTGTGCATTGATCTTTTTGTTCTTCCACAAGTTGCCTACCACCTTGCTCAAATTCGATGTCGCTTGTTCAGGCGGAGAAATTGGATGATGGTGGTTGTGGTTGAGATGAGGAACCAAAGCTTGTGGTTTGGCACGGGGGCACATGGCGCGGGATTAGGTTTCCGGGATAGGTTAGGGTGATTCACTCCAATTAGGTGTAGGTATTACCATATGGGGCGTGGGTTGTGGAGGCTTATATTGACCTCGGCATTTGCATATTCGACATCAAATCCTTCGAAGGGGCCATAGGATCTTGATTCTTACGGGTGGGCGGTGGATTGGAAATTGGTATGGATTGGCTTGTGCGGGATTTTCGATCCTTGCACAGCACTTCATGGAGTCGTTTGCCTTCTAACTCCTCCACCTTCCTAGCTAGGGTTGAGATTTTTGCCTTCATTTCCATGTCCTCTGAAAGTGTAAAAATCCCTCCCCTTTGGTGTGTTGAGGGCCTCATTTTCTCCACCTCTCTCGGGTTTGGCTCATCCCAACCCTTGGAAGTTTCAATACCTTTCGAAATCCATGGCCTCGTCCCAGGGTTTGCTCGGAGAAATCACCTCCACACATGGTTTCTAGCAATTGCTTCATGGCGGGGACATACATTATAGAAATGATTCACTAACATCGGTGTCGAACCCGTGATGTGGAATGACACTAGTAGGTATCCATGAATCTCTCGGTATTGGTAGAATTTCTCATTGTCATAGGCGAGTAAGTGTAGTCTGCCTGCTAAGCTATTGGTCTTTGTAGCCTTGAAGAATTTCTTCAAAAATTCTTGAAGATCGGCCCAATTTCTAAATGGTTCTCGGCCTCGATGAGTTGGGCCATATTTTGGCTTTGTCATGGTCATGAAATACGGCTTGAAGCGAATCCATGTGATGATACCTTCCTTGAGCGTAGTGCATACCTCATAAAATCCTAATAATAGATATGGATTTTCATTCTCCATACCATGAAAGTGGGAGCGGGGGGCACTAGGTAGGGTCTCCCTTTGCCACATCTTGACGGGAGGTATGATGCGGGAAGGAGCACCTTTAGGAGGGTGTATGTGTGTTCCCTCGTTATTTTGTAAGGCCATTGGATTCACTATGGTACCGGTGACCTCTCTTGTTTCTCAGATGAAGGATCCATTTAGTCCTTGTGCACGTGATTCTGACTTTCATTTCAGCTGGTATGCGATTCTTTGCGATCTACAAATCCTCTATCCAGTCTTTGCATAAACACCTATTACACAAAATCGAAACAACACGAACACAGACAAACTTGCAGGGTTGGTGTTGTCAAAAAAAAAATAAAATCATATTGAAAGAACCACTTGGTCACGATGCTTTGAGTGGTGGGAAACACAGTTATTATAGTCTGCAATTCAAAAGGGTCTAAGGTCACTACACAGCAAATATGGATTACAAGTACACATCAACTTATCATCGCGGTTTGTTTGTCCGCACGCGGTGCCATTTGATTACGTGCCCCGCATTAGGGTGATTCGAATCAACAATATTTGTAATCGCGATTCCTCCTACTTTGCCGTAGTCAAACTACTGCTGGCATAGCGATTTCAGTTGTTTCTGGGGATGGGTTTTCATCTGCGATCGTTTGCATTAGTGTTTGAAAATTGGTGAGGCTTTAGTTTGGATTTTTGGATTTGGTTAAAAACAGGGGAGGTTGTATGTTTACTCACTGACTGAAATGGTTAAAGTGAAGTGTGAAATGGTAACCTTGAAGGCTTGGGTCACTAGCTTGATAACATGGGGCTATTGAAGTGTCCTCGGGTTATTTCCTCGCATTATAGCCAAGTGACATATAGTGAAAGCCAAAGCACAGGATCTTTGTTTGCTTCTCAGGCCGCCTAGAACCCTCACTATTTGAGTCAACACAAGTACTAGCATTCAGTCCATTCGGTTTAAAAAACCTAGCACTCAACCTCATTTCAGTAAAGCCAGTAAGTGACATCTAGAGATATCCGGTCATCTACAGCACATTAAGTATGCATTGAACCCTAAAGCATGGCAAGTATTGACCAAAGGAACAACATTAAATGGCATTAAACCCTAGTTTGGAAGGTATGGAACCATAAATGCGATGCTGTATCATTTAAAACAAGAGGACAACTGCGGTAGCCCAAACCAAGCTAACCTTCCCCTCCTCTTCACGGCTATGAGGAAACAGTAAGCATCCTTGAGTTGTCATCCTCAAGGGGTGTTTGCGTAGAAAATGAAAGAAAGAAGAGAGAAGAGAGCAAAATGAAACCACTAAAATGAAAACTGGGGAGATTTTATAAGTGAAAAAATTTGCTGCCAAAAAATTACTTAGGGCTACAAAATTATGGGGGTTTATGTAGTCCACCCAAAAGTGTAGAAAATACACAAATGTATAAAATATTGGCTTACAAAAGGGACAAGGTGGTAATACCTTAAGCAGTCTTTTTGGCATTAATTACACAAAAATCAGGCGTGTTTCGCTATGGAGGAGGGAATTTCGCTGGCCTAGCGAGAATTCTACGAATAGCGAAATTGAGAAATTTCGTATCTCGAGTAATTCGCTAGCTAGCGAGCTAAGCAACCTAGCGAAAATATGAGATCAAGCGAAATTGATTAATTTCTCCCAGGCACGATGGGAATTTATTTAGATAAGCGAATTGTTAGCCTAATTTCCCAATTTCGCTGGGATTATCTTGAAAATTTTAAGCTATGATTAAATTTTCATGAAAATCCTAGCTAATTACAGCAGCCATGTGAAAATTCCTGCCTTCGATCGACTCGCATCCCCTTCGTCCTCTTTGCACTTCTTCTTCATCATTTTGTGAATTTATACTTAATTTGATATTTTTGATGGCTAAAGCTACTGTGATTCCTCCATTTATTCGAATTTTATATCTTTCGTAAACGAATAAATGGCCGAGTACTCAAAAACTGCAAAATAACCAAAAACAAGCTGAAACGACATCAGTGGAGACTAAATTGGACTGCACACATCAATTGGCTTAATTGATATGATTAGTGCGCAAAAGCACCCTGAGCATCTGAATAGGGTTGAGTTACTTTGGGGCGCTAATCACTCAACCTCACCCATCCACCCATGTAGCGACATAAAGTCGATGATCTTTAACCGATTGGCTTAGGGCACCAGGCTTTAAAGACTTTCACCGTATACCCCTCGGACCGTGCTCGGGTTTTAAGGTAAAGCATAACAATTTTATTCTTTTTCTTTTTCTTTTATTTTTCTTTTTAGAAGACTCATTGGCCTTCTTTTCTTGGGAGTCCTTAACCTATTGAAGGTAGTAAATGAAACTAGGATAGGCTTTTGTAAGATTTAGGAAATTTGAAGCGGGTTTTCGACTCAATGTTGTAGAGGCATAACAATGTGTGGTTAGCTAGGGTGGAAGAAAAAAGGTTGAAAGCACTAAGAATTTAAGCGATCATCAAACAATGTAGCATGAAATCAATCTATCAACAACATTGGACAATGTTTCAATTTTTCAAACTGCAAGTTAGGCAAAACATAAAAAAAAAAAAGGGTGTAATTTTGAAATTTGTAAGTGTGAGGCATATATGAGTATGTATAAAAGATATATGGCTATATTTTGACTTTACAAAAAAAAAGCTAGTAGCTTCCACAAGCCAAAACAAACAACTACATAAGAAACCTAAACAACAAGTCATTAATCTTCACAAAAAAAAACTTCCTTTCAAATATCAACAAAACATAAATGTAAAGCTACTTGTAGCTGCTTTCCTCTGACAAATGTCATTAATGTCCTCGATGAGACTCGGATAGAAGATTAGAGAGGAGTGCTACCTCCCTCAATGGTATGGCGGTGGTGGTATGTCATCCTCTACATAGGCAAGGCGAGGAGGAGGCTGGCGATGAAGGTTGGAGGAGAATCTGCTTCTTCTTCTTTGTTGGAGGATGATGAAGGGCACGGGCGGTGCGATGGAGAGATGGGAGGTAGGCCTGGGTGACTCTGGATACGCACGAGGGATGGCATGTGGTTCTGCAGTAAGCGGAGGTGGTGCGAGCTCTGACGGCCTTTGTGCGTGTCATCCTCTCGAAGCTAAATTTGTATGGGCGTAGCAAAGATGTTGATTAATTTACGAGAAGGTCTGGGATTTGCATCCATAATGCGAGAAAATCCCGGAGTGGATGGAGTATGTTGCGGTGGAGGCTCACGATGTACTAGATCAGCGCGTTGTGGGGCGGAGGCATTGGAGGGGTGCGGAGGATGCAGACGAGCGTAGGTAATGGAGCGTGTGCTTTGGAGGCTGCGGATGGTGCAATCTGGGGGCTCCTCACACGATCTCTGTGGGATGGTCAGCTAGCTATATCCCTTGGCTATGTCTGGTGGGAGGTTACGAGCACGCGGGCGAGAAGATGCCACCTATCAACCATAAGGATGGCTTTGCAATGTTAGCGACGCTCCAATCGGGGCTCAGTAGGAAAACCCATAGGGTCTAACACCTGACATAGTTACCTAGGAAACAGGAGAGGTAATGATTTAGCCCGGGTCAAGTTCCTGCGGTGGACCTTGTCCTCAAAGTGGAACAAGGATGTCATGAAAAGCTCAGCAGGGCTGAACCAAAAACCTTCGGATATGCGATATAGAGCCTTTAGAATAGCTCATCTCCGTTGTACGGTATGTTAGAGTGGGAAGAGGTTGAACCGCAGTACATGGTCGATAAGGAGCATACTCGGGGGAAGCTATCTCTGGAAAAGTATAGACCCTGCTGTTACGTCTTTGGATAATATGCGAACCATCTCCATATGCAAGGGGTAGGGCCACAGCCTGTAGTCAGCCGAGTTGGCTAGGACAGCAGGGAAATGGAATAAGATTGCAATATCAGCGAGTGTCCCCTTGCGGCCATCAATCAAGAAATGGATAACAATAGGATGAGGTACTCTCCTGGATGTCATGGTATGGTAGAACTCGACGACCACCTGGGGGTAGAAGAACCGGCGGTCGTAAAGGCTTCGAGTCTTGATTTAGTGCCCAGCGTATTACGAGCCTATTCACACAATAGGTTTTGAGTGCTTTTTGCGCACTAATCATATCAATTAAGCCAATTAATGTGTGCAGGTCCACTTAGTTCCACTGATGCCACTTCGAGTTTGTTTTTGGTGATTTTTGCAGGTTTTTCCGTGCCTCAGCCATTTAGTTCAAGTTTGATGTCAAGATATGTGCCGAATGCTGAGGATTCACAGTGTTATCAACCATAGTGAAGAAATGTGAAGTGGATGTGAAGAAAGAAAGTTGCGGGAGGTTGCGGTAGCCGTCGGGCCTGGCCCGAGGGGATTTCGCTATGATTGCGCGGGAATTTGTTTGGGATGCGAGGCTAGCGATCATAGCGAAGATTCGCAATCCTAGCGAAATTTTTATGTGAAGAGATTTTGCTAGGCTAAGCGGGAATTTCGCTATCTGAAATTCTTGTTCTAGCGAAATTACCCGGTTTGCCTATCTCTCACAAATTTAAGCTAGAATTTATGAAATTTCGCTAGGTACTTAGTCCAGCATTCCTAGCGAAATTTCTAATTTCGCTATCTCTCTATTAATTCGCTAAATTGTGAAATTTCGCTAGGCTAGCGAAATTTTCGCTATGCTAGCGAAATTTCCTGCATAGCGAAATCTCAGCCCTTGTGTTTTTGGAATTCTTGATGCCAAACGACCACGTTTTGATATATTACCATTTTGTCCCTTATGTAATGTCATATTTTAGGCATTTTTGTATTTTCACACTTTGGGGTTGACTATATAAAAGCTCCCTACAGCACAGTAACCTAACTATTCCATTTATACAGAAGTTTCCCATGACTTTTGTTTAGGTTTTATTTTGCTCTCTTCTCTCCTATTTCTCTCATTTTCTTGGCTTCCAAACACCCCCCTTTTGGGATGATAGCTCAAAGGATGTTTGGCTAGCCCCCTCTCATGAAGGAGGGTCAGCCCCAGTGGAGGTTTGGAGGTAAGTTTTCATGCCCTCTCATTTATCACACTGCATTTATGAGCATTTAAGCTTTTTGCATCTCACCTTAGGTTGAAACCTCCTAGATCCAGCCTCGCCAATGTGTATTTGACAAGCTTAGTGGTTATAGTGGATGCTTAATCTTAGATCCACTGTCATCCACCTAGTTATCTCCTATTAGTTGCCGTAGGTTGCCTCTTTGAGGCCATATGCTGCTTTGTTAGGGACTTGAATGTCCCTTTGAATGCCATATCTCATGAGGAGTAATTTAGGGTTTAGGTTTTAGTGCCAAATCAAGGTCCCGGTTTGGGAAGCTTGACTATGGAGATCATTATCCCAAGCGAGGAAACAAACAGGGGCATGAATGCAAAAATCCAATCAGTGACCCCGAGACTTCAAGAGTCTTCTTTTTCTAAATTTTCCTTTAATTTATATGCGGAGTTTACAACCACGCATCGACCCACTTGTTTTTTAACAAAACCCAAAATCAAGAGATACCATTTTCAACTCAACTGCACTTCTCATTTCACGAAGAAAACCCATCCCCGTGTTCGACCCTAGACCACTATACTGCAGTAGCTTGACTACGGTAGTAGGAGGAACATAGGAAACAAATATTGTTGATTCCGCTCACCCTACCGTGGCACGAATCAAGTACCGTTGCATAAGCCTCATGGAATCTTTGAGCTCGGGATCGACAACAAAAGCTGGAAATTCATAACATGTCTCGTAGTGCACTTCCCTAGTATTGTAATCTAAATTGCCTGTAATGGGGCCACAATGGAAGAAGGGGCGTCGGATAATAGAAGCAGGGGATAGATCCGGGGGTAGGTCATCAGCTGGACCCTGAACAGGTGGGGAATGGGGCTCATGTGGCCTCGAACTGGAGGACTCGCCCGGGTCCGAAGTCCGGGCCCACTTTGGAGGTGGGGCCCTCCGGGATGGCCGTGGGTGAGCAAGAGATGGAGGGAGTAGGCTGAGCCTCGTGTCATACTGCGGGAAATTTGGAAGCGCGAACGGGGGCATGAAGCGTGGTGTAGGGGGGGTGCTCTGCCGGCGGGGAGTGGAGAGGAAGGGGCGCACCGAGGCCTAAGGTGTGCCCTCCACCGGGTCTGGCCATGCTTGGATTAGGGAATGGAGAGGTGGAGGATTCTGCTAAACACATAGCCAAAATGCAAAATTATGAGAATGTGCAATTGAAAATGAGAAAAATTACAAAGAAAATAAATCTAAAATTAAGAAAATTATGTAAAACTACAAATTAAACTTAAAGTAATGCAAAGAAAAGTCTAACAAAAACTGGAGTGGCTTCTATGTTACTATAGAAACCACTCCTACTCAGGTAGCCCTTTAGGTTCATGGTGGATCAAGGAGGAGAAGTCCCTCGAGTATGCGCTATGAGGTGAGTTCTGTGATTTTAGCTTACGCCCCTTTGTTTTAAAGCACTATGCCTTACGGGTGGTCTTGGGGAATGATCATTATTGGAGGAGTGGGCGAGGCCTTTGGATTCTCCATCAAACACTTCATTGTTCTTCATCAATTCCTCCTGCAGTTTGTGAGCCCTGTGTTTTCCTGCACCTGGGCTAATCAGGTAAATTTCATCTGGCTCTTGCTCTTCCATTGATTTGTGCTTGCTACTTAGATGGAAGATGTTGAGCTCCAATGTCATGTTGCCAAATGTGAGTTTCATGACTCCATTATGGCAATTGATAATGGCATTTGATGTGGCAAAAAATGACCTCCCAAGTATGATAGGTACATGATTAGTACCTTCTGCCACCGACTCTGTATCAAGGACGACGAAGTCTACCGGATAGTAAAATTTATCCACCTTCACAAAAACATCTTCAACTATGCCTTTGGGTATTTTCACGGATCTATCGGCTAAAGATAAGGTAATGGTGGTAGGCTTTAATTCCCCTAAACCCAGTTGCTTGTACACTGAGTAAGGCAACAGGTTGAAACTGACTCCCAAGTCTAGCAGTGCCTTTTCTACACAAGTGCCTCCGATATTCACCGAGATGGTAGGGCAACTCGGATCTTTGTATTTTATTGGAGTCTTGCATTGAATGATGGCACTGACTTGTTATGTCAAGAAGGCCTTCTTATCAACATTTAACCCTCTCTTCACTGTGCATAAGTCCTTCAAAAAATTTTCATAAGTTGAAACCTATTTGATCATGTATAGTAGGGGGATGTTGACCTTCACCTGCCTTAG
Source organism: Tetrastigma voinierianum (assembly GCA_016808115.1). Taxonomy (NCBI): domain Eukaryota; kingdom Viridiplantae; phylum Streptophyta; class Magnoliopsida; order Vitales; family Vitaceae; genus Tetrastigma; species Tetrastigma voinierianum. The sequence goes on along the minus strand of JAEQBH010000188.1, from coordinate 308,861 downwards.
CACTTCTAGAATCTCAGCCTGGTTGATGGCCTTCTTCTTGCTTTTTAGTGCTTGAGGAAAAGGTGGAGGTGTGCTCTTCTTCACTGCATCTTCTTTAATCACTAACTCTTATGGTTCAGCTTCTTTTGCCTCATAGCCTTCTTTTGCTGGTTTAGGGACTGGCTGCTCAACCTCCTTTCCACTTCTCAAAGTGATCACTGCCTTGACTTCATCTATCTTAGAAGTTAGTTCACTGGAAGAGCTCAATTCATGCACACTTCCACAGGGTTAAGTTGTATGCGGAAGGGAAATTTTCCTTTCACCTTGCGGTTGGTTAGTCAACCTTGAAATTGAACACTGCAGGGTGTCAAACTTTTGAGCCATTTCATTTTGAAGCCCATCCATTCTGTTGTTAAGAGTTCTTTCCATAATGTTGATTCTCTTGTGCTTTGGACATTATTTAGCTACGCTCTTCTGCCATTGGTCGATTGCACATTGACTACCTTCTGCTCCTTTACAAAATTTCCCTCAACCTTGCTCAGATTCAGAATAGCTTGCTCAACTGGAGATGAGGATGGTGGTGGCTATGGTTGAGATGAGGAACCACATTGTTATGCTTGCACCGGGAATTTTTATATCTTGGAGGTTTGACTTCGGGAGAGGAGTTAGGATGGTTTCTCCAGTTAGGGTTATATGTGTTGTTGTATGGGGCATTGGTTGGTGGCTTGTATTGGCCCACAGTATTGGCTTGTTCAGCCATCATATCCCTTACTAAAGGAGCAGTTAGGCAATGCTCTCCTTGGTGATCAGTGGACTAGCAAATGAAGCAAGGTTGGATGTGTATAGGGGCCTTAGCTACTGCCCGTACCTCATGTTGATTTCTCATTTCTAACTCCTCCAACCTTCTAGCTAAGGTGGATAGCTTTGCCTTCATTTCCATATCCTCCGGAAGTGAGTACATGCCTCCCCTTGAATTGGCTACAGGTCTCATCCTCTTTGGCTCTCTAGGGTTTGGTTCATCCCATGCTTTGGATGTCTCGGCCACATAATTCAGGAAATCCATGGCTTATTCTGGATTTTTACTCATGAAGTCCCCTCCACACATAGTTTCCAATAACTACTTCATGGTAGGGGACATCCCATCATAGAAATGGTTGACTAGCAACCATGTGTCAAAGCCATGGTGAGGTAGGCACGATGGTTTCAATACCTTTCGGCCTTGATAAATTTCCTAATTTTCATGGGCTACAAAGGTGTATATTTGCCTCTTCAGATTGTTGGTTCTATGTGTGGAAAAAGAAAATTTTCAAAAATTCAGCTTGCAATTATGCCCAGTTTCTAATGGACCTCGACCTCAAAGAGTTGAGCCATATTTTTGCCTTATCCTTCAAAGTCAGTGGAAATGCTTTTTACCACATTAGGTCCATATCAGTGACACCCTCCTTAAATGTGTTGCAAACCTCCTCAAACTCCCGGATGTGTGTATATGGATTTTCATTTTCCATTCCATGGAAGGTTGGGAGGCGAGGGGCACTAGGTGGTCGACAATCATGTCTTCTATGGGGAGCGCTAATTCATGAGGGTGAACTTACCCTTGGAGGATGTATATGATCCCTCATTGATCTATATGCATTGGGATTTATGTGAACCCCCTGTTGGCTTTGCTGCTCCTCAGGTGGAGGCTCCATCTTACCACCGTGTATGCTCACTTCACAACTCTGTTCTTGTGGAGCCTTTGCTCCTTTGCCATAATCTTTTTCTTGTGTTCCTATCGGTGTTTATAAACTCCTATGAAAACAGCACAAAACACAGCAAGAGACAAAAACAAAACAGGCTACCAAAAAGGTTAATGTTAGCAAAAAATGAAGATAGAAATTGTATATGGATAGTATAAAAATTGAATCAACCTAACAGTGAACTGCTAGGAAAATAAAAATGGGGCAAAGGATTGAAATTTCACGGTACTTACTTGTGATGTGGATCACAAGTTTAACAAATCAACATTTGCACTTAGGAACCATCCCATGCAACGACGCCATTTGATTCGATATAGCGGTAGGGTATGCCGAAATCAACAAAATTTATAACCTAATTCCTCCTACTTCCGTAGCATAGCTACTGCAGTATAGTGGCTCTAGGGTCGAACACAGGGATGGGTTTTCTTCGTGTAAATGATTTGCGGGATGGTTCAAAGGTGAATTCACTTTGGATAGGGTGTTGTAAAAAGCGATTGGAAGTGAATGGTTTTGCGGGATGGAAGTAAGCTAAGCTGTAATGACGAAGAAGGCTCATGACATGACTCTGGGGTTGAGGTCTAGGGTAAATGAGAGGTTCTCGGGTCCTTTTCCTCGCGTTGGGGAGGATGACCTATAGTCATTTCCCGAACCGGATCTTCATTTGGCTATCAAAACTGAACCCTAATATTTTTTCTTTTTGAAATATAGCATTTAATGAGCATAAATGCTCTCGGATAGTAAAAACACATCCCCTAAATCTACCCTACAGTAACTAATAGAAGGCAATTAATGAATTTCAATGGATCTAGCAATAAGCATCCACTAAACCCTAAAAGCTTGCCAAATACAGGTTAATCAAGGTACATTTAAGAGATTTAAACCTAGAGTGAGAGATGGAAACATAAATGTGTGTTGTGCAGAATAACCTTACCTGTTGCCGCCTCTCCTCTTTGGGATGGGTAGTTTAGCCAACCATCCCTTGAGTTGTCATCCTCAAGGGGTGTTTGGCAGCCGAGAAAATGAAAGAAAAGCAAAGAAAATGAGGGAAAAGAGAAGGAGCGGGAAAACTCCCGCCCAGCACTGTGTATTCAGCCAAAAAATCAGAATGTCTCAACAAGATTTGGTTTGAGCTTATATAGTGCTCAAATAAGAAAAAATAAAAAAAATACCCTCAATACCCATAATACATGAAGGGCAAAATTGGAAAAATCACAAAAAGGAAGTCAAACGGGGGTCAAAAGGGCAAAATCATAATGCGGGGAGCAACTTTCGCACCTACTTGAGAATTTTGCGAAATTTGTAAAATATTAAATGCTTTTACCCAAATTTTATGTACTTCATTTTCCTTGCCTCTTCTGCTCTTCTTTCCTTCTGATTTCTGATCTAAAATGCTGAGTTTGACTCGAATTCTTCGTGCTTGGATCGACTTAACAAATTTGGCATAAATAGATTGCAAAAACTACAAAATTAGACACAAAACGTGATCAGTAGAATAGTCGGGACCTTAATGTGCAAATCGAGTTAATTCGGTTGATTAGTACACAAAAAGTGCTCAAAACCTATAGTAAATAGGGCTCAAAATAGCACTTTTTAGGCACTAATCAGCTCCCAAGTAGCTTCTTCCCTTCCATGGGTGTTGCAGGCACTTTCCTCTTTATGCCTTATTCCACTTAAATTGCTTCACCTCTCGAGCCAGATTAGCCTTTGGCTCCTCATCATATGAAAAATATGCCTATCTTGTACTTCTTGCACTGGTAGTATGTGTGACTCATCATAACGGTATTTCCGAGGCATAGATACATGGAACACATCATGCAACTTGGCTAACTCTGGAGAAACGATAAGCAACTGGTCCGATTCTCTCCAAAACTTCATATGATCCAATGAACCTCGGACTCAGCTTCCCTTTCTTCCCAAATCTAAGCACCTTCCTCCATGGAGATACCTTTAAGAACACTTTATCACCCACTTCATATTCAATGTCCTTCATTTTCAAATCGACATATGACTTTTAAGATCATTGGTATTGCCCCAACCTTTCTTAGAATAACTGAACTTTGCTTATGTATCTTTACTATGTACGGACCAATCACTTTATGCTCATTCAATTTTGTCCGACACACAGGAGTTCTACATCTTTGGCCATACAAAGCCTCATATGGTGCCATGCCAACGCTTGATTGATAATTGTTGCTATAGGAAAATTCTATTAATGGAATATACCTATCCCAACTTCCAATGAATTCCATTAAACATCCCCGAAGCATTTCTTTGAGCACTTGAATCAACCTCTCGGACTGTCCATCTGTCTGCGGGTGGAATGTTGTACTGAAATTAAGCCGAGTTCCTAAGGCTAACTGTAATTCCTTCCATAATCTCGATGTAAATCACAGATCTCTGTCTGATAAACCAAACTGACATACCATTACGTGCCGCAATCTCATCCACATATAGCAGTTAATTCGATCCATAGAATAGTCAATCCTGACTGGTATAAAATGGGCTGACTTTGTGAGCCTATCAACAATCACCCAGATAGAGTCATGTTTTTGTTGCGTAAGGGGAAAACCCGACACAAAATCCATGGTAATGTTATCCCATTTCCATTGAGGAATTGGAAGGGGATTCAACAGACTTGTTGGAACTTGGTGTTCAACTTTGACTTGATGACACGTCAAACATTTAGACACGTACTCTTTCACATCTCTTTTCATTCCTTTCCACCAGTATTGCTGTTTCAAATCCTAGTACATCTTATTACCTCCAAGATGCATGGTAAAAACTGTATTATGAGCTTCAAATAACAACTTTTTCTTTAGCTCTTTATCATCTGGCACACATAGTTTGTCCTGGAAATACAAAATTCCCTTTTCTTTTACTGAAAACCCAGTCTTATCACCATCTCTGACCATCTGTACCTTTTTTTGTATCTCTTCATCATTTTTCTGAGCATCTATAATCATTTGCTTTAACACAGGCTGTGCTTTTAATTGAGCTAATATAGCTCCGTAAATGCGCTAGCCTCCGTTCACTATGTTGAGGCGATATAAGCGCCCCTTGTCTTTCTTCTTCAAGCATACGCTACCATTAGCTTTAGAATTTGGTAATCTATTATACAGTCATAAATCTTTTAAATAGCTCCAGCCACCTCCGTTGTCTAAATTTAATTCTTTACGAGTAGCGGGTACTTGAGACTCTTGATACGTGCAAATTCTACACTTTTCCCCATATAAGTAGTTTCGCCATATTTTCAAAGCAAACACTACCACGACCAACTCTAGGTCATGAGTGGGATAATTTTGTTCATGTGGCTTCAATTTCCTGGATGCATAAGCCACTACTTTCCCATCTTGCATTAACACACATCCCAAACCAATGCTTGAAGCATCATTGTATAAGGTGTATTCTTTTTCCCGAAAATTGGGTTAAGTCAATCTCACGGTGCTTCAACAGCATTTCTTTCAAGCTGTTCAAGCTATTATGACATTTATCGACCACTCAAACTTTACTCCTTTCTGAGTAATTTGGAGGCGGAAGTTATAGACAGAGAATCCATACAAATCTTCTATAATATGCCGCTAGGCTGAAAACTTCTCCCTTGTTAACGCCGGGCGGTTTCCAATTCACCACAACTTCAATCTTAGCAGGTCAACTCTTATACCCTCAACAGACACAATATGGCCTAGGAATGAAACTTCCTTTAGCCAAAAATCACATTTTCTAAGCTTAGCATACAACTTTTTCTCTCTCAAAGTCTGTAGAACTATTTTCAAATGTTGCTCATGCTCCTGCTCATCTCTAAATAGGGTCGAAACACCCTATTCATCAAATCCATGAATGTTGTCGATGCATTAGTCAACCCAAATGGAATTACCAAGAACTCATAATGGCCATATCGAGTTCTAAATGCTATCTTCGGCACATCGACATCTTTCACTCTTAACTGATAGTACCCTGATCGCAGGTCTATCTTTGAGAAGACACCCACTCCTTTTAACTGATCAAAGAGATCTTCAATTCTCGACAATGGGTATTTGTTTTTCACTGTCACCTTATTGATTTAGACAATCTAGATGCACTCATAGGATTTTATATTTCTTTAGACTGGCGATTTTAGAGGGCTACTAGGTCGGATAAACCCTTTATCTAGAAGCTCTTGTAGTTGAATCTTTAGCTCTTTCGACTTCAAATTGGAGCCATCACAGTATGAGTGCCACAAAAGTAGGAGTTGTTCCGGTAAAATCTCGATATATAAATCCGCATTTTGGTGAGATACCCGGTGGCTCTTTGGGAAAGCATCCGGAAAATCTTTCATAGCCAGAATATTTTTCAATTCCTATTTGACCTCTTTTGGAGTCAAGCACCAAAACCCAGGCCTCATCCTTTTCTCAACAATCGTCGGGCTTGCATAGCTGAAATCACATTGGACATTGGGCTAAACTGAACACCATGTACTATCACCTCAGACTGATCAGAACATCTAAGCACTGCTGTCTTTTTATCACAATCAATTATAGCCTAGTGTTTAGACAACCAATCCATTCCCAAAATCAAACCAAATTCACGAAATGGTAGAGCAATCAAATTAGCTGAAAATTCCCTATCATGAATAATTATAAGGCAATTCTTATACACCCTATTCACATTGACACTGTGCCCTAAAATTTGATTTGTACATATCATATGATAGATTTTGCTCCTTTGTCATCTTATCGCACACATGCTCAATGCATACATATGAATGAGTAGATCCAGGGTTTATTAATGCATGCATTTCAATACCATAAAGAGAAATTATACCAACAATTACTTCTGGTACATCCTGGTCACTGCGAGCCTTCATAGCATATGCTCGTGCTGGCGCTGAAGGCATAGAACGATCTACTATCTCTGATACTGTGCCTCCTCGTCCTCTATGCTGGCTCTGGCTCCCTCTACCTCTACCTCTATCTCGAGTCGACGATGATGTCGCGGACCTCCCTCTGTTGTTACTTTGAGGATTTCTATTGTCCATTGACTCTTTGGGACAATTTTCCATAAAATGTTCAGTGCTTCCACATCTGAAGCACCCTCCTGTCAACAATCTGCAAACTCCCAAATGTTGTCGATGGCAATGAGGGCACTCGGAGTTTCTCTTAGTCCCGCCGAAGCACCTCTACTAGTATTAGGTATTACTGTATTTCCTTGTCTTCTTCCCCTTATGGCAGAACTATGTACTGACTCAGTTTGGGACTCTCTGGCTCTTTTACCCGAGGAGGAAGAAGCTCCTTTAGAAAGCTTCCTCTTCTGAAATCTTTCTCTACTGCTTGCCTAAGATTTCTCCACTTTCATTGCCGCTTGAACCAACTGATAGAAATTTACTTGTTGGAGTACTGTCACAGGCGTTAGATATCGTTTTATGGACTAATTTAGTATATTCTCAAACTTCCTACACCGAAATGCCTTGGTGATGACTGATTCAGGTGCATACTTGCTAAGATGGCTGAATTCTTTCTCATATTCCGCCACTGATAAGTTCCTTTGCTTCAAATTCAGGAACTGCTTCCACTTGATTTCCCTGCACATATCAGAGACATATTTGTACTTACTATAAAGGAGGGAGATCTCTCTTGGATTCTATCATTAATGCAGTGCAAAATTTGAATTCTTCATATAATGAGTGGATTTCCTACTTGGTCCATTTCGACTATAATTTTGACCACATGTAGGTTGTTAGATAAAGTGATATTCTAACTCAATATATCCCTATGTCTTAAGTTTCTTATGGTTAAAAAAATCATGTCATTTGGACTTTTAATTTGGGATATATGGTCCTAAACGTTCGACGCTCCTAGACAATTTCGGAACATAATGCAGGTGTGTCCTATATTGAAATTTTTTGGGAATGTGAGACTATAGTGACCATAATTTCTTCATGAAAGTTGTTTTCCCAGATGTCTAGTTTGTACAAAAATTTGAATCACCTCATTTGGATGAGTATAACTCAAGTTATGATTTAAACAATTGGAATTACTCTAGTTCAAGGGATTGTTTTGAGACAAATTTCATGAACATAATTATTCCCTTACTTTGACGAATTTTCTAGGTCCAATGGGGTCCAAATTTGGATACACTTATTTCAGGAACATTTGTTTTCCTAGAAGTCTAGTTTATCCAGAAATTTGAATCATTCAATTTGGATAAATGAAACTCAACTAAAGGCCTAAATATCAAAACTCTTCCGAAACCCAAAACTGTATCATAATTGACCCGAAAACAGAGCCCCACTTTGAAGAATTTTATGAGTACACTGGGGTCTAAATTTGAATACACCTATTTCTAGGAGATTTGTTCTCCTAGAAGTCTAGTTTACCCAAAAATTTGAATCACTCAATTTGGATGAGTGATGGCCAAGTTATGGCAAAAAAAAAGTAAATAGAGGTTTTAATAAAATTGGCAAGCATCTCCCCTAAAACCCAACATTTTCTCTATACAAATTTTTCCTCCATTGAGGATTACAACCAAACCAAACAACCATTCCAAACAAGGATTCTAAACAAAAAGAGATATTCCAAACCTCCAAACAAGTATCCATACAAAATTTCATACACAAATTCATACCAAATTTCCTTACATATCCATACAAAAGTTCCAAACATTTCATACCTTTGCTTTTCTTTTCTCCTTCCTTCTTCCTTCTTCCTTCTTCCTTCTTCTCTTATCTTCTTCTTCTTCTTCTCCTTCTTCTTCTCTTCTCTTCTCCCACCGTATTTGCCATATCCACCAAAAATGAGATATTTTGCCTTTCATTATTAAGGCTATGTTTGGCCTTATACAAGTTCGTATTAATTTTTGGGTTTTTGCTATTGGGTCCTTTATTTTGCTTTTATTTGCAAATCAATTTATTCATATTTCCACTTTAGCTTATAATCTTCTTATCATATGACCTTTTGGGTCTAGTTCGTAAGTATCATTTATTCTTGACTCAGATTAATTTTAGTTTTTGCTTATTTTATTTTTAGCATTATTTTATTCCGGAAAAATATATATTTACTTTTATTATACCCTAAACATGTTATAAAACTGTTTGAGTATAATTTGGGGTATTACATGACCAATACCTCATCGTAAATACAATTAATCGACACACCCTCCAACGAGGAAATGAAGGGAACGAGATCTTTTGTTTTAAGCACGTAGTGAGGTTCCCGGAGCGAGTCAAAGAAATCGCCTCATGGTAGATCGGAATTCCTCATTTCGTCGCCGATGAAGTGTTCACCATCGCCCAATTCTCCCGATCTAGTTTTAAATCGAAGGTAGGAGGCTTAGAGAGGCTGTCGTACTTGCCGTAGTAGAATTCGGCATGGACGATGTAGTTGAATCCTGGAAATTCGAGGGGTACGATATAACAATTGTTTTCGGTCTTGTTGGGGAAGAAGCGAAGGGTGTTTATTTCTTCAAGCGCTTAATTCTATGAAAGCTCGTTGGTGTTAGAAACCCATGAAATAGAGCCCTTGACAGGGGCGGATCCAAGGAGCTCCCACTCAAATTTTTTTTAAAAACAAAATTTTTATTATATTTTAAGGAATTTTAACATAAATGCTATATTTTACCTCCATTGAAATATCTAAAATATTAAGACAATGATTGAAGCCTAAGTCTATAAAATTTACAAAATTTGTTTTACTTAATCTTGTCCCCACTAAACTCGAATATTGACTCCGCCACTTATTGACAACGAGGGAATCGTCGCTGGCGCCACAATCAATACTCCACCACCCTGTCAGCATGATCACCGACATGTTTATAAACAATATGGCAGCCACGTGTCTTTCATTATTCCCAAATTCGTATCCGTAAAAATATATAATATATAAATTCGTAACAAGACAAATATATAATATATAATTCATTATTCCCAAATTCCTATCAAGTTTTTTTTTTATACATTCTAATTAGAAACTTTTTTAATTTTTGAATAAGTTGAAATTGTTTCTGATTCTGCTTTTTTCAACCGGAATTGGGCTAGAGCGTGTAGGGGTCGTTGGTGGACAGGATTCTTTGTGAGATTTGGGATCACGAGACTTTTGGATCGTACGGGCTGAAGTATGGCTGGCGCAATGCCGATCTTGCAAACTGGTTCTTAACGCTCTTACCTTAAAAACAAGAAGAAGGGGGAGTGGCGGAAGCCGCGGGTGGCCGCTCAGATGCCTCGTCGGTTCTTCACGAGAAAATAGAGGCCCCCTTAGGAAGGCGAATGTGTCTAGGATGCGTATCAGTATGAGTATCAGTAATGGCGTTAGTTTTTGCGTACCTTTCACCGATGGGGTGACCTTGTATTTATAGTAGATGTTCTCCCAGTTGGATGGTAATTAGGATTCATTCCCATTGGATGGGATATTTCTTATTATAGTCCGTATCGGATTTGGTATGGGATATAGAAAGAGTAGTTTATTTGGGATAATCTTCCTTCCTTATTGGGGGATCCGATTTGATGCTGATCTAATATTGTCTTTCTTATTGGTGAGATTTGGCTGGTCTTGCGGAATAATATATTATTAGGGACTATTCTATTTTCTGTACCTGTGGGAGACTTCCCATAAGTGGCCTTTGGGCCAAGCGGATTGGACCTCTCTTCTGGGCTGGCCCTAAAAGGCTGGAATGCTGGCGTAAAAAGGCTTGAATGCCTCATTGGGCAAGCCTCTCCTTTGGAATTCAACTAGTGGGCCTTCGTGTTTGGCCTCTTTCTTGGAGAAACTTAGTGTGGGCTTGCAGACCTTATTTTCAAACCCTATCGATTTGCTTGCCCCAAGCCCTTGTGTAAAGTTAATGCGTGGGCAAGGTACATGCGTTCTCGCATCGGATGCAATTTCCACGTGTCTGCTCGGGGCTGGATTAGTTAAGGCTTGGTCGCCGTCATTTGTCTTGTGATAATGATGACTCTTCGGTTTTCGCGCTTATTTCTTCCATTCCTTTTAGTTTCCTTTTGTTTCTTTCGCGGACATCCTCTGTCTTGTGTGCCATTGCTCTGGGACCTTTTATTTGCCTTTAGCGAGTTCGGACTTCCTTCTCTCTTAGTCTTACGTCGAGCAGCACATGCGAGTCTTTCTCACCCATTGTCTTTACAGGTCCCGCTGCGTCTTGGTTTTTTTTTTTTTGATTTCTTTTCGGGCGATAAGACGAGTTGTTTAGGTTGCATTTTGCATTTGTTTCATTATCAATTTCATCATGAGTCGGTCGTTCTTCCTCTCTGGCGTATCGATGGTGATTCTTCGGCTATTGATAGTTACAAACCAGGCGTGTCTCAAGCTGTTTGGTCGGTGTTCGAGATGCTCGAGTGCCCGCCAACGCTACCCTGGACAGAAGGGCAAGGGAAGCGGCTGATTAAATACCTTTGGGGGTAAGATATCCCGAGATCTTAGTTCGGCGTAAGCTAACGGTGGGACCTAGCAAGGTCGGTCCTTCTTATGGGGCCATTTTTGCGGGCGGGTTGACCTCCCTTTGGCGTTCGGGTGTGTGGTCCCACGATGTTTTGACCCTCTATGTGGTCTGCATTGCCTAGGATGGTGTGTTTCTTGAAGTGGCCTTCGATACTTGAATCTTTGCTTTCTGCCCCTTCATAAAGGTTTCTGACATTTCAATGTGTGTCGCTCGACTAGCCCGATGGTTGAGGTATTTTGGATTGGTCTGCTGGTTTCTTTAGGGACCGGGGTTCGGTGTCCCAGCGTAGCTAACACTTCTTATCTTTTTAGCCCGAAGGAGACATCCGAGGGCTTTCTTTATTTCTGGCGTTAAAATTTTCCTCCTGGTAATTTCGATCCTTCCTCCTCCATGCGTGGAAGGCAGCTATTTCTTAGATTAGCGGCCGCCAATTTGGGAGTATGATCCTCGATAAAGGACAACACTCCGGCGATTAGGTGGCTTGGACTGCAGGAATCTTGGTAGTGTCGTTCTGTTTTATAACTCATGTGTGGTCACTGGGCATCTCGACTGCATCTTGTCTCACGTGCTTCTCGGTGCCTCGAATTGATCTCAGCGTTGAAGATAACGTCGTAGCGTTGGCGTTGGCTGAGTGTCCTTCTCGTCCTTACTCGGAGTTAATCAAGTCGGATGTTCCCGGCCCATCGAGTTCGAAGTCCACTCGATCTGCTGCTCTGAGGCCTTCGCCTCCTTCCCGCTATAAAAAGTTCACTCCTAGTTGGGCCCTCTGTTTGCTAAAACCCACCCGGGAGGCTGGCGATTGGAGGTGGTGTCTCGAAAACCCCGGAGTAGGAAACGAAAAACCTCGCACTGCAGTCGAGAAGATCGTCGGCTTTGGTCAAAGTTCCGAAGTTGGGGGCATCTTCGTCTTCCCGTCCTCTCATATCCATAAATCAGGACGGATTATGGCTCCTATAGTTTTGAGCTCGCGATCCCATTCAGGGTCTACTGCAGAGGCAGAGGATCCCTCGGGCGGGGGCGTTGAGCAGCCGTTGGCGATCACACCCATTACCATCTGGAACCCGCCAACGGAGAAGGTTAAGTCGTCTTCTCGAAGGGAGGAAGAGGAGAGGAGGAAAGATCCGGAGCCCCAAGTTGGCAGAGACGGGGATTCTTTACTTCATAATGTCGAGCTCGCGGCAGGCGCAGTCTCATCTATTCTTATGGATTTTGATCTTAAGAGGTCGGTTGCGCTGCCCGTTGATGAAGCTTTGTATATCTCTCCGAGTCGCCTCGTAAGTTCCGCACTTTGTCATATTTGACTCCATTTTGAGATGTGTTTCGAGCTTGCGTTGGATGTTGATTCTATGCTGGATGTGCAGGTGGCTACTCATTTGAAGGGTTTGGCCAGAAAGGCCAAAATAAACGAAGGTCATGCTAAAGCAGCCCGGGTTTATAAGGCAAGGGTGGCTTCCCTCACATCCGAGCGAGCTGAGCTGCGAGGTCGGGTGCAACGTATGACCGAGAGGCGAGTGAGCTCAGTCGATCTGAAACACCACTTGGTCGTGCCGCCGCGGCGGTAGGGAGAGCGGGCGGAATGGCGAGAAGCGACCCGAGGCGGAGCCGGGAGGTTCGGGATGATTTGAGGGCTGCGTAGAATGACTTGATGGAGGCTAGGGACGGGTAGATCGCCAGTATGAACCCAGGATGGTTGGGGCTCCTCACGTCCCAAGCAAAGCTTCGAGAGTCTAAGGAAGAGCTGCGTGCGATCAAAGACGATCTTCTTGATAAGACGACGATGTTGGACGAGGCTCGTCGCGAGGCTAACGAGGCGAGTCAGCTCGGTGGAACGCCTGAACGAGGAGTGTCGCGGGTTGCGTGGGGATCTTCATCAGCAAATAACTTTAGTGGCTCGTGGGGAGCGAAGTTATTGGAAGGCGGAGGCCCGAGGCTTCTAATCAATGGGTTTTCGGTGGCTTGCTTTTCGAAGAGAAGCATTCACGCCTATTTCCGACCTGGACTTTAACTTTGACTTTCCCGATGGCCGAGGGCGATGAGGGTCCTTCTTTCGCGATTATCTGGAAGTAAGACGCACCGCTGAGGTCCCTCCCTTCTTCTGATGCGCTTCTCCTTCTGATGTCTAGTCTTCGCCTGTCCGATGTCGGCTTTTATACTTTTTATTTTTTTTTTTTTGTGTTGTTGGGCCTGGGCCCCAAAATATATGTAGCCTTGTCTTTGATGAATACTCATTTTTGCACCTCATTTCTGTCGCCTCTACTTGTGCTCTTTTTGGCGTTCTTCTTAATTTGAATCGCCTTCTTGTTTGCATGGTCTGAATTGGGTGCCTAAGTTGAGATGACTCCTAAGCTGCCTGGCCTGTGTAGAATCATTGAGCTCGTCAATGCGAGCTGTTGTGCTCTGTTGGCTGATTTGCCTGAGTTGAAATGGCTCCAAGGTGGCGTGGCCTGTGTAGAATCGTGGAGCTCGTTAATCGGCGCGGGGTGGCTTCGTCAATGTGGCTGGCTGGGAAGAGCTCGTCTATGAACTCGTCAGCGTGGCTGGCGGCGAGCTTCGTCGATGTGGCCTAACTTTGGCGAGCGCTTCGTCTATGAGCTGGCAGGAAGAGCTGCGTCTATGTGAACTTCGTCAACGTGAAGCTGGCGGGCGAGCTCGTCAATGTGGCTTCTTTGGCGAGCTCGTCTATGTGAAGGCTGGCGGGAAGAGCTTGTACATGTGAACTCGTCAAGCGTGAGCTGGCTGAAATGGCTTCGTCAATGTGAAGCTATTTGGGCCGAGCTTCGTCTATGAAGCGGTGGCGGGCTCGTCTATGTAATGGCCCGGAGCTCGGCGTGGCGGTGGCGATATAATGGGAGTGGTGATGTAGCGAGCTGATCGACTCCTCAGTGCGTGACGTGCGAGTAAGCGAACTTCGTCAAAGTGAGCCTTTGGGCTCGAGCGGCTGTGGCGCAGTGGCGATGTAGCCGGTGGCGTGTAGCTGGTACGTCGACTCCTCGGTGCGTGACGCATGCGAGTGAAGCGAGCGAACCGTCAAAGTGAGCTGCTGGGCTCGAGGAGTTGTGGCAGTAAGCGATGTAGCGGTGGCGATGTAGCTGGCGATCGACTCCTCGGATAAGCGTGACTGTCGCCCAGTGGCGAACTTCGTCAAAGTGGTTCTTTGGGCTCCGGTATTTGTGGCAGTGGCCGATGTAGCTGGCGATCGACTCCTCAGGTAGCGTGACCTGTGCGGAGTAGACGAACTCGTCAAAGTGGTCTCTTTGGGCTCGGCGTTGTGGTCGGTGGCGATGTGGTCGGTGGCCAATGGCTGGTGATCGGCTCTCGGTGGCGTGACTGTGCAGTGGTCGAACTAGTCAAAGTGGTAACTGGGCTCCGGTATTTGTGGCAGTGGCGATGTAGCTTTGAGTTTATCGACTCCTCGGAGTAAGCGTGACACAGTGTGGCGTAGTCGAACTCGTCAAAGTGAGGCTAACGCGTCGCGACGCTCGTTCTGATTTTCTTGGAAGGTGCGAGCGTCTTTAATGCTGATTTATGGAGAATTTGGAACGTTCGGGTGACTTTTGAGTGCTGGCCTTCTTATAAATGGCGGCTTCATTGCTATGGGTTTACACTTTTATATTAGCTGTACGGTGCGTCCGAATGCGGGCGAGATGAAGCGTCGACGTCTGGTTGCCTTCGCAGGGGATCCACCTGAAGATTCTAGTTTAGTTTTGTTGAACTTCTGCTTGTGGGAGTTGTGTTTTTCCCTAGTCTCCCCTTTATGGGAGTCATGTTATTCCCTAGCTTCGTGCTAGGGTTCTCCATTTTCTGTTCTTCTTTCTCTTCCTTTCTCCTTTCTCCTTCTCATTCTCCTTCTTTTTCATATTTTTTTTCCACATCTCATTCTCCCCTTTTTTGTTTTTTCTGCACAAACTCCTTCCATCCCTTTCTTCTTCTCCTCTTTTCCACCTTTCTGGTCTTCTCCCATTTTCTTTTCCTTTTTCTTCCTGAAGTTTTTTTTTTTTTTTGAGGCTGCTGTGCAGGTGCTGAGATGTGTGGCACCCGCGATTGTAGTGAATGTAATCTGATTGGAATAAAGAGAGGCTTTTCCTTTTATGTCTATGTGTTGTCTCATTTTATTGCATGTAATCTTCGAGCATTGTATGTATAAGTTGTGTGACGTCTTAACAAAATAACCGATGCGTGGTCGAATCGTTAGTGAAAATTGACAATCTCCATTTAAGATTACAAACCAAAGGTCTCTTGATAAAAGCGTTTAAGATATTACGCATTCCATCATCTTGTAAGTGCACCACTTCCTCTGTTTGGAGTTCGTAATTGCCTAGTCTGACGACTCGAGATATGATATAGGGCACTTCCCGAGTTGGGGCCCCGATTTCACGTGTTGTTGGATTCTTCCTTCTTGGCACTAGCTTTTAGGACAAATCACAGGCATGTAGCTTACGGGTGCGACTTTTGGTTGTAGTACCTTCTTAGTCTTCCTTTGGTATGTTAGTCATACATGCGGCTTTAGAACACGCTCCCACGTTTTTCATCTAAGAGGTCCAAATTTAGACGGAGAGCCTTGTCATTATGCTTCACTGTTGCTAATTCGATCCTTGGGGATTTTAATCCGACCTCGACAAGGGCTACTGCTTCAGTGCCGAAGGCTAGGGCGAATAGGGTTTCTCGGGTTGCGACTTACGTGGCAGTCTGTAAGCCCGCTAGCACCTCGGGGAGGTACTCTGCCCACTTTCCTTAAGATTTTCAATTTGGTCTTCAAGCGGCCTTAAGGGTTACGATGGTGACGCCGGCGCAATCAGTTAGGCGTGGATGTGCTGGAGATGAGTAATAATTCTTAATTCCGAGCTCGGCACAGAAATCTCTGAATTTGGCGTTGTCAAATTGTTTTCCGTTATCCGACACCAGGGCTCTTGGAATACCAAACCTGCATATGACAGCTCGCCACACAAAGTTGCGTATCTTCTGTTCTGTGATTGTGGCTAAAGGCTCGGCCTCAACCCACTTGGTGAAGTAATCTACTGCGACGATGATGAACTTACATTGGCCTTTCCCAAGGGGCAGAGGTCCAAGTATGTCCAAACCCCATTGTTGGAAGGGCCAGGGGCTCGTGATTGACGTCAAAGGCTCTGATGGGAGGTGATGAATACACATTTGAGTGATAATTATAATGGAATCTAGCACATTTAACTCACAATTTACCCACATTTGGCATAAGAACAGGTACTTCTAATTTCTTGTGTTTTGATTATGCGGGTCTTTTCGGGTTTAAAGCGTAAGTGCACAAGGATGTAAGCTCGGGAAGCCAATATGAAGCTTAATGTGGATGTGGGTGACGATTGGCGAAGTCTGGGAACTGACAAAGCTAGGAAAGCACCAGTGGACATCTTCTACGGTAGAAACTAAGTCCTACCCGGTAGAACTTCTTGGAAAATTGGCGTTTGAACATCTTCTACCGGTAGAGACTTTAGGTCCTCTGGGGTAGAGACTGCTAGAAAATTGGCGGTGAGGCACGCTGCAGGGTAGGGCTTTGAGTCCCTGGGTGGGACACTATGGGAACTGCGGGAATTGTCCAGATTCAAATCAAATGCGAGAATCACTCTCGTCAACAAACCAAAATGGGAAAATCACATTGGAGGGGGGCTATAAAAGGAGGAGGACACAAGTAATAGGGGCTCGCTCTCTCTCTCTCTCTCTCTTGAGTTTTTTAGGTTTTTCACTTCTATGGTTTAGGTTTTGATAGAATAAGAGTTTTTCTCCATTTTTTAGTGGTACCTTGTAGATCCAGATTTCAGATTTCCATTCTTTTAGAAGTTTCGGATTCAAGTTTGTAATCTTTCGACATCAATATTTAATGCACTTTAAATCTTAGCATTCATATTTTCTATTCTCGGTTTACAAGTCAATTACGATTTCATGAGTCTTGTTTTTTATGTTTAATCGTTCTTCATCTTTAATGAATTGTTCATACAAGTTTTATGGGTTCTAAACCCTTCTTCTTTGGGATCATACGAATCACCGATCAAGGTAAAGTCCCTCAATTCCTCTCTTGATTTTCAATGGATTGTGTAATATTGATCACTTGTGTAGAAAGGTTTTAAATCTTTAGTTGGGCAAATTCTTGACAACGTGTTAACGAGATATTTCGGTACACGTTGTGCTTGATCATAATGCCAGCTAAGGGTTACGTTTCTAGTGAGAATAAGTGTTTAGTATTGCTCGATCATCTTTATTTTCCAAAAAGCATTTAAAAGATAAATCCTCCATCGAAGACCATTTATCAATGGTTCCTAGATGAGTTTATAAAATGAGAGAATTAGGACTTACGTCATAAGTGAGTGGAACCACAAAAATCGACAATTGTCTTTCTAGGTTAAAACATTCAAAACAATCAACCATTCAATCAAACAACACATCATCACAATTCTCCCTTAAATCATACTTTTAGTGGGGAATAGCTCCTATTGATCAACAAAGTAAGACCGCTCCCTGTGGAGATGACACATTAGTTTCCACAATTATTACAATGCTAGATGACCATGATTCTACGGCAGGAATATTAGAATTAGGCACACTAATCAGGACGAAGCATTTTTGGCGCCGTTGCCGGGGAGTGGCGACTAACCAAGTTGATCTGAAGAGAGCTAGAGGTAAATTGCAATTGCATTGCAATTCCGGTACGTTCTCCACTTTTCTTTTTATTTTTTTTGTTTTTAGTGAGAAATCTTAGTAAGTGTTTCTTGGATCGAGTTAGTGTAGTGCATGTCAGTTTGGGCTCGCAACGAGAAACACCGACTAGTCAGAATTGTATCCCCTAGAAACTCTGAGGAATCCATAATAAGCCAAGTGTCTCAAGATAACATTTTACCTCGAATGGATGATCCCGAGAATCAACAAGGACTCATGAGCCTCCACGACATGAGACGATGCTACAGCTCCCAATAAATTGGTGCTAGGAGGTGGAAATGGTAATCTTCGACAAAAATCGATATAGAGTTCTCCCATGCTCCTTTACCTAATGTGGAAAGAACCATAGAAATTCTACAACCTCGAGACCCTGACCAATTCTTGTGTCGCCTTCTGATGAGGCGATCAATTCTGATGAAGTCGGAAATGATCCGTCTTCTACTGTATACGAGGGTTGAATGAGAACCTTACTCATTATGAGATTTCGAGGATGTCTGCGGTGCATTCCTCTCCAGGTTCCCCTACTCCACATTATCACATTTGGTGTATTTCCTTTTCCCCAAAGGAGAAGCCAAAATGCGAGTTCCATTCCTTGCACCTAATTCAATCTTTACATGGGAAAACATGCGAGACGAATTCCTCGATAAGTTTTTCCCTCACGCGTTACCAATGCCCATATCTGAGCAATTCGAACTTTTACGAAAAGCCCCGGGTGAACCGCCCGTGATTATTGGGAAGATATAAGGATCTCCTCCATGCTATCCTCGTCATGGGTTAGATGTTGGACAAATTTGTGCATACTTCCATCGGATTGTCTTTAAGTAATAAAGCGATACATCCAAAATGATGTGTGCGGGAGGAATTTTATGAGAAAAGTGCTAGGGAGAGCGGTCGGCTTTTTTGACACTATAGCGGAGAATGCTCGAACGGGAGACTAACACCTCTTTAGACAACGCTGGGGTGCATAGCCCGTCAGCGGTAGGCGGAATCCACCACCTAAGAGAGAATGATGAGTTGCAAGCCAAGGTACAAATTTAACAAGGAAATTAGAGGCAATAGAGATGAAAAAGGTGAATGAGGTAACTAGTGTACCTCAATTACCCTCAGTACCAACAGGACCTAGAGTAAAGGAGTCATGCATTATATGCGATGACCCTACACACTCGACCATTAACTGCCGTCTTCCTCGAGTTAAGGAGCCATTCAAATTGAACAAACCAACGCCCTTAACTACGAAAAACCTTTGATTCCAGTACTGCAAAACTTACAATCCACAGGTGGAAACGAGCATCCTAATTTTAGTTGGAGAAATGAGAACCTTTACATAACACCTTGGCTTAAACCAAGGCCCTCACTATCGAACCAAAGGTTTTCCAAATTCCATTCCTCCATTTCAGAATCAAGGCCCCAAGGATTTCAGGAAACTCTAATCAAGGTCATCATCCACACGAACCAAGGGAATCAAAACTCCACGGCCTTACGACCTCCACATGAAGTCACGGAAGATATAGTTCTGGCAGTTTATGCAAGCCAGCGATCCCTTGGAAACCACGAGAACTCCGGCTAGCTACGAATGATGTGAGATCCCAGATAACCAAGTTAACCTCATCTATATGGTAACCTTCCAACAAGAGAAAAAGGAAACTTCCATCCTGACCCATCCAAAACCCACAAGGTAGCTTAGGTGTGGGAAGTTTGGGATTCAAGTGAGGGTACCTTTGAGCCTTGTAAAAATTTGTCACTACCCTTCGGAATTGGTAAGGTAGTTGACAAAACTATTCCAAACAAGGAACCATCACAAGAGTCTCATAATTGAATTAGCTAGAGAGGATGAAAATCAGACACACCTCATGTCCACCCAATACAAATGACCAAGATGATCGACGGAGGAAATGAGTCTAACCATATCCTCGACTCATACCCTCATAGGCTAAGAGCACGAAGAAAGTGAATAACCATGCTGAAATTTATGAGTTGTTCAAGCGGGTGAGCGAACATTCCCTTGTTAGATGCCATTAAGCAAATCCCATCATATGCTAAATTTCTGAAGGATTTGTGCACGGTAAAAAGGAAACTAGGTGTGACAAGGAGGCATTCATGGTAGACAATCGTCGAATTGAACAACTGAAATATAAAGACCCGGGTAGTCCTACTATTTCTATAGTAGTTGGAAATTCTAAGTTGGGGCATGCTTTAGTGGACTTAGGAGCGAGTGTTAATTTGCTGCCTTGTCGTATCACGTGGACCTAGGGTTAGGAGAATTAGAGCCAACAATATCACCCTTCAAGCCCAGGCGTAGGACGTAGAAAATTCCTGGGGGATAGTGAAGGATGTGTTGGTCCAAGTGGACAAATTTACTTCCACATCGATTTTGTGGTGCTTGACACTCAACTGTGGTGAACGAGGAACTTCGGTTCCAGTAATTCTTAGTCGACCATTCTTGGCAACTGCTAATGCCATTATACATTGTAGGGGAGGCCTAATGACACTTTCATTTGGGAACATAGTATTAATCTGAATATTTTCAATGTACTCAAAAGGAATGGGAGATGAAAGATATTAGTGAAATTAACATGGTTGACTCGAGGTGATGCAAAAAATACTGGATAATGTCTCACATGATGATCCTCTTAAGTCATATGCGAATTCGGCCCGGTGGGATGAGAGTGACCACCTTGGAGTCGATTTCTCCACTCTATAATTGAGCATCAGGTGTATTTGGGATTAACCAATTGGGCACCTAAGATTTGAACCACTTGCACTTGAATGAGGATAAGACATTGCCTTCGGAGGAGAAGCCACACAAGCGAGCTAAAACCTTTACCAATACATCTTAAATATGCATTCTTAGGGAAGCGAGGACACTTTTCCATTAATCATATCTCCTCATTGAGCGTGACTCAAGAAACTCAACTTTTGGAAATATTGAAAACCACGAGAATTTGCTTTTAAGATTTAGACGATTACGAATAGAATCGAGTCCTTGATGCGCACACATAAATTCACTTAGAAGAGGATGTTTAAACCTTCTAGGCAACCACGAAGGCAGGTGAACCCAATAATGAAAGAAGTGGTGAAGAAGGAAGTTTTAAAACTCTTGGATGTAGGGGTTATCACCACACATTACGGATAGCAAGTGGGTTAGTCTGACACGATAGTTCCTAAGAAGTGCGGGTTCTGATGGTTGCCAATGAAAATAATGAGGCTCCGTTCTGCTCGTGTCACCTCGAGGATGGAGGGTGTGCATAGATTATAGGAAACTTAATGCGGGCACTAGGAAAGACCATTTTCCTCTTAGTTTGTTGATCAAATGTTAGAAATGCGGAGCATGAATTTTAATGTTTCTTGATGGGTACTCGGGGTACAATCAAATTGAGATAGCTTTGGAAGATCGAAAAACCCCATTCACTTGCCCTTTTGGTACCTTCGCGCTAGGAAGATGCCTTTTGGAGCATGCAATGCACCGAGGAACTCAACGATGCATGATGGGAATTTTCGGTGACATGATAGAAATCATATTGGAAATCTTCATGGATAGATTTCTCAGGTTTTTGAGTGACTGTTCGAGAAATTTGTTTAGAGAACTTCGTAAAAAGTTTTGGAGAGGTGCCAGAAGAGAAAATCTTTGTGTTAAGTGGGAGAAATGTCAACTTCATGGTAACCTGAGATTGTTTAGGCCGCATAGTATCAAAAGATGGAATCGAAGTTGATCTGGGCCAAAGTTGAGCGATTCTAATCTCCCTACTCTAAGTGTGTTAGAGACATAAAGGTCATTCTTCCTTTCATGGTCACAAGCTTGTGAGCATTGCTCTTAAGCTAAAAAACATGCTAATGTTTCACCACCAATCATGCGGTCTCCCTAATTGGGACCTTCCATTTGAGATCATGTCTACGTGCTGAGTGATTATGCCATAGGAATTTGTGTTGGGAGGACAAAAAAGGCTTTTGTCATTTACTATACCCGGTAAGACATTAGACTACGCCCGGGCCCGACTGCAACCCACGAAAAGTTTCTGGCGTTGTCTTTGCTGCAGAAAAATTCAGGTCATATATTGTTGCTCTGCACAATATCACTGAGAGATCATGCGGCACAGTACTTGCTCTCTAAGCGAGGATCTGACCAAGGTTGACTAGGTGTGGATTTTACTATGTCCAAGAATTCAACTTGACCATTAAAGATATAAAGGGGGTTGAGAATGTGTTCGTGCGACCACTTATCTCGATGGTTCAAATCGCTCCATGGCATACCCGTAGGTGACCAGTTCTACGATGAGCAACTCTTTGCTCTTGTTCGTTACCGTGGTATCGCGACATTGTATGGCTTGCCTTGTCATTGGCGATTCGAGTTGATGGACTTCAGCGAAAAGGAAATTCTTGGCGGATATTAAGAAATACTATTTGATGATCCTATCTATTTAAAATCATCCCCGATCAAATAATGAGGAGATGTGTACCCATTAGTGAGCAGTGAGAATTTGCTTCTTGCCTCAAAAGCTGTGGAGAGACCTTCTCTTTGAAAAAGCAGTAGACAAGATTTTGTTTGGGTTTTGTGGCCCACTCTATTCAGAAATTGTTTGATTTACGCAAAACGTGTTAACCGATGCCGGTAACTCTGGGGAGGGTCTAAGCGAAGTATGATGCCTGCACCCAAATTCTAATCATTGAAATTTTGGTATTGGGGTATTGACTTCATGGGGCCTTTTCCCCTTCTTGTGGCTATCTCTACATTTTATTATGCATTGACTATGTGTCTAGGTGGAGTTTAGGCAATTCCAGCGAAGACCAATGACCATAAGGTTGTTTTAAAATTTATAAGGAACATATTTTTCTCAGTTTGGGCATGAGAGGCGTGTGTTAGTGATGGTGGACTCCACTTTTGCAATGTCGATCTTTTGAAAATCACATTAAAAATGGAGTCACCCGCCAAAACATCCTGACTTGCCACCCAGGACGATGGTGGGGAGGCTGAGCCATCATCAGGAAGATAACCCATTTAGAAAAGACGGTTGCCAGAATGAAAGATTGGTCTCTAGTCTTCCAATGTCTTTGGGCATCACAAATCTTCATATATTATTTCTTGAAACAACTAATGCTCTATAGGCTGGTTGTGTAAAACTTACCATTTGCCGATAGAGATGAACAGGGCTTCTTGGTACGATCGAACTTTTAATTAGTCTGCTCAAGCGGTGGCAGCGTTTGTGCGGGTTAAATGACTTGAAGAAGAGGCTGCGGAGGGAATCGTGTAACTCGAGAATTTACAACGCTCCAAGTTATTCCCATGACAAGTCTATTACCGGAAAACTTTCAAACCAATCAAAATACTTCTTTGTATGCGGAGTTCAGATTACATCCCTATTTCTGAAGACTCAGCTCTGGATGGTCTTCTCATAGTTAAGGTGGTTTTTATCCATCTGGGTAGTGAAGTGAAAATCGACAATGGGAACTCCTTCAAGGTGAATGACCAACGCCTCAAACCATTCCTTGAGCACTTCTCTCCTCTTGAGCTATTCATTTGAATTTAGTAGGCCAGCTCTCACCAAAACTCCTCTCTTCAGTAACCTCGGTCCAATTGTTGTAAATAGTTTTGCTTTTATTTTGTTCTTGCTTTCTATTTTTTATTGTTTTACTTCAATTGCACATTCTTTCATTTGCTTTCATTAACATAGAAGAAAATAAAAATGTTGTTTGTTGTTTTGTGATCCCTCAGTCTACATTGTGGGGGTACCTTTGAATTCAACATTAAGGCAATCTTGTTTACATTGTGAAGAATTAGGAGGTAGGTGTACGGTTGAAGACGTAATACGGCTGGATTGCATGTGTTCGGTGGGTCAAATTTTTCAAATTTTGCTTATTTTGAGAGTATGTTTCTACATGTACATGCACCTTGATCTCATATACTCTCCACATCATCTTATCACGCATGTACATCTTAACAAGCACACCTGACAAGCCTTGTATTCTTATGCTAATTCGTTTCCTGCATTCTACCTACTTTCGCGCTCACCCGAACCACGGGACTTATGGCCAAAATTTCTCAGATCTTTCTGTGTGTTTCCCAGGTGTGCATCAACCCAGGTAGTCATGTTAATTCATGCATCATAGTCTTTATGAACACTGTAAATTATGAAAAGCAGTTAGGCCATTATTTCTTTGCCTTGTGAATTTGTAGTGTCTCGTCCCTTGCACCCATTTGAGCTTCATAGTTGTCAGTTTATTGAACAACCAGGAATCGTTTCTGAGACGAATGGTGTAGTTCTCATGGAGAGTTTGAAGGATTATCCCGAGAATGATTACGGTACTAAGTCTGAATACGGTCGGTTGTGGAATTTGAGCAAAGAAAAAAGTGAACATCTAGAAACATGGATGAAGAGCGAGTTGAGCAGGAGTCAAGATGTATATGAGCAACATTGTTTCAAAGTGAAAAAAAAAAATATATATATATATATATATATCTATATATATATATATATATATATATATATATATTCAAAAAAAAAAAAACTCAAGAGAGAGAGAAAGAAAGAAAGCAGCTATTACCTTGTGTCTCCTCCTTTTATAGCCCCCTAATGTGATTTTCCCATTTGGTTGTTGGCGAGAGTGCCCTCGCATCACGGATTATGAATTCTTGGACAATTCCCGGGTTCCATAAGAAAGGTTCAAAAATTGAGTTTTAAGTTCTCTGGTGAAGGTGCTTCTTTGCCAATTTTCTGGTTCTGGTGGGACTTAAAGTTCCTGGGTGAAGATGTTCAACTATCAATTTTCGGCAAATCTCACCGTGAATCTGCATTGAAGATGTCCATTTTGGTGCTTTCCTAGCTTTAGTGAGTTCAGAGACTTCGTCAGTAACTTTCGCCCCATCCACATTGCTTCATGTTAGCTTCCCGACACATGCCTTGTGCACTTACGATTTTAAGCACGAAGACACACTGTCAGCTTCTTGAAGAAGAAAATTAAATCTACCTGTCTATATGCCAAATGTGGAGTAAATTGTGAGTTAAATGTGCTGAATTCCATTATAATTATCCTCAAATGTGTATTCATCACCCCCAACCTTTGCATCTGCTAGTCCTAACTAAATTTGATCAGAACTACCCACTAGGTATATGAATCTTCTATTTTCGATGTGGAGTCAAGCTTTGCAAGAATCTCGAAAATAGCACTTATGGAATAGAACATTTCACCCGGCTTTAGTATGCATCGAGCATGACTCAATTAGACCGGCCACATCCTTACACAATAGAACATTCTATGCGCTAACACAAATTGTGGTTATTCAAATAGGATTATGTGGATTTAAGTGTATGGGTAGTCATGCTGTTGACGTAATGATAAATAGGTAGCGTCTACTACCGCCACCCACAACATAACTAATAATATTAAAAAGAAGCAAAACTTCGTGATCGAATCAAGAGGTCTTAGAGTTTATGACATTAGGTTAAGAAAGAAAGGTAAAAGATCAGCGGTGTTGGCATAACATGTGGGTCTACTACTTGGGTGCCAACACCACCCCTAGTGGCCTAACCTGACTATGCGGTGTGGGTCCTCGTCACCGTCGGAAGAGAATGTGTCTAGTCCACATGGTCGTCCTGGTGCTTGAGTTCTCCTCTAAATACGGAAGTAGCATCATATACCTTGGCTCCCCTGAAAGGTGGCTCTCAAGCTTTGGAGGCGATCGGTCAGTACCTTCTACTTCCCAGGATGCATTTGAACCACCCCCTTGATCGCCTCCATCATCTTTCGGCGACTAACATACAAGTCAAAAGCTTGTAAGGAAGAAATTGGTCCAGAAGTGCGAAGGCAACGAAATTTGTGTGGTCTGATGGAGGCTGCTCGGCTCTTATGCCTCGATCTTAGTTGTGATGCGCTCTGCCTAGGTATCACCCTCTTTTCTTTAACTGTTTCCCCTGCCATGCTGATACTGAGTCACAGAGTGAGGGGAGGCAGATACTCCGGTTTGCAGCGAATGTGCAGAACTCCCTCATCAGCACCATATGACATAGTGCGCAATTGTGGGCATCTGTAGCTTCAGTCATAACCTCGTACAACAAGCAGATACGCTCTTAAGCGGGAGACTTTTCACAACCCGCCCGGCCCGAATGCGTTGTGGATGATCTTGTTCATCGAGGCGTGTCAGGCTTTAACTTTCGAGGACAAATTCTTGTTTCATAAACTAAATGGAATTACGGGACGAGGATTAACACATAGCCTCGGTGAATAATTTGGGCATCGAAGTGATGTGGCCACACACGGTATGGACCCATGTTGTCGGAACACATCGAGGCGAATATAGTGCAGGCATGCTGTCTGAGTGGGGGTGACATGAGCGTTTGCTTTCCATCCTGCTGAAGGTTCCAATGCAGTCAACCCGCTGATTTTCAGCTAGGTGGTGTAGAACTCCCGAACATCGGAAAGGTAGTATCCGCGATCCCGATTGAAGTGCATAATTTTGCTCTGGATAATTACCACGATGGGATGAGAATATCGATAACAGAGCTGCCCCTCTCGCATTGCAGGCCCCTGTTGCCATTGGGATCCATTTCATTAACCACCCTCGAGTCTTCGGCAGACATGCTTCCTCTATCTCTCTTCGCCATTTTCTCACGATAAATCCTCACTTTTAGAAGGGATCTTGACTGCTTTCTTTTTTTCATGGTTGGGAGGCATCGAGGTTTTTCTTTTTCTTCTTGCTTTTTTCCATAGAGAGGCCCGGATACTTTTCCCTTCGTTATTCTTAGAGCGTGTATGGAAATGCAATGATGAAGTAATAATGACCCGGATGGCCCGAAATAAATCATCTATGTCCAATATCTATCTCCAGCTTGTGCTTGGCGCCACAATGTTTATCGAGATAATAGTCTCACGCCCGTATAGACAACATAGCCTCCCGAAGCCGGCTGATCACGAGAATAAGATCAACAAAAATCCAACCAAAAGATCATATGTAGCCGAAAGAATCGACAATGCTAGTGGAGAGTTGTACAGACACCACGTTGACAATATTGGGTAACTGTCACAGGCTGAAGCTTAGAAAGCCCAGCGAGCAATGCGAGCAGGAATTAGCATATGAGAGGAACACCGCGGCTGGGGCACAACTTGTTGAATAACAAAAGCCATGGAAATGAGGCAGTAATTTTTGGTTTCAACCCTCTCACTATTTCACTTCAGAGCTCTCTGGTGGACTTTAAGTCTGCAGGTGAGCTATGGTTTGAAGGAATTGTCGAAGAATTCAATGGTGCGAGGAATACTCTAGTCAACAAACCAAAATGGGAAAATCCACATTGGAGGGCTACTCTGGAGGACACAAATGGCATCAGAGGGCTCACTCTCTCTCTCTCTCTCTTGAGTTTTTTAGGTTTTTCATATGGTTTAGGTTTTTGACATAGAATAAGAGTTTTCTCAGTTTTTAGTATTGTGAATCCAGTTTGATTCCATTCTTTTAAGTTTGGATTCAAGAAGTTTGTAATCACTCGGCATCAATATTTATTAACTTTAAATCTTAACATTCCATATTTTCTATTCTCGTTTTCTGATCGGTCGATTTATGAGTCTTGTTTTTATGTTTAATCGTTCTTCATCTTTAATTGTTACTAATTTATTGGGTTCTAAACCCCTATCTTCTTTGGGATCTATAGGAAACTCACCCAGTCAAAATTATTAAGAATCCCTCAATTCCTCTCTTGATTTACCAATGGATTGTGTAATATTGATCACTTTATTTGAATTTAAATCTTTAGTTAGGCAAATTCTTGACAACATATCATTTACTGAATATTCGATACACGTTGTGCTTGATCATAATAATGCCAGGGTTAGTTTTAATTGAGAATGAGGTGTTTAGCAGTATTGCTCGATCATCTTTATTTTCCAAAAGCATTTAAGATAAATCCTCCATTGACCATTTATCAATCGTTCTGATATCAGGTTATAAAGCGAGGTGGGACTTGATCATAGTAGTGGAACCTAAAAATCCCGGCAATTGTCTTTCTAGTTAAAACCATTCAAAACAATCTTCATTCGGCTCAAGCAACATCATCACAATTCTCCTTAATCATGCTACTTTTAATTGAGAATAGCTCCTGATGATCAACAAAGTGATAGCCATGGGGGTGCATGTTGTTTTCCTTGTTCTTCCCAGAATTATTCGCTCAGGAAGGGTTTTAAGCAGGAGGCGTAGTCTTGGCGTGTTCTGGCGGGATCTTGCTTTCTAACTGTTGGGTTCATCTTTGAGTATTAGGCGATGGTATTGTCTCCCCGAGACCATACTGCACGATGCTGTGACTCGAATCTGATTTCCGCATATACCCTGCGTGTACCTCTCTTAGCCCGTGTTCTATGTTTTTCCCACGATGCAAGGATGGAGTAATCTATTTATACAGGCTTCCTTATGATTAGTAGACTTGGCTGAGCGCCTTGTCTATGCTGCGATGTAACTGTGAGTGTGCATGGGTAAGAGTCAAGTCTGTTATATAATCCCAGATGGGTCCATCCAACTCGGCTCGGACTCGACTGGGCCTTCTCCATGTCGAGATCCAATGAGGGCTCTCTTTGAAGTATTCGGCAGATTGGCTTGATCCTGAGTCTATTGTGAAATTGTTACTGTACTTTGCCGAGCGTCGAAATGGAGTTTTTACGCTCTGGGGACATATGCGAACCTGAGCCAAACACAATTTTTTTAATAAATCTATATTATTGGAGGGATACGGGATCATCACTCACTTTTGTATTAGGTAGGTATCTTCTATGCGTCACTGCGGTTGAGAGAATCGCTGACTTCCTTTGATCGACTTTGTGGTGATGACAGAGCGGGGTTGAGGGGCACGCTGGCGGCCTATGCACCGACCACCTCGTTGATGAGCTTGAAATCAAATCTAGTGTGCGTGCTATTATCTGTTATTCATGCAGAGAGGTCGTGAGGATCGGACTGCTCTCCCACTCCCTTACAACGCATTTGAGGCTCCATCTGCAGAGGCTTCGGATGGGAGGTGCGTTCGTGTTGGTGTTCTCGAATGCGCATGATGATTCATGACGAAATTAGGCTACAGATGCGCAACTTTTATAGTAGTTTTAAGCTGCATGGTCAATAGGAACTTTGTAGCTCTATGGCCCATTCGTAACCGACCTTCTGGTTTACGGCTTGTGTGGCAGCTTGTCGGGTACTCTGTTGGAACCTGGTGTATGAGCACGGAGTAGGGCGGGTTTAGAGCTCTGCAGTGTTGACCAAATCATTGCTTCATCCTTGAACCTTTCTCCAGCTCTCAAACTGGCCACAGTAGTGGCGGGTGTTGCCTCCGTTCTTTATCTACGACTGGGAACGGATTGAGAGTTTGATCTGAGTATGATGGGAGCTCTCCTTCAATAGGACTTACTAGGATGGAGGAGGCTCGAGATATGCTTTCAAGGCGAAGAATGCTTCCTCCACTTGTCAATGACTAAGCTATTAGGACTTGGAAGAGGCTAGCGTTGTAAACGCCGCCGGACAGTCGACAAAGCGTGATCCTTCGATCGGTGAGACTTCCGCTTTATGCGCGATGAAGGCATGGCGAGCCCCGCGACCTTTATCTTTATGCGGATTTGCTTCAATTCACGGTGGTTGACTGAAACCTAGGAACTTCGGTGGCGCGCCGGAAGGCGGCTTGTTTGCAGATTGATTTCATGTTGTGATTTCCTGAGTGCGAAGCGCTGCCGGATAGATGAGCGTATAGACTCAGCGTGGTGGATTTTACCGGCATATCGCTCTAACCACCTTCCATATTTGTGCCTATCGCCGTTTTCAGATTCACTAACCTCGTCACGTGGCTCCTGCGTTCTTGAGCGACGGCATTACGATATGATGGGTTCCTGTGGCGTAAGTGACGAGGTCTTTTTCTTGATGCGCACAGGTGCATCTTTGATCTGATTGTAGCGGAGAAGGCATCCATCATTGAAGTTCATGTCAATGATGGCATCTGATAAGTCGATTGTGTGAAGAACTGTCTTTTGGGCATGCTTTGTTGATGTCAGTGAAGTCGATGAAGAGTCGCCACTTGCCATTGGCTTTTTTGACGAGTACTACATTGGCTAACCACGAGATATTCTACTGCACTCCCCGATCGCTCTGCCTGACGGAGGGATTTTATTAACTCCTCATTGATGGCTTTTTTATCTTTTGACGCGAGCTCCTCGCCTTTTGTTTGACTGGCTTGAAGGATGGGCTGACATTCATCCTGTGAGTGATTACTGTGGGGTCAATTCCTCCCATATACCCACTTCACCACGAAGCGTCTTTGTTTGTTGTTTTAAGAATGGATGAGGGTTTTTAGGTCTTAGGCTCAACTTGGATCCAATATTGGCGAGATGCTCCGGGTCGTCATCCAATAATACGGGTTCCAGTTCTTCTGATGACTCGGGTCGGTGAACACCTCGTCGCGCGCATCATCGAGCTCATCGGGTATATTTGTCAGCGGATTTTTTGTTTTATGGTATTTGGTAAGCATTCCTGCAGCCACCAGTTGTCATCTTCTCGAACCATTCGCTCCGTTTACGGTAGGAGACGATCAAATCATGTGGTATCTCTGAGAGGATGGCTTTGTTATGCATTGAAGTGCGCGACAACATGTTGTAGCAGACGAGGCGTCTATAGCAGATCTTGATATGGCCCGTGCGACATGGAGATCTCAGTAAATACCGTTGTATTATTCAAAGTGTCTTATTTTCCCGAGAGAACCCCGCCATGAGATGGTAGCTTTGGTTACAGTCTCTCATAGATGCCCGTTTGCCTTCGGCGACCGCGAGAGAAGTGATGTTAGCTAAACTCCCCGCTGTCATTCGGACCGATGAGGCGCATTGTACGCTGCGAACTGGTGGGTGCGTCATGAGATATTGGCACCTCAGGTCGAGTCGAGAGAATGTGATTGGCGTGTTCAGTCGTGATGGTTTAGATACTTGCTTGTATTTCCATTACCTCAGATTGCCTTGATGCTCAGTAGTGGGCCTTAGTCTTGGCCCCAGATTCCCTCTTCTTGCAAATCCTCCACGAGATTACCTAGATTTCTGAGAGGTTGTTTGGTCTTTGAGTGTATCTGGAGTGACGTTTCTTGCGGCAGGCTAAATTGAAACTTGATTGAGCTTGTTACTAGGTGGATATGAATGGGAGGTATCACGTCGTATTAAGTACTCTATTTCTCTCTTGAGTTGTATGCGATCGTCCGTCTGTTATCTGTTAGTCCTAGACTCGCGGTATTTAGGTTGTCTCTTGTTGCGAGAGGAGTCGACTGACTGGAGTTGTACCATCGCGAGGCTGTTCGTTTCGTACTGCTTGCTTGGGACCTTTGTGTGTCCGAGGCACATCAGGGGAGTGCCCGGTGATAACGTCGTCGTCTCTCGGATTAAGTGGATACGAGGTGATCTGCGCGAGTTGCCACGCCTTTGGGGTAGTTCTCCTGTTCTTTGATGTTTTCACGGTCGCTTTGCCTCTTGGGAAAACCGTCTCGTCGTTTTGTCAGTCAGCTTTTTTCTTTATGGGTGGAGGTTCTCTTTTTGGATCTGAGGGCTATTAGTTAATATACTTCTACGCTTTTCTGACACCTCGGCCATGCTAGCCTTGAGGATTTTGGAGATGAAAACATCGGATCCTTTCATTGCCTCCTAAGCCGATAATGAATGCGGTGATCGCAAACTTTTCATCAGGTATGTCTACCTTTAAGATAAGCATTGATCAGCCTGGATATGAATCTAGACTTCTGCCCAGAACTTTATGATGGTATCGACCAGAGATGATAACTTGGCTTTGTCGTCTATTTGACGAAGGCGAGAGGCAGTCACGATGGATAACTCCTGGAATGAGGAGATTGATGGCGGTGAAATGCTGAACCATGCCAAGCCCAGGCGCTGGCGGGGTGATAAGCGAAGCCTGCATCATGCGGATCTTGATAATACCCATGCAGTTCCATTTGGTTTTGTAGTGTTGAGATGATCGGCGGGATCCACATGGTG
The DNA here is from genome assembly GCA_016808115.1 of Tetrastigma voinierianum. Taxonomy (NCBI): domain Eukaryota; kingdom Viridiplantae; phylum Streptophyta; class Magnoliopsida; order Vitales; family Vitaceae; genus Tetrastigma; species Tetrastigma voinierianum. The sequence goes on along the minus strand of JAEQBH010000188.1, from coordinate 277,074 downwards.
CCATCCGAGCGCTTCCACCGCGTTGAGCTTAGTGGAAGGGGAAGTGGAGTACCTGCCAATTTGTCAGGCGACTCGGTTGTTGTACCAAAGTATCCTGGGCGGTAGGAGCGCGTCCTCTTACTGCCTCCCTTACGGTGGGCTCTTGTTGAGCTCTTGAGCCATCTGTTCCGTGGTGTTCTCTGCTCAGAAGTGAGTGTGCTGATTCTTCACATTCCCAGTGCTCTCCAAGGGTTGCTTCGTTGCCCTCCCCTCTGGGGGGCTAGGTGTGGTCCGTGCCCCGGGCTCCGGGTGGATTACGCCACGCCGGCTGCAGCGAGGAAGCATCGATGTTATGTTGTCCTTCTAGCGAGGGATGTCGCGGTCTTCTGATGCAATCGCGTCTCAGTAGTGCGTCAGCGTCTAATGCGGTGAGTTGTTCTAACTCTTCTATTGAGCGTTGATTGGTGGTAGTGCCTCCGCCTCGTCCATGTTGGCTTGCGCATTGTTTCTATATGGGAGTGTTTATCTGTTACCTGGTTGGTCTTGCATCCTTGAGTTAAGCGTTGCTCTGCTTGTGTTAAATTCGATACCATGTCGATGGCGAATCGGTTATACTTATAAAGGCTGTCGTTCCTGGTGTGAACCAGCCCGGTGATGCTTTCAGCGGGATTGTTTGGGTATGTGCAAGTGCGTTAGGGGTACGGTTCCGGATTCTTTGTGGTGGGATCTGAGACTTTTAGGATCGTCACGGGGTGAAGTATGGCTCTTTGTAATGCCGATCTGCAAGCTGCAGTTAACGCTCTTACATAAAGCTCTGAAGAGGGTCGGCGAGGGCTGTGCGAGTGGCGGCTCGATGCCTAAGTCGGTTCGAGGAAAATGGAGGCGCAGGAAGGCGGAAGATGTGTGTCTAGGATGCGATATCGTATGAGTGTCATTAATGTGTTAGTTTTCTGCTACCACGATGGGGTGACCTTGTATTTATAGTAGATGTTCTCGATTTGATGGTAATTAAGATTCATTCCCATTCAGGTGGGATGTTTCTTATCGCAGTCGTATCGGGATTTGGTATCTGGGATATAGAAAAGAGTAGTTTATTTGGGATAATCTTCCTTCCCTTATTAGGATCGTTGAATCTCGATGTATTATCTTTCTTGTGTGGTGAAGATTTGGTACAAAGTCTTGCTGAATAATATATTATTAGGGACTATTCTATTTTACATTACTGTGGGAGACTTCATAAGTGGCCTTTAGGCAGCCGGATTAATGAACCTCTCTTACGGTGCATTACAAAGGAATTTGAGTGCTGGTGTAAAGGCTTGAATGCCTCATGGGCGAGCCTCTCTTTGATTCAACTAGTGGGCCTTAAAATCTTTATTTGGGGTGGCCTCTTTCTTGGAAAGAGCAGTGCGTGGGCTTGCGAACCTTATTTTTCAAACCCTATCAGTTTCTAATTTATGTAACAAAATCTTAGCAATCATATCTTTTAATAAAAACATTGACTTCTATTTTTACAAATATCTATTAAGAATGTAATAAAACTTGCCAAATTCATCTTTATCCAAAAAGACTTTCTAATTCTTAAACAAAATCGATTTGTTCATTAAACCGGCAATAAATCATCAATATATAAATAAACTTTGAATCATCTTCTATTGTTATCTTTATTCCACTTTACCATCACATAATGTCGAGAGAATTCGGATATATGTTGAGGGCTTGGCAAGACAATGATATAGTTCCAAGTTATTTTTCTTCGTTTATAAGCAATTTGATCGTCTTCGAATTTCAAGTTACTTTCCATCAGAAAATTGAGTAATGAATCTAATGATGATTGGGTGATAGAAAAGATTAACGTTAGGCTTATGAATGCAATATTTTGAAAATCAAGCTTCGATCTACAAATATACCAAATTATTGTCGATATAAGAATATTTTGTTGGTAGAAATTCATCATTGATCACCCGATCTATTCAATACCCTTTAAGCCTTCAGCTGTATTTGTCCTAAGATACTAATTGTTTGGAAATAGTTTTGTCAAATGTTCTGATCAATGATAATGATCAAATGATGCGAAGTGACCTTGACCAGGGATTCAATTAGGTAGGTGCAGAAGAGTCGAGTTGACGGATATTAAATTTACCGGGAATGGTGTATAATATGTTTTGGAAGAGCTTTCCAGCAGGGGTTGCCACTGGGAATTATTCATAGTCTGTGTTCTCATTTTATCATTATAATTACCTCTCTTGTAGTTCAAAGGGGTAACTGTGTGTATCGATATCTCTGATCACAGTTAGCTTCAATGTCTCATAAATCATAATTCATTATGATAACTGTGTGTTCTTATTCTTCTTCTTATTATTTTTTTAATATAGATTATTTTTGGGTTGTGAAGCATGATATTTATGGTAATCCCAAATCATGGATGATGCAAATGATTACAGAAATTGCTATCTCTCTCTGAGCTTCCCAGTTGAATAATAAAAAATTATCATTTTGCAAAAATAGATTAATTGAAAAAAAGTATTTTAACATTTGCATAAAAGGAGTGAAGAAGTGAGAACCTACAAATTTATGATTGAATTGTATAATTTGTATACTATTTCTAAGTAGATGATTAGAGAAGAGTTTGAAAGAGTTCAAAGTGTACAAATTATAAGTATTAGTGTATTGTTTATATAGTTAAAAAGGAAAGAAAGAGAAGAAAATAAATAAATGATTATAAACAACAACCTTCTTTCTTTAGTGATATGTGGCCAGTAAAAGCTTTGAGGCTTGATGACATCTTTCTTTTATGGATCGGGAGTGGGCGAGACCTTCAGAAGGATATGATGAGGATGGAGCCCAGAAAAGCAGGAAGGCGATGTCGTCTCGACATCTTCGTTGTCGTCGTCGTCAGAAGCCTGTTCATTAAGTGATTCTGTGTTGACAAACAAACAAATGTCAAGAAATAGCTTTAGGATTCAAACTGGCGGCACAACTTCCCAATCTTAGGCAATTTGTTTTATTCGTTTAAATTACTATATTATTATTTCAAATTTTGAAACGAAATTTGATTATGTTAGTTTTGCATTACAGAGATTTTGTTACAATTTTTTAGTTCTCACCTGTTACATTCAAATATTGATACGAGTTTTTCGTTCTGTAATACATTTGTTACAGTTTTAATTGTTGATACCGACGTGCAGTTTTTCTGTTCCCAATACATTTATTTAGGTTTTGTTTCTTTAGTATTACATAAATTATTCAGTTTAATTCTCCCTTCTTCTTCGATTTTATAATTCTGTTCAATTACAAAAGAAAAAAAATTGTTGATTTTCTTTTTACGTTTACGTATTGTTTGTTTACACAATTTACCAGGTTTTACATTTGGTATTACCAAAAAAGTACGTTTTTATTTAAATTATTATATTTGTTCACAGTTTTTTTTTTTTACTTATGTTTGTATTCCAAATTTTAAAACTGACGCTTATTAGGTCTGTATTACCAAGTTTACGTTGTTTACGTATTTCAAGTATCTACTAGATTACCTGATCTTTTCGTGAATATGTTCTGTTTTTATCCTTCAGAAATGGCCTTGACTCGTTCTTATTCTGAATCATGGAGAAAAACGGAAAGGTTCAATGGTACGATTTCGAGATAACGCCAAGGCGCATTCTCTGCAACCTTGAACTTGGCGAGATTCCTCGGTAAAGAGATGATATCTCATTCGTTCGAGCGAATAAAGAAAAGTTGACTCTTTGTGGATCGCGATTGCTGATCACTTTCGACTTCTGATAATGCGCCTTCTCTTCTCGCGATGATACTCTAACGTCTATGGCCGGCGGCTGCCAAGAGGTTATGGGATAGTACGGACAAGAAATGCAAACCTTGAAGATCTTGGGATGAAGAAATTCATTGTCGGTAAAAATTTAAGACTCACAGATGGTTGATTCAAAGGCAGTAGTCTTAAGTGAGTTCAAAACCCCAGTGGTTGTGCATGATATTGAATGTAAGGAATGACTCAAGTGGGTATTTCATTGTTTGACTCTATTGGCATCTTACCATCACGGAGGATTTCAAAAATTATCTCGAGCCTGAGAAGGTTGTCACTTGAAGACTTGATTGTTCGGTTAGGATTGGGAAGACGGTAATTTGTCTACGAGGAAAGTAGGAAGGGTGAGTTTCAAGGTCAATGTTGTTGAAAGGATTGAAACCCAACAGAAGAAGGAAAATGCCTAGCAAGTCTCAGAGGATTCAACGAAGGCACGAGAAAGTTTGTTTGTAAGTGCTTCAGCGCCAGCAGAATCTGGACATTGAAACCAAAAAAACGTCAAAAATGAAAAAGGCAGAAAACAGGCCTTTAATGTGGTGGAAAAGATCTCCAATGGTGTTGATGATATGTGTCCCATTGTATGATATCCGAGTGTATTATGCAGAAACTTGAAGTGATGGGTCAATGCGGGCAACTCGTCACATCTGTGCAAACATATCGATGTTTTCGTCCTACAAAGTGTGGGGGTGATATAAAAAACTTTACCTGAGTAATTCATCGCCCTCAGGTTGAAGGTATCGGAAAGATTGCTCTAAAGATGATATCTGGAAAATTCTGACTAATTAATGTTGCATGTGCTAGATGTTTGCAAGAATTTAGTGTCAGGATCTCTCCTTAGCAAGAATGGCTTCAAGTTGGTTTTTGTGTCGACAAGTTTGTCTTCTCAAACCCATAATCTATGCGAGAAAGGGTTCTTGAGGTGATGGTTTGTTCAGCTAAATGTAATATAGCTGTTTGTAACAGAGGACATTTGAATAAAGTTGCTTCTTATGTGCTTGGAGTCTTCCTAACATTTGGCATGCTAAACCGACAATACTATAAAGTCGATAAAGTGTGATCTCTAATTTTGTTGTGTCGAATTTTGGCTTGTCAGTGAAATAATCTTGAATCATCTAAATTTTCTAAGCCCTCCTCGTAAATATGATTTGAAACCTTTAGATTTAATACCCACATATATATCTGATATGGAAATCGATACCCAAATTGAAACTTTCATAAACTTACCATGCTGAAACACTGCATGAAACACATCTAGCCAGTCGATATAATCACAATGATAATTATGGATAAAACGGCCTCTTAGCCCACCCCTGAAACCCCACTAAAACCTTCTCCTGACTATATCCGATAGTTACAGAGTTCCAAATGTTTTCTTTCTTATACAACACATATATTAAATCACCGATTCTAATAACAGTGTCAAAGCCCAGCAGGCTTTCTTATAATCTACGGTCTCACAGGGCGAAGTGTCACTCATGTAGCGCTCACTTGTCACGCCATGCAAAATAATATATACTCGGCAGTGAAGTATCTCTAAATGGTGGAATCATACTAGTGGCTCTAACAGTGCGGTCTTGTGTTTAAAAATAAGCGTACATTGACGATGCGCGGTCACCTGCTCAGAATCTGCATGATAACTCGGATCCAGGGTCCTCACGGGCTCTCCATAACTAACCTCATACACGAGTCTTGTTTATTAGTTTGTGAATGACCCTCAGATGAATGTATCAATTGGGCATTTCGACGATTGATATATTGTTGTTCAATGGACTACCTCCGATGGTCTTGCTCGATTGAAGTGCATTCAGGCGATGTATTTTCATTTGGACGGCTACCCTCAGATAATTAATATTTGCAGACTCTTGCCGACCGTTTTTATACGGAGCTCATCTGTGCTTGCTCTATGTGGTCTTGGGATGTTGGTGCGTATGGAATGAGGTCCGTCGATCCCAATTCTACCGTATATAAACTCTAACCCGCCTCATTTATAACATTCAGATACAATCATATAAGTATGATTCACATTTTACATCAAAATTATATTTCCTTGGTGTATGATCGAGCTCTGACGATTTACTTGAATCGCTCTGACCAACATATTCGCGTGCGAAAATATATTTTTCGTATCACTATTCTTGAACCTTAGTAATAAAAAACCTGGGTTTTTGTGGTTCTTACACATCCATTCTGTCGGTTCACTTTGTGAATCCGCATTTCCATGAAACTATTTCGGCCTCATCCAAATCAATCCATGATTTATCACAAAAACAACATTAAGCCACCCCGAATCAACCATGGCGATCCTGGGCGCCAGTTTAACGAAATAATATCAATTCTATCCCGAGGTTTGGGACCGATCAAGCGGTAGATTGAGGCCTCGATCAGCAGAACATTTACATGGTAGCAACCGAAAGAATTACAAAACCCAAGTGAGAGAAACCCTGCATAGAGTTTGAAACTCGCAAATCCGGTACCGTGAAGCCTCCGCGTAAGAGCAGTTTTCCCTCTTTAATAAGAAGGCAGTAAACAGGTTGGATCGTGAAACTTAGAGAGAAGTTCTGCTCTCTATACAAAGAGCCAAAATATCTAACCTCCTGTAAGTCCCCTCTCCCTTTTCCATGTTTTGGTCTTTTCTTAAGGAAGAAGAAGACCACTATTTGGACTTTTGTCTTTTTCCTCATTTAAGATTCCGAAAGTGCGTATATCATGCACCGAGTTTGACATTCATTTATCTGGCCAGTCTATTTTCATCGTTTCTCTACTCATGCCACTTATGGCACATGAGTACTTGGTATATGTGAATTTGATCACATCGAGGAGGGTCGTTTCATTTACCCAGAACATGATGCCTCGAAAGGGTGTCAAATTAAGTATCACAGGAATTTGATGAGAAGCCACATGCTAGTTAGATTTCACGAGGGGCAGTTTCAACGGTACAATCCGTTTCATCATCGGAATCTCTAGAGAATAAATTTCGGATTTTTTTAACGAAATTACAATTTTGTAATCAAAATTACGATTTTGCCCTTTTTCAAGAAATTGGAATTTACCAAGATTAACTACGTTATTTTATTTGATTATTTTATATATTAATTATTATTATATATTTGTATATTATTATTTTTATTTGAAAAATGATAAAATTTATAAAATTAAAATTTTAGCAGTTTTTTTTTTTAAGGTTTTGGCTTGTTTTAGCCTATTTTGACCCATAACTTGTATGAATTAGGTTGAGTTGATCGAAAACTAGCCCCAATAGAAATAAGTCATATTAGCTCAACCTATTTTGACTAATATTCCAAATAAACTGGCCCAAACAAGGTTGGCCATTTATCGATATATTGTACCCTTCGAAAACGTCACTTAATTTGACATCCGAATGTTGGTAAACGTTGTTTGACTATCAAGCACTAGTTCTTCAATTCCTCTATCAATGTCTAAAAATCATCAAATTTGTCAGAGAAATTATTTCTTTGCCCACCATTATTGGAACAATTTCCTCATGTGCTGCTTCTGTAGCATCAGATCCTAAGTCCTAAGACTTTACAAATATCTTACTCAAAAACATTAGTAGCATATTCAGCATAGATAGGTCCCATCGAGCGATGTTTCACAAATATGTGTCTTACCGGGTGTATAAAAAATATGTTGTGGTGATTTTTGAATCTCACATAAACATACAAAATATAAACGTGCTGGCGTGCCAGGAAATTAAAACATTTCCAAATTAGAATGACTCGTAAGATTGGACTTCTAATTAGGCTATGTAGACTCCCTGGTTCCCTTGACAGTTCCCCATAATCAAAGTAGAAAATTTCGAATGGAAATAATGCATGAATTAAATGCTAAAAAAATGTTAGATCTTCTTAGGAAGAAATGAAATAAATTGATGCTAAAAAATTAATAGACTTGACTGAAACTTGGAAATAGAGTGCTGAAATTGTTGAAAGAAACATTGGATTTCAATATAAAAAATAATACTGTATTGGAATATTGACAAAATTTGAATAAATCTAGGAAATAGAATGCTGAAATTGACTTAAATTAGCTGAAATTTATTGAAAGCTTATTGAAAAGTAAAGATTTGCTGAAGTAAATTGACATTGAGTCGATTTGTTGTGTTGTTGATTGTTCTTTCTTCATCCTTCTCTGCTCCTTTTATAAAACTAGATGACTTGTTGCCCAAGTTTCTATTTCTCCACTCTCTCCACTTTTTGAAGTAACTGCTCATGTCTTCAATCAAGGAAGCTTGTTCTTGAAGAACTCGCTCACGTCTCCATTTTGGAGGTTTGATCCTCAAGAATTCTTCCACGTCTCTATTTTGGAGGTTTGATCCTCAAAAAATCTTCCATGTCTCCATTATGGAGAATTGTTCCTCAAGCATATTCCACATCAGCACATTACTGCCCCACTTCTCTATCACATTTGATAAAGTTTTGTTTGAACTCCAAAAAATTTAAAAATCTCATAAATATCATTAAACTTCTTATATGGCCTTGTATAAATGGATCTAGGTCCCTTTATTTTGAATTTTTATTCATGGGCTTAGGCTTAGAGCCTAACCCATTATTACATTAGGCCAAATTTTCAATTTGGAGTCTGACGAAGCTTATGAAGATTTTTATACTTTGAAGTTGCTTTTTGAGAGATTTATGGTTTTGATATTATTTAACTAGTTAATTTGATACTTTCGTTATAATAGTGCTCTACCATTATTTATTTATTAAATTTTATTTACTATTATTATGTTATTTTGACTCAATTATTTTATATATTAATTATTATTATATATTATATATTATTATTTTTATTTGAAGAATGGTAGAATTAATAAAATTAAAATTTTAGCATTTTTTTTAAGGTTTTTGGCTTGTTTTAACCTATTTTGACCCATAACTCATATGAGTTGAGTTGATCGAAAACTAGTCCCAATAGAAATGAATCGTATTAGCCCAACCTATTTTAACTCATGACCCAAATAAATAGGCCCAAAAAGGGCTGGCCCGTTTATCGATATATTGTACCCTTTGAAAACGTCCCTTAATTTGACATCCGAATGTTGGTAAACCTGAACCCAACTTATGCAAAGATATTGATAAAATTTCAAGTAAAGGTGGAGTCATTGTTAGCAGGATAACCTAGATTGCACTTACAATTATTTTTACCTAAATCAAACCCTGCACATCGCTCATATGCACCCCACGTCACACTAACACACCCACTAGAAAGTACACAAAATTTCAGTAGTTACATGTATAAGAATATTATTAACATTAATTTTTAATCGATTAACAAATGAGGTGTTCAAATCCTATTTGTATTAATCATTTTTATTAATTTGTCAATAAACAATTTCTTTGGACAGACATGCTAATTTTTTTTTTGTAGTTACACGTGTGGTAACATGTATAAGAATATTATTAAAATTAATCTCTTGCAATGGTCATATATAAAAATTATTTGTAAAACTAATATCTTTTTTTTTTAAATCAAAATATGAATACAAAAATATATGAAGTAAAATACTTCAAAAAATATAGTTATAATGCGAGGAATATGACAAAATACAAGGGATTTAGTTATTGCATGTGAGCTTTTTTTTTGACAACTCATATGTGAGATTTTTTTTTGATAACTCATGTGAGATTTATTTTTATATTTTAAGAGACATTTTTATTTCAAAGAGTAACATTTTGAAGGTTATTTTTGTAAAATATAAGTTGTAAAAATAACTTTTGGATTTTTCTCTTTTAAACCAAATTTTCTAAAAATGAATGTTTGACCAGAATCCAAGTTAAGTTAAACAATAGAAAAGATTGAAAATCTTACCAAAAATCATAAATCTCTAATAGTGGACACCACTTGGGTGGATGATCCTTATAAGTTTTTACATGTAACCGAGGCCTGAGAGTAGGAGGGTAAATATAAGAAACAAGGAGACTGTTGCCATTGCGTTTGACCCGTTTGCTAAACAAAGACGGTGGGGTCCGCCAGTGAAAACCGGGGGTGGAACCAAAGGCGCCGTGGATTGCAGAATCTGACTAAAAAACCAACGGTGGTAAGTGGTTTTTTTGGGGCCCTGCCATTGCCACTACCAGCGGTGGCGGTGGGGTGTTCTATAAGTACCAATGGAGAAGCTTATCCATTTCTCCACAAAGGAAAAAAAACAAGTTTTAAACAGAAGAAGGTAATAGTTTCAAGATGTCAGGCACAGCTGGTGAAGTTATACGCTGCAAAGGTATTCTTGATTTTGCCTTTTTTCCGTTTTATGATCGGATTGATTTTTAATTCACATGAAATATTGGGTTATTTTTTGAGTTTTGTGGGTCTTTTCTTCTGTTTTAGATTTTCATTTTTCTCTTCATTTTCTTGGCCCTGTGGGGAAATGACTTGACTTTTGATGATCTGTACAATGTGAAGTTTGATCACATGCATGGCAGGGACAAAATTGGGGAATTTTGGGTCCTGTCCATTTAGGGTTTGTTAGATTATTCCTCTGTGGCGATCAGGTGTGGGTACCAGTACTTTTAGAACTTGGGTATCCAACCATTTCTACTCTGGGTGTACACTTTGATAGATTGATTTTCTTTATGGGTTGTGAGAAATATGCTCTTAAAGGGTCCTACAGTTAGTTGTCAATTTAATATGAGTGATTTTAGTGTTTATGAATCTATGATCATATTTATGTAGATAATTGGTTGAGTTCTTTTGACAAATATGGGGGTATGTATGTATTTCTCCGTTACAGCCGCTGTGGCATGGGAAGCGGGAAAGCCGTTGGTGATAGAAGAAGTGGAAGTGGCGCCTCCACAGGCGAATGAGGTCCGTCTGAGGATTCTCTTTACCTCTCTCTGCCACACCGATGTTTACTTCTGGGAAGCCAAGGTATCCTCCTCCTCATCAGCCTCATGTTACTACTACTATAAAGAGATTTATTTATAGTTGCTTATTCCTTCCTTGGTTGAATGCTAAATGGGGTTTTTTTTTTTTTTTTTGGGCGATTTGATTAAATAACCGAAGATCCAATTTTGGAAATTTGAGCTTTTCAATTTTTGGCCTGATTTTGATGAAAATGCGCAAAAATAACCTTTTCTTTCTAAGAGAATCTGAATACATGAAATAGAGAGGATATCTTGTTCCATGAAATGGAGAAAGGACATTTTTGTGGACAAAATGGATTATTTCCTAGAAAAAACATGGGACAATCTATGAATAAATACACGAAATAGAGATTGTCCAAAATGGGTTTTTTCTCAAGGAAAAACATGAGAAGATTCACACACTTGGGGTTATTTCACGGCTTTTAACCAAATATTTCTTTTATTTTTCAGGGACAAACCCCCTTATTTCCTCGGATATTTGGTCACGAGGCTGGCGGGTATGAAGATCAATCAATTATTCTAGCAAAGCAAAAATACTAAATTTTCTATTTTCGTTGTTGATTCTTGTTGTCTATTTTTCTTAATAAAACTTCTTTGCTGGTGATTTAATTAGGATTGTGGAGAGCGTGGGAGAGGGAGTGACAGATCTGCAGCCTGGGGATCATGTTCTTCCTGTATTCACCGGAGAATGCAAGGAGTGCCGGCACTGCAAGTCGGAGGAGAGTAACATGTGTGACCTCCTCAGGATTAACACCGACAGAGGCGTGATGCTGAGTGATAACAAGTCAAGATTCTCTATTAATGGAAAACCCATTTACCATTTCGTGGGGACCTCCACATTCAGTGAATACACCGTTGTTCATGTTGGCTGCGTTGCCAAGATCAACCCTGCTGCCCCACTGGACAAAGTTTGTGTTCTCAGCTGTGGAATCTCTACAGGTGAGTGGAGTGAGGGGGAGGACCATGAAATGAAACAGACTCTTCCAATTCCTTTATTGGGTTTTACTTTTGTTTGATCTTCTCTTACTAAAGACAAAGTGTTTTTGTTTATGTTGAAGGTCTTGGTGCTACATTGAATGTTGCAAAACCATGGAAGGGTTCCTCAGTTGCCATTTTTGGCTTAGGAGCTGTGGGGCTTGCTGTGAGTTTCTCGACCCTCTCTATTGAAATTTATTACTGCTACTTATTGAAATTAATTCAATTTCAACTGTGGTTTTGCATGTATGATTAGGCTGCTGAGGGGGCCAGAATTGCAGGCGCCGCCAGAATCATTGGGATTGATTTGAACCCAAAGAGATTCAATGAAGGTGAGTCAAAAGTATACAAGATTTGAACATTGTGTCACAAATTTACAAATTAGTCATGAATTCTGGTCCAAACTGACATTCCTTTGTGGATTCTTGGTTGCTAATAACAGCTAAGAGATTTGGTGTCACTGAGTTTGTGAATCCAAAGGATCATGACAAGCCTGTTCAAGAGGTTCATTCCTTTTTACCCTTCTTCAATCATAAATTTCCGGCAAGAAAAAAATGTAAAATGTCTATGCTTTGTACAGATTTTGAGAATTTTATTGTGATTAGGTGATCGCTGAGATGACTGACGGGGGAGTCGACAGAAGCGTTGAGTGCACCGGAAATGTCAATGCCATGATTTCTGCATTTGAGTGTGTTCATGATGTAATTAATTACTCCCATCACATCTCATCAACATGAACCAAAAATAAAATTTCAAATTGACTGTAGTGATGACGAATTAATTTGGGATGTTTGGCTGCAGGGGTGGGGTCTTGCAGTACTGGTTGGGGTGCCTAACAAAGATGATTCATTCAAGACGCATCCCATAAATTTATTGAACGAGAGGACTCTGAAGGGTACTTTCTTCGGCAACTACAAACCCCGTTCCGACCTTCCTTCTGTGGTGGAAAAATACATGAACAAGGAGCTGGAAGTGGAGAAATTCATCACACATGAAGTCCCATTCGCAGAGATCAACAAGGCCTTCGAATATATGCTTAGCGGGGACAGCCTTCGTTGCATTATTCGCATGGATCCATAAAACCAACCATCAAGGGGAAGATTCATTCGCCTATTCCTCTCTGCTTATGCCGTCTAAGCATCTGTTAATGTATTTTCAAAGTGTCTTTGCGTGAAAATTTTGTGGAGCAACGCTATATCATGTTTAAATAAACAATACCATATCTATGCGGTTGCAATGTTTAAGGTTTACATTATCCAAAAGTCTTGTTGCCTCAAGAGTACAACTGCCCATGATCTTATCCTAATATGATTCCTAGCCGAATATTCTACCATAATTTGGATCTATACCCATAGCCATATTCATGCTTTAAAATAAGGGAGCATTATAAGGATATAAGGGTCATTTTACACCTCACTCTAAGAGACTTAAAGAAAAAACTATAACCAAAATAATCGTCTTATAACAGAAAAGCTTCTAATTCCTTTTACAACTTGTGTGAAGGAAGATTTTGAAGAAATTATTCCATAAGAATTTCGTCCCAATGAACATATTTCATACCTAATAACAAATATTTATAAGTTTGACAACTGTTTTTTTGACACAAAGTTTGATGACCTTAAAATGGAGAAGAAAAATCCTATTTATACTTAGGGATTTTAAATACGAAAAGACCTTCCTATCCTAAACAAATGAATTTAATTAATTATTAAATTATATTTTTATCATAAATTAGGTTTGGGGCATCATATCATACTCAATTTAATAGAAGCTTTTTTTTAAAGGAATAGAAGTTTAGTCATCCTAAACTAACCTAAGTCCTGAACTAGTAAGGATGTTTTTTTTTCATCTCCTCCTCTAATTCCCAAATAGTCCTTTAAATAATATGATTGCTCCGTTAGATCACCATGTTCTAATCACATGCTTTCCCTTAAAAATAAATTAAAGCTAACTAGAAATATGAAAAGTTACCATTTTCACAAAGCAATAAACAAAGGTATGATAAGAATCTTATTGGAGTTTTATGTCAAAATAACCTTTATTTTCAAAAAAAAAAAAAAAATTGTTTTTAGCCCACTCTTGAAACTTATGATCAATTTGGCCTCATCTATGCCATGTATGATGCTGCCGTATAGGAGAGAGACTGTATTTTGAACCAAAGCCCCAATTAGAAACCGAGGCTTCATATTTTAACCAAAGAACAGTTTCTAATTACGATTTCATATTTGAATTTTTCATGTTTTTAATTGTAATTATTGATAAAATTTAAATAAATTCTTTAATATTAAAAAATTATTTTTAAGGATTTAATATTACTTCAATTAAATAAATTTATTAATAAATTAAAATAATAAAATTATATAACATAATTTATTAATTTAAGATATATAATCATATATGACTTAAAATTAAACAATGTATTAATTTAAGATATTAGATTTATGGTACTATGAAATTGTTCATTGATTTGTATTTTGATAAATAAAAATTATCTTTATCAAAATAATATTATATTCTTAAGTTTCCATATAAATAGTTTTAATTATTGTAAAGCATATGTTTATAATTTAATGTTAAAAAACGTCATTATTTATACACACATCATAAAATCAAAAAGGAACATTTCGAAATTAGTTAACAAATTTAATTAGAAAAATCCCACTAAGAAATATAATATTCAATGGTTTCATAAAGTAACCAAAAATTACCTTTCAACATCTATACAGAAATAAAATATATAATCTTAAATGCCTCTGTAAGGACAGAACTTATGTATAATTGGTACTCTTTTCCTTTTTGGTCTCCCTCTTTAACTATAGTAGGTATTACATGTGATGAAACTAGAAATAAAGGTGGTCGAGGCAACAATCTACGTCGACGTCTCTACCTCTCGGAACGTTTAGGGGTAAATCTAGCTAAGTAGAGATATGACAGTCTCTATATGTACAGGGATAGCCTATGAAGGTGGGTCTTAAAAGGTAGAAGGTTGCACTAAAGGTGAATCTGAAAAGGTAGGTGGCTACATTGAAAAGGTAGAAGGCTCTGAAAAGGTATGAGGTTGCACTAAAGGTGAGTCTAAAAAGGTAGGAGACTACACTGAAAAGGTAGACACTAACCATAGTAGGTATTACATGTGATGGAACTGGAAATAAAGGTGGTCGAGGCAACAATCTAGGTCGACGTGGACCACGTCTACCTCTCAAACGATTAGTGGTAAATCTAGCTAAGTAGAGATATGATAGTCTCTAGGTGTATAGGGATAGCCTATGAAGGCGGGTCTGAAAAGGTAGAAGGTTGTACTAAAGGTGAATTTGAACAGGTAGGAGGCTTGCACTAAAGGATGAGTCTAAAAAGGTAGGAGACTGCACTGAAAAGGTAGACTCTAACTGTGGGTTTGAAAAAGTAGAAGGTTGCATTGATGGTGGGTTTAAAAAAGTAGGAGGCTACATTGAAGCTAAGTTTTAAAAGGTAGGAGGCCGCAATAATGGTGGGTTTAAAAATGTAGGAGGTTGTAGTGATGGTGTAAGATGATAATACTCTCGAATCACACATGGAACATCCGTAGTCACACTATAAAGAGGAAGACCTATAGTCGCGGTCACCGACCCAGCTAAAAGTAATATATAATGCAGCTATAAAATATAGTTGCAGATAAAAGAAACCACGACATGTCATGGCTATAGATGGTGTAGAGAAATCCTATAGATGCGAGCAAGCTAAGATGTGCGGCTAGCTATAGGCTTTGCGTATATCCGCAATTTTATAAAGATCGGGGTTATAAGGTCTTTATAGACGGGATCATTTGTGGTTGTGGCTATATCATCTTTATAGACGAGGTCACCTTTTGGTCGTGAATATATGGAGTTTTTAGCTAGGGTCGTTTACAACCACAACTAAAGGTTTTTGTAGTTGCGATTTAGTTTTGACTGCGTCCATATATCATCTCTCGCATGACGTTGTAAGGTGACTTCATTTAAAACCCCCGGAGATAAGTGTGAGAAATGGGTATTAAAGAAACGTACTCTAATAGATGCTCCAAGAATATTAGTCTTTGTTGGTCAAACACCTAATAATTCCACACAAAGTATATGCAAATCAATATCCATAGTACCAGTGACTGGAAGACCATGCCCAATCCAAATAAGATAGCAACATTCTACATTGTCACTATCATCTAACCAACTAGCATGTGGATTGTATGTGTCCTTGGGCGCCATCTCTCTACTAGTGCGGTAATCAATGGCCAATCAAGCTAAATATAGCCGACTCGATGAAAGTTATAAAATCTGGACTGCACAATATACAGTCAAATACGATAATCCAAAACCCAATCTCGAAGGTATCGACAAGTCAAAATCTGACCCATATCTGGAGAACTAGATATGGTAGATGATCGATGTCAGCGTTGAAGGCTGAGTATAAATGCATCCTCAAGGTCAGCATGAATTATTAATTGATCAGGTGTCCATTGCTGCATGTTAACAAAAAAAAAATGATATAAAAACAATTTCAACTGCATCTCCCCTAAAAATAAGAGATTCCAAAGTTTCCAAGTAACCTAATATAAACAAGTATCGATAATTTATTAACAAACAACAAATTCTAACAAACAAACATCATTTAAGTGTTCAATAAGATGTTAATATATACAGTTTATAACAAATAAGGACACAACAGGATCATAAAAACATAACACTAGTACAATATGTTCAAGTAACTTGAATTTCAACAGCATCTCCCCTAAAAATGGGAGATTCCAAAGTTTTCAAGTAACCTGATATAAACAAGTATGAATAAATCATCAACAAATAAGAATTTTTAACAAATAAGCATCATTAAAGTATTCAATAGGAGGTCAATACATATATTTTATAACCATGTCTTAAAAGTAATAGAAGATAAAAATAACAATACAATAAGATGTTCAATATAGTGCATCAACTCTTATCATTTGTTTCTCTAGTAGGACAAGAATGTCGATTGTGACCCAATTGCTTGCATAGTCTACATGTTTGTTGAGTTTTAGCTTCCTTTGTATCCATCTCAATATGAAGATGACTTGATTTTGGTCGACCAGAAGTTCATGCTTCATTGAATAAGAGGGTACAATTATTGCTTCATCATATTGAGGCCAATTACTCTCATCAAATATGGGATAAAACAAGGAGCCCATGTCGATAAATAACATTGTGTGGTATAATAACTCTACATAAATTGTCGAAAATCAATTGACTGACAATGATAGGCAACAAGAATGTGTGAACATGGGAATCCTAGCAAAAGAGTTTTGGTACATGTGCAGGATCCTATTTGAAGGTTATAACATGAAAAAGTCCTTGCGCATGATCATACAAAAGCATCTCATGTGAACCTACCTTTACAACCTTAGCCATTATTTTGACATCAATATATGGAGTGAACTCTTCACCAAAAGCAAGTCGACTTGCACCATGCTCTCGTCTGATTGTGAAATAGTTATTAACTAGATAAAAAGTTAACTGGACCAAAGCTCTTATTGGTAAGTTACGGCCACCTTTAAATTGAAAACTTCAGACATGTTGGTTGTCATAATCCCATTCTCCTTCCACCATGATGTGAGAGTACATGTTTTGTAAGAGGAATTCGCTTAAGCTAATTTCTAGCTCAGCATTTATCTGCTCAATTGTTTGCATGTGAGCACAAAACTTTGTTAATTTTCTTTTCATTGCAACCCTACACAAGAGATCCTTTAAAGTCTTATCTTTGAATCTTTTATTAAAGTTACTGGCTAAATGACGCATACAAAATCTATGATAAGCACTTGGTTCAGTCCACCTTGATGCATGAGCTTCTATAAGCACACCAAACATTGGGAGTTCAGCCCTAATTATTGAAGAATTGGATTGGGGAGGCCGTTATTGAACACATGTGAAACTCTTTGACCTCATTCTGGCCTTGGGAAGGCAAAAAAAACGTGGGTCAAACTGGGCAAACTCTGACGCAGAGCGCGATATATTGATTTTAGAAAGATTTGCCGCAGGATCTTTTGGAGGATTTGCTTTAGAATTCTGCTGTATTTCTTAATATTTGCTGGGAGATTTACTCCAAGATTTTATTCTATCCCTTTTAGGAAGATTTGCTTTATTTATTTTAGAAACTTTGCTTTATGTAATTTTGAAAGTTTCTTTTCCTAGTTAAAGTAGAAGTTGTTTTATTTGTTTTAGAAAGTAAGGGGCCTATAAATACCCCTTTAGTTGTTTTTTTTTTTTCATTCATTCAAGTTTTAATAAAGTTTTAGATTTCTCTTTTAAGAGCTCTCTCTTATCTCTTAGGTGGATTCCCTTGGAGGCGAGTTCGTGGCTTCTTATACCTAGGTGGATTCCTTGGTGGCGAAGTTTTTGTCTGGCTTATCAATCAACCCATCCATAGTTGATTGTGGTGCCTTCACTCCATCATCTATCTTGTGTGGATCTTTTCAGCAACTCCGCAGGCACCATACTTGTGCAAACTCTACTCTCCTCACCATCTCATCTTTTCTTTAAACTTTCCGTAACCAAATTTTCAACCTCAACCCAAAACTTTCCAAATCTTGTTCCATACTACTAAAACCTTCGTAAATACCTTTTTTTCCTTATATACCATAAATACACGATCCATAACTTAGAAATTTTCTAAAATTCGTCCATAACCTATTTTGGCCCTAGAAAACTATCGTAAACCCATATTTTGAGTTATCTAAACTTTAGGATCATTCATCACAATCCAAACATTGCATCAAAGTGGTATCAGAGCTCAACGATTGATGGCTGATCATAAGCAAAAGGGCGTTCTTGGTTCTGGAGACAAGACTCATAATCATGGTTCAAGTGGTTCTCAATCCCTATTGCAAAAACGTGTTGTTGATCTTTAATATGTGGTTCAGTGTCTACAAAAGCATATGACTATCAATGATGATCCTATGGCTTCAAAGACCTTTATGGAAGGTGAAGGTGATGAAAGTTTTGACGAGGGAACTGTGCCGCCTAACCAAGTTCAAAGTTACTTGAGGCGTAAGAAGTCTAAAGACAAGCATTCAAGAGACTACGATTATGGAGGAAGGTATGAAGACCGAAACCGTGATGATGATTACTATGACAAACATAATAATGATGAAGGTTCCAAATTCAATCTAAAGTTTGATATTCCAGAATTTGAAGCAAGAATGCATGCTGATGACTTCTTGGATTGACTTAATACCGTCGAACGTGTCTTTGAGTATTGTGATCCCCCCGAGCGGCAAAAGGTCAAGTTGGTGGCTATCAAGATGCACAAGAATGCTTCTTCTTGGTGGGAAAATTTAAAGAGGCAGCGTCAAAGAGATGGAAAGAAGAAGAATGAAACTTGGGAAAAGATTAAGAAATAACTAAAAAGGAAGTATCTTCCCTTCCACTATCACCAAGATATCTTCCTCAAAATTCAGAATTTGAAGAATCTAACTGTGGAAAATCTGATGATCAAAGGAGACTTGCAAGAGGCTGAGGAGCGGTCCATAGCCCGCTACCTTGCTAGTTTGAGGTTCAAAATTTCTAAAACCGTTCAATTGCAACCATATAACACCCTTCAAGATTTGATAAAACTTGCCTTAAAAGTTGAGGCTCTAAACAAGTATGGGGGTTTGATTAGTGCCCAAAAAGTGCTATTTTGAGCCCTATTTAAGATAGGTTTTGAGTGCTTTTTGCTCATTAATCTTATGAGTTGAGCCAATTGACATGTGCATGTCCACTTAGTGCTACTGATTTGGTTTCGAGGTTGTTTTTGGTAATTTTGCAGGTTTTTGCGAGCCTCAACCAATAATTTCAAGTTTGATGTCTAGTTGGTGCTAAATGCTGAGAATTCACGGTGATTTCATCAACCAAAATGAAGAAATGTCAAGTGAAGCTGATGAAAAGGAGATGCAGAAAGTGCCAGGAGGCAAGAGAGGCAAACCGATTCGCTACGCATTGCAAAATTCAAGAGTGACTGCGAAAATTCGCAATCCTAGCTTAATTATGCACAAATTTTCGCTGTTAGCTAAATTTTCATTATCATAGCGAAAGATACTGTGCATAGCGAAAATTTGAATTTCGTTATGCCTTGCATTTTTCAAGCATGATAGCTAAAATTCACTAGATAGCCAAAATCATGCCCCGTGTTTTCGATGTTCGATCTCAAACGACCTCGCTGATTAATTACCATTTTGTCCCTATTGTAATACATATGTTAGCATTTTGGTATTTCACACAATCGGGCTGGCTATATAAGCCAAATTCCATGACTTGTAACCCTAATTCCTAACTTTCATTTTTGCAAACTTTCCCAGCCTTTAGTTTTAGGTTATATTTTGCTCCCTTCTCTCTCCTTCTCTCATTTTCTGGTTGTTAAACACACCCCTTGAGGATGACAAATCAAGGGATGTTTGGTTAAGCCTCAAAGCTTTGGCAGGAGGGGTTACTAGCTGGGCTGGTGGTGGCTCGCAAAGTGTCCTCATATCTTTAATGCTACAGGTACTGCATTTATGGTTCCAGATTTTCCAAACTAGGGTTTAATACTATTTAATGTCTTTCCTTTGGTCAATACTTGTCATGCTTTAGGGTTCAGTGCATTCTTAATGGTAGATGCACTGACATTCTTTAGATGTCATTTACTTAGCCATTGAAATGAGGTTAAATGCTAGGTTTTCAACCGATTGAATATCGAATGCTCAAGATTCGTTGGACTCCAAATAGGAGGCGTTTTTAGGTTAGGTTTAATAGCTAAACAAAGATCCTGGCTTTGGCTTTTAATTATATGTCATTTGGCTCTAATATGAGGAAATAACCCGAGGACACCTGAATAACCCCATTGTATCAAGCTAGTGACCCAAGCCTTCAAGGTTACCATTTCACACCTTAATTTAAGTCATTTCAAGAACTGCTGAACAAACTAACTCCCCCGCTTTTTAAATGCAACCAAAATCCAAATAAAAGTCTCACCACCATTTCTCAAACATAATGCGACCATTCGTGGATGAAAACCCATCCCCGTGTTCGACTTTCTAGACTGCATATTGGCAAAGAGTCGACTACTTGGCAGTAGGAGGAACATAGGAAACAAATTTTGTTGATTCCGCATCACCCTACCGTGGCACCTAATCAGGTTTTACTACAAATCTGCCAAAGAAGGATTTATCAAGAATTCGACTTCAAGGAGCCCTAGTGGTGCTAAAACCACCCTTAAACCTCAAGTAAAAAGTGAAGTGCATAAACCACAACAAGAGTCTACTTCTCAGTCAAGACAGTGCTTTAAGTGCCACGGATTTGGGTATATAGCTTCTGAATGTCCTATTTGACGAGTGGTTGCCCTAGTTGAAGAAGATGAAGCTGAGGAAGAAGATATAGAAGGGGATGAGTTAAGGATGAATCTCCATGCATTTGACCATGGAGATAAGGATGAGCTTACTATGCCCGACCATGGGACTTCCTTAGTTGTTCAAAGGAGTCTTAAGATTGGGGCATCTCCTAGTGAGGAGAATTGGTTGAGGTCCAATGTCTTTCACACGAAGTGCACATCTAAGGACAGGGTTTGCTTGGTTATTATTAATAGTGGGAGCTTTGAGAATTGTTGCCAAATATTACTAATATCTTGGATCTCCGTGAAAAAAGGGTTTTTTCAAATAAAGAAAAAAAAATCTAATTTATACACAAAGGATTTTAAATATGAAAACTTTCTAAATTTGATAAATTAATTCAATTAATTAATTTATTTCAACATTACGTTTTTATCATCAATTTTTGTTTGATGGGAACATAATCCTCATTGGAAATTTCTTTAAAAAAAAAAAGCCTTATCGGAATTTAAATCATTTTAGAGTAAGTTATTGTTCCGTCAATAACCAACAACACTATTTTGAAATTATGATAAGCGTCTGAAATTAAAATTTGTTTAGGAATTATGAGAATTTCTTTTGCAAATAGTTTTTTTTCTCTCTCTCTTCGAGCATTTTGAAGACATTTTCATGTGTTCATTACAAAACATTTGATAGAGTTGTTTTATAATTTAGTAATTGTTCGAAGAAGTTAATAAAGTCACCATATGAGACCTACATATGGAAGGGGTGGGTCCTAAGAAATAGGAGTTAGTGTTAATAGTGGGATCATGTTTGTTAGTGGTGGGGTTATGTTTGCTTGGGATTTAGTATTTTGTATATTTAAACGTATTGCAAGTAATGAAACAGAAAGAGATTTTTGCATCAAGAAAATTTATGGTTTTCTATTCTTTTTCCTAAAAAGAACAAAATTCTATTTGAGCTTTGATTGAGAACTAATAACATTTCAATAAATAATTGAAAATATTATGAATATTTTGGGAACTTGTTCATTATATAAAAGTGAATGAAATATTTACAAAAATAATAAGCCAAAAAAATTATTTCTCATACTTGAAATATCAAGCAAATTTTTATTCTTAACAACAAATAAATTATTTTTAAAAAAACAGTGGCAATCAAAACTTATTTGCATTTTCCACACATTATCATAGTATGTAATTGATGAGTCTAAAACTCATCTACTTTTAAGTCCATTTTTATGCCTATTTAAGGTTTTAAAGATCATTTTATTGCATAATTATGAAGTCTTTACCCAAATTTATGTTTTGTATGAATTTAAAGAAAAGAACCAAAAAATCAGCATAAAATGGTCAAATGCCCAATGTCATGACATTGGGTAGAGAATGTTGCCCAGAATGTCGCGACATCAAGTTCAGAGTTGTGACATCGGTTGAAAAAAGCAACATAGAAAACTTCCAATGTCGTGACATCGGCTAAAGAATATCGCGACGTTAGAGCAGTAATGTCGCGACATTAGCCACGACATCAAGTGTAGTCGCGACATCGGCTGAAGAGAGCATAACTGAAAGAGCAATGTCACGACATCGGTTGAAGAATGTCGCAACATCATAACAAGGCTATAATAGTGAAGATACCAATAGCAATGTCACGACATTAGCGGTGACATTAGAGAAATGTCACGACATTGACATCTAGAGTCGCGACATCAAAACAGAAAGGCAAAGAGAAATGTTGTGACATCACATTAGCAATGTCGCGACATTAGCTGTGACATCAAAGCAATGTAGCGACATCAACGGCTAGGGCAAAAATCTAGGATTTTCAAAGTCTAAGTTATCTCTGGGCTTTCAAGGCCCATTCTTCTTGTGGCTTATAAATAGAAGCTCTGGTGGATTCGGGGTGGAGCTCAGCTCCAACTTTTGGGAGAGCTTTGAGTCAACTCGAGGGCTTTACTCAAATTTCTCAAGAATCTTAAAGAAGATTAGCAACTGGGGAGACTTTTATGTTTTTCTTTTCTTTCTCTTATTTTTCTTTTCTTCTGTATTTCTTTAGTTCTTAGGAGTAGATTTGTTGAGCTGAAATGTAATATTGAGCTAAAATCGTTGAATATCGAGTTCCATTTACATCTGAACTTGAGTTGAATTTGGAAATTTTCCAGAAAACCATTTTTATTTAGTTTCGATTGCAGTTTCAGTGAATTTACTATTAGCTAGTCATTGATAGTTGTAGTCTAGTTATGGAGAGCTAAGCTCCCGCTAAGAAGGGAAAGTGTTTTGAAAATCATTTTTGCAGCATTAAAGTGAATGTTTTGGATTTAAAGACTGAATTTATCTTATCAGTATTGTTCTTAGTGAATTGTTTTGTGCATCAGTTGAGTATACCTAGAAAAGAGTTGTATCTTGCTTTGATTTCTAGGAATCCCTTTGAGTGACACAGAGATGGACGCCCTAAGAGTAAAGAGCAGTCACTTAGGGGTATGATATATTGGTGTTCTAGAACTAATGAACTCTAAACATCACTCCGATAAATCCCCGGTGATTGCTCTAACTCTCGACTCGTCTCTCTATGTAACAAGAAGAGTATGTCTTTAGCACAAGGACACCACACCATTTATTAGTTTAATGTTTAGAGGTTTCACCTCAATTCGACAGAATGATCTGAATCCTGTGTTAGATTAGATCCTAATCAAGGAGAGAGAGCATTCTAATGGATTGCGGATCGAGGTACTGATTGCATTGGAAAAGGCTTGTATCATCTTGTCTATGAGAACAAACAGTTTTCAGTCATAAGAAATGGCTATGAAGTACTGGAAAGGAAAAACAACCAAATCTTAAAGATGATCAAATCCTACAAGTACCTATTTATACCCATTGACATGGATTAGGAATATGGTGTTATAAACAGGGAAATGTATAGTGTTAGGAAGCATTCCAAGGCTATACTACCTTGCTCTTGGACAAATCTAGCATTCAAACCCCAAACTGAACTGTTTTTAGAACCATTTGCAAATTGATAGTCAAGGCATTGATCCACCTCAAGACTTGAGTTACTTCTCAAAGGAAACACTTTGATTCCTTTGATTTCTTTTGTTAAACTATTTTATTTTATTTATTTCAGTTTCTATTTCAAGAATTTAGTTTTTAGATAGCAAGGATCTTGAGTAGTAGAAGTAGTTAATCTATAGATTTTATGCTCAATCCCTGTGGTTAGGATATGTGGACGTAACAGTTCACTTTATTACTTGTATGACCTGTACACTTGTAGAGAAAAAAAAAAGGCTAAGCATATTTTTTTCTGTCAATCAGTAATTAGATCATATAGTCTTCAATTTATTGATGAGACCTAACAAGTGTTATTGGAAATTAAGTTGTTTTAGGGTTAGTCGATGTTGTCAACCGTACCGTTTTATTACTGTCGGAATAATGATAGGAATAGGATATTAAAGCTTTATTTGAGAACTGTTTTTGAAACAATTATCCAAATTAGAAAAGTTGTTTGATAATATAATTTTTAAAATGTTATTTTCTCAAAACAATTTAAAAGTAGCCCCTGGAGGTATGGTTGAACTGGTAAAAGGGTGCGCCAATCAATGTA
The DNA here is from genome assembly GCA_016808115.1 of Tetrastigma voinierianum. NCBI lineage: Eukaryota > Viridiplantae > Streptophyta > Magnoliopsida > Vitales > Vitaceae > Tetrastigma > Tetrastigma voinierianum. The sequence goes on along the minus strand of JAEQBH010000188.1, from coordinate 252,509 downwards.
AAAACAGGTATTGCAACCTTAATTCATTGAGTGAATAGGTGTAAAAAATAGAAAGAATTTAAAGGTACTTTTCAATAGTTTATTATCAAATAATAATAAGAATTATTAATATTATTATAAATTATTACTATTATTACTATTGGATGGAGTTGTATGTATTTCCTCGATCGCTTGAATAACTAGAAGCTCTTTCCTATTATCTTGCCTTGTCATTATTATTAGTTTATGTAATAAATATATGATTTATTTTGGATTGAAATGGTGATGGAATATTATTATTTTTATATGGCGTTGACTATGAGAAACCGTGTGTGTAGAAAAGGAGGCGGGCAACAAAGCAGACAAAGGGGTCAACCTAAACTTGCGACAAAACAGGGGATGGGTTTCAAAGGCGCCGTGGGTCGTAGGTTTTGTAGCAACTGGGTTTTGTGTCGTGTGCTATAAACAGCAAAGCAGCACACCCATTTCCCCACAATTGCAAGAAACACGTAAATCCATCCTCGTTACCGTCAAGAGACGGAGAAGAAATAGCCTAAAGATGTCATGTCAGCCACGGCTGGTCAAGTTATACGTTGCAAAGGTATTCTTTTTTCATTATTATTTTGGGATATTATTTTATTTCTTTTTGTACCCATATTATGTCTAGGATATAAATAGATGTTTAAGATTTTGTTTTAGGGACTTTTATTTCTTTTATCAATTTATCAATCAAAATAAAAGCTTTCACACTCTTATTCTCCGAATTGGGAATCCATTTTCTGACGTGACGCCATATTTTTTTTATTTTTATCAATCGTGTATTAATCAATTGCGTTACACGTTGTGTTAGATGGTATCAGAGTAGGTTTCTACCAATCGATGGCTAATACTGGTGCTACTGATGACAATCAATCCCAAGACGGTGATCGAGGATTACTAACTATTTGGAGATCAATTAACAATTAGCAACAATCAATCCAAAATTTAACTTAGCAGTTGGAAACAATACAACCCCAATTGCATGCATTATTGAGGATCAATGACAAGGGCGTAGGAATGACGATAAGGAACAAGGCGAAGGAATTAGCCCCGATAGACATACTTTTAATCACATTCGAAAAATACGAAACCAAAGAAGGCCAACCATAGGATTTGATGACACTTAGATGAGGATGTCAACTTTGGTGAATTTCTGAATCCACGTGGTAGACAAAAAGAAAGAAGGCATTAGCAACCAAATTACAGAGGCGACGACGAATGCAAACTAAAGGTAGATATCCCTAACTTCACCTAAGTACAGATCTTGATAATAAGCGGTTTTTCGATCAAGGACTGAGGTAGATGTGTTCTTTGAATATATCGAGTTTCTAGAAGACAGAAAGGTTAAATTTGTTGCTTATAAGTTAAAAAAAAAAAAAAAATGGAGAACATCAGTATGGTGGGATAGATTGAGGGATATGAGGATGAGAGATGGGTGAGGTCTAATTCAAACATGGCGTAGGATGAAGCAATTAATATGAGGTAGATTTTTGCCTTCGGACTATGAACAATATATTTCTTATGCTTATCAGGGATGTACACATGGTAGTAGGAGGGTGAATGAATATATTACTGAATTTTTTAGAGTGGCAGAGAGTAATCGGTTACCAAAAAAATGAGAACCAACCCAAGACTTTACAAGCGGAGGGAAGTAACTTTCTAACTATTGTTCATGACCCATCCTCACTTAGGGACGAGTGTAAGGAGACCCAAACAATCCATTTGATGGTTGTGAAGGGAGAAGTAGAAAGTAGAGATTTAGTTGTGGCTAAAACTCTAGTGGAGGTGCAGACTTTGTTGAAGGAGTTTGATGACGCGATTCCTGAGGATCTATCGACAGAGTTACCTCCTATGTGTAACATACATCACCATATAGATTTGATTCCATTTGACGGCTCGTGCCCTCATACCTGACACGACCTAGAGGCCGAACCGGATCCTAGATGCGGTCCTCTTTTCGAATCCAATTCCTTTTTCTTTTGGAAGTAAAACACATTTTCAATGCTCAGTTTGTAAAGGATATTTATCTTTATAAAAATATATTTGTATATACTAATTCAACTTAAAGGGGGCCCATCATTTTGTTTTCAATACACATTTTCTATTAAATATGGCATTACATGCCCATTTGGTCCATTTACCACCTTTATACATTACTTATTACTATAAGTCAAGTTAATACAAAAATATTTACAAGACAAATTCAGAGTTTGTACAAAAACTATCAAATATATTTCATGAATGCGTATTCGAGTTTTTACTTCAACCCGTGAGGCCTTGACGTTGATTCGACCGCCATGTATTTTCCTTCTCGCACTGCTCACTCAATACCTGCGCTTCATGCCTAATGGTTCTATATAGTTATCTCTTCATTTCAGTTTAAGTAAATCATACATTTTTCTAAATCGATGCCTTTGTATAATTTTTTCAATGACCAATGCGGTACAATACATATATATATATATATATATATATATATATATATATATATATATATATATATATATATATATATATATATATATATATATATATATATATATATATATATATATATATATATTTTTTTTTTTTTTTTTTTCATTTTCGTGATACATTCAAATTACAATTCATTAATATTTTAATCATATAGCTTCATATATAATAAATCATTCAAACACAAATCATGCATTTCATAATTTTCTTTTCTTATTTTCCCTTTAAGCGAATTTAACTCTATGCCGTGCACAGATAACGACCACCGATATCGATCCCGTCAGTCGCAGTCGTGCATAAAAGGCTTTATAACATAGTACAGTTCCATTGGGCTGTTGAATGGTTATTAAAAATTATTTCATGAATATTACCGATACTATCCTGCTGGGCTACTGATTAGAGTGACCTATTATTACGTTCGACGCAGTACTGCTCATTTAACCCTTATTGGTACACCAATATATCCTTAACTCGAATTTAACGGTTAACATTCTATTAAGGGCGCTCAAATCATTCATAGCAATTTACAATAGTGTATATACATTTATATCCAACACTTGTTTCCAATACTCAATTTTTTATGTGCACCCATTTCATTATCAATTGTATCAAATCAATTTAAAACAAATCAATATGCAATTTATCGCAATTCATTTCAATAAATTCACTTATTTCATAATCTTTCAAACATTTTAGAAATAGAGAGAGAGAAGTGGAGAACAAACCAATTCATTTATGGCTCAAACAGAGCACACATGCATATTCATATAAAACCTTTTAGATTTATTTTGTCAAACAAAACATAAAACTGAAACAAGGAAGGAAGTGTGAAGAACAAACCTAAAAAGGCTATCGCTCTTCGATTCCTATTCTCGGAATCCCATTCTTGGGTCAAGCTTCCTCGTCACCAACCCCTAATCCATCAAAAATATGTCACTATCAAAGAACAACCTAAGAAAATCAATGTATTTAGGATTTTGTTGTACGATGCTCACCCAACACACCTCCTTCACTTTGTAAAATTTTCTGGGGACACATGAGCCATATTTTGCTCATGCTTCATTCAAGAAAATGATAGCTCTATGAGTCTATTTTCAGTAGGAATTTGAATCATCTCATTTGGATCACCCAAACTCAAGTTACAACATTTTAATGCCAAACTGGTATGTATGCCTAACTCACTCGGTTACCTACTGTTATTCTCGATTTCAGGGGTCTTAAATCCATAAATTGGTAATGTTTCCTTCTAGTCATTTTAAGCTATGGTTCTAAGGTTTCTTCTCTAATTGGAATCATCCAATTTGGATCATCAAAACTCAAGTTATTGCATTTTACATCTAGACTACTCTAATGTTGCGACATTGAACTGATGTTCTGAGGAGCTCTATCAATTTAGTGGCTGATGTCGCGACATTGCTACGGTGATGTCGCGACATTGAGTTGGTCTCACCACCTTGGCTGCTTTGATATGATGTCGTGACATCGTTGATCTCGATGTCGCGACATTGCATGTTTAGATCTCCAATGTTCAAGCCTTGGCCGATGTCGCTGCCGATGTCGTGGTAATGTCGTGACATTGCTAATTTATGGTCTTATAGTGTTTCCTTGATTTCATGACATAGGCTTGATGCTCTAAATGACTAAGTGCAATGTTGCGACATTAGAGATTTGAGTTATGCAGTCTTGGCTGATGTTAGCAACGTCGTGACATTGTAGAATTTAATGATCTTCTTTTCAATCGATGTCGCTACAAGGATATCAGAGAAACTGCGATGACATTCTTTTCTATATGATGTCGCGACATTGTTCTTCTAGTGTCGCGACATTGTTGCCTTTGTTTCTTTTTTTTTTTTTTTTTTTTCTGTTTTTGTTGTTTTTCTATTTCTTTTCTTCAAATTTCTGCAAAACATAAATCTGGGTGAAAATTACATAATTTTACATTAAATAAGATTTTTAAGCTTGAAATATACTTGAAAAATGAGCTTAAAAACTAGATGAGTTTTAGACTCATCAACTACCCACTTCATTTTTCCAAACACAATTAACTTTTTCAATCTTAATAATTTTCTTTCCTTTGTTGGTGTTTTAATTAGAATTGTGGAGAGTGTGGGAGAGGGTGTTCTAGATCTCTAGCCTAGGGATTATGTTCTTCTTTCATTCATGATAGGTCCCAATCAGAGTTTCGATAAGCAATACAAAAAATAAAAATAAAGAAAGAAAATCCTCTTAGGGTGAGAATCAAACCACATATTTGTTGCAAAAAAATCTCTACCTTTCCTGCTTTCTTCATGTTTTTTTTACACCTAAGACAACCACAATAATTAAATACAGGGCACCGAATCTTTAGGAAACCATGTCTATCATTCAAGCCAATTAACTAACCGTTAGCATGTGTCTTATGTGAAGAGAAACTGCAAAACAAAAAAGAAATACCATTCTAGGTATTTGGTATTGGGCTTGGAGGGCCAATATGATATTCTAGGTGTATCAATTTCCCACCCCAACGGAAGGATTATCCATAAGCACCAAGTTGGGAAATTGTTGTCCATTGTAGCCTAATCAGTATTTTCTTCATTTCTTGTAAACCCTTCCAAAATCAAAAGTTAGGTTCTTGACACTTATGTCCAGTGGTAAATCTTTCATTACAATTGAAAGATAAACCATGAGCTCTTCTTTTCTACATTTCATCCCATGATAAGCGTTTAACCAAAGCTGGTGTTGGTGATGATGCTGGAACAAGACTGGTTACAGCAAGTGGAGTTCGGTTAGTACTTGGTCTTACTCTCTGTCATGTGATTTGGTCATCTCTCATTTGAGCTAAAATAACAGCTTCCTTGACTGAAGTTTGAACATTCTAATGCCATCTGCAATTTCTAGTTTTAAACCACCTATAAACGTGGCTACAAGCACCTTTTGTGTCCATCTTCGCACTTGGTTCCCAAGCCGTTCAAATTCCCTATGATAATCTTGAAATGTTCCAACCTGTGTGACTCAAGAAAATGCCTCGTCGAAGTCTTCTGCATCAGATGGTCCAAATCGAATTCTAACTTCATCTTAAAAAATTTCCCACGTAATGCTTCTTTTGTTCTTCGTCCAATGCCTTTCGAAGCCATTGCCACCATTGATTTGTTTCACCTTCAAGGTGAAAGGAAGCCAAACGTACCCTCTAATCTTCAAAGATCTCCTGAAACTCAAAATATTGGTTCACTTTGTTGAGCCATTCAGTTGGATTGGTTCCAGTAAATCTAGGAAATTCAAGCTTTGCAATCTTAGAGGAAAATGGCCTATTGTAGTCGCCCCCTTCTCTGTGGTTCTGACTTGAGCCTTCATGGCTGAAATTATGGTGTCTAGGTATATCACCGTTAGATAATAATAACGTGTTAGAAAGTCGAGCCATAGTTACCTCTAGTTGCTGAAATTTATCAGCCATGCCCATCTCCATTCTTTTTTTGATGTCTTGTAAGATCCTGAACCCTTGTTCTAATTGCTCAATCCATTTTTTGTTGGTCATCATCTAGCGTGCTTTGATACCAATGATAGGTCCCAATCAGAGTTTCGATAAGCAACACAAAAAATAAAAATAAAGAAAGAAAATCCCTTTGGGGTGAGAATCAAATCACAGATTTGCTGTAAAAAATCTCTACCTTTCTTGTTTTCTTCCTGTTTTTTATACACCTAAGACTACCAAAATAATTAAATACAAGAAACTGCAAAACAAAAAAGAAATACTATACTAGATATTTGGTATTGGGCTTGGAGGGCCGATTAGATATTCTAGGTCTTTCAATTCACCAGAGAATGCAAGGATTGCCAGCACTGCAAGTCGGAGGAGAGTAACATGTGTGACCTCCTCAGGATTAACACCGACAGAGGCGTGATGCTGAGTGATAACAAGTCAAGATTCTCTATTAATGGAAAACCCATTTACCATTTTGTGGGGACCTCCACATTCAGTGAATACACCGTTGTCCATGTTGGCTGCGTTGCAAAGATATCAACCCTACTGCCCGACTAGACAAAGTTTGCGTTCTCAGTTGTGGATTCTCTACAGATGAGTGGAGTGAGAGGGAGAACCATGAAATGAAACATACTCTTCCAATTCCTTTATTGGGTTTTACTTTTGTTTGATCTTCTCTTACTAAAGACAAGTGTTTTGTTTATGTTGAAGGTCTTGGTGCTACATTGAATGTTGCAAAACCATGGAAGGGTTCCTCAGTTGCCATTTTTGGCTTAGAAGCTGTGGGAGAAGCCGCTCATTTTTGTGCTATTTATTACTGCTGTTTATGAAATTAATTATACTGTGGTTTCACATATGATTAGCTGCTGAGGGGGCCAGAATGGCAGGTTCTGCTAGAATCATTGGGGTTGATCTAACCCCAAAGAGATTTTATGAAGGTGAGTCAAAATGCGGACAAGACTCGAACATTGTGTCACAATTTCCCTGCTTTTCCAAATTGACACTCCTATATATGTGGATTCTTGGTTGCTAACAGCGAAGAAATTTGGGGTGACTGAGTTTGTGAATCCAAAGGATCATGAAAAGCCTGTTCAAGAGGTTCATTCCTTTTCCTTTTGTTATCATAATTTGGTGACAATCAAATATAAATTTGTCTGTGCTTTATATAAATTTGTCTGTTCTTTATACTGTTATAATATGTCTAAAATTCCAATTTAGTATTAATTCATTTTTGTAAATAATATTTTATAGGATAATTCCTATTTCTTATATTAGGTTTTCTTATAGAATGAGAAAAGCTTTTAGGAATATCCCTATAAATATTCTAGGTCATGAAAGGAAAAAATTATGAGAGAGATTTGGTATGTGCAGAGATGTAAGGGTTTGAGAGATCGAGAGTTTTATGAGGTATTTCTTGATATTGTGGGCATTCTAGGGTTTTTTTATTTTGTGATTTTTTTTCTAGTTGTCTCAATACTTTGATACTCCAATTTTGTTCTTTGTGTTTTCAAGAATAGTGGAAATATTCTCTCTCATCTGTGGATGTAGGCATAATTAGCCGAACCACGTTAAAACCTCTCATGCATTTTATGATGGTTTCTTTATCTTTGTGTTCTTGAATTTATATTCTTGTACACCAAAGCTTCCGCGATTAATAACAAATGGTAATAGAGCTTCAGGTTGAAGGTATTTGGAAGTACAAAAGATTATGAAGAACACAAGGTGAAGATAAAAGGAATTTCAGTTCAAGGTGGAGTCGATTACTCTCTTATCAAGATGTGATGGAATTTGATCCAAGGTGAGGATTGCTACAATATGTCTCAAATTCCTATTTAGTAATAATTCCTTTTAGTAAATAATATTTTATAGGATAATTCCAATTTTTTATATTAGGTTTTCTTATAGAATAAGGAAAGCTTTCAGGAATATCCCAATAAATATTCTAGGTCACAAAAGGAAAAAGTTATGAGAGAGATTTTGTGTGTGCAGAGATGTAAGGGTTTGGGAGATTGAGAGTTTTATGAAGTATTTTCTCGGTATTGTGGGCATTCTAGGGTTTTGTGATTTGTGATTTTTCCTAGTCGTCGTAATACTTTGATACTCCAATCTTGTTCTCTGTGTTTTCAAGAATAGTGGAAATACTTTCTCTCATTCGTGGATGTAGGCATAATTGACCGAACCACGTTAAAACCTCTCATGCATTTTATGATGATTTCTTTATCTTTGTGTTCTTGAATTTATATTCTCGTACACCAAAGCTTCCGTGATTCATAACATATACTGATTTTGAGAATTCTTTGTTGGTTAGGTGACCGCTGAGATGACTAGCGGGGGAGTCTGACACAAGCGTTGAGTGCGCAGGAAATATCAATGCTATGATTTTTGCATTCGAACGTGTTCATGATGTAAGTTCATCACATCTCATCTATCATGTAATAATTGTAAAACCCGAGTAAATTTGAACATTTCCATAAAAGGGCAAAATGGTAAATTGCCACTATTGTATGGGTTGCAAACCTGAAATTTTTTAAATCTCAGATGACAAAATGGACCTTATCGTTGGATTTGTCTCGTGAAATCTAGTTACTAAAGCGAATTTCGTTGAAATCCGAGATAGTCGGATTTTTCACATTTTCAATGCGAAGGGTGTCTAGTGATCCCCAAAAAATGATTTTTTTTAAGAAAATTTTGAAAGTTGGAAAATAATTTAAATAAATTTCATATAAAATAATTTGAACTTAAACCAGGACGAAATTGATCGTTTCGGGGCAAAACAGATCCGAACAAGTGGTGGACACGTGGCGCAATGTGGTCAAAGTCTTTAAAGTTATAGATAGAATTAAAAATCAGATATTTGGGAGAAAATATCTGGATTTTTTCTGGTTTGACCATGGCAAAGAGAGGGAGAGCAAGAGATAAATCTAAGTTTTCTTTCGACGATTCTCGTATTTCCGTCAGTCGAAATCCGTCTACCCAAGAATTAAAGTTCATCTCCTCGATGAGGGCTATGCGTACATACCAAAAACGAGTAATTTCACCAAAATCAAAAGGAGAAGATTTGGGGAAATAAAAGGTTTTGAGCTTAGGAGGTGTTATTGAAGCTTCCTACCTTTTCTACTACACTCTAAGTGCTAGGGTTCTTCCTATTTTGGTTTTATTCCTACATTTTTAGCTAATTTAAGGGGTTGATTCAAGGGACTGATTTAAGGGACTGTTTGGGAGTTGTTTGGATGTTTTTAGTGGTCTGATTTAGTGTTGATTAAAGGTGCTTTTTGGGAGTTGTTTAAGGGGCTGTTTAGACGGTTTTTATGGCCTATTTGTGACCATTTTTGTGGCTTGTATTAGAGGCTATTGGGGAGTTGTTTAAGGGGCTTTTTGGACCTTTTTATGTGGCCTATGTTAAGGGTTGTTTGGACGGTTTTTATGGCCTATTCGTGGTCAGTTTTGTGGCCTATATTAGGAGCTGTTTGGGAGTTGTTTAAGGGGTTGTTTGGACAGTTTTACGGCCCGTTTGTGGCTAGTTTTATGGCCTGTATTAGGGACTATTTTGGAGTTGTTTAAGAGGCCGTTAAGAACTGTTTTTGGGCTGTTTTGTAGCCGGTTTTATGGCCCGTTTGTGGCCAGTTTTGTGGCTTGTATTAAAGATTGTTTGGGAGTTGTTTAAGGGGTTGTTTGGAATTGTTTTGGGGCTGTTTTGTGGCCGGTCTTATAGCCTGTTTGTGGCCAGTTTTGTGGACTATTTAGGGATTGTTTGGCTTCAAATATGTGGGCTGTTTTTGTGGGCATATTATATGTTACCTTTGGCCTTAAGGATTAAGGGTATTATTGCTTGAATTTTGTAATGACATGCTTGGTTGTTGTTGTTAGATAAAATGTTGATATATGTGTATTAATATATTGACATTGGGATGAATGTTTATTTGGAGATTATATGCATATGATATGATTGTCCATGATACATGATAAAATGTGTGATTTAAGTTATTGATGTGGCATTCACTACATATGAGACATGGCATTGACATGCAATGTTGCATCATATTGCATATGCACGGGAACATCGTATTCCATGGGTGTGATTGCATGGTTGAAATCAAACGCCACATTTGGTGATTGATAAGTGCCTCGGTACTGTTGAACCGAGTTCAACAGAGTCGCATAGTCGCATGATATGGAAAACTTGTGTCGGGTATAGCAAGAAGGGCTAGACACTCCTTCGGGTGAGAGACCCGATTATTGGTTCATACACTCTGACATTGAAAGTCCAAAAAGTATAAATAGGCGTGCAGAGCCGGCGATGTGATTCCAAAATCCACTACCCATAAAGACACATGGTTTTGTTTATGGAATGATCATTCGAGGTGTAACATCCAACAAGTTTTGGTTTACAAACACATGACTTTTATTTCAAAGTGATCATTTGATGTAACTCATCAATGATGAATTTTATTACACATTGACATTGCATTGTGTGGTGGGAGTTGGTGAAGACTCGGGATATGATGCAGGAGTGAGTTTCATCTCATTTCATAGCATGACATGTAGAATCCCAACCTAGAATTTGCATATTCTTACTTGGAATGTTGATGTGAATAAGAATTGTCGAATGTGAACATTGCATATGCACTTAGGTGGGGAGTATAGCCTCTGTAGGAATTACTCTACTGGGAGTGACTCACCCAATACGGGAAAACATTTTATGTGCGGGATATACACCGGTGAACGGCTCTCATTTGGGGTTGCAAGGGTGAAGAAAGCCGACTTATGGCTGTTATAACTCCTTTTGTAAAATTTTTGGAGCAAACTAGTTTTGGCATGTTCTTTTATGTAAGAGAGTTGTAATTGAACTCATATGGGCTGTTTTTAAAATAACCTTGCATGTTTTTATATGAAGGTGGATAAATGGACCTTGAGTGGTAACTTTTTACTCATTAATGGACTCAATGCGGTCATTGTGTTATATTGGGCCTCGGATGGGTCATGTTTTTGTATATTGTACATGTTGAGTTTTGGATAGAGCTCCCAATACAAAGGAGACTCTGCCCGATTTTGTTAAATTATGGATCCCTTTAAATGGGACTCAACAGTGTTGTATCAAGTTACACAATATCCACAGGCATTCCGTGGGTTGATGGGTGATTAACAGGCCCAGGGAATTTGGGTGTCACAACTTGGTATCAGAGCTTAGGTATATGATTACCTAGGGCTTCATTGTGCATTTCATGTTTTAGGCCCTAATATGCTACATGATTATGTGCTATGTGTTATGCGAATTATTGTTGACTGATTTTTGTAAAGACCAAAATATGAAGATCACCCAAATTCTCAACACAGCCACCAAGAACTAGATCAGTCCCCGGTAACGGAGCCAAAAACTTGTTAACTTATTGACTAAATATATAAAATATGTTGTTTGCCTTGGACGAGAAGGCTCCATTTGAAAATGTGTTTTGGTCTAGATCACTGCAAGTGCACAGGTCATACAAGTAATACAAAGTGGATTTAAGTCCAAATATAATTCCCACGAGGATTGATGAAAAATCTAAACATCAATTACCCCATCTACTCAAGATCCTTGCTATTTGAACTTTAAAGTTAAAAGTGATTTGGTTTTAAACTAAAGGAAAAGTAAAAACTAAATAAAATTCTATAACTATATATAAAGAATTCAAAATAATTGGATTGGAAAGTTAACACTCGGAAATATATCAGTGTACAATTAGAAATTTCTGCATCATTTTATAACATAGTTCAACCATTAGTTTGAAATTTGAACTTGTCAAAGATGCAAGGTAGTATAGTTTGGATTTCTCCATACACCTTACATTTCACTAATTAGAGGCCTATGTTCATTTCTGATACATGAATCTAATCAGTTACTTGTAGAATATAAACATATTTCCAAGATCTGGGTATTTTTCATTTTCAGTACTTCACACCCAAATTTTAGGACTGGAGAATTCTTACCCCTATAAACAGGATATTACAAGCCTTCTCCAATCCAATTGGTAACTTATCCATAGAATTTGATAAAATTCTCTATCTCCTTGATTAGATCTATGCTAACACTCCGGATCGTGATCCTCACATCGACAGAGGAGAAACTCTCTATCAATTAAATTGATACATCATCCAACTATCCTCACACCATGAGTAAGTTAGTGATCTATCGAAGTAATATTTCAAAGTTCATTAGTTCCATAATATTAGTCTAACATACCCCCAAGTAACTGCTTCATACTCTTAGGAATCTCCATCTGTGTCACTGAGGCTTCTGAAATCGTGAGCAAGATACACCCTTTTCAGTACATACACATTCGAACAAGTAACTTCAAGAACAATACCAATTAAATAAATTCAAGATTTCGAACTATGACATTCTTTCAAGTTGAGCAGAAAACAACAATTAACATCGATCCATTCTTAGAAGGAGCTTAGTCTTTCAAAATTGGATTACAAATAACAGTGACTAACTGATTAGTAAAATTCACTGAAATTTCAAGTGATCTGAAATAAATAAACTCCAGAAAATTTCCCAATTCCATTCAAGTCAGACAGTAATGAAAACTAAAATTTTACATGAACCCTACTTGAAACCTCACACCAGATTACTGTTCAATCCCAAAAATAACTAACTAAAATTCTCAGTTAAAACTAAATTGACAAAAAGGAAAAATAAGAATAAAAATAAAAATAATATACAAAGAAGTCTTTGGCTACCCAAAAGTTCCTGGTTTGGCGGAAGTTGCGCACAGTGCCCTAGATGATTCTATTTATAGATTTTCAAATAATGGGGCGCACTTCAAGGCTGAAATCGTGGATCCCCAAAAGTTCTGGCTCAATTAGTTGCTTTGTCGTGACATAGAAAATTATGTCGTTACATAGTTGTCATCTTTGTTCCCTAGCTCTTGTCATGACTTGCGCCTCGTCGCGACATGGTTTCGCTTTCTTCTGACTCACAACATAATTTTGACAATGTCGCTGACATAGTTCTACCAAGCTCGCTTTGCGCGATCGTCGCGATACGAGTGTCTTGTGCTGGGCGACTACAAAAACTTTGTTGCAATCCAACTAGTCATTCCTCTTCGTTGCTCCCGAAATGTCGCGACAAATATTTTTCGTTTCTTCAAATTTCTTCCTGACTGTCAAGAACATTCTTCGCTGTTGTCGCAACATCCTTTCTGGTGGTTCTTCTCTACCATAATAACATATTTTCTTTTATCATGATGAGTGACACACGCTGTATTGTCATTACATGACAAACATTTTCTTTGTCACGACATAGTCTTGTTGTCTTGCACTGCTGAGATTGAACTCTGTGTCACGACAAACTTTGAAGATGTCGCGACATATTTCCTTCTTTGATCTGGCCGTCAATGAACTCGTTTACGTGAACATCAAATCTTTGTCATGACAAACTTGTTCGTCGTCTCATTTCTTCTATTTTTGTCACTTATTATTAATTTTTTTTTTTTGCAACAGATATCTATTACTATGCAGCTTTTATTGTCACGACATAAATTTTATTATTGAGACAAACTCTACTGCCATTGTTTGATCATTGTCATGAAAGAGCTAATAATATTATGATGCCTTTCAATGTTGACTCTAAATTTTGTGTTGCAACATAGTTGTCTTTTGTCACGACAAAGATTTTCTGCCATCTTCAGTTCTATATGTTGCGATAGAGTTGTGAAATGTCACGACAATCTTCATTTTTGGCTTTAGTTCAACATGATCTTTGTTGTGACATAACGCTGCTTATTGCGACATAGTGTCTGCTGGTTCTATTGAGATTATGTCGTGACATTCTGAAACTATGTCGTGACATTTCTGCCTTGGCCAATTTTTTTGTTTTTCTTGTTGGAATTGCCTCTTTTTCATTTAAAACCTGCAAAACACAAAGTTGGTGAATATTCCATAATTCAACATTAAAATGAATCATAAACTTCTAGAAATATGCCAGAAAAATTTATTAAAAATATATGAGCTTAGAACTCATCAAATTCCCCCAAACTTAAAGTTTTTCTTGTCCCTAAGCAAACAAAAGAAAATTTTGCTTGTCCTGAAACAATTTAACTTTTATTTTTTTAATGACATTTTTTTTTTAATCCACAATTTGGCAGGAAACATAAGTTAGTTGTAAAATTATTTATAAACATGTTTCCAATCTAGAATCAGGAAGATTTTCAATTAAGTTCACTAAACAACCAAATAATTTCTAAAGTGTAATTCAATTATTCAACCCTGATTTGTGAGTATGTGATTATCTTCTCTCTTCTTCCTTTGGCAGATTAGTTAATCTTCTGGGATAATACTCAGATAACATACTTCTCCTTTATTCTTTAAAGTCCCATATGCTTGTTTGTCATATTAATTTCCACTAATGTAAGCATATACCAACTTCAGAATCATTTAAGTCTTTTAGGCTTATAATGTGTAACTTGGGTAATTGGGTAGATAATTGGACAATTTAGGCTAAATTTTACTCAGATTTCACTTACAACTTAACATATATACTTGCCTTCATTATGCATCCTTGATTTTTCCATTGATGTCAACTCTCTAACCTCCCCATTTAGTTCGGTGCATCTTTTTGCATACTCTCGATTGCACTCTTCCTAGTGACGTGAAATCTCGCCTAAGAACTCCACACAACTCCTCCCACCAAGCTTGCCTGATTGACAAGTTACTATGAAGCCAAGTCGTTAAAACTACTGAAACTCCGGCTCTCGAAAACGTGGGTTATAAAATTTTCACTTTTCTATCAAAATCACACCTTTAGATTTAACGAAAATCCCAAGCAAAGATAACGATCGCACTAAGTGGTCAAGCTCAAATACAAAATCACCGTGATAAAAAAAAATACACTCTCAATATTTTCCAAAATCCAACTATTAAATCCATAAAGGACCTCTCGTCCTCATCAAAATATAAGATATGATCAATCTTAACATAATTTCATCGCAACCTCGTTTTTTTTTTCAAACCATGCATGCATATTTACAAAAGATATTTACATACAAAATGTCACATTTTACTTTTACTACGCTACTTTACACCTTATCTTATATATATACAACACAGCGCTCTAGGACGAGGATCCCTGAAAGGCCTTTTGGTCAGCACTCGCACTCAAAAAAATTATTTAAAAACAAACTCGTGAGCCAAACAGCACTCGCTGAGTACTAAGGCTCTAAATGTTGTTGTCTCGTATGTACCTCCCAATATGAACTGCACGCAAAATGCACAGGAACCGGCTTATGCTAAAAGCTGAAGCTTTTGCTTATGAAACCATTTCGAAACTGCTTCAGCGCAAGCACATCCAAAGCCGATATACCGTAAATCAAGTACCAACCACCGTGGCTCCATTCAAATACGTTTCAAATCTATTTCGCTGCTGGAAAATTGTTTCAGCTGTGGGTTAATATCCAAAGTACATCAGAAATCAAGTACTTAGAACTAATCGTGGTTCATTTTGAAATACTCCCAGATGATGTGCCACCTGCACTCTGAACCCCGGCATCTGGGTGAGTGAACCTCGAAACACTACCCGTCTAATATGGCTCTGGTGAACACGGCGGGATCTCTATAAATATAATGGAACCTCATAACCAAATGCCCTGATGGAACCCCGAAACCAACACCATCGCTATGCACTAAGTCGTAATGGGCTGGCTTAACTATCTATACCCGAATGTACAGAGGGGCGACTCACTATATAAATATATGCTAGATTCACTCTAATTGCCGACCAGCAATATAGTTAGTCATAATATCTCATAACCTTGCTATGCACAATCCGAGATACATCCGACTTAAACCGAGCCAGGCTATCAGTGGGTTTTGCTAAACTAGGCCAAACTGCTTTTAAATACCGAAACTAACTTTTCTCGCCGAGTATAACAATGGGAGGTAGTAGAAAAATGCTTTTACTAATTACATTGTATTTTCAAAGCACTTTATAAAACTTGTAATTTAAATACTTTCAAGCTGAAAACGACAGTACTCACCTTTTCTCGACAAATTTTTTAAATTCTTGTTAAGCACTCTAGATTATCGCTGATGCTCCACCGGGCTTCACACAATCCATACAAAGTATGAAATGCCCTCGCTCAACGCTTTAACCATAAAACATGTACAGGGCTTTCAAAGCGACTATATCAAACGAACTCGATTCTAACAAAACTTTACGTGTTAGTCCCATTCGATAAGGACATCGATAATATGATGTGAAATTGACCAAAATATCCCTACACATTAAATGCCCTATAAAAACTATCTGTTTTAGCAAACTTTTGACTCAAGGGACTTTCCATAGAGTCTAAAAACACCCGAAAACATTTCTAAAAATTATGTCCGACCTGTCTGACTACAATCCTGAAGTTTCAACCCGAACTGTCCGAAAACAAATTCACCAGCCTCGACCGTCCGAACACAGCCCCAAAATTCCTAAAATTCCTATACTCATTTAAAAAATTTTGGACCTAAGTTTCACGAATTTTCACAATTCTAAAAATTCCAAGTCATTACATTGTCTTAGCTCAAAATAACACAAGTAGGAAAATTTTCTATCTCTTAAAGTGTGACGAAATACTAAGCTTTTGGTACCTACTGCAAATGCCTCCGCCAGACCAACTTTCGCTTTTCCGCTCCGACGAAAATCTACTTACTCACTTTTCAGAACTGAGAAAGAAACGAAGAGAAGAAAGAAATTAAAAAAAATCTCTCTCACCTCACGCACTCTTTGTCTGTCGGACGTCCCCTGCCATTTAACTTTTATTTTTTTATTTTTATATTTTTCTTTAATTATTATTATTATTATTTGGATAAACGATTTCTATTTAGTTTCATTCGTCCATTTCGCTCTAAAAATTTTATTTCTTTTAGTTCACTTTATTGTAAATGAACTTAAATCAAGTCACTTCCTCGACTCCTCGAGATTCAGAAAATCTCATCCCCAAGTCCCTAGCGACTTATCACCCGTAAAAATCGTAAAATATTATGACCTGCCCCCCGTAATTCAAAGAAATTTTCTCGGGTCACTAGATTTCGAAACAAATTTAACGACGCAAATTCGCTTTCGCCATCCGAGATCTAGAGAATTTCAAAGCCCCGAATCCATTATGGTAATTTATTATTATTATCCTTTAAAATTCCATACTAAATTTCACCCTCCACTTTCCTTAATTGCAAAAGTGCCACAATTCTTTGAAAACTTTATAATTTCACCCTTAAAACAACTTTCAAAAATTCTATTATGGCACTAAAATAATTAAGGAAGTCCTTGGTGCACATATGCGACCCTACGGTTACACATACCGTACACCCTCTCGGGACGGGGTGTTACACTCTCTATTGTGGTATTTTTCTTAACCACACTTAGACTGTAAATTCTCCTCATCTTAGAAGTTTTTTTTCACTTTTCATCTTTTATCAAGGTTTATGGAATAGTGCAATGTTTTGTCTTTTTAAGTTTTCTACCACCCTTAACGAACTTTTGGTCAGCAACTCTCATAACAGTTGGCATTAGGGTACTAGGTGTTGAAACACCCCTAAGAACTTAGTTGTTCAAGGGAGGAAGGCTACAAGACCAAACTCATTCCTCCTTAATAATTTTCTTTTCACAACTTATTTTCTTCATTCTTTTCATCTTTCTTCATCTCAATTGATTTTCCTTTCTCAACCCTTCTTATCCTTCGTAATTTGAAATAATATTCCCCCAAACTTGTCATCTTCTATCATTGATATATTTTTCATGAAGTCTGGGTATTACTGTAGGATTATGTTCAAGGAAGGATCTAGGCTTTTCATTTGTTGGTTGATGATGAGATTGGCTATTGGCTCAAATAAGAAACTAATGTGTATGCTTATGCATATTATAAGGGTAGGCTTTGAAAGACTCAATCTTCCAAGAATGGCCTATATCATTTCCTGTTAGTTGAATTTCTTAGGATTTCTCTTTGACTAATAATCTAACAAGTTCTAGGACATTTAGAGATTTAACTATGATAGATCCCAGAAGATGTTTCTAATCTTAGCACAATTTGTTTCAGAGATACTTTTGACCATGTGTAGTGTTTATCAGGATTCATAATAACTAAACTGTTTACAAAATCAGAATTATAGGTCTTATTTGTTCCATAAATTTATTGCAATCTTCCTTATTCTTGAAGTTCAACACATTCATTAATATCCTTACAACTTTCCTCTTTTAGTTCATCTCATCCTAACCCAATTCATCTATCAAATTCTTGTTTGGTTCCTGGATATGTTTCTATGCTATTTTACAAGTCAAAAGCTTATTTAAATTAAACCATTCAATTCAAAGAAATATAACACAACAACAATTCAATTACTTCATCTTTTAACTTCTACCAAACAATTCACAACCATTCAACAAATCAACCTAGGAAAATTGGTTTCTCCATCATTTAGCAAAACTATACACTAAAAGTAATCAATTTCTACTTATTTAAATTCAAGGAAAGAAAAATAAAATAGCCACAAAAGAAATGCAAAATGAGAATGGACACCAAGTTTTGCAAATGATTTTTCATTTAAGTTTCTAGGTATAAGAGATTTGGTTACAAAGAAGAAAAAGGGAAGAGACAATAGGGCGAGTTATTTCCTTATTCTATCATGCCTATGGGGATGGTTCATATTCACTAATTGAAACTTGTAACCAATTGCAGAAGGGGAGAATTCAGGGATTTGAACTTGTGGCTACTTGGACCTGCTACCTTCCTCAGCTCCGTTGAATGTAGACCACTCCATTGAAAGAGCCATTTATCTAATAAGATCATTTTGTCTTTGCCCAATAGAGGTTAGGGTTCCCTCAAACTCACCCTTGGTAGAGTACATTTTGATCAAATTATTATTGATCATATCTAAACTTTCCGTCCACAATTTCTCCCTATAGTTTAGGGTTGCTTCCATTTCTTTGTCCCTTCGTTCTATGAGGAGCCTTATTTCTTTTTGATGTTCTTTATACAAGTAACCGAAGGCATTTGCCTTTTATAGTATGTTCTGCTCCATAACATCCTCTCTCTCCTTCATGATCTTCAACAACTAACTGTCCCTCCTCAACTGATCTGAAAGGAAAGCATCTTCCCTTGTCCTGAGTTTTTCATTTAGTTCTTTTTCTCTTGTTTCGAATTTTCTTTTCCACTCTTCATCTCTTTGTCTAAGTGCTTCCTCTAAATTCTGATCACTTATTCTCAGCTTTGCATCCATGTAATTATCTCGCAATTGGAGTTGGATTTTTATCTATTTGTCCCTCTCTTGCATCTTTTGTCTCATAGCTTTCAGCATCTTCATCAATTCTGTATTGTTACCATGATGCCCTGAGCTTTCAACTTTCTCCTGATGGATTTGTCTTAAATATGGGGATACTAT
Source organism: Tetrastigma voinierianum (assembly GCA_016808115.1). Classification (NCBI taxonomy): domain Eukaryota; kingdom Viridiplantae; phylum Streptophyta; class Magnoliopsida; order Vitales; family Vitaceae; genus Tetrastigma; species Tetrastigma voinierianum. The sequence continues at coordinate 233,161 of JAEQBH010000188.1, read as the reverse complement.
CAAAATGGGGCTCAACTTTTCTACCTCTGTTGATGCTCTTGAGTTGCACTATCAAACTGTATTTTATTTATTTCTATGTTATCTCTTTCCTCTATTCCAATTTTTGCTTATTTTTCCTTGCCTATGTTCTTAGGCCCCTTAATTATTCCTATCAATGTTAGGTGAGGTCTTAGGACAAGTCTCTTCTTCTTCCTAGTCTCCTTCTACACAGCCTGATTGTGACCAGTGCCGGATGAGGTTCTAGCCCCGTATAGCCGCCTTTGTAATAACTCAAACTTGAGTTCTCTTTTATTTTTCCAATACTGAATTTGTATCCCTTCAAAATGGCATACAAAAGTACTGCCTCATTGTCCCTGACTGTACTCAAATGCTTAGAAGGTAAAATGATTGAGCAAATGAAATAAGACAAAACCTTGGCTTGTTCAATCAACGACCCTCTTGCAATGAACTCATGTGGATTCTTCTTGGTGGCATTCCGTTTCCCTTTATCATCAGTCAGCAAATCAACAATCTTTGGGAAGTCTGGTTCTTTTACTAGTCTATTGAACTTCAAACCATTCTTCATCTCGTTCAAATTGTAACTTTGGTCAATTTTCTCCCTGCTGAACGATATCCATTTATTCCTAACATACACTGTCTTGTCCTTCATTCCTACCATGTTTGAATAGAATTCCTTCACCACATCTACAAATCCAGGAGCCTTGTGCACATAGAAGAGATGCCATCCTCTTCTCTCAACTATCTCTTGGAAGGGTGAGATTAATCTGCTGAAACCTCTTTCGCCAATGAAGTCCCTATGCTGCAATTTGTCCCTCTAAGCGAAATAAGCTCACTCTGAAACAAAATCGCTTGCTTTTTCCTCCCTTGATTCAACCCGCCTCTTCACCTTCTTTCGCTGGGCTCTCTTTACCGCTGTTCTATTTCGCTCTTGCTTTAAATTTCCTCTACTTATCGGCCATGTTCTCGACCGAGTTTCAACTACTTTTCCGCCTCTACGTACTCTTCCACTATTTCGCTGAGAGGAACAAGGTACCGATCGACATGGTTAGAATATGGTTTCGGGAATCTACAATTTTCGAAAGGAAATTAGAGAGATTTGGTGAAGGAAGATGAGTGGGTTGATGGTTTATGAGGAAGGTGGCCTTTTAGATTTTAAAAATTATCTATTTATGGGCCAAATGTTTTGTTGTGCCTTCATTAAATGTCATGACAAAAACTAACCTAGGGTTTATTCCCTTTTTAACCCTATGTCGCGACATAGAGAAATAATGTCGCGACATATTTTATGCAATCAATTAAAGGTTAGGTCAGTCCTTTGTTGCACTAAAGCAAGAATGCCGCGACATAAAAATATGATGTTCAAGTGTACTTATGCCGCAATAAAGACTTGCTTTCAAAATCAGAGTTTAGAGCCAACCTTGTCGTGACATAGAGAAATAATGTCGTGACCTAGTTCATTCATCTCACTTGATATAATGTCGCGACATAAAGAAATATGTCGCGACCTATTTTCCTGCGACTTCGAATAGACTAATTCAATATTTGTCACGACAAAGAGAACCAATGTTGCAACAGAGTCGAAACAATGTTGAGACAAAAGATTGTTTGTCGCGACAATCTTATGGCTTTCCTCAAAATTTCACAGTTAACATTTCTCAATCAACACACAAAATCATAGTATGCAATATTTTCCTCCCACTCAACTTATACTTGTGAAAACACATCTAATCATCAAAGAACCTCAATTCAAGTATGAACAATCACATTTCATTTCTCCACTTAATATAATTCAACATGATTATCATCAAGGTAGTCAAGGAATGAGCATAATAAAGCTATTTAAAATTTATTGTTCTAAACAAAATTAAATTCCCCCAAACTTCAATTATGAATTCTCATTAAGGCAGTTAGGGAAAAAAAAGAAGAGAAACTCCCCCTTATAGCACTGTCTGCCTGATAAGTTTGACAAGGAATGATTCCAAGTAAAATCTATCTCTAGTATAACTTCATTGTCCTGAAAAAATTAACAAAATCATTGAATAAAATTTTAAACAAAATTAAATTTACATCTTCAAACACACAAAAATTTTACAAAAGCAAGCTAAATGTGAAAATTAAAATTTTTCTTCGGTTGGCTCCCAAGAAGCTGCTCAGTTTAATGTCTCTAACTAGACAATTGCTACAAAATGTTTTCCTTTCAGAAAAATTCTCTTCTCTTTTCAAAATCTGGAACTAATCTTTATTCATGTTTCCTTCAAGATAAGGCTTCAATCTCTAACCATTCACTTTAAATCACTTTCAGAATTAGTTCTCAGTGACATTATTCCAAAGGGTGTACTTTCTAGTACTATGTAAGGACCGCTCCATCTTGACTTCATTTTTCCTGGAAATAGCTTGAGCTTGGAATTTTATAAGAGAACTTGTTCTTCTGCTTTGAATTCCTTCCTCAAAATCTTCTGATCATGCCACTTCTTTATCTTATCTTTATAGATTCTGACATTATCATAAGCTTCATTCCTCAACTCTTCCGCCATTCATTCGAGTAATCTTTCTTCGCAAATTTTGAAAATCACAATTCAGTTTCGTCGCCCACATAGCTTTATATTCGAGTTCTGTGAGGGAGTATTTGACAATGTTTTCCAAAACAATTCAGATGGGACATTCCAATTGGAGTTGTGCGCCTAAGCCCACAATGCATCATCTAGCTTTATAGACCACTATTTTCTGCTTGTATTCACCATTTTCTCCAAAATTTTCTTTATCTCCCTATTGGAAATCTCTGCTTGCCCCTTTGATTGAGGGTGATAAGCCAATCCCATTCATGTCTGATTCCATATCTACTCATGAGTTTTTCAAAATGGCTTCCCTTATCACTAATGATTGTTCTAGGTGCTCCAAACTTGCTCAAAATATTTCTTTGTATAAACCCAACCACTATGCTGGCATCATTTATGGGATAAACTACGCTTTCCACCCATTCGATACATAACTATAGCTGTGAGAATGTATATATTTCCAAATGATGATGGAAAAGGTCCTCATGAAGTCTATCCCCACACATAAAAACTGCGACCACCGTGATTCCTCAGAAGATCTCATTTTTTATGCTTATGTCAGCCCATTCTTAACAACATTTATCACAATGTTTTACCTAATCAAAATAGTTCGAATAAATAAGAGCTAATAAAACCTAATCGGAGAATTTTATTGGCTTGCTCTCTATCTCCCCGTAAAATGTCCTCCATATGGTAATGCATGAAATTTATCAATAATTTCACCTTGTTATGTTTCTGGTACACATCTTCTAATAATCATATATGCTCCTCTTCTAAAAAGTAGTGGATCATCCAACATATAACGCATCGCTCAACTTCCTTTCTATCGGTCACGATTTCATATGGCATAATTCACAGGCCAAGTAATTCACAATATAGACTAAGTCAGTTGGATCGATAACAAAAATACCGCTTCATCAGAAAGTTTTCTGCTATTTCACTTCCATTTTCCTATTCAATAGTTTTTCCACCAAAACAAGTGATCACTATCACATCATTACCAATTCTTCTTGTCTTTAATTTCTAGATCAAACTCTTGCGGCAATAATACCCGTCTGATCAGTCTTGGCTTGGCATCTTCTTTCCACGACATCTAATTACAAAGATGATCAAGGTGTATTATAACATGCGACCCTAATATGTAAGGCCCGAATTTTTCTACAAGCAAACACTATTACAAAGATATCTTTTCGCCAGAGTAGTTCTCTATGCCTTTATCAAGGTTTTGTCGAATAGTATATGGCCTTGAACATCTTCTTAGTTCTTTTCGTCTCAATACAAATCATCAGATAACATCAACACATAATTTCAAACTCCTTGTTCCAATCAAGTGTTACCATGATGGGAGTCAGAATCAACTGATTTAATTTCATCAAATGCAAATTTTGGTATTAATTCATCAAAATCAAACTTGCATCTTTTCTAGAAGTTTGCAGAATCTGTAGGATTTTTGAGAAGTCCTTTATGAATCTCCTATGTTCAAAGATGTCCTAGGAAACTTATCCCTTTGACTATCAGAGGTGGCAAGAGAGTTTTTATGATAGAAAATCCTTTGTCCTTGGTCTACTTCTAACCCAAATCAGAGAAATTCAGGCTATAAGATAATACTCCTCTATTACCATGAAATGACATTTTCCCAATTTAAGGCTTAATCCTTTTCTTGACACATTTGAAGTACCTGTTTCCAAATTTTCCAAACATTTCTCAAAACTGGATCCATATACTGAGAAGTCATCCATGATGATTTCCATAGCCTCTTCTACCAAATCTGAAAATATAGACATCATATATCTTTGGAAAGTGGAAGGAGCATTACATAATCCAAATGGCATCATTCTGAAAGAAAAAGTTCCATAGGGACATGTAAATGTAGTCTTCTCCTGATCCTTAGAGGCTATAGAAATTTGGTTATAACCATAATATCCATCAAGAAAACAGTAATGGGGGTGTCCTACTAACCTATTGATTAGTACCCAAAAAGTGCTATTTTGAACCCTATTTATTATAGGTTTTGAGTGCTTTTTGTATACTAATCATTCTAATTAACCCGATTTACACATTACGCCCCTACTATTTTAATGATCATATTTTGTGGCAAATTTTGCGCTTTTTATGAGCTAATTATGCCAACATTGTTGAGTTGATCCAAATGATGAAGAATTCTGAGTCAAACTCAACACCATAGATCGTAGACCAAGAGGAAAGAAGAGCGTAAAATGTAAGAAATAAAAAAAAAGAGGATGCAGGAAGCGTTGTGCAGATGCGCGGGAGCAAGAGATTGCAGGATGCAAGGGAACAAGACTCGCTTATACGCACTATCTTAGCAAAATTTATCGTGCATAGCGAAGGCCTTGAAATTTCATATGCACAAATTTTCGTTGTTAGCAAAATTTTCAGTTAGCTACCGAAAACTACTGTTCATAGCGAAATTTTTTGTTTTCGCTATTTCTTGCAGTTTTCGCTATATAGCGAAATTTTCGCTATATAGCGAAATTCACTGTTCATAGCGAAAATCCTGCCCCTGTGTTTTTGATGTTTTTGATTCCAAACGACCTCGTTTTGATTATTTACCATTTTGTCCCTGTTGTAATTACATATTTTAGGTATTTTTGGTATTTCACACATCTTGTATGTCTATATAAGCCAACTTATGGCTTTTGTAACCCTAACTTTAATCTTTCAGTACATACGCGTAGCTTTTCATTTGGGCTTCCTCTTTCCTCCTCTTTCTCTTATTTTTCTGGCCACTCAAACACCTCTCGAGGATGACAACTCATGATGTTTGGCTAGACCTCTTCCTCCTTGAAGAGGAGGGCCACCGGGTGAATGTTTGAAGGGAAAACATCGGGCCCTCATGTTTTTCACGCAAGCATTTGTTCTCTTTAATGTCAGATTCACTTTAGGCTCAATCAATGTGATGTACCTGAGCGGCCATATTTGGCAAGCTTTCATGTTCAAGTGATGCTTACTATTAGATTCATCGATGCCCATTTAGTTGCTTCATTTATGAGCTCCTCAAGTAGTTAGATCCAAAGGATGGGTTTAACTGCTTTGAAACATTAAGGTAACAAATGCCATATATTAGAAGAAATGATTTTGGGGTTTAGGGGTTTTAATGTCATATGAAGATCCTGCCTGGAAATGACTATATGTCATGTTCCCCCACCATAGAAAAGACCCGAGGACATGTTATGTTTAAAACCCTAAACCAAAGGGCTCCAAAACTTCAAGGAGTTCTATTTACATTTTATTTTTATTTATTTTCGCTTGCAAACCACCAACCCCCACTATTTTTACCCAAACCTTAAAAATCCAAATTTAATTAACCAATTTCACTTCAATTTAAATCATTTCAGATCAAGAAAACCCATCCCCGTGTTCTACTTAGATCGCATACCACAAAGAGCTTGACTACTGTGAAGTGTGAGGAACATAGGAAACAAATATTGTTGATTCCGATCACCCTACCGGCGGGCACGAATCAAACAAGGCCGTCGCCGAGGACGGTGCCTTATGCATTCGACAGCCGTGGAACACTTGTGATCCTCATCACAGTCTTGGTGAATTTCTTTATCATTTTGCAGCGTCATTTTTTCTTAGTTTTATTTCACTGTTAAAAAAAAAAAAAAAAACAATTTTCCCCGCAGGATCAAGCTGTGTCGTTTATTTCTACGCAGGATCGAATGTCTGGGTTTGAATTGTGACCAATGGAAAAGGGAAAGCAATACAGTGAGTATTCAATGGAGAGTAACCCTAGGGCATATATGACAATGAGGGACTATAGGAACCTTGCATGGCAAAATCAGCAACCCTGGGAGAGAAATCCAAACCCACCTTGGTCCATGAGGGACTATAGAAACCATTGGATGAGTTCACCATATGGTAGTTCTTACCACCATAGTCAGAGAATCACAAATTCTCACAGGAGCCAAGACCTCCACAAGATGCACCTCCGAACCTCCATATTATGCCCTACTTCCTACAAAGAACAACCACCACCCTTATCCCCTATCAACAGTTTCATCCCGAATTTGAGCAAACAAGTGGACACTCCCATGGTGATAATGTGTAAAGTTGAATGTTCAGCTAATAGGGAAATCGAGACAATGAGAGCTCCCCGAACAAGGAATCATGGGTTCCAGTTTAAATTGATCAAAATCGACATCCTACGTGAATCTATCTCAAAGCTCACTAATCACTTTGTTCATCAAGAGTGGTGAGAATTTATGAAGACGCGATCGACACCATGGTGGAGGATGGACAGAAAATGTATTTAAGTGGACCCAAGAGCCTATCATTCAACCAAACCCCATAGATTTGATCCTACGCCACGTCTCTGTGCCATAAAAAGCCCATCACAAACACCCTCCACCGACCTATTGTATACCTCGCACATACTTCCCCTGTAGCACAATCCACACCAAAAACAGCTACTCCAAAGGCCACCCAATTTGCAATCGCTCTGGCAATCTTCAAGAGATTAGTGGCCTCTGCATTTAATTTTGTCACTACATCAGAAGACACAAGCAAACGCTCATACTGCACGGCACTGACAAGCCCGGGGTGTGGGTTCTGCTCGAGCACCCGAACTTTATTTCTAAGCTCCCCTCACTTTTGTTTTAATTTTTCTTGCTTGCTTTATTTATTTATATATTTACTTTGATCATTAATTTTTTTCTTGTTGATTTTTCTAGTTTTTAGTTAATTGCCGCTTAAATTAATTTTTGCTTTTCGCAAATTTTCCTAATTTTTCCTCGTGACATTTCAGCTTTAATGAAATTTTGAAGCCAATAAGAATTGGAAAGGTAAATGAAGACAGAATTTTTCAAGAATAATAGCGAAAATTTCAAGAATGTTAGCGAATGAAAATTTTCGCTATATAGCTAGGGTCAGACGACGCCATTAGCTAGCTTAAATTTTCGCTACTTAGCTTGGAATTTCAAGCAATAAATGAAAATTGATGGGTTAAAGGAATAAAGGAAACTTCAAGGAAAAGACAAAATAGTGCACGTAACATATAAGTAAGTAAAAAAAAAAAAAAAAAAACGTTTGTTTTATATATATATATATATATATATATATATATATATATATATATATATATATATATATATATATATATATATATATTATTTTTATTTTCTCAAAAAAAAAAATTATATTTTATTTTTCTTTTTCTTTTTATATATAAAAAAAAATTTTGTCTCTAAAAAAAAAATAATAATAAATAAATTTTTTTGTTATATAAAATTTAAAAAAAAAAAAAACTTGTCTAAAAAAAAATGTTTTTATTTTTATTATTTTATTATTTTTATTTATTATTTATTTTATTTGATTTTTCAAAAAAAAAAAAAATAATAATTCAAAAATTTTTGCTATTAGACATAGCGAAAATTTTGCAAACATAGTGAAATTTTCGCTATGTCAAATTTTCGCTAGCTAGCAAAATTTCGCTAGCGAAAATTTTTCGCTATGGGCCCCACTTTTGCCTCCAAATTTTGTTTCGTTCATAACTTTTTCATCCGAACTCCGTTTTAGCCGTTCTTGGTACCGTTGGAAAGATTAGAGAATGTAGAATCCAAATATGGCCATAAAGAACACTTTTGAAATTTTTATGAATGTGTAATTTTCAAAATGCTCCAACTGGTCACTTTTTTCCTCTCTTTTATTCTCCTAACTTGTTTATTTGAAGCCCAAACTGGAAAGGAATAAGGTGTCATGGAAAGATTGCGAAGTTTCCTATCCGTAAATGATCACATCTCATCAGTGAGGCAACACTTCCTTCTCTAATTTTCTAATCCGAGTCCCATTTCCTGACACCGAGATGTTCGGGGTCAGAGAGTTAGCAAAGGAAGTGGCTTTTGTGATTTATGTTTTGTTATTATTTTGTGCAAGCCCATTTGTGATGTTCAAGGTTTGGGCCGGGTTCCCTTTCTATAAAGCCGCATACTAAAACAACTTACTTTTTCAAAATTGGGACCCTGCTTTCGCAAATCCAAAATTTTCGTGCTTTTTACTTTTAACCTGCAAGTTGGAAAATTTAAACTTTGTCCAATTCTATTGATGTTAGATTGGTTCCATGCCTAATTGAGTGGACAATTAGTTGAACTCTTGTTGATTTCGACCTTTTTATTCCACCTTTAGTTAACCACACACGAGCACATTAGGTTTCTGAATGATAGAATAAAATCAAGAACCTCCTTTACTTTCAGATAACCTACCCTAGTTTCATCGACCGCTTTAATAAAGTTAAGGACCCATGTGGAAAGAAGGCCAATGCGTCTTCGGGAAAAAAAAAGAAAAGAAAAGAAAAAGAAAAAGCAAAAAGAAAAAGAATAAAATCAGAATGCTTTGCCTTGAAACCCGAGCACTATCCGAGGTATACGGCGAAGCCTTTAAAGCCCTAAGGCCCTAAACTCACTCATTGGAGTCACCGACTTACTGTTCTCGCTACACTCCGGTGGATGGGGCGGGAGTTTAGCAGTCAGAGGTGTCGGAGTCTCGAAATCATTCAAAGTCCCGGTGAAACCTCGAAGAGCCTGCGGGTCGAAAGATCCTTGCGACTCAGCGCCCCTAAGCCTTAATCGCATTGGGAGTCATCTGTGATCCCCCGCACATGGACTTCTGTGAGGTCGATTCCCCGCATTGCACCCTACAACGCAAAAGAATTGTGGAATGAGTAGGTGGTCCCGATCTATTTAGGCCTTCTGTTAGCATGCTAAAGGTAGTAGCTAAATGCAAAGGGAGAGGCAGCTTTAGCAGCTTTATCATGAGAGCCGATCAAATAAACACTTAGATTTTGCTGAAGTTTCGGTCGATTCACCAAGAATGAGGCTCTTTTGATACTCACCTTATGACATTCATTCTCTCATGACGCTATTGGACACTCGCTTTGATGATTCTTACTTAAGTTAAAGCATTACTCATTCACAACTCCAAATATAATTTTGTGAACGTTATTTTGTTATTGTTTCTCAGATGTTCTCTCTTCTTTCTTTCTTTCATTGCTAAGGGACTGAAGAATGTTTAAAGCTGAGGCGCATTAGTACCCAAAAGTGCTATTTTGAACCCTATTTATTATAGGTTTGAGTGCTTAGAGATACTAATCATTCTAATTAACCCGATTTACACATTACGGCCCCTACTATTTTAATGATCACATTTTGTGGCAAATTTTGCAGTTTTTGCGAGCTAATTATGCCAACATTGTTGAGTCGATCCAAACATGAAGAATTTGAGTCAAACTCAACACCATAGATTAGAGACCAAGAGGAAAGAAGAGCAGAAAATAGAAGAAATAAAAAGAGGATGCAGAAGCGTGTCGTTAGATGCAAATGAAGAGTCTTCAGATGCAAGGAATAAGAATCTCTCGCTATGCAGCTTTTTGCTATCTTATTTAAATTTATCAGGCATAGCTTAAAATTTGATATTTCGCTTATGCACAAATTTTCGCTGCTACGAAATTTCGCTTAGCTTAGCGAAACTACTCATAGCGAAATTTTGTTTCGTTATTCAAGTAGCTGCTATATAGCGAAATTCACTGTTCATAGCGAAAAACCCGCCTCTTGTGTTTTGATGTTTTTGATTCCAAACGACTCGCTTTTGATTATTTACCATTTTGTCCCTATTGTAATTACATATTTTAGGTATTTTTGGTATTTCCACACTCAGATGTCTATATAAGCCAATCCTACGGCTTTGTAACCCTAACTTTAATCTTTTCAAGACATACGCGCAGCCTTCATTTTGCTCTTCTCTCTCCTCTTCTCTTATTTTCTACTACCAAACACCCTCCGAGGATGACAACTCATGTGGATGTTTGGCTAGACTCTTCCTCCTTGAAGGGAGGGCCACCGGGTGAATGTTTGAAGGTAAAACACTGCCCCTATGTTTTTCATGCAAGCATTTGTCCCTTTACGCTTTCTCAGATCTCACTTTTTAGGTTTGACCATCAGGATGTACCCCGAGGCCAGATTTCTGACAAGCTTTCAAGGTTCGGATGCTCATTGGGATCCAATCATGCCCCATTTAGTTGTCATTTACGAGCTCCCCGCAGTTAGATCCAAAGGATGGTTTAACCGCTTTGAAACATTAAGGTAACAAATGCTATATATTAGAAGAAATGATTTTAGGTTTAGGTTTTAATGTCATATGAAGATCCGTTCGAAATGACTATATGTCATGCTCCCAATGCGAGGAAAAAAGACCTCGAGGACATGTTAGTCATTTTAAAACCCTAAACCAAAGGCCCAAAACTTCAAGGAGTTCTATTTTACATTTTATTTTATTTATTTTCAGTTTGCAACCAACCATCCCCCTGTTTTTACCCAAACCTTAAAAATCTAAATTTAATTCACCAATTTTGACTTCACTCAAATCATTTGTACGAAGAAAACCCATCCCTGTGTTCGACTCCAGATCGCTTATACTACAAGAAATTTCGACCACGACAAGAGAGAACTCCAGAAACAAATATTGATTCTCGACACCTCACCGTGGCACTAATCACCTATCCAACATTTGGTCAATGAAAGGTAGAGGATAATGATCCTTTTCGGTAGCGGTGTTTAGTTTTCTGTAGTTTATACACACCCTCCATCCTGTCACAATTCTTATAGGAATCAATTCATTCTTCTCATTTCTAATCATAGTGAATCCACCCTTCTTGGGAACCACATGAACCAGGCTCACCCAAGGTCAGGTTTGCTACTGCATATATGAAGCCCAGACAACCCATTTCAAGATTTTTTTTACTTCTTTCATTACTAGATTCAATCTTCTTTGATGTTCTATAGAGGTCTTTGCATTATCCTCTAAAAGGATCTTGTGCATGCAGATATAAGGACTGATTCCTTTCATTCCTATGACTCAAGCAATTGCTTCCTGTATTTTCAGGATTCCACGCCGCTCTCATGCCTCATGACTGCAATGGATATAATAATAGGTTTTTGCTTTTTCCGGCTCTTAAGAAAGCATACCTTTTAAATGTCTGGGTACTCCTTCAAGGTTAAATCTTTCCGAACTCGTCTGTTTCTTTCGCTTCCTCTTCATTGCTGCTTGTCTTTTCTATACTATTCTCATTCAAACTAAAGATTGTTTCCTTTAATTCACAACTAGAATGCAGAAATTCGCAATCAAGATCATCAAGATACTGGAAATTCATCTCATTTTCATTTATTGAGTTATGAAAATTACAACCAAAAATTAGTTCAAGACTGATGGGAACTATTGTTTCTACAGTCTTACAATCTGGACTTTCACACTCAAACTGTTTCAAGCTTGTGTTCAACTTGAAGTGTACTGCTTCTTCTCCTACTCTAAGAGTGAGTTCTCCCTTTTTCACATCTATCAAGGCAGCTTTAGTGGCTAAGAAAGGTCTTCCAAGCAACAGTGGAACTTGTGTGTCTTCTTCCATATCCATGACTACAAAATCCATAGGAAAAATGAATTTTCCCACCTTGATGAGCATATCTTCAAGGACTCCTTCTGGCTGTGCCATTGTCCTATCTGCCATTTTCAAAGTCATAGCTGTGGGAGTAAGCTCCCCCAAATTGAGTCTCTTAACCATTGACAAAGGCATCAAGTTTATGCTAGCTCTTGAGTCACACAAAGCTTTCTTTAATTCAAAATTTCCAATGCTGCAAGGAATGGTGAAGCTGCAAGGATCATGCATCTTCTTTGGTAAGCTCCTCTGGATCACTGCACTACATGTAGCTGTCAAATTCATCACTCATTTTTCAACAAAATTTATCTTCTTACTCAGAATGTCCTTTAAAAACTTAGCATAATTAGGCATCTGGGTCAATGCCTCTGCAAAGGGTATGTTGATCTCTATCTTCTTGAAGACATCCACGAATCTAGAGAACTGTTATTCCGTTTTAGCTTTTTGAAGCCTCTAAGGGAAGGGAACAACAAGCATGTAGGCTTGTTTATCCTCTTTCTTATTCAATTCTTCTCTCTCCACCTGATGCTCAGTCTGCACCTCTTCTTTTTCAGTATCTTTAGCCAAGTCTGAACTGCTTAACTTGTTTTCTTTCCCAGTTTCTTCTCCCTCAACTTTTTCAATCTTTTTATTCTCTTCTATTTTTATGCTTTATATCTCTCTTCCACTTCTTACAGTAACCACCATACAATCCTTCAAATTCTTCCTCAGGTCACTGGGAATGCATCCTCGACCACCCCGCATCATGTCACAAATTTCCTACTGTGTCTCTAGATTTTGTGAGAGACATTCAGATCGGGCCTAAACACAAATTTGCCTCGAAATGTTGCCAGATCACAAATTTTTGCTCATGAATGTTCAGCCAAATTTTATTTTCTCCCATGAAAGTTAGTGATCTGCTCTTCAAAGGAAGAAGATCTTCATTCCCGATTTTTCTCGTCTCTCGATTTCTTTTACTGTCATTGGAACCTAGCGAAGCATAATGTTGTTGAAAATTCAACAGCGATCTTGACCTTATTGTGGTTCCTCCTCCATATGAGAAATTCTCATGGTTCCCGAGTGATGGTGTAATGAGTTGGCAAGTCGAGGTTTTGCTTAAAGTTGTAACTATTAGCATCGGTGATATCAGGCTTCCTCAACTCGATATAATCTTCATGGGTTAGTCCCTTTTCAACACTATTCCTCTTCTCATTTTCATCAATTGTTCGCACTTCATTTGCTGAGTGCATTCTTCTCTCCTGGTTACCCATCTTGTTCATCAATGCATCTAGTTTTTCTTCTATGGAAGTCATCCAATTCAACTCATCACACTACTCTTTCGCTCCGTCGCCGCCTCCCGAAGTTTCGTATGGAGCTCTATACTGCATTTGGCAAGGTCTTCTATCAACCGCTTGACCTCTTCAGCACTTTTTCTTTGAAAGCTCCAATAATGTGTCAGACAATTATACATTCGAGGTATAATTCATAGAATGATAAAGTATCCATTCGAGTCGCCGATCTATTCCATGCATCGGGCATCTTTTCAAAGAATTCATCTTTCCCATGCATTATGTAGACTTTCATCCTCTCACATTGCTCAACATTGCGATTTTCTCCCTCTCCTTTAGAAGTGAAGGCAAGAGGGAAGAATATGCTCATGTGTTCTACCAATCCTTCCCAATTGTTCACCGATCCAATGTGCGCTGGTTTAAACCTGTCATATACATTTCATGAAAATGGCAATGGTTGCAACTTGATCACTTTAGGTCTCACCCCATTCAAATTGACTGTATTTGACATCCTCATAAATCTTCCCATATGCTCGTTAGTCTTCACTCAGATGCCTAGCAAATTGGTGCCAGCGCACCATCAGGATCAAAGTAGGCTTAAGTTCAAATTGTTGGCTTTACAAGAGGGATGTCTCACAACTGAGTATCTTGGCCCTCAATAACTCCGCCTCTTAAAAATCATCCATAGTCATTTGCTCCGAGGTCTCTACTCGCTTTTCGGAATAGGTTGCATTCTTTCTCTCTGACCGCCATAGTTGTTGATTCAACACTTTTAACCTTTCTCAGATTTCTCAGTGTTCTTTCCAATTCTGTATCCAAAGGCAGCAGTTCTACTTCTGGTTTTCCGTGCATGTAAAATCTTCCTAAATAGAAACACATTGAGATCAAATTAAATCCGTGGAAAATAGCTATATCAATTTAAGCCCATAAAATATTTTCAGAAGCTTACTCAGCTACTATAGTTAAAACTTTTTTTTTTTTTGTGATTTTATTAAATTTGATGATAAAATAGAGAAAAATGTCCAAATTAGGAATACTTTCTTTGGTTAGAATATTGATATTTAAATTCATCTTTTTCAATCTCTGGCAATGGCGCTAAAAACTTGTTGACTGATTTTTGTAAAGACCAAAATATGAAGATCACCCAAATTCTCAACACTGCCACCAAGAACTAGATTAGTCCCCAGCAACGATGCCAAAAACTTGTTGACTTATTAACTAAATATATAAACTATGTTATTTGCCTTAGACGAGAAGGCTCTATTTGAAAATGTGTTTTGGTCTAGATCACTGCAAGTGCACAGGTCATACAAGTAAAAAAAGTGGATTTAAGTCCATATATCGTTCCCACGAGGATTGATGAAAAATCTAAATATCGTTCCCATCTACTTAAGATCTTTGCTATTTTAACTCCAAAGTTAAAAGTGATTTGGTTTTAAACTAAAGGAAAAGTAAAAACTAAATAAAATTCTATAACTATATATAAAGAATTCAAAATAATTGGATTGGAAAGTTCACTAGGTAAGTTAACACTGGGAAATAGATCAATGTACAATTATAAATTTATGCATTATTTTATAACATAGTTCAACCATTAGTTTGAAATCTGAACTTGTCAAAGATGCAAGGAAGTATAGTTTGGATTTCTCCGTACACCATACATTCCACTAATTAGAGGTTCATTTTCCTTTCTGATACATGATTCAAATCAATTACTTGTAGAATATAAACATCTTTCTAAGATCTAGGTATTTTTCCTTTTCAGTACTTCACACCCAAATCTTAGGATCAAGAATTTCGCCTTATGCATGTGATATTACAAGCCTTCTCCAATCTAATTGGTAACTTATCCATCAAATCTGATAAAATTCTCTATCTCTATGATTAGATTTATGCTAACACGGGATCAAGATCCTTTCATCATATAGAGGAGACACCTCTTATCAATCAAATTGATACATCATCCAACTATCCTCACACCATGAGTAAGTTAGTGATCTATCGAAGTAATCTTTTAGAGTTTATTAGTTCTATAATATTACCAATATACCCCAAGTAACGCTTCCATACTAGGAATCTCCATCTCTGTCACTTAGAGGCTTCTCGAAATCGTATAAGATACAGTCCTTTTTAGGGCACACGCTACTAATATTCTGAACAAGTAACTTCGAGAACAATACCAATTAAATAAATTCAAGATTTCAAACTATGACATTCTTTCAAGTTGAGCATAAAACAATAATTAACATCGATCCATTCCCAGAGGGAGCCCAGTCTTTCAAAACTAGATTACAAATAACAATGACTAACTGATTAGGAAA
Source organism: Tetrastigma voinierianum (assembly GCA_016808115.1). Lineage (NCBI taxonomy): Eukaryota > Viridiplantae > Streptophyta > Magnoliopsida > Vitales > Vitaceae > Tetrastigma > Tetrastigma voinierianum. The sequence continues at coordinate 217,575 of JAEQBH010000188.1, read as the reverse complement.
ATTCACTGAAATTGCAAGCGAATTGAAATAAATTAACTCCATAAAATTTCCTAATTCCATTCAAGTCAGACAATAATGAAAACTAAAATTTTACAATGAACCCTGCTCAAAACTTCACACCAGATCATTGTTCAATCCCAAAAAGAACTAACTAAAATGCTAAGCTAAAACTAAATTGACGAAAAAGAAAAAAAAAATATACAAAGGAGTTTCTAGCTACTTAGAAGTTCCTGGTTTGGTGGAAGCTTCATTACAAGGCCCTGTGACGCTTATATTTATATATTAAATGACGGGCCACACTTCAAGGTCGAAATCAGGATCCCCAAAAATTCTAGCCCAATTGGCTGCTTTGTCGCAGACATAGAAAAAAATTATGCGCAACATAGTTTTCATCTTTGTTCTTCAACTTTGTCAAGGCCTACGCTTCGTCGCGGATACGGCTCTCAGGCTTCTTCTCGATTCCTGTCGCGACATAATTTTACAATGTCGCGACATAGTTCTGCTGAAAGTTTTCTAGTGATTGTAGCGACATGAGTGTCTTGTGTCACGACATACAAACTTTGTTGCAACCAACTTGTCATTCTTTGCTGCTCCTGAAAAATGTTGAGACATAAATTTCTTTGTCGCGATTGTAACATACTTTCAAATTTTCCACTTTGTCACTATTATTTCATATGTTATGCATATTCTTTCTGGGGTTCTTCTCTACCTTTGTCATGACAATATTTTCTTTGCTATGTTGAGATAGAGTTTCTCACAGATGTCACGAAATATTTCCATTTTGATCTTTGTCGCTGGATGAACTATTTGTTGCAACATTGAAATCTTGTCATGGCCAAACTTGTATCGCTTGTTCCATTTCTTCAATTCTTCGGCTACTTAAATAATTTTCTTTTGTCACGACATATATCTATTACTATGCAGCTTTTATTGTCACGACATAAATTTTATTATTGAGACAAACTCTACTACCATTGTTTGATTAGTGTCGAGATAGAGCTAATAATATTGCAATGTATTTCAATCTTGACTCTGGGTACATGTGTGACATAGTTACATCTTTTGTTGCCTTGGCTTTCTACCGTCTTGATTCTTTTATATTGCGATGGGACATGAAATGTCGCGAAAATCTTTGTTTATGGCTTTAGTTCAGCTTGATCTTTGTTGCGACATAACGCTTCTTGTTGCGACATAGCTTCTACTAGTTCTATTAAGATTATGTTGCGACATTCTGAATCTATGTCGAGATTTACCTCAATAATTTTTACCTTTTTAGTTTGAGATTAAACTCTCTTGCAATTTAAAACCTATAAAACACAAAGTTGGTGAATATTTCATAATTTAGCATTAAAATGAATCATAAACTTCTAGAAATATGCCATAAAAAGGGATTAAAAATAAATGAGTTTATGACTCATCAATTATATACATGGTAAAATTATATGGAAAAATAGGAACACTAGGGTTAGATAACATAACCTTAGGGGTTTGGAAAAAGAATGAGCAGGATGGTTCGGGATGTTGATGTCTATTAGTGGTTGGCACATTGTTGATTGCCTTTTGTATGGACCAAAAACTTACTTTTTTTTTATGTCACTATAAAAACTCTTCAATCTCCAACTGTTATGCCAAAAACTTGTTTGACAACATTTTTTTAAATCTTGTTTTTATAGTGGGTGTAAATAATCTTACAGATTTAATTGATTTTGGTCCTAAATCTTTATCGATTACCTGAGTCATACAAGTAATAAAGTGGATTTTTAAGAGTCCAAATATCATTCATGATTGATTTTGAAAATTTAGACCAGCTACCTCATTACTCAAGATAATCACTATTCGAACCTCCATGTTCTAGAATAGATTTAATTTTTTAAAGAAAAATGAATCAAAGAAATAAATAAATTCTAAAATACATTATTAGAGAGTTCACTATATTGAAATAACACTAGGAAAGAAATCAGTGTTGTGACCATCACTTTGCAAGTTTCTGAATAAAATATAAAGTTTGGGACATGAAAATTGGAATTGTCCAAGAGCAAGGTAGTGTAGTAATGGATCTCTCCCAACACCACACATTTCACTCTTCAGCTTACCACACTTCAATCTCTAGACAATGGGTTTGAATAGTTATTTGTAGGAACTGATCCTCTTTAAGATATGATTTTTTTTTCCTTCTCATTACTTCACAGCCATCTCTTAGGACTGAAAATTGCTTGCCCCCATAAACAAGATAATGCAAGCCTTCTCCAAAATAATTGGTACCTTAGCCATCAATTAGACAAGAATTCCCTCTCCCCTTATTAGAATATCAACTAACACAGGGTTGAAATTGTTCTTCTCAATTGAGGTGAAACCTCTCAGAATTAAACCGCTAGATCAGTAGACAAATCATATGCCTTGGGAACACAACCTTGTTATCACCTAGGAGGGAACCTTGAAGTCAGAGGTTAGATCATCACTAGTGATATGTCAAAGTAATCCTAAAAGTGCATTAGTTCAAATAATATTAGTGTAATTTACCCCTAAGTGACTGCTCTTTGCTCTCAGGTAGTCTATCTTTGTGTCACTTAGAGGGATTCCTAGAAATCAGAACAATGATATATCTCTTTCTAGGTACCAAACACTGGTATTCAGAATAGTTCAATGTAGGAGTAATACCAGTTAAATCACTCCAATTATCATACTCAAAACAACAATAAAATATTACAAACAATAATCGACCACGATTCTTCTAGAGAAGCAGCCTTACGAATGATAAGAATAGTTGATGAAACAAATTATTAGAAATTTAGATCAAAAGCGAAGAAAGAATTCCAAAAATTCCCGATTCCATTGAAGTTCGGACATAAATTTAAGCTTGATTTACATTGTTCTAAACGAATTCAAATTTTAGATCCACTAATGTGCCAAATAGAAAACTAAATCGAAACAAAGCTAAAATAAAAGAAAATAAAACAAAAATATATCTGATGAGACTTGATATTAGAGTTTCTAATTATGAGCGCTTATGTGGGCTTTGAAAGCGAAGCGAAATTTGACTTTCAAGAAGCCTAGAAAAATTCTCTACCCTAGCGCTAATGTCGTGGCAATGTCGCAACATCGCACCTGCTATGTCGTGGTTGAAATTCTTGGTCACGACATTACCTTCAGATGTCAAAATGTTAATTTCTTCATGCCCAGGCAATGTCGTGGGGATGTCACGACATTGGGTTCGTATCTTGAGTCTCTTTGTCGATGTCGCGACATTGAATATCTGATAACTTCACCTTTGGTTGCTTTTTTTTCAGATGTCGCGCCATTGCTTTGATATCGCGACCTTGAGTTGATGTTGCAACAATGTAGTGAGATTGTCGCGACATTGACTTGTGCTGCTTTTGCTCTCACAGTTTTTCTTTGATGTCGCGACATTGCCTGTTAGTCCTGTTGATTATGTCGCAAGATTACATTGATGTCTCAACGATGTCATGGTGATGTCGCGACATTGATCAATTGATAATACCACTTGACAATCCTTGTTGATGTCACGACATTGAACTTTTCAATTCTTCTCACTGCAATCAATGTCGTAGCCGTGTCATGACGATGTCGCGACATTGGATGTCTGATGTAGTTTGACTACTGAGCTTGCTTCTGATGTCGCGACATTGAGTTTTGATGTCGCGACATTGGTTTGGTGTCGCAACAATGTCGTGATGATGTAGCGACATTGGCATGTCTTTGCCTTCCCCTCTTCAACCGATGTTACGGCTATGTCGTGACATTGTAGTGTGTCAAGACCTTCTCCACATAGTGTTGCGACATTGGAAATCTGATGTCTCGACATTGAATCTAGATGTAATCTCAGTGATATTACGCCCCATTGGCCCTTTTCCGCACAATGCTGATTCTTTGATTTCTGCTCATTTTCTTGAATTCGCTAGCACCAATTTCCCTCTGAGAAACATAAATCTGGGTAAAAGCTCCATAATTTTGCATTAAACTAAACTTTTAAGCCTAAAATATGCAAAAAAAATGAGCTTAAAAATCGATGAGTTTTAGGCTCATCAAACTCTCCCAAACTTAAAGTTTTGTTTGTCCTCAAGCAAAGAAAATACTATTTGTTTGTCCTTGATTTTTAAGGACAATTTTCAATTAAATTGCCTTTTGAGGCAGCTCAGCAATTTGGCCTCATTAGCATTTCAAGGGTGACATCAATTCTAATTAAGCTTCATTTTCAGAATCCTAAAAATTTTCAATTTAGATCATTCAATACAACATGTAATTCATAGTTAATAAATAGATACAGTTCTTGACTCTATGAGTGTGTGTTGGTCTTCCCTTTATGACTAATTTGCAGATTAGGTAGCTTTATGAGAGTCACTATGCAGAATGGTATTCTTTTAGAGTAATTTAGGTCTCATAGGCTTGTTGGTCATATTATTCTCCAATAATGCAGGCATAACACAACCCTTAGAATCAAATAGGTCTTTTGAGCTTGTAATGTATGGTTAGGGTTCTTAGGTAGATAAATGGACATTTAAGGCTCAAATTTACCCAGACTGTATACATTTTCTCAACATTTTTCCTTCATTGCTCATCCTATTTTTTTGCTAAAATAGCTTTTCAAGCACAACCAAACCTGGTCTGGTGCATTTTTCTGCATTTTCTCCTCTGTGGCTTTTTGTTTTCCACTGCCATTTTCAATTCTACTCTAGAAGCTCTTTTCTATTATTTTGTTTCAGGTTTGGAATTATGCAATGTCTTACCTTTCTAAGCTTTCTACTACCCCTTAACAAGCTTTGGGTTAGTAACTCCCATACTAGTTGGCATTAGGGTACTAGGTGTAGAACACCCCTAAGGACTTAATTGCTCTAGGTAAGCAGGCTATAAGGCAAAACTCACTCCTCCAAAAAACTGTCATTCTTTTTCATCTTCTTAATTTCCTGTTGTGCACTTCCTTTAGTACAACTTTTCTCAATTGTTTTCCTTTCACATCCTTAATTCTCCTCCTTCATTTCAATTCAAATTTGTACTCCCCCAAACTTATCCTCTTAATCATTTTTGCTCTATATACCTCTTCATCATGTGCTAGAGTTTTGAGGACTCCAATAAGAGTGGGAGGAGAGGCTCTTGGGCACTTTTTCTTTGTCTTGCTGAATGTTACACCCCCCCTTGATGCACAGGAGAGTGATCAAGGTAGGGTGTGGGATGTTCCCTAAGAAGTTGTTCTCGGTGTAGTCCAGAATGGACTGTTCCACTATCTTCCCCACATTCAGACAATACCCCTTGACTAGTGCATCTCGTTCTGCCGTCTGCCTCTGGTGAACATCAGGTTGAAACTGGTTAAATAAATGCCTGTATCTCAGTCAAATCACCTCTGTCAATGTAGGCGTTACAGATGGTTTTGGTCATCTGCCATTGTCCCAGACCATTTGTCAGCTCTTTGACGATTTCCTCGAACCTGGAGCTGGTCATACTCTGTGCACTCACCCATTGGTCTCAGCTCTAGGAGTTGGGAGATGGCCCTTTCCCTAAAAGGGATCCATCTCCCCTTGACATAGCACATCAGGTTCTTCTACTCGCCCAGGTTGGCGTAAAACTCTTTAATGAGAGCCCTTACCCCTAGATTCATATCCTGGCTTACCTTATCCTAGCCCCGTCGCTCGAATTCCTCCTTGAATGGCTACACTAGCTTCTGAAGCCTTTTTCCTCCACAAAGCCCTTCTTGGCTAGATGCTTTTGGAACACTTATGCTCCCTTGTCGGAGTAGAAGGTCCTGGCTTCTCCTTCTTCCACCATAATCTCTATTCCCTCTTCGTTTTCCTCCCTCAATTCCTCTATAGCAGTTTCCAAGTTCTCCTATTGCTGCTCTCTCCCCTATTACTTCTACTCCAATGTTTCCCAAAACTTCTTCTAGGGTTGGAGAGTTAGGGTTCGACATGGTTGGGCTTTTGGAGAAATTTGAAAATGGTAGGGCTCGAAATTTTAAGAGATTAGGTTTGAGAATGAAAGTTTCTTGAAGTGTTCCTTTAACTAGAGCCTCTGCCCTAGATTGATGTCACGACGATGTCGTGGTGATGTCGCGACATCGCTTAGATTTTCTAATTGACTTTACTTGTTGTCGTGACATTGAAATTTCTATGTTGTGACATTAACCTAATGTCGCAACATTGAAATTGCTATATCACAACATTGACTTGATGTCGCGACATTGAAGATCCAATGTCTCGACATTGTATTCGCTTTCTGATTAACTTAAATTGATGTTACGGGATTGGAATTTCGATGTCGCGACACTGCCTTAATGTCGCGACATTTCTAGGATGTTAATATTGATGTCGCTCTTGTATAACTGTGACGTCGAAACATTACTATCGCGACATTACTGTCGATGTTACAACATTGAGAAGGAGTTTTCTTTTTTCAAGTAGAAATTTTTTACCATTTACTCTATTTTATTTCTGCAATTTTAGTTCATGCTTGTGAATATAAGTCTATCAATATTGAAGAATCTCAATTTAAACATGAACAGTAACACTCAAATTTTCAATTCAATCAATTCAGCATATATTCATTGTGTTACAGAAATGATCACATAACTATCCAACAAAGGGACAATGAAGCTACTATGTAATTTCCAACTCAGATAAATAACACTCCAGCAAACTTAGTATATGCATCACTTTCAAAGAATAACTAATGGAAGTAGACTCCCCTTTGTAGTCAACTCTACATAACTCAATTTGGTTAGAAATGCTTTAAAAATGACTTTCATATATCCTTGTAGCTTCATTATCCTGAAAACAACTAAATTAACTAATAAAAATTTCAAAAATTCAAATCAAAGTTTAAACACACAAAATTTAAATAAATCACATTTAAAATGAAAAACATAAATATCTTGAGTTACCTCCAAATAAGCTGCTAAGTTTTTATGTGTTTAGCTAGACATTGCTGCAGTGTGTTCTCATTTCAGCAATTCTATTCATCTCTTCAAATATGGGACTGTTCTTCATTTGGTCTTCCTCCTAGGTAATGTTTTAGCCTCTGACCATTTACTTTGAATTCATCTCCATAATTGGTTTTGATGTCATTTGCTCGAGGGAGTAAGCGCAACCTGTAATATGGACCTCCACCTTGACTTGAGTTTTCCTAGAAAAAGTTTTAGCCTAAAATTGTACAATAGGACTAGCTCTCCTACTCTGAACTCTTTTGTCTGAATCTTCAGATCATGCAATTTTTTAGTCTTATCTTTGTAGATTCCGACATTATCATAGACTTGAGTTTTCCTAGAAAAAGTTTTAGCCTGGAATTTTACAATAGGACTAGCTCTCCTACTTTGAACTCTTTCCTCATAATCTTCTAATCATGCCATATTTTAGTCTTATCTTTGTAGATTCTGGCATTATCATAAGCTTCATTTCTCAGCTATTCCAGTTCATTCATTTGGAGTAGTCTTTTCTCTTTAGCAACTTTGAAATCACAGTCCATTTTCTTGATGGCCCACGTAGCTTTATATTCAAGCTTAAGAGGGAGATGGCAAGGTTTTCAAAATACTATCTTTTATGGGGACATTCCAATAGGAGATTTATAAGCAGTCTTGTAAGCCTACAATGCATCATCTAGCTTGAATGACCAGACTTTCCCAATGGTGTTTACTGTCTTTTCCAGAGGCGCACTACTCCTCAGGAGCTTCTATTTATAGGCTCAAATCGTAGGCCCTAAAAATGAGGCGAGAATCACGCACTTCTAAAAGCTCAGAATTGCTGCCCAAGATGCTAATGTAGGGGTGATGTCGCGACATCAGAATTGTCAATGTCGTGGGTCGCATATGATGTCGTGACATTGAAAATCTATTGGGTAATTCTCAATTTCCAATGATAAGTCAATGTCGTGATGATGTCACGACATTGAGATTTAGTTAGATTAATTCCGATGTCGCGACATTGCCTTTCTGATGGATTTCTCCTAACTTTACACATTTCACTCTCCGACACACGCTTTGTCTACGATGATGGGTTTGAAGACTGCCATAGGATTTGTTCATTTTTTAAGATTTGACTATTTTTCCTTCTCAGTACTTCACAACCATTTCGTAGGACTGCAAATTGATTTCCCCTATGGACAGGATATTGCAAGCCCTCTCCAAATAAAGGTATCTCGACCCTGATTAAACCGAGAATTCCTCTTCCCTTGATTGGGAACCTCATTAACTCGAGGGTTGAAGTTATTCCTCTCAGTTGAGGTGAAACCTCTCAGAATTAAGTTGTTAGATCAATAAGTGGATCTTATGCCTCAGGCACACACTCCTGTTGTCACCCAGGAGTGAGCCTTGAAAGCAAAGGTTAGATCATCACTAGTGATATATGTAACACCCCGAAATATACCCTAGTCATTTTTGACATGTTTAGGGTATTTTGTAGGTATAATTTGAATGTTTCGTAGTTTAAATGCGAAACATGGAAATGTAGAAACCCGGAAATTTTACACGACATAAGGACAAAATCAAAAGGAGGTATAAAAGTCATAAGTTATAAAGATTAGAGGTCAAAGTGGAAATAACATAACTTATAGTGGAAATAATAGAATGAGGGAGGACTAAAAGGCAAATAAAACAAAGTTGAATTATAAAAGGAGGGAGAGACAAAATAACTCATTTTTTGAAGTGCTCCAAACAAGCTCATACAGGTTGGGACAAAGGAGAGGAAGGAAGAGGAAGAAGAGGGAGGAGGAAGAGGAGTCAAGCAAAGGTAAGGATTTCATGAATTTTGACTTTGAATATGGAATCATGTGTATTTGGACTTTGGTAGGGATTTTTGGGTTTAAACCTAGGGTTTAGTTAGGAATTAGTCCTAACCTTAGGTTTGAATGAGATTGAGTTGAAAAACTCTAGCTTGGTTAATATAATCATGGAATCCCCTTTAATTCTATGTTTTTGTATAAAGATGGTGGATTTTGGTATGGGTTCTTGGACTTTTACCTAGGGTTTGGGTATGTGAAGTTCTAAACCACCATTACAAGATGAATATGGAGTGGTTTTGATGTGTGTATTGAGTATTGAGTGGATTTGGGTGAAAATATATGGAAAAAGGGAAGAGAAAACACAATTTATGGGCATTTTAGGTGAATGCCCAGGTACCAAACGGTAATCTGGGGTACCATAAGTGTTCTGTCAACTGTTTTGGACCAGTGTTCGTATTTTGGCCATAACATGGCCATTTCTTATCCGATTTGAGTGATTCAAGTTTTTGGTTAAACTAGACTTCAAGGAGAAAAAAACATCAAGAAATAGGTACCTTAAAATTCTGACTCTATTGGGCCCAGAAATTCACTCAAAGTGAAACTCATTCAAGCCAATTTCCGCTTCAGTTTTGATCATAGAGTAGTCCGAGTTGTTTAGGACATAACTCGAGTTTCGGTGCTCCGATTTGGGTGATTCCAGTTGGAGAAGAACCCTTAGCACCTTAGCTCAAAGGAGTACAAAGAACCAGGGTTAGATATGGAGTTAAGACCCCTAAAAATGAGTATTTCAAACTGACTAGTTTGGCATGAAAATGCCATAACTTGAGTTTGGATGATTCAATTGGAATGATTCCAATTTCTAAAGTAAAGTAGATTCATAAGGAACAAGAATACATGAAGGAGGTGTGAATACATAGGGTCATACCATTACCAAGTATATGAAATTCCATATGGAACAGGCATGAAACATGAACCTGAATATGGAAGGAAATATGTCATGAACACATAATGTGGCTAAGAATGCCCTAATTAAATAGTACGAATAAAAATAGATTCTATATGATTATTATCACATATAATTGTAGAAATGCCTAAGACCAGGTATTAAATGACACGACACTTCTATCACGACGTGGGCAGGCACGTCTCTGATTAGTGCTTTGACACTCCTGCTAGTGCTACGACACTTCTATTACATGGGCAGACACGTTCTGATCAGTGCTTCGGCACTCCTACTTTGTGCTACGACACCTCAGTACTGTATTATACCTTCGGGTACTTATTGTGCTTTGTGTCCTACTCATTTCTTATTACTGGTCTAGGCAATCTAACAGTTATATGATAAGACTCTGAAAGAAATGAATATGGTAGATGCAGATGTACCTGCAGGTACCTCACGATTTGTTACTAATAATACCTCACGGGTACTTTTGTACAAGTAAATCTCTGAGTACCTCTGAGTACTTCCGTGTCATTAATATAGTATAAGTTACGCGTAATATAAGTATAGTCGATGGTACCTCTGGTGCCTCCGTAAGTCAAGCTTGATTATATGATAAGACTCACGAATAAAGAATAAGAGTAAAGAAATGAATATGGTAAAGATTCGAATGTACCTACGGGTACCTCTGTATCTGTTCTGTAGTACCTACGGGTACTTCTATATCCGAAATACAAGAATAAGTCTCGTAATACAGGCATAAGATCTGTAATACAAGTATAAGATTATAAGATCCGAAATACAAGAATAAGCTCCGTAATACAAGTATAATATCCGTAAGACAAGGATATGCTCCATAGTACAAGTACAAGATACGAAGTACAAGTATAAGTAGTACCTACAGGTACCTTTCTTGTAATTCCTCTGAGAGATGCGGATAAGTATTGGTGAACATAAGTTCAAGTTGATGTGTCCCCTTTGGGAGATCCCCGAATAATTATAAGTCAGAGACAAGTATAAGAATAAGTCGGAGTATATGTTCTTTGGGAGATGCGCATACGTATGCGTACGATGCAAACACAAGTAATGTCTTTGGGAGAGTTGAACAAGTAGTATACGGGTACTTAGTATAAGAATAGGATTTCGTAATACCCGGTATAAGTTCCGTAATACAAATATAATCTACATAGTACCTACGTGTCTCAGGAAGAAGTGTAAACTACATTAGTATAAGTATAAGCCTATGGTATACGTATAAACTTTGTAGTACCTAGGGTACCTACGTATAAGCACAAGTTGTGAACTCTAGGAGATGCAGGATAGATATAAATTACCCGATGCGTGTATAAGTATCTACGTATAGCATAAACTCTGTAACTCTTCTGGGAGATCACGACAAGTTATAAGATAGATAGAAGTATGAGTGCGTGATAAGTACCTCCGATCTAAGTATATGTATAAGTTGATTACCGTATACAAAGGGAATCTGAATATAAGTATGTGATCTCTGGGAAATAAGTATAAGTATGTGACCCTACGGGAGATCGGAATAAGGGAATAAGAAATTACGCCATCGATTAGTAAGATGCGAGTAGTATAAGTTGCTCTGAAGCATAGTTCAATATCGTAGGCAGAGATGCGAGACAAGCATAAGTTTGTTATAAGGATAATTATGTATGTAAATCTGTTATATGAATTCTTGAAGATTTTGAGATCTGTTTCTGTTATATGTTATTATGATTAAGTATAAATGCATGTGTATCAGTACAAGTTATAAGATATGTTTCCCACTAAGCGTAAAACTTAGCACGGGTTTTAATCGTCTGCGGGTATAGAGAAGACGTCCGAAAACTTCCGCATATTTGGCTAGGCTAGCACACTAGTAGGGGTTCGCTCATGTAGGTCAGCGCTACGATTTAGCAAATGTAAAAAGTACAATTTTGTATATGTAAATGGGACTCATTATATGTGTATAGATTTTGATGGACACCACTCCGGTGGTAGTTCTTTTTGTATATGTATATGATATTTGAAGTTATGTTATAAGACTTAGGCCATACTTACAGTCTGAGTTCAACTTTGAGAAAAAAAAAAAAAGATAAGAGTCAGTATATAGTCTTGCGCCCCGAACAGGTTGAATCCATGTCCAGGTCAGGCCGAAGTCCGAGTGTGACGATATATCAAAGTAATCCCAAAAGTGCATTAGTTTAAATAATATTAGTGTAATTTTACCCACAAGTTACTACTCATTACTCTCAGGTAGTCTTAACTCTATGTCACTCAGAGGGATTCTTGAAAATCAGAACAATGATACATCTCTTTCTAGGTACCAAACACTGATATTCAGAACAACTCAATGTAGGAGTAATACCAGTTAAATCACTCCAATTTTCTTACCTAAAACATTAACTGCCAATAAAATTCCCAACAAAAGATTCTTTCCAGAGGGAGCTTAGCCTTTTAAATCTGAATCACAAATGAAAATGACTAGTTGATCAAACAAATTCATTTAGATTGCAATCATAACTAAAGAAAAATGAATTCCAGAATAATTTCTAGATTTCATTGAAGTCCAGACATAAATGAAACTTGATTTACATGAATACTAGCTCGGAATTCCAGTTCATATCACTACTCTAATCCTAAATGGAAACTAAATCCAGAAATAACGAAAGGAAAATAAAAAGAAAAAAATTATATATACAATGACTTCAATTTTCCAAAAAAACACAAGGACTTGATGAAAGCCATTGGAAGCTTGCAATGGTGCCAAAAACTTGATATTGATTGATTCTTAATGTAGACCATAAGATTACAACCAGATTCTAACATGACGTCTAAGGGCTATTCAATCCTCAGTAGGAATGTCTAAAACTTGTTGCTGACTAAAAATGAAAAGAAAATATTGTCTAATGTGGATGTAATAATGAAAATTTATTATTGGTCTAATTCTTTGCAAGTGCACAGGTCATACACGTAATACAGTGGATTTTAAGTCCAGATATAATTCCCATGAGGATTGATTAGAAAAATTTAATGATTAACTACCCTCACTACTAAAGATCCTTACTATTTGAATTTCCAAATTTTCGGGATAGATTTATCTTCGTAAGTAAAAGGAATAAAACAAAAATATAATTTCTAAAATACATGATTAGAGAGTTCATTGGACTGAAATACATGGGAAGAAAAACAATGTTATGACCATCACTTTGCAAGTTCCAAATAAGATAAAGTAATGGATATGAACCTTGGAATTGTCCAAGAGTAGACTTGTATAGAAATGGATTTCTCCTAACTCTACACATTTCACTATCCAGCTTACCACACTTCTATCTCTAGACAATGGGTCTGAAGAGCTACTTTTAGGATTTGTTCTTTTTTTAAGATTTGACTATTTTTCCTTCTCAGTACTTCACAACCATTTCTTAGGACTAGAAATTGCTTGCCCCCATGGACAGGATATTGCAAGCCCTCTCCAAAATAAAAGGTATCTTAGCCATCAATTAGACAAGAATTCCCACTTCTCTTGATTAGAATCTCAGCTAACACAGAGCTAAAGTTATTCCTCTCAATTGAGGTTAAACCTCTCATAATTAAGTTGCTAGATTAGTAAGTGGATCTTATGCCTCAGGCACACACTAATGTTTTCACCCAAGAGGGAGCCTTGAAAATAGAGGTTAGATCATCACTAGTGATATATCAAAGTAATCCAAAAAGTGCATTATTCAAATAATATTAGTTTAATTTTACCCACAAGTTACTGCTCATTACTCCCGGAGTAGTCTCGACTACGTATCCTTTCGAAAGGGATCACTGGAAATCGAGAACAATCTGACTCTTTTGGAGATTTACCAAACATTGATATTCAGAACAACTCAATGTATGAGTAATACTAGTTAAATCACTCCAATTTTCTGACCCAAAATAATATTAACTATTAAAATCAATAATCCCAACAAAATATTCTTCCCAGATGAAGCTTAGCCTTTAAATTTTGGATCACATATCATAGTGACGAGTTGATCAAACAAATTCATTTAGATTGTAATCATAACTAAAGAAAAATGAATTCCAGAATAATTTCCATATTTCATTGAAGTCTAGACATAAATGGAACCTGATTTACATGAATACTAGCTCAGAATTCCAGTTCAGATCACTGGTCTAATCCTAAACGGAAACTAAATCCAGAAATAACTAAAGGAAAAAAAAAGAAAAAAAAAAATATATATATACAATGAGACTTCAGTTTTCCAAAAAAGCATAATGACTTGATGAAAGCCGCTGGAAGCTTGTAGTGGTGCCAAAAACTTGATATTGATTGATTCTTAATGTAGACCATAAGATTCCAACCAGATTCTAACATGACTCCCAAGGGCTATTCAATCCTTAGCATGAATGTCAAAAACTTCTTGTTGACTAAAAATGATAAGAAAATGTTTTCTAATGTGGATATAATAATGAAAATTTATTATTGGTCTAATTCTCTGCAAGTGCATAGGTCATAGAAGTAATACAATGGATTTTAAGTCCATATATCATTCTCTGAGTTGATTAGAAAAAACAAAGATTAACTACCCTCACTACTAAAGATCCTTACTATTTGAATTTCCAAATTTTCATGGTAGATTTATCTTCTTAAGTAAAATGAATCAAACAATAATGAAATTTCTAAAATACATGATTAGAGAGTTCACTGGACTGAAATACATGGGAAGAAAAACAAATAAGATAAAGTAATGGATATGAACCTTGGAATTGTCCAAGAGCAAACTAGTGTAGAAATTGATTTCTCCTAACTCTACACATTTTACTCTCCAGCGTACCACACTTCTATCTCCAAACAATGGGTATGAAGAGCTACTTATAGGATTTGTTCCTTTTTAAGATGCGAGCTATTTTTCTTCGATCTTGTAGTAATTTGTTAGATTGGAAATTGCATACCCGTAGACGGGATGTTGCAAGCCCTCTCTAAAATAAAAGGTATCTCAACTATCAATTAGACAAGAATTCTCTCTTTCCATGATTAGAATCTCAGCTAACACAGGGTTGAAGTTATTCCTCTCAATTGAGGTGAAACCTCTTATAATTAAGTTGCTAGATCAGTAAGTGGATCTTATGCCTCAGGCACACACTCCTGTTGTCACCTAGGAGGGAGCCTTGAAAGTAGAGGTTAGATCATCACTAGTGATATATCAAAGTAATCCCAAAAGTGCATTAGTTCAAATAATATTAGTGTAATTTTACCCACAAGTTACTGCTCATTGCTCTTAGGTAGTCTCAACTGCAGTGGCTTTCGGAGGAGTTCTAGAAATCATAACAATGATCTGACTCTTTCAGTTTGTAAGAACATATTAATATTGAACAAGCTCAATGTAGGAGTAATACCAATTAAATCACTCCAATTTTCTTACCCAAAACAACATTAACTATTACAATCAATAATCCCAACAAAGATTCTTCCCAGAGGGAGCTTAGGTTTTCAAATCTGGATAACAAATCACAATGACTAGTTGATCAAACAAATTAATTTAGATTGCAATCATAACTGAAGAAAAATGAATTCCAAAATAATTTTCAGATTTCATTGAAGTTCAGACATAAATGAAACCTGATTTACATTAATACTAGCTTAGAATTCTAGTTTAGATCACTGGTCTAATCCTAAACGGAAACTAAATCCAAAAATAACAAAAGGAAAATAAAAAGATAAAAGAAAAAGAAAAAGAAATACAATGAGACTTTAGCTTTCCCAAAAAGCACAAAGACTTGATGAAAGCCTCTGGAAGTTGCGCACTACTCTCTAGGAGCTTCTATTTATAAGCTCATGTCTTGGCCCCTAAAAATGGTAGAGAATCACGTACTTGAAGAAATACTGAATTGTTGCCTAAGTAACGATATCGGGTGGTATCACGGCATCAGGTATCAATGTATTGGGTTGCATTTGATGTCGCGACATTGAAAATTTGCTGGGCAATTCTCAATTTCAAGTGATAAGTGAATGTCATGATGATGTCGTGACATTGAGGTCAGTGTTGGGTCAATTTAATGTCAGCATTGTTGCCTTTCGTAATGTTGCGACATTGAGTTGATGTTGTGACACTGTTATGTAGTGTTTCAACTTGGATGCTCAGGTTGGATGTTGCGAAATTGTTGTAGTTATCTTTCCTGATGTCGCAAAATTGGAATGATGTTGTGACACTGAGTCGATGTCGCGACATAGCTTATTGATGCTTTTGCTTTTACATTTTTACCTTGATGTTGGGACATTACTTGTAGCTCACTTGTTGATGTCATGACATTACCTCTACAGGTCTGATCTTTTCAATTGATGTCACAACATTGTTGTTCCAATGTCACGACATTGAGTCTCATTGCTATGAAGTCCTCTACCAATGTTTTAGCCAATGTCGTGACATTTATTTTGTGTCGTGACAATTAACTTATCTTATCACCCAGGCTGCTTTGATCTAATGTCGCAACATCACTAATCCGATGTCGCGACATTGGATGTTTAGGTCTCCAGTGTTCATGCTTTGGCTAATATCACGACATTTTTAGTTGCTATCGCGACATTTAAATAATTAAGTTCTTCCCATTCCAAGCAATGTCGTAGCCATGTTGGTGTGATGTCGCGACATTGGATGGCTGCCATAATTTGACCGTTGGAGCTATTTATGATGTCGCGACATTGCTATATCTTTGTTTTCCCTTCCTCAACTGATGTCGCTACGTCGCCATAGTATCAATACTTTCTCCACACAATATCGTGACACTGAAATCTGTTGAAACAATGTCACGACATTGGCCTTTTCTTTGACCATGCTGACTTCTACTCCTTTTTATGCTGAATTTTGCTTATTTTCTTTAAGTTTCTTCAAAACAAAAATTTGGGTGAAAGCACCATAATTTTGTATTAAATTGAACTTTTAAGCTTGAAATATACTCGAAAAATGGGCTTAAATTAGATGAGTTTTAGATTCATCAAACTCCCCTAAACTTAAAGTTTTGTTTGTCCTCAAGCAAAGAAAAGGATATTTGTTTGTCCTCAAACAATAAAAATCAATTTTTGAGGACATTTTTGAATTAACTTATCTTTTAAATCAGATCAGCATTTAGGCCTTAGTAGTATTTCAATTGTGACATCAACTCTAATTAAGCTTCATTTTTAGTATCCTAAAATATCTTTTTTTCAATTTAGCTCCTTTAATACTGCATGTAATTCATAGTTAATAAACAAATACAGTTCTTGACTCTGTGAGTATGTGTTGGTCTTTCCTTCATGACTAATGAGCAAATTAGTTAGCTTTATGAGAATTGCTATACAAAATGATATATTTCATAATGATTTAGGTCTCATAAGCTTGTTGGTCATATTATTCTCTACTAATGTAGGCTAAACACCCTCAGAATCAAATAGGTCTTTTGAGCTTATAATGTAAGGCTAAGGTAATTGGGTAGATAATTGGACATCTTAGGCTCAAGTTTACCCAATCTGCATACATTTTTTTTTAAAGTTGTACTTTCACTACTCATCCAATTTTTTTGCTAAACTTACCCCTTTAAACACCTCCAAACTTGTTTTCGAATTTTTTTTTGTATTTTCTTTTATGTGGCTTTTCTCTTTTCCACAGCCTTTTTCAATTCTGCTCCATAAGCTCTTTTCTATCATTTTGTTTCAGGTTTGGAGTGGTGCAATGTTTTACCTTTTTAAGCATTCTACTTCCTCTTAACAAGATTTGGGTCAGTAGCTCTCATACCAGTTGGAATTAGGGTACTAGGTGTAGTACACCCCTAAGGACTTAATTGCTCAAGGTCAGTAGGCTACAAGTTAAAACTCACTCCTTGAATCAGTCATTCTTTTTCAGCTTCTAACTTTTCTGTTTTTGCACTTCCTTCAGTATAACTTTTCTTTTTACTTGTATCCCTTTCTCCTCCTTAATCTTCCTCATTTCTTTTAATTCAAATTTTGTACTCCCCCAAACTTATCCTCTTGATAATTTATGTTGCACCTATCTACAGTTTTGCGTAATTTAAGGGTTCTTTACTATAAGGTAAGATTTAATGAAATTGACATTAGGCTCTAAATAGGTTACTAAGGTGTATGCATATAGCATATCAAGGGCAAGCTTTTGATAGTCCCAAACTGTCCAAGGATGGCCTAAATCATTTTCTACTGGTTGTGATGCCTAAGATTTCACCTTGAACAATAATGCAACAAGTTCTAGGACACTTTAGAGAGTTCTGATGGCAAGTCCTATAAAGTCTTCCAAAAAGTAATCCTAAAAGTGCATTAGTTCAAATAATATTAGTGTAATTTACCCTCAAGTGACTACTCTTTGTTCTCAGGTAGTCCATTTCTGTGCTACTCAGAGGGATTCCTGGAAATTAGAACAATGATACAGCTTTTTTTTGGGTACCAAACACTGATATTCAGAATAGTTCAATGTAGGAGTAATATCAGTTAAATCACTCTAGTTATCAAACTCAAAACAACATTAAAATATTACAAACAATAATCCCAACACAGATTCTTCCCAGAGGGAGCTTAGCCTTTCAAATATGGATCACAAATGACAATGACTAGTTGATAAAAAAAATTTATTGAAATTTAGATCAAAACTGAAGAAAAATGAATTCCAGAAAAATTCACAGATTCCATTAAATTTCAGACATAAATATAAGCTTGATTTACATTCATTCCAGCTTAGAATCCTAATTAAGATCACTACTCTAATCTAAAATAAGAAAACTAAATCTAGAAACAAACTAAAATAAAAAGAAAAATTAAAAAGAAAAATATATACAATGAGATTTTAGCTCTTCCAAAAAGCTCAAAAACTTGATGAAAAGCGGTTGGAAGCTGCTGCTTTATTCCCAAGGAGTTTCTATTTATAGGTGCTTGTAATGGGCTTTGAAAACGAAGTAAGAATTTCGACTTTCGAGAAACCTAGAAAAATTCTTTACCCTAGCGCTAATGTCGTGGCAATGTCGTGGTTGTGTCGTGACATCACACCTGCTATGTCATGGTTAAAATTATGGTGGCACAACATTGCCTTCAGATGTTAAAATGTTGATTTCTTCATGCCCAGGAAATGTCATGACGATGCCATGACATTGGGTTCGTGTCTTGAGTCCCTTTGTCGATGTCACGACATTGAATTTATGATAACTTCACCTCTAATTGCTTTTTTTTCAAATGTCGCGACATTGCTTTGATGTCCCGACATTGAGTTGATGTCGCAACAATGTCGTGAGAATGTCACGACATTGACTTATGATGCTTTTGCTCTTACAGTTTTGCTCTGATGTCGCGACATTGCCTGTTAGTCCTACTGTCGATGTCGCGACATTACATTGATGTCTCAACGATGTCGTGGTGATGTCGCGACATTGATCAACTGATAATACCACTTGACAATCCTTGTTGATGTCCTGACATTGAGTTAGGATGTCTCGACATTGAACTTTTCAATTCTTCTCACTGTAGCCAATGTCGTAGCCATGTCGTAGCCATGTCGTGGTGATGTCACGACATTGGATTTCTAATGTAGTTTGATTGATGAGGCTGCTTTTGATGTCGCAACATTGAGTTGTAATGTCACGACATTGGTTTAGTGTCTCAACAATGTCGTGATGATGTCGCGACATTGGCATATCTTCGCTTCTCCCCTTCAGCTGATGTCACGCTGTTGCACATTGTAGTAGTGTCAAGACCTTCTCCACAATAAAGGTCACGATACATTGATCGATGTCGTCGCGAATGTCGCAGATGTCGCGACATTGGCCATTTTTCTACATAATGCTGATTTATGCTCCTTTTTTGCTTAATTGTGCTTATTTTCCTTAATTTCCTGGAAACATAAATCTGGGTAAAGCTCCATAATTTTACATTAAACTGAACTTTTAAGCCTAAAATGTGCATAAAAAATGGGCTTAAAAATAGATGAGTTTTAGGCTCATCACACTTGCGCTACTAGTTAAACAAAGAGAGAAATCTCAAAGGAGAGATTCTGGTGCATCTCATTCTTTTATTACTGCATCATGTGTCAAATATTTGGGCTTAGAGGTTGAAACCTTGAAAAAGCCACTGCATGTGAGTTATCCCCTAGGAGCTAGGGTGAACGTTGATCAGATATGTCGGGGTTGTGAGTTAGAGATCTTAGGGATTCTACTCACCATGGACCTTAGGGTCATGGACATGTCAGAGTTTGATGTCATCCCCCGGATGGACTGGTTGATGCACACCGAGTCGTCATTGATTGCGATCGTAAGAGGGTTACTGCCTACACACCAGATGGTATTTGTTTTATGTTACAGGGGAGTAAGCACGATGTTTTACCCCAAGCCATGTACAACTCTAGATGGCAAGGGCAGTTGATGGGTTGGCTAGCAAGCCTTACCTTGGAGGACGAGGTGAGATAGAAGTTGGGTCTACCTCGGGTGGTTTGTGAGTATGAGGACATTTTTTCAGATGAACTACCATAATGACCTCCACATATGGATGTAGACTTCACTATTGAGTTGCATCCTAGTACACCTCCTATTTTTATGACTCTACATAGAATGACGCTTGCTGAGTTGCAAGACCTCAAAGTCCAATTACTGGAATTGTTGGACATGGGTTTAATTAGATCGAGCACTTCACCTTGGGCTATGCATAGACTACTGACAGTCAAATAGGGTTACTATCAAGAATAGGTACACTTTACTGAGGATTGATGATTTATTTGATTAGCTGAGAGGGGCGCAAGTTTACTCCAAGATAGATCTTCAGACCGTTACCATCATCGCTAAGGGTTGGTGGAGATATCCTTAAGACGCACGCTAGACTCGGAGCATGGCATTTTGAGTTCACATATGCTATTCGATTAACGAATGCTCCAACGACATTCATGGATCTCATGCATAGGGTGTTCCAACCCTACCTAGATTAGTTCGTTGTGGTCTTTGTTGATGACATCTTGATCTACTCCAAGTCTGAGGAGGAGCATGAGGGTCACTTGAGGATTACTCTCTAGGCCTTGAGAGACCATTAGTTGTATGCCGAATTCAGTAAGTGCGAATTTTGGCTTATTGAACTGGAATTCTTGGGGCATATGGTGTCGGCTTCGGGTGTATCCGTGGACCCAAAGAAGGTTGAGGCAATTATGAGTTAGGAGAGACCAAGTCGCCTCTAGATACACAGCTTTAGGATCGTGTGGTGTTACAGGAGGCTTATCGAGGACCCTCCGATTTGTTGCACCTATGACGAGATTGACCTAGAAGGAGGTCAAGTTTGAGTGGAATGAATCGTGTGAGAAGGCATTCAGGAGTTAAAGAGGAGGCTTACTTCAGCTCCTATTCTGATAGTTCCAAAAAGGGGACAGGGGTACACAACATATTGTGATGCCTCTAAGGACGAACTTGGATGTGTTTTGATGCAGTCCGAGAGGGTAATGACTTATAGTTCTCGGTAGTTAAAGAACCATGAACAAAGTTACCCCACACATGGCATGGAGCTGGCGACCATTCTCTTTGCCTTGAAGGTTTGGCGCTACTATTTATAAGGTGAGTAGTTCGAGGTGTTTTCACAATAAGAGTTTGAAGTACATTTTAACACAACAGGGCCTTAACATGAGGCAACGTAGGTGGATGGAGTATTTGGAAGACTATGACTTTACCAGATACTATCCCCGATAAGGAAAATGTGGGTGGCCGAATCACTGCCGTAAGTCATAGGGAGTGCTTGGCTTAGTGTGGCTTCTCGAGGAGTGGTAGATGCTCGAGGACTACGGACGCTCGCAAGCATTACAAGGGTCGCTCAAGGTATCTTTAGAGTTTAGGCCAAGTACGCCTTCCCTACTGAACGGACACAAAGATATTGTCCATCCGAGACTGGGTACGATCGGATACAGGTGATGAAGACTAGGCCATTCATAGGGATGATAGTCTTCGGTATAGGGGAAGGGTTGTGGTTCCCTAGTCGGAAAATCTAAGAGAGGAGATCCTTAGGGAGTTCCATTTCTCTCTGTTTTTCTATGCATTCAAATGGCACGAAGATGTATCATGATCTTCGTTGCAAGTATTACTGGAGTGGGATGAAAAAACATGTTGGGGATTTTGTTCGTCGTTGTCTCACGTGTCAATAGGTAAAGGCTGGGCACTAGAGAACAGTGGGATTACTACAACCCTTAGATATAGCTGAGTGGAAGTGGGATACTCAGAGCAGCCAATGCTCTCCCCTACTGCAGAAGAAGCAACACCAGCTCAGCTTAGAGTTGAAGTAAGAGGCAAACAAAGAGCTGAAGCTGAAGAGAACAACAATTTTGAGTTGTTGTGTCTAATGAGAGAGATGAGATATGAGATGGGAGGCAGAGATGAACAGCTCAAGGAGAAGCTAAGGTGGAGAGACAACCACCAAGAAGAGGAAAACAAGAAGAGAGAAAACAGTTTGACAGCAACCCTCCAATAGCATGATGATGATTGAAGAAAGGAGCTTGCTGAGAAAGAAAAAGCTCTTAGAGCTGAATTTAGGGAGATGGAGAAAGCTTTCATAAGTGAGCAGTTGAAAAGAGGGACCAGGAGCTATTGAAAGCCTTGGAAATTAGAGAGAAAGAGATGGAGCAGAATCTGCTTCAAAAAGCAGATGCCTTCGAGTATTTGTACAAGGAGCTTTGATTGTCCCATATTTTGACCAAATCTACATGTGATTGTGTATACCAAACTTTTGTCACTACTACCAGGAATTTATTCAAACCCCAACAATTATGCCAGAAACTTGATAGACCAAATAATTTAAAATCCTTTGCTTTTTAGGTAAAAGTTGCATTTAAAAATTGGTTTTGGTAAAAAATCTCTACAAGTGCATAGGTCATACAAGTAATAAAGTGGATTTTAAGTCCAGATATCATTTCCACGAGCATTGATTAGAAAATGTAAAGATTAACTACCCTCATTACTCAAGATCCTCACTATTTGAACTTCCAAATTTTAGAGTAGATTTATCTTATAAAGTAGAATGAAACAAAGCAATAATGAAATTCTAAAATACATGATTAGAGAATTCACTGGGCTGAAATGACACTGGGAATGAAAATCGTGTTCTGACCATCACTTTGCAAGTTCCAAATAAAAATAAATCTTGGGTGTGAACCTTGGAATTGTTCAAGAGCAGATCAGTGTACATATGGATTTCTCCAAACACTACACATTTCACTCTCCAGCTTACCACACTTCTATCTCTAGATAATGGGTTTGAAGAGCTACTTGTAGGGATTTATCCTCTTTTAAGATATGACTATTTTTCCTTCTCGATACTTCACATCCATTTCTTAGGACTGGAAATTGCTTGCCCTCATGACAGGATAATGCAAGCCCTCTCCAAAATAAAAGGTATCTCAACCATCAATTAAACAAGAATTCCCTCTCCCCTTGATTAGAAGCTCAACTAACACAGGGTTGAAGTTATTCCTCTCAATTGAGGTGAAACCTCTCGCACTGCTGCTAGATCGTTAGTGGATCATATGCCACGCACACACTCCCGCCACCCAGGATGGAACCTTGAAAGTAGAGGTTA
The DNA here is from genome assembly GCA_016808115.1 of Tetrastigma voinierianum. Classification (NCBI taxonomy): domain Eukaryota; kingdom Viridiplantae; phylum Streptophyta; class Magnoliopsida; order Vitales; family Vitaceae; genus Tetrastigma; species Tetrastigma voinierianum. The sequence goes on along the minus strand of JAEQBH010000188.1, from coordinate 194,353 downwards.
GATATTCACTAGTGATATATCAGCAATCGTAGTTAAGATTAGTTCAAATAATATTAGTGTAATTTTGTCCTGCCATCGCTCATCGCTTCCCGATAGTCTCAACTCTATGTCACTAAGAGGGCTCCTGGAAATAAGAACAATAATATAGCTCTTTCTGGGTACCAAACATTGATATTCAGAACAACTCAATGTAGGAGCAATACTAGTTAAATCACTCCAATTTTCTTACCCAAAAAAACATTAAATTGTTACAATCAATAATCCCAACAACAGCTTCTTCCTAGAAGGAGCTTAGCCTTTCAAATCTGGATAAAAAATCACAATGATTAGTTGATCAAACAAATTCATTTATATTGCAATCATAACTGAAGAAAAATGAATTCCAGAAAAATTCCTAGATTCCATTGAAGTTAAGACATAAATGAAGCCTGATTTACATGAATTTTAGCTCGGCATTCCAGTTCAGATCACTACTCTAATCCTAAAAGGAAACTAAATCCAAAAACAACTAAAGAAAACAAAAGAAAGAAAAATAAAAATAAAATAAAAAGAAAAATATATACAATGAGACTTCAGCTTTCCTAAAAAGCACAAAAACTTTATGAAAGTTACTGGAAGCTGCTCACTATTCCCTAGGAGCTTCTATTTATAGGCTCAAGTCTTGAGCCCTAAAAATGAGGCAAGAATCACACACTTCGAAAAGCCTAGAAATGCTGCCCTAGCTTTTGATGTTGCGACATCAGAGTTGTTAATGTCGTGGGTCACATCTGATGTCGCGACATTGAAAATCTACTGGGCAATTCTCAATTTCTAATGATAAGTCAATGTTGTGATGATGTCGTGACATTGAGATTCAATGTTGTAAATTAATTTTGATGTCGCAACATTACCTTTCATGTGTTGCGACATTGAGTTGATGTTACGACATTGAATTGATGTTGCAACACTACTCTGTAGTGTTTCAACTTGGATGCTCAGGTCTGATGTTGTGACATTGCTATAGTTATGTGTTATGATGTCGTGACATTTAATTGATGTTGCAACACTGAGTCGATGTTGTGACATAGCTTACTAATGCCTTTGCTCTTACATTTTTGCCTTGATGTTGCGACATAGCTTGCAGTTCACTTGTTGATGTTGTGACATTGCCTCTACATGTTTGATCTTTCCAGCTGATGTCACGACATTGCTGATTCGATTTTGCGACATTGAATCTTGTTTATCTGAAGTCCTCTGCTAATGTTTTAGTTGATGTCGCGACATTTAACTTGTCTCATCACCCAGGCTGCTTTGATTTGATGTCACGACATCACTAATCCGATGTCGCAACGTTGGATGTTTAGATCTCCAGTGTTCAAGCCTTGGCTGATGTTGCGACATTGCTTTGATGTCGTGACAACATTTAGCTGATGTCTTCACTGGTTGAGACTTGTTCTAATGTCACCACAATGTCGTGGCGATGTCGCAACATTTAAACAATTCAGTTTTTCCCACTGCTGGCAATGTCGTAGCCATGTCGGGGCGATGTCGCGACATTGGCATATCTTTCCCTTCCCCTCTTCAGTTGATGTCGCAGATATGTTGCAACATTGCAATAGTGTCAAGACCTTCTCCACATAATGTCTCAACACTAGAAATTTGATATCTCGACAATGGTCTTTTCTTTGCACAATGCTGATTTCTGCTCCATTTTATGCTGAATTCTGCTTCTTTTCCTTAAGTTCTTGGAAAACATAGATCTAGGTGAAAAGCTCCATAATTTTGCATTAAACTGAACTTTTAATTCTGAAATATACTTGAAAAATGGGCTTAAAAATAGATGATTTTTAGACTCATCAAGCATCAAAAGGAAATCAGGGCCACCATCCAAAAGAGGGATGAAGAACTTAAAGCCTCCCTGAATTACAAGGAAAAGCTATGGACAAAGAGCCTAGACATGGTGAATGCTAATATGATCAGAATGTACAATGCCCAAGGTGAGTTCGATAGTGCACTGAATTCAATTGGAAGAAGACAGAATGAGTTGGTTAAGTACAATGCTAGGATGATAGAATGGTTCACTTTGAAAATGTCAATAGAGGGAACAACTGAAAGACCACAAGCTTCCATCCCTGACTTCAGTCCATCTCAGGGTGCTTACCAATATGAACCAGTCAACTTAAAACCCTCCAAGTCCCATAGAAAGAAGAAATGAACTCAAGTGTATCCATCTCTCTCTTTCTCTCTCTTTCTTGTAATCCAATCCATTGTAATCATACATCAATGATTAAATGAATATCAGCTTCCAAATATGTGTTCAAGTGTCTTCTTTCTTCTTCTTCTCTTTCTTATTTCCTTTTCATTCTATAATTTGCAAACAGTTAAGAATAATCAATGTTGAATTTGTGTATTGCTTTGATGAATAATTGAGAATTTAGTTGAACTGAATGCATAATTGCTAAGATGAAAAGATATGAAAGCTAAAATAGCAATGTTGAAACTGTTAAGACATAAATTCTAGAACCTAAAAATAAGAAAATCAGAAATTTTGGAAGTTGTGCAAAACTGTTCTTTGGTTGAAATTTTTTGTTATTTTTGTGTAAATTGCTTATGAAAGCTGTAATTGCTTGTTTGGTTGAATTGGAAGAATTTGTTGAGTTGTGTGTGCTCTTGTTGTTGATGGAATGAACTAAAATGCGGGATCAAAATGAATTGTTAAATTTTACAATGGCACAACAGTCTATTTCAAACCAAATAAAGAAAAATTCTGTAAATGAAATTGGGCTTAATGAGTGGAACATAATTTTGCTGTATGCCAAGGACAAATAAGACATGGGTAGAAACTTTGACTCAAAGACAAAAAGAAATGGAATCAATGTTAATCAAAGCATAATTCAAGTTTGATTAACAAAGATGGCTTAGAAAATGACTGAAAATTGACACATTGGTCATAAGTACCTTCAAAGTTAATTATGCTTGGCTTAGGAACACCTTATTGGATTCAATTTAAGTTTAGTCTAAAAAGGTCCTAGAACTTGTTGTATTATTATTCATGGCAAAATCCTAGGCATTACAACCAACAGGAAATTATTTAGGCCATCCTTGAACAGTTTGAGCCTTTCATAGCCTACCCTGTTATATGCTTATATGCATACACCTTAGTACATTGTTTGAGCCTAAATGTCATTTTCATCATCAAAGCCACAAAGAAAAACCTTAACCCTTCCTAAAATATGATCTTTTAGTGAAGAACTCTTAGTTTACCCAAAATTGCAAGATAAGTGCAGCAAAACTAATTAAGAGGACAAGTTTGGGGGAGTAAATTTTTGAAATGTGAAGAAGAATAAGAATTAAAGATGTGGAAGGAAAGGAAATTGAGAAAATATGTACACGAGAGGTGCATAATAGAAAGTTGAGAAGCTAAAAAAAATATATGTGCAGTCTTAAGGAGGAGTGAGTTTTACCTTGTAGCCTGCATCCCTTAAGCAATTAAGTCCTTAGGTGTGTTCCACACCTAGAACCCTAATGCCAACTAGTATGGGAGTTGTTGACCCAAAGTTTGTTAAGGGGAGGTAGAAGGCTTGAAAAGGCAAAACATTGCACCATTCCTAACCTTGAACAAAATGACAGGAAACTAGCTTCTGAACTGAAGAAACTGAATTTGAAACAGAAAGTGGAAAAAGAAAAAAACCACAATGGGAAACATGAAGAAAGATGCACCAGAACAAGTTTGGGGGTGCTTTTGAAAAAGTTATGAATAGAAAGAAGGATGAGTAATTAGAAGGCAGAATGTTGAGAAGATGTATGCAGTAAAGGTAAATTTGAACCTTAAATGTCCATTTATCTACCCAAGTACCCTAGCCATACATTAAAAGCTTAAAAGACCTATTTGATCCTGAAGGTTGTGTTATGCCTACATTAGTGAAGAATGATATGAACAACAAGCCTATGGGACCTAAGTCACTCTAAAAGAGACTATCATTCTGTACAGTGAGTCTCACAAGGCTACCTAATCTACAAATTAGTCAAAAATGGAAGACCAACACACACTCACTAGGTTAAGATCTGTAACTATTCATTGGTTTTGAATTATCTATTTTATTGAAGGATCTAAATTGAAAAATTTTAGGATCCAAAAATTGAAGCTTAATTAGAATTGATGTCACAACTAAAATGCTACTGAGGCCTAATTGCTGATTTGATTTGAAAAGATTATTGAAATGGAAAATGTCCTTAAAAATCAATTTTTACTGTTTGAGGACAAACAAATAGTCTTTTCTTTGCTTAAGGACAAGCAAAACTTTAAGTTTAGGGGAGTTTGATGAGTCTAAAACTCGTCTATTTTAAGCCCATTTTTCATGTATATTTAAGGCTTAAAAGTTCAATTCAATGTGAAATTATGGAGTCTTCACCCAGATTTATGGTTTGTAGGAATTTGAAAAAAAGAAGCAAAAAGCGGTAGAAAAGCAGCAAAAAATAGCAATGTGTAGCAAAAGCAGCAATGTCGTGGCATTGGGTTATCAATGTAGCGACATCGGCTAAAGTGGGTGGAATAGAAAAGATTAATGTCGCGACATCAGCGAAGACATCAGAATCCAATGTCGCGACATCAACAAAAAGGCAGTCAAGTTGCAACATTATTTGAGTAATGTCGTAACATCAAAACAAAGCCTCAACCACGACATGAGCCGCAACATCAAAGCAATGTTGCGACTTCGACGTTCAATGTCGCAACATCACATTAGACTGCAACACTCAAACAGAAATGTCACGACATCACAATTGCAATGTTGCGACATCGGAACACGACTTCAGCAGTAAAGATACAACTTGCGATGTCGCGACATCACAATAACAATGTCATGACATCATATCAAAGTAGCCAAGGTTGAAATATTAATGAACCAATGTCGCGACATTGACGAAAAGACTCAAAACATCAACCCAATGTCGTGACCTCAAGACTCAGAGTCACGACATAAACTGAAGGGATAAGAATAGAAGGTCTAGCAATGTTGCAACATCACAATTACAATGTCGCAACATCAGCCACGACATTGCTTGCTCATTCAGAATTCAAAATTGTCACACCAAATATCAATGTCGCGACACTAGATTCGAACCATGACACAGACTCGAAGTGTCGCAACATCGTACCACGATGATCGAATTACGACGCCACGAGATCAGGGCATAATTTTATGGGCCTTTCAAAGTTTGTGATTTTTGCCTCTTTTTTAGGGCCTAATGTCCGGAGCCTGTACATAAAAACTTGTGTGGGAGGAGTGCGACACTTTTCGCCGCTTGAATTTCTTGTAGCTTGGAGGAGTCGACTCGTTGTATATATATTTCTTTATTTTATTTTATTTTATTTTTATTTTTATTTTTTTAGCATTATCTTTCTTTTAGGATTAGAGTAGTGGATCTGAGACGAGATTTCGAGTTGAATTTATTGTCTATCAAGTTTCATTTATGTTCGAATTCAAGTGAAGTCTGGATATTTTTCTGGATTTTAGTTATTTCGCTTATCAATTTCAATGAATTTGTTTGATCAACTAGTCATTGTTATTTTCAATCCAGTTATGAAAGGACAAGCTCCCTCTAGGAATGAATGTGTTGTTTTGATTTTCATTTGTAGATTTAAATGTTGTTTTGGGCAGAAAAATAGATGTATTTAATTAAATTTCGTTTATTACCGAGTTGCTCGACATCAATGTTCTTACTCGTAGCAGATGTATCTTTGCTTTGATTTCCAAGATCCACCTGAGTGACATAGGGATGGATGACCTGAGAGCAAGAAGCGTAAATTTTACTGATATTCATTAAACTAATGTACTCTAAAGATCATTTTGATAAATCAATGGTGAAGTTCTAACCTCTGATTTCAAGGTTCCCTTATGGGTGATAGTAGAAGTATGTTCCCGAGTTATAAGGACCGCCAATTGATCTATTAATTTAATGTTTAGAGGTCTCATCTCAATTTTGCAGAATAATCTTTATCCCATGTTAGCATAGATTCTAATCGAGGAGAAAGAGAATTCTAATGAATTGCAAACCGAGGTGCCAATTTCATTGGAAAAGGCTCATATTATCTTGTCTATGGGGGCAAGCAGTTTCCATTCCTAAAAAATGGTTGTGAAGTGATCAAATCCTAAAAGTAACTATTTAGATCCATTAACTTAGTTTAGGAATATGGTATTCTAAACAATGGAATGTGTAGTGTCAGGAGGTATTCCAAGGTTATACTATCTTGCTCTTGGACATATTCAGAATTCTAGTCCTTAATAGTACTTGTTTTTTAAGCCTCTTCAAACTGAATTTCATAACAATGAGTCTATTCCCAGTGTTATTTATATTCTGAGAGATCTCTAATTCTATTCGATTAGATGTTTATTTCTTTAAGAGAACTTTTGACAAAAATTCTTTTATTCAAATTATTTTTAGATAGTTCAAAATTAAAATTAGAGATTCAAATAGTGATGATCTTGAGTAGTAGGGGTAGATGATCTTTAGATTTTCTAGTCAATCCTTATGGGAATGATATCTGAACTTCTAATCCACTTTATTACTTGTATGACTTGTGCACTTGTAGTGATTTAGACCAAAGACACATTTTAATTGCAAATTATTATATACACAAAGAGAAAATAGTTTTGGAGCATTTAGGTCAAACAAGTTTATGGTATAGCTGGGTTTGGGATTGAAATGAAGATACAGACAAGTATAGGAAATCGATTAGTTTTTAGCCTATTGGAAATAAGTCAACACACCCGCCCAGACACAAGTCTGCACTGGGCATTGAAGTCCAAGTCCTAATTGTCAAGCGAACCCGAATCCACCGTAGAGATTGAAGTGCTTGCCTTAGTGGATTCACATTGAGTAGTACAGTCTGACATGCTTCGCCAACACTAGTAGTAGCCTCAGATATCCAAGTAGAGTCCAAATGACGTGGAGACACTGAGCCTTTGAACCTGCCATCTCCTCAGTCCCCCCAATTCTAAGCCTTCAGAAAAAGAAAAAAAATGGAGAAGAAAGAATGCAACGAGAAGGTATTAAATTTACTTCGTATTATTATTATTTTGTTTCTTCACAATGTATGATCGGGATGTAAAAAGGCAAACCATCAATGAAATAACAATCTTCATCGCCAAGTGTCAAGTATCTCTTACCTCCCTTCTTTAATACATCTCTTGTTTCATTCTCTAAGAGAAGTTTTTTTTTTGAACACATAGCCAAAGTGGGAGATTGTTGGGTTTGGGATTGTCAATATCTTTGTCTCTAATGTTATGCAAGAAGACGACTACTTCGAAGATCGAGTTTGATCAAGATTTGATGGTTTAAACATGAAGTCCCGAGTAGAACCCATAAGTAGTCTAGACTAAGGCAGTACAGGGGTGTGCTAGTAATAGAGAGTCTGAACTAAGGTCAACTGATGTGGGATGCAAGTCAATTCTGGAAGCTTGGAGGCTAAGGTACTTGGGAATCGGCTAGAAATGGGCCTATGACTCCTCTAACAAATGGACAAAGATTATATCAAGAGGATCCAATCATCCAAGCTATCTAATTAGAGTTGGAACCAAATTAGGTCTCCGTTCTAAAGAGGAAACTTGGACAACAAGTCTCCTACTTCTGCTAGGATAGCATGAATATAAGTTCAAGAAAAAAAAGGTTATGCATGGAGTCATATTAGGATAATGATATGGATTTATCAAGACGTATCCAAGACTAAACTGTAAGGGTTATAAATCCAGAGGTTTGGAAGTTGCTCATTACGGATGTCAAGAGTAAGGCTTGAAGAAGAACAAGCGAAGTTTGGACATGTTAAAGAGTGTGTTGTGCAAATACTTAGTTAAGGTATTACACATTAAAAACCTATTACCTTGGGTGAAAATGATATTTTTTTAAGATTCTTCATCTTATCAATGTAATGTGGGAACAATATGTGTGATGCTATTGAGAGGGGAATGAAGGGAGTTCCTTCTGAATTCTACTAGGAGTGATTAGGTTAAAGAAAGGTTGTGGGTAGAGAGGGGGCCTCGTACCTCATAAGACTAATTGTAACCTTGAATCGGATCAGTGGAAATTAATCCTTGTATCTAGGCATAGCCTTGCAGATGTAGGCGGTTGCCAAACTGCGTAAAAATATTGTGTGTGCTTTTACTTCATTGCATATATTTTATATCTGATATGTACACACTTTGAGAGTTCAGACTAACCGCATTGATGTCCGAACTAACACACGGTTCTAACACCAGGAACTGTGTCCAAGAACACACTTATCTTTGTCAATATTCATGCATATTAAGATAAATCCCTCAAAGGCATGATATAAAGTAAAAATATTCATTTAATAATAATCCTAATTCACTTTTATATATCTTTGTCATGCTTTACACCTTTATGAACATTCTCATTTTATATTTCTTCCATTCTATATGACTTGAGCTCATTAGAAGTTGACTAAATGATCCAAGTTATGAGTTTTTTGCAAGTAGATCATTTATTAATAAATAGTTTAAGAACTTAGGCAATTCATTTAAGCAATCGGGATATTTCTCTCTTGTTGAGTGCATTAGTATGTATGGTTATAAATTTGCTAGGACTTTTAGTGAGTCGACATAAGGCTATTAGGTAGTTATGATTTTACTAGGCTACTACATTATATTGTCTCTCAACTTTAAGAAAATATTGAACTTAACACAAAGTTAGCAATAATCTTGACTTATAGGTGATATCATAAAATGATAATATTTTCCCTATGGATCATATTACTATTAATGGAAATAATGGTAACAGATTCTCAATGAATCATACAACTTATGGACTTTGAGATAATATGTCCCTTTAAGTGACCGTATGGTCATGTGATAATGAAATTTGTGGCATTTTAGTAATTCTTTTAGTTGAGTTTGGCATACCTTCTAATGAGATAGAATATTTCATTTGACTATATAATAGGAGGATCTATAACCGAAGAATGATAGAGATGATTTTGATAGGTTGATAACTTTCACTGTATTTAATTACGAACACAAATTCATAGGGACTACATATTGGGGATTGTAAGTCATAAACTCAAACATTTAGTGTGTCATTGTGATCATTCATGGTACCGAAATGTACCTAACTCTCTATAGAGATATTGAGTCAACTTTCGAATTGAATTCTAAAGGAGCCAATACTATCCTAGGAGTCTCATTAGTTCGCTTTCAAGTTTTGATACCTAGATGGCATGGTTTATAATAGTTGGATCGGCTCTTGGTTAACTCATGTGTACAAAAGTGTTTTAATAATCACACTATGTTTGCATAAGGGTTAGGACTATATCTAGATGGAGCTAGTTGATTGATTAGTTAGCTTTATTAGGTTAATTAAACAATTAGGATACTTTTTAAGTTATAATAAGTAACATAATTAAGCCCGAGGTGGATGCTCAAGTCAATTCATGCTCATAGGAAGCTTATAAATAACCTTTTTTGGGTTTTGGGTTGACTCTTACTTCCTATTCACTTAAAGAGAACCTTAGCCTCTATCCACAAGGAGAAGCAATCAATGGAATATTGTAGTGTTTATGAGACTATCTACAAATTTAAAGTTTTTCAACCAAATAGTAATTGATTTGGGAACACTCCAATAACATGTAACACAATAATCTACGTTTACAGTTTACTAATGGTTTTTGTTTGATATCAAGTTCTTTGTTGTGCTTAGTGATTCGAGGCCAGTAGGGTATCCGGAATCAACAAAATTTATACCTATTTCCTTCTACTGTCGTAGCGTTGTTACTGTAGTATAGTGGCTCTAGGGTCGAACACATGGATGGGTTTTCTTCGTGCAAATGGCTTGCAATGAAGTTCAAAATGGTGAATTTATTTTGGATTTTGGGTTTTGATAAAAACAGTGGGGTGAAATGTTTAGAAACTGAAAATAAAATAAGTTAAAATGTAAAATATAATTCAAGGGCAGGTCACCGGGCTTAGGTTCCTGGGGCAACCGAGGGTTTCTCGAAGTCATTTCTCGTCATTGGGGAGGATGACCTATAGTCATCTCCCAAACCGGATCATTTAGCCATAAAAACTAATTTCATTAAATATCTTTGAAAATGGCATTCACTCGGCCATTACTCGCCGTTAAAAACATTGTGTTCTTGACTCCACCTTCCAATGGCTCATATTCAGAATTCACGAATCTCTGGATTTAACAATAAGCATCCACTGAAACCTAAAAGCTTACCAAATAATAACCATTCAAGGTGACTCAAAGGGATCAAAACCTAAAGTTAGAAAGGAGGAATCAAGACTGGCAAAGGGATGTTCGCGTGAAAAAACATGGAACCCCCGCCGCCCCTCAGATCCCCTCACCCAAAGGGCCTTCTACTCAAGGAGGAAGGGTTTCCTACCGCCATCCTCCTCGAGTCACATCCTCAAAGGGTGCTCGCTATGAGAAAGGGAGAGAAAGTGAGGGAAAATGAGAAAGAGCATGAACTGCCGAAAGCTTAGCGCCCAAAAATCTGTACAAAGTGAAGTCTCCTTTACAGTGTCTTGTTTGGGGGCTTTTATAGCCAATCCCCGATACAAATGACCAAAATAACAAAAAAAAACACTATTACAATGGGGGCAAATTAGGAAGAGACAAAAAGTGACAAAAGAGTCAAAAAGTCAAAAGCAGCATGAATAGTGCAGAAGGTACTCGCAAGGCAATTCTCAAGAATATAGGAAATTTCAAGTAGGCTATAAACCTTCGAAGTTTCTAAATATAGCTCTACTTAAATTTCACAACCATTGCAAAATTGCAAGGACTACTGCATCTCTCTCTTGTGCTTCTAGTTCTTCCTCTTTCTACTCTGATTCCAAATGATTTCTTCATGCTTGAGTTGAATCCCTTTCTATGGTATAAATAGCCTGCAAAAACAACAAAACTTGTCATCACATTTGATAAGTCGCATTGCAAGGTCCTTAACATGCCAACTGGGTTAATTAGGCTGATTACTACGCAAAAAGTGCTCAAAACCTGTATTAATAAGGGTGTAAAATAGCACTATTTAGGTAGTAATCACTCCCCCCAACCGACACATTGCTAGTCCCTTAGCAATCGAAGAAGAAAGCAAATAAAGGCAAGATGAGCTATAAATATATCTACACAAAAATGATTTTCAAAATCAATGAAGTGATAAAACCCAACCTACAGCGCAAGTTATCAAAGCCCTGTCCAATGACCATCTCAGGAAGAGTGTGTGCTATGCAAAATCAAGTATCAAAACAATGTCAACTCCTAGAGAACCAACCTAACACCTTCCATAAAAACCTAAGTTTTAACTTGATTAGTTTTCAAAAATAATCCTCAATAAACTATTTTCCCAACTAGCTCTTATTCAAACCTAGTACCCCAACCAACTCAACAGGATCGTGGACCCAACTTTATTCTATAACTCCTTTTTTTTTTTTTTTTTTTAGGTGCAATGCCGAGGGCATTGAACTCACAAGTGTCCATGTAACGGGGGTCCACCGATGACTCCCAACCAATTAAGGTTTAGGGCATCAAGTCATAAAGATCTTTCGATCACTAACTCTTTAGGTTTCACCTCGGGCTCTTAATGAGTTCGAGACTCTAGCACCTACAATTTGTTAAACTCCACCTATTCACCCATGTAACGAGCACAAGTCTGGTGATTCTATCCAGCTTGGAGTTTAGGGCACCTAGCTTTGTAAAGACTTTCACATAAACCCCTCGGATCGTGCTAGAGTTTCAAGGCAGAGTGTCACAATTTCTTTCTTTTCTTTTCTTTTCTTTTTCTTTTTCTTTTCTTTTTTTCTTTTCTTGAAAGACTCATTGGTCTTTTATTCAGGGGTCCCGACCTATTAAAGGTGGTCAAAGGTACTAGGCCAGACTTATGCAAGGCTAAGAAGGCAAGGCAGTTTTTCAGCCTATAAATGAAATCTAATGTGCATAGTGAGTGGTTAGTTCAATGTGGAAGAAAAATGTTGAATACAATAAGAATTCGACTGGTCATCAAATCAACTAAGCATAATACCAATCTAACATCAACAGCATTGGAACAAAATTTCAATTTCATACCGTAAGTCACATTACAAAAAGTTTTCCTCGAAAAATGAGAAACTGAAAGCATGAACTAGAAACTAAAAACATGAATATATTGTAAAAAAAACAAACTAACTAGCAAGTCATTCAACTAAACAAAATAGACTTGCTCAAAACATAAATTAACACTTCCTTCCTTAACTCTCCCCCCAACCAAATTCTACATTGTCCCCAATGTGGTTATGGAATGGAAATTTAAGGAAGGAATTGATATCTCCTTAGAGAAATGCAACCAGTTGTGGAGAAGAGGAACCACATGAAACAAGCAACAAAAAAAGTGTTAAACCAAAATATTAATAGTGCAAAATATGATCATGTTACAAGAATGGAATCAAAAAGATGAAAATATGCTTCCCAAAGATGCCTTATTCACTCCATTCGGGCTTCAAATGATTAAGTTGGAAGAAGAAAAGAAAGGTTAAAAGTGACCAATTGGAGCATTTTTAAAATTACGCTTTTATCATAATTTCAAAAGTGTTATTTCTGGCTATATTTAGATTCTACACTCTCTAAGCTTTCCAACGATACCAAAATTACCCAAAAGGAGGTCGGATGAAAAAGTTATGACCAAAAGAAAATAGGAGAGCAGAATTTCGCAGGCCTGCGAAATTTTCCAAGCACTGTGAAATTTCGCACTACGGGAATATATATAGAGATATATATATATATATATATATATATATATATATATATATATATAGTATATATATATATATATATATATATTTTTTTTTTTTTTCAAAGACAATTTTATTATGTATATATAAAAGATTTTTTTTTTAAAGACAAATATATATATATATTTTTTTTTTTTTAAAACACAAAAATATGCTACAATATTGCTGCGAATTTTGTCTTTTCCCCTCACAAATGTTGTCGCATTAATCGCTATCGATCTGCGAAATTTCGTAAATCTTTAGTAAATTTTCTGGGTTTTTCTCTATCTCCCATGTTGAATAAATTAAGCATAGACCTGCAAAAATAAGCCAAGAAAAATTTTAAAAACTGCATGAAAAAAAAATGTAAAAACAAGGATTAAATTAAAATTAGAGAAAACCTAAAGAGAAAAATAAAATAAAATAAAATAAAATGAACATGAAAAATCAAAACAAAGCCAAGATCAGAAGTTCCCAAACCGCTCAAGCCTTTGAGGTCGTTTGAACCGTGGAGCCGGGTGGAATCAAGCTGTAAGGTCTGTAGGTGCTCCAAATCTGAATCAAGCATTTTGTTTCTTATGACATCCTGTTGTGCCACATTATGAGTACCGCCAATGTCCGGTGATGTAGTGGCGAAAGTTTGAACAAGAGGCCAACTTCCTAAAGTATTTACTGTGTACAAGTGTGATGGATGGCCTTAGCAAGAGGTGTTTCGTGTCGAATGTGCCGCAGTGTAGGTAGGATGTGCACTGGTCGAGAGAGTGTCGCCGGCAAGCACAAGGTTGCGGCTTGGGCAAGGCACTTAAGGATTCAATTCTTGTGGGAAGTGGTTTAAGAATAAGCTGGGGCTCTTCCACGTTTCCTTTCCACTCGCCTCCCCGCCGGCCAATAGAGATTGCTTCATTCTGTCATTTACACGCTCCTCCACTGTGTGTCAACTGCGCGCTCTCCTCTCGATGAACATGTTGATCGGTGGTTTCCTGAAATGGAGTACTGCAGGATGTCAATTTTATGATCAAGGTCACTTTCAAGCCCATCTAGTTTTTGGTTCAGAGAGCTCTCCATAGTATCAATTCTTTGATTTGTTTGGACATTCACCACTTTCTCCTCCTCTATAAAAGTACTCACCAATTTGCTCAAGTTCAGTATTGCTTGCTCAACTGAAGAAGTTAACTGTGGTGGTTGTGGAGTTGAAGCATAATATAGAGGAGCAGGAGGTGCATACTATGGGGGTCTTGGTTTCCATGAGAAATTTGGGGTGGTCTCCAACTAGGGCTAGGCACTCGCCATATGGTGCATTAGTTGGAGGCACCATGCAGGAGGGTGCACTCACCCATGGAGGGTGCATGTAATCCCTCATGGACCTATATGCATTAGGGTTCCTCTCCACTGGTTATTGATTTTGTTGTTCTTCCTCTGGGAGTTCCATTTGGCCAATATTCAAGTTCAGTCCAGACTCTGGTTCTTGTGGGAAATTGACTCTGACTAGCATGCCTTATGAGTTTCTAACCCACTGTAACATGCACTCCTACAGCAAGAACAGGGCAAACACCGGACAATAAAGAAACAATCCTACCTACAGGGTCAAAGTTAGCTTTTGTTTTTTTTTTTTCTAAAACAAATTAACAGTGAAATGAAACTAAAAAAAAAACTGACAGTAAAATACTAAAAAGAATGATAAAAGAAAATTCACCAAAACTTGTGATGAGGATCATAAGTATTCAGTATGTTGTCATTTGCACTTCAGCACCATCCCCGGCAACAACGCCATTTCATTATAGGCCAGTAGGGTATCCAGAATCAACAAAATTTATACCTATTTCCTTCTACTGCCGTAGCATTGTTACTGGAGTATAGTGGCTCTAGGGTCGAACATAAGGATGGGTTTTTTTTTCTTGCAAATGGCTTGCAATGAAGTTCAAAATGGTGAATTTGTTTTGGATTTTGGGTTTTGATAAAAACAGTGAGGTGAAATGTTTAGAAACTGAAAATAAAATAAGTTAAAATGTAAAATAGAATTCCTTGAAGTGTTAGGTCACTAGGCTTAGGTTCCTAGGGCAACTCGAGAGGGTTTCGGGTACTTCTCACTAGAGTGATGACCTATAGTCATCTCCTAAACCGAATCTTCATTTAGCTATAAAAACTACCCCTCATTAAATATCTTTGAAAATGACATTCATTGGCCATTAATGCTCTTAGTCGTTAAAACACAAGTCTCCTTGACTCACCTTTCAATGGCTCATAGATGGTAACTAATGAACCTCAGTGGATTTAACAATAAGCATCCACTGAACCCTTAAAGCTTACCAAATAATATCCATTCAAGGTGATTCGAAGGGATAAAAACCTAAAGTTAGAAAGGGAGAACAGTAATGGTAGTGGATACCTACGTGAAAAACATGGAACCCTCACCCTACCTCGTGATTCTCACCCAAAGGGCCTTCTACTGCAGTGGAGGAAGGGCTCTTCGCCATCCTCTGAGTTGTCATCCTCAGAGGGTTTTTGGCTAGTGAGAAAGGGAGAGAAAGTGAGGGAAAATGAAAGAAAATGAGAAAGAGTGGGAACTGCCAAAAGCTTGGCACCTAAAAATCTGTACAAAGTTAAGTCTCCTTACAGTGTCTTGTTTAGGGACTTTTATAGCCAATCCCTGATACAAATTAACAAAATAACAAACAAACACTGATTACAATGGGGCAAATTAGAAGAGACAAAAGGACAAAAGAGTCAAAAAGTCAAAAGCAAAGATGAACAATAGAAGGCAAATACTCTCATTGCAGGTACTACAGCCCACGCGAAATTTCAGGCTATGAAAATTCCCTAACCCTTTGGAATTGCAAGGATCAGCCGATCATGTTGTGCTTTAGTTCTTCCTTTTCTACTCGATTCCAAATGATTTCTTCAAGCTTGAGTTGAATCCCTTCTATGGTATAAATAGCCTGTAAAAACAACAAAACTTGCCATAACATTTGATTAGTCGCATTGCAAGGTCCTTAACATGCCAACTGGGTTAATTAGGCTGATTACTACGCAAAAAGTGCTCAAAACCTGTATTAATAAGGGGGTAAAATAGCACTATTTGGATAGTAATCACTTAGATCTAAAGAATTTTATGGTAATTTAATATGCCTCTATGATTTAAGGTTTAGGAATAAAATAGTTTAGATTTCATAACAATTCTAACCTTAAAATTCCTCTTTTACTTCTCCAAACAAACACTTCGTCAGTAAAGCTTATAGTAAAGCTTATATTGTCTTCTCCAAAGAGAATGGATGAATAAATAAATAAGTAAATAAAAGTAAAAGAATATAATGCATACATAAATACATATATATAGCTCCTTATCATGCATTCATCAGAAATTAAATTTTCGAACATATGTATCACACATTAAAGGATGTCCAATATATATGTTCCGTGTTATTATGGAAATGTCTAAGTTATATAATTGATTTTTTTTAGAAACCTGTAATACTTAAATAATGTACACATGATAAGTTTATCCAAAATATAAATGTTTAATATCGCTATTTATATGACATTTGTTGTTAGGATAAAGCTAGTAATTCTAACAGGCTTTAACATATTTTAGATGCATAAGTCAATTCATGTAATTATATATTTGATTTCCTCTATCGTCTCAATAGATAGTAAACGTTGTTTCTTAGAGATTGTATATGTATAGGATATAAGTCATAGACCTGAACTTTGCTTCATCCAAATTACATATAATATTAAGGTGCCATTGATCTCTTTAGAAGAGTGTTAAATCATCTTTACAATTAGATTATGAGTAAGCCATTATGTTCCTATGGCTTAAAATGGTCCGACTGGAGCTCCCATTTCATACTGGCACATTTATTTACGGTTTTTAAGCTAATATGTTCGTAAGTGTGCATAAGGGCCTTTTAGTAAAAATGCAAGGTTAGTCAGATTTTACAAACAAACCTTTTCGATTGAACTAATAAATTAATTGGGATCCTATAGAGTTAATTAATTAATTAAATTCAAGTAGCTAGGATTAATTAGATCATGACCCAAATCCAATTTAGGCTCTAGTTACTTAAGCCTATAAATATACCCTTAAGGCTTAGGGTTTCAAACTTTTGTTATTTGTCTTCCACAGAGAGAATCTTAATTAACCTATAGAAAAAGAAGATAACACTTTTCTTTTTCTAAGTTCATGAAGGACGAGATTGAGAGTGGTAAGGTGATGAATTCTACAACACCTTCATTTTACGTGGACTTAAGTTCGATCTGGAAACATATAGATCATGAGATTGAATTTATGTTTCTCTTAAATCTAGTTCTTTGAATGATTTTATTTTATTATCCAACTCTAAAGAGCTTAAGACCAGATGCATAAACTCTATTAATCTAGAATAAAAGAAGTAATATGAGATTCCTAACAATTGGTGTCGGTGTCCTAAGTGGGTTATTGCCTACTAGATTTGTTAGTGTGTGTTCATTTGTTTCGACAAGTTTCTTCTATTTATCTTAATCTTAGGAACTTCAAATCACTTTGTTGCCTAACCTTGGATATTGTAGGGCACATGCATCAAACTTAGGCTCTCTAAAATCCCAATCAAAGCAAAAACATGGAATTTAAAAATCATTTTGATATCAAATCTAGATATAACTAGAAATGAACAAGATCAATTCCAAACTGTAGAAAATGCTAATGAAGAATTTGAAGCTGTAGAAAACTTTGAGAAGCTCATCTAAATGATGTTCTTCCATCCAATCTCTCTTGTGGAACTAGGGGCAATAAAAGTATGGGCTTTTCTATTTAGAGTCTAGCAAGGGTTTCGCTTAAGAGGTTCTTTGGAAGAAGACAAACAAAAGTTAAAAGTCCTAACATTTAAGGGGTATTTTTGGGGCTCCCTTAGGCTTAAGTAACATGATCCTCTAGCGAAAGATCACCTAATCTAGCCTTTCTTAATCCTATGAAATTAACTACACCTATTACATTCTAATTAATTAATTAACCTAACTGATAAGATCTATAATGCAATCTTTGCTTAAACAACCATATCACACTTATAGAGCTAAAACTCAAATTCTTTAAAAATTCTCACATGGGTTAGAAGCTTGAGCAAGGACCATTAGGTCCCATAGGAAAATATTCAGTCTTGTAAGATCGATTCTAAAACTAACTTAACACTCCAGTAAAAGATAATGATATTCTCTAGTATCCTATATAATTTCGACCATACAAAGCTTTGGTTTGTGTCTTATATCATTGCATGAAAATCCCTTGTAAACTAGTGTTTGTAATGTAATAAGATAATGTTATTGCCTATCAAGATTATCTCTAATCCTTGAGTTATAGATCTACTTATTATGTGATCAATTGAAATACTCTAGCTTTAAGGAGCATATGTCAAACTGCATTGAATGAATTGTTATATTTATAGTCTATTAGGGCACAAGGGACTTAGCAAAAGTCTCTGGTAGCTACGCCAACAACTTAACAAGTTTTTTGTGTCGTTGTTAGGGACTTAACAACCTTAGAATAGAAACCCGACAAGTATCATGGAAATAACTCACACATGTGTTTTTATGAATTAGCAAGATTTCAGCAAAAATCTTCATAAAACTCCTAAGATATGAGAATATTATTATATGTGAGAAGAAAGATATCTCTAAGCCTTTGGAACAAAGACCTCATAATCATATTTGATAGTTAATAAGAATTACAGAATTAGATAAAATGTTTTGGTCCTTGAGGGAGAATTATAAGACCCGACATTTGTTGAGGATAATGAGTTTGTCATTGACAAAGAGTTGTTATTGGAAGATAAGCAAGTTGAAAAGCAACATCCCGAGCTTATAATGGAAAATTTCTTAGTTAGAGTTGAAGACTTCTATTTCCCCATAGAATCTTTGACTTTTTGCATGGACGAGGACCAACAAGCCTTATTTATAGAAAAACCCTCCTTTTCCATAAGTCAAATGTGGATTGATGCTGAAAATGGGGAAATGACACTCCTTGTTGGTGAGGAGAAAATGAAGTTTCACCTCCACCAAAGTAAACCATTAACGGGTGAAGAAAGGAGGGCATGCAAGAAGTCAGAGAGCTCATTTTCGCACATTGAGGAACAAGCACCTAAGATCCTTCAAGAGGACACTCTTGAAAGAATTTAATTAAGGACCAACTCTTTCCCTACCAAAGAGTTGACTTTTGATCTTTTATCGCCTATTCCGAAGGTGGAGGAGCTCATCCTCACAACCGATGATGATGAAAAGGAAGTAGTGGCCACGATGGATGAAGGGCCAAAGCAAAGCTCTCGAACTTCCCCAATGAGTTTAGCTGGAATCTAAAAATGGAGCAGCTTCTTAGGAGGCAACCAAAGCAAAGGAAAATAAGGATTTTATCAATTTAGTACTTTAGTTGGTTGTTTTAGTTATTTTTGGTATGTGTTGCATGTTGATCTTGTTTTAAGTGTTTATTTGGTTTTTACTTTTCAGGACATTGAATCTGGTTCTTAGTGAGGGAATTTCATCAAGGCCTACCACACCCGAGCCTTATGATCACTCTTGATCATCTAAGGGAGTCCTCTGTTCTTACTTCCATATTTCGCATTGTGGACAATGCATATTTTAAGGTTAGGGGTATTGGGGGGATTTCCCTTTGTTTTTAAAATTTTACAGTCGCTTCAATTATCCTATCTTTAGTGTTTTCCTTTAGTTGTTTTTTTATGTTTCAGTTGTTCGGTCAATTTTTTTTCATTTTTAGGTTGTTTTTGTTTTGGTTAAGCTTGTTTTGGGAATAATTGTGATGTCGATAATGAATAATGATGAAACTTTTTTTCACATGAAGAAAATGAGAGATATTTGAAATTAAAGCATAATGGTTTGACCTTGTAATTGACTATCTAGCCAAAAGTTCTTAACACTTTTAGCACAAGTCATTTACCCTTGATAGTCAATTTTGCTTGGTTTAGAGAAGAATTAGGTGAATATTATTCTAATTGATCTCTAAAGACTCTATAACTTGTTCAATTATCACTTAAGGAGAAATCCTAGGCAACCAGACAATTAGGAAATTATATAGGCCATCCTCGGACCGATGAGCCTTTCTAGCTAACTTTTTTGTGCATATATCCCTAGTCACCAAATTTGAGCCATATTAGCCATTTTCTTTCTAGAAAAGCCAAGAATGAGCCCCTTGTCCCTTTTTGTTGAATACCCTTCAATTAAAGCCCTTGTTTACCCTAACATGTTGATTTCAATGCCAATATCTTATGAATACATGTAGTGTGAATTGAGGGTTTGGTTGAAGAGGATGTGTGATGAATAGAAAGCAAAAGAGGATGAGGGTAGAAAAACAAAAAATAAAAGAACGAACAAAACAAGGAGGAGTTGTTTGATCTTGAAGCCTTGCTACCTTGTGCAAGTAAGTTCTTAGGGATGTTCTACACCTAGTTCCCTAAGGCCAACTGGTCTAGGAGTTACTAACCTAAAGCTCGCTACAAGGGGTAGGTAGAAAGCTTAAAGGGGTTGAACCATTGCACTACTCCATGCCTTGTAATCTAGAAAAATAAAGCTCTTTGTAACGCCCCAAAAATACCCTGGAATTTTTATAATAAAATTTATTATATATTCCGGGTATAATTGGGCCAACTTGGGTATTTTTCCGGGAATTGTTAGACTAATATTGATTAAATGATTATTGAATCCGAAATAAACCCAAGTGAAAAGAGAAAATATGGAAATTGAAAACGGGGACTTGGCCATTAATCAGAATAAGTTTATATGCCTATGAAAATAGAGACTTAAATGAAAATAATAGAGAAATGGAGGGACCTAAAATATAAAAAAAAAGAAATAAAGAAAAGAAGAAAAAAATCAAGCGAAAGCGGCGTTGCGGGTAATGTGGTAGAAAGTGGGGAGGAAGCCTCTTTTAAAATACGATTTAGAGGATCCATGCTAGTGCGAAAAGCAGAAAATCGAGATTTAGAGTGAGAAGCTCTCACTTCGTCTAGATTTCCCAACAGATCGGGGCCATAGGTCCTGTGCAAAGCAAGAGGGAAAGTCCTTCCGTGACAAGAGCTGCAAGTAGAGACTGAATCGAGTTTCACAACTCCAAGAGGCAGTCTTCCCTACTGTCATTTTCTACCCTGCTCATTACATCAGGATAAAGGCGCACAATTTGGCTCCAGAGCTGAATTTCAGGTAAGAAATAAAAGAGAACTGCAGAGTCCTTCCCGTGCGGTAGCCACATCAATGAACTTGACAAGAAGCTGACCGTACTAAGTTATAGTCCTTTTAACGAGTCAACCAAGCTCAACCTGACTACTGGCTCGCTTAATTCGTCAACTAAATTCGCACTCAGAATCCGGTTTTTGAGTTAGAAGAACAAAAATTTAATTCTAAGTAAGTCCTTCTGGGAAAGTGTAGCCACGTCCAAGAACTTGACGCAGCTTTCAATTTCTCAATTGACCACCGTAGACCACGTTATGGTCTTTTACTCTGAACTCAACTACAAAGCAAGGTCACCCCATAGAGGTCACAAATGAGGTCACAGATTCTCGCCCCGCAGCTCAACTCTGTCATAAGCTTCAACTGCTACAGAAATCTTAACTACGAGTTTAGTTTGTCCCGAAGAGTCAGCTCTCTCGTCCCATAGAGTCAGCTGTTACTTCACAGAAATTGCCATCTGTGTCACCACAAGATCACCGTGTACGAATTTCCAACTTAAGGTCATAACTTTCGTCAGAACTCCGATTCGGGTGTTCTTAGACTCTATGGAAACCCCATTGAGTCAAGAATCCAACCATATGCTTGAGGAAGATATTAGATGTTAGACCGAGGTGTTAGACTGAGCTCGTCACTTCAGTGCAGCTCGTCGGGCTCAGTCAGTCACAAGATCGATCGCAAGATGACCTCCAACTTCGGAAGGTCATAACTTCTTCGTCTGAATTCCGATTTGAGTGTTCTTGGACTCTATGGAAATTACATTGAGTCAAGAATCCATCCATATGCCTGAGGAAGATATTAGATGTCAGACCGAGGTGTTAGACTGAGCTCAATACCAAGCAGCTCGTCGTCAGTCGCTGTCAAGATCGATCGCGCATGACCTCCAACTAAGGTCATAACTTCTTCGCTCGAACTCCGATTCAAGTGTTCTTGACCTCATGGAAAGCCCATTGAGTCAAGAATCCATCCATATACCCGCGGAAGATATTAGATGTCAGACCGAGGTGTTAGATTGGAGCCTGTCACTTCAGTGCACTCGTCGATCCAGTCACTTCAAGATCGAAGGCGCATGACCTCTAACTCGGAAGGTCATATCTCCTTCGCTTGAACTCCGATTGGAAAAAAAGTTCACCCTATGGAGTTCCATTGAGTCAAGAATACATTCATATTCCTGAGATATATTAGATGTCATACCAAGGTAAGTATATCGAGCTCGTATAGGTCAGGCCAGTCAGTTGTACTCAAGTCACTGTCCGGGTTGATTCACGCACCTACCTCCAACTTCGAAGGCGTCATATCTCCTTCGGGTCCGAACTCATCTGGCATTTTGACCTCTATGGAAAGCTCCATTGAGTCAAGAATACATTCATAATTCTGGAGGAGGAGAGCGACATAGTTTGGACTAAGATGATAGATCGAGCTCGTCCAGGTCAGGTCAGCTCTTCGTCGGGCTCAGATTTGACTGCATATGACCTCCAACTTTGGAAGGTCATAACTCCTTCGTCCGAACTCTGATTCGGGTATTCTTGGACTCTATGGAAAGCCCATTGAGTCAAGAATCCACCTATATATAGCTTGTCAAATTTGGAAATCATATTAATCTATGAAAATCAATCCTAACCAAAACTACTAAAGACGAGCACAAATAATATCGTTTTAATGGTTTTGGTCAGTGGACTGACGAGGAGGAGTGTCAATATAGAGATTGAGATTCCGTGGATTGGAATCAAAGTGCAAGATTTTACTGGTTTTACTTACTCATATTCTTCGTTCAAGTTTTTTGCATGTTTGTTCTAAAGCATAATACCACGACCATCTTTAGTGCTGTATCGGAAATGCTTGCATATAAAACTCACAGATGATTATTGAAAATAAACTATTTATACAAGCGTATATATTTCAGATTATATTTTGCTATAAAGGATTTGAACGCCCTTAATAGAATGTTAACTGCTTATTTCAAGATAAGGATATAGTATATACCAATGTGGTCAAATAGTAGTATCGCGAACTATCGATGTGTCACTCCGATCGCCAGCCACGGACCATATCTGCGCTCACTATTCGATTGTTTATAACCAAATGTTCAATCGGGACCGCATCGTTATAAACCATGTGATACCGGCCCCGCAGCCCCGGACCGCGCCTGACTCGATATCCTGTATACTGCCAGGTTAAATTCGCGGCGGGCATAAATCGAATTGATCGCATGCTAATCGAATCACTGCATTAACCAATTGATCTGGCATTAACCGAATTGAATTTCGTAATCGACCGATTTAACCTAAATCGAATTTGTGAGCATAATTGGAATTGATTTGAGATTGCTAAATATCAATATGAAAGTGTGTTTTTTTTTTTTGGATGATCATTGAACCCTGATTAATTGTATATAAAACAAGTATATGTATCGTATTTATATTGATCATCCATAATGATTTGAAAGTTTTGAATTGTTAAATTGCATAATGTGATTAAATCGAAATTGAGGAATGGATTTGTATAGAACCACTAAGCATGAAAATGCTTAGCGATTGCTTACCAATGCGTGTGTACCAAGATAGATAAGATCAAAAGCGACCCAAGATCGAGGAGCGAGTCATAAAGAAGGAAATTTCTGAAAGTATGCTCGACATGTACTCATTTCATGTTTTCTTTTGATATGGATATTATGTAGAAACAATTTGAACTTCGAACATCTATTTTGCAAATCATTTTGAAAAAGGTCAATGCCTTCAATAAAATGTATTTTGTTAAATATAATGTTTACTGGCTTGCTCAAATTTGGAAATCGCCTCAAGTAAAGATATGATTTCAATGATCGAAAGATTTTAGTGGCATCCCGATCTTTGCTCGATCCGCCCAAACTGGTCGGGTCTGAAAGGGGCCACTCTGGTGTTCTCGTGGATAAGAAGAATCATGCAAGCTCGGGGGAGCTTATGTGATGAAAAAGATGAAAAGCTAAGTTTGTGGGGGAAGCTTTAAGAGTTTCACCTGAAAAAGAAGGCAATATACAGGTAGGATGAACAACAAGTAAAGGAAAAAGGAAAATGTGTATGTTTTAGGTAAACTAAAGCCTAAATGACCTATTTAACTACCCTTACCTAAGCCATACACTACAAGCTTTTAAAGACCTAAATGATCCTAAGAGTTGTGTATAGCCTACATTAGTGGAAAGTGATATGCCCAACAAGCATATAGAGTCTTAAATACTCACCATCTGAGTAAGAGATCCCCATTCCACTCATGCTCATCTAATTCCATCCGAACTGCATTGGGCTAAAGGGGAAGGACTTCACACACACTTGAGAACTTTGGTTTAGATTGTTCAACTTATGGTTATTCTATTATTTTTTAAAAACACTATCTCGAAGTTTTCTTTGTGTTGTCTGAAGGTTAGATCCT
Organism: Tetrastigma voinierianum; assembly: GCA_016808115.1. Taxonomy (NCBI): domain Eukaryota; kingdom Viridiplantae; phylum Streptophyta; class Magnoliopsida; order Vitales; family Vitaceae; genus Tetrastigma; species Tetrastigma voinierianum. The sequence goes on along the minus strand of JAEQBH010000188.1, from coordinate 170,015 downwards.
TGAAGCAACTTATCATATATTATCCTAATTTGATGTTCAAAATTTTTGTTTGTTTTGAATAAGGAAAGTATGTAATTTCTTTGCTTAAGGACAAACAAAATACTAAGTTTAGGGGTATTTGATAGGTAGTTTAGCATTATTTAGTGAAAAATATAGCATAAATAATGATTTCGATGCTAACTAAGCGTTCCTTTTAATTATTTTCATGTCTAACCCCCTATAGCTATGTATTTTGCATAAACGAATAAAACGAGATGAAAAGCAAGCAATTCGGGCGAGAAATAAGAAAGTTATGAAGTGAAGAAGACTACAAGAAATCTTAACAAATTATGGTCAGAACCGCAAAGCTCAAAGTCATGAATTTCAAATATCCCGTCAGCGACCAGGCCGCAGAAGACCCCACCATGTTCTCAGTGAGGTCGTGACCTCAACCACTTACAGTCACAACTACAAGATTGTGTTGAATCAAGTCCTCAGTAAGGTCGCAACCCAAGTCGCGACCATAGAGAATTCCTGCTATAGCTGCAAATCAATTTCTTAGTAAGGTCACACCCTTGCTACATATTGTGGAGCCTATATCTCGGTTGGGTCACGACCATACAATGCAACCCAGTTTTGTTTTCCATTTTTTTGGGTCGTTTTGGCCCATTTTTCTAGGCCTATTTAAGGCCATTTTGTAGACATTTTTAGGCTTCGAAAATTTAGAGAAGAGGCTATCCTTTAGGGTTCCTCTCTCTCTTGATTTTTATTCCCTTTCTAGGGTTAGGTTTGGTAGTTTTTCTTAGATTAGATTTTGTTTTGTGAAAGTTTTAGATTGTGACTGAATATTCATGAAGATTACAACTCTATAGAGTGGAGAATTTTAGTTTGGAGCTTGAAATTAAAGACATTTGCAGATTTAACCCTATTTTGTATCTCTACTCCTTCTCTTTCTTTAATTTCTACAATTTTGTGTTTCTCGACAACATGATTTTGTGGATTTTAATGGTTGAAATGTTAGGTTAATCGTTTTATGTGGTCAAGCTATCGATTTGATGATCAAATGTAGGTTGCTCAATCTTTTTAGTTGGTTGCTTGATTTATACTTGATTTCTTGTTTTTGGTGTTAGATCCTTGGATTATTATGATCTTGGTTAATTAATCTATGCTGAGAATCAGATCTTCAATCCTTTTACTAGGGTATCCTTAGTGACACTTGGACTAAGCTCTAAAATCTGGTTCCGAGTCTCTTAAGGCGTAGATTAATTAATCAAAAGTCTAATTAACCTAGTTAAAGAGACCTAAGGAATTAGAAAAGTCTAGTACTAGGTGGATTTCACTAGGAGGGGACATCGAACCCATTAAGTGTGTATTACATGTACATAACAGTGACTAATCCGAGCTTAGTCTGAGTAGCTCTATTGCAAGGACGTAACTGTGACCAATAGAGCTCCCAAGGAAAAATGTCATTGAAAAGTATCTCGTTAACGACCTAGAAGGAAGTAACTGTGAATAGGTGGTTAGTGTGAGAAAACATAAGGAGGAACCCGAGAGTGGGATCCTTGTACCACATCCTCGGACCAACCCAAGTCGTAATTCATTCAACCCGAGCCTTACCTAGACAAATCCTTATGCATCATTGATGATAACCAACCCTAGTTCCTCTATAAGTAGTTTTTCCCTAGTTTTATTCAATTACTCCAGTTTTCACAAAGCAACCGTTGTTTTGTTAGTTTTATTTTTATTAGTTTTTAGAATTTCACCTCAACTCACTTAGAAGCTAAGATAGTTAACCAATCGAGTAGTTAGGGTACTCAATCCACCATAAAACCTATAGTCCTCATGGGAACGATCTCGGTTCATAATTGAAAACCACTTTATTACTTAGCACCAAGGCACTTGCTAGCAAAGTTTTTGGTTTCGCGGTTGTGTGGACTTAACAAAAGTCTTTAGTAGCTACACCAACAACTTAACAAGTTTTTGGTGTCGTTTCCAGGGACTTAACAAAATTCTTTGGTAGCTACGCCAATGATTTAACAAGTTGTTGGTGCCATTGTCGAGGACTTAACAAAAGTCTTTGGTGGCTATGCCAATTACTTAACATACATCAAATGTATTAAGTGAGGATTGCAAGGATGTAATTGTGACCAATATTGTAACACCCCAAACATTTTTTTTAAATGATTTTTTTCATGGAATTTAATTTTTAGGTGTTTTAAGGTCCATCATGAATTTATAATAATTTTTAGGAATTATTTCTCAATTAAATGGAATTTTAGGAAAAATATGCAGTAAGGTCAAGTCTGACAGTTGACGAAATAAATTTAAAAATAACCAATGAATGAAATAAATTATGGGAGTTTTTATGAAGCAAATTAAGGTCCAAATATATGTTATAAAAATAAAAATAATTAAAATAAATGAATAAAAATAATAATAAAAATACGTGAACAGTGAACCGGGTAGGGAAAAGTCAGCAGATTTTGTTGACTGAGGGCCAAAAGAGACATTTTAAAATTTCCCAGGGCCTTAAAAAATTCAGAAAAACCGCAGAGACTTAAGTTAAATATTGGGTAATTTTTAAAAAATGTGGGCCTCAGAAAATCCTAGCAGAAAACAAAATAAAAAAATTAGAAGAACCCTATAAGGTTCTCCATTCGTAGCGAACTGCTGGGAAAGGAAGAAAATTTTATTTGCAGCCAATTCCTTTGAATCAACCTGTGATTTTCATGGTAGGAGACTTCTGAAGGTATATTAAAGCACCATGGTTTTTAATTTTAGTTTTTGCATGGTCTGTATTATTGGAGAAAGGGGCTAAATTGATAAATAGTTTGTTTGGATGGTCAATTAGGGCTCTTTGCAATGAATTAATTGTTCTAATGTGTATGCTAGGTGCAATTGAATTTGAATCTATAGAATGTGACCTAAGAGTATAAGATTAAACACATTATATTTAAAATTTGGGGAAAATATATATTTAGAATGAATTGAGGTAGTAATTAGTGGAATTAAGGAGTTGGATTCGATTGAATGTGAATTTCTGTTTGAAGGTCGACTTGGACAGAATCATAGGAGGGACCTAATGGACGAATTTTAAGGGCCAATTTGACATCATTGGAAATATATGGATGTTAGTGAAATTTGCCACTGGTTTCAGGTCTTTTTGACGTCGGTAGAGAAAGATATAGGCAAAATACTAACTGATGCGCAATCTGCCAAAAAAAAACGAGTTTAGTGATTAAACATTAGATATAAGAAATTAGTTGTGAAATTGAATATTAAAATTATAATTTTGGGTATTTAGATGTTAAAAGGAAGAATGTTGGAAGGTAAGGAAAGTAAAGAGAGTTTTAAAATTATTTAAAAAGCTCAGCTTGGCGATTAAATAGAAACGGGTAAACGGCCTAATTGGTAGTGGATAACAGGTATGGCTCGTTATGATTTTGGCGTTATCTTTATATTTCTTTTCTTGCATGAATATTTGAGTATAGCAAAAGCGGGGTGGGAAGGCTCCTACGTTCAGGGTGAATAGCCTAGCTGGCTTGGACTAATAGGGAGGTATGAGAGTAAATTTATATCATCGTACTTGCACCTTCGAAATGTATAGCGGTGTTTTCATTGTTTGACTTGATCGTAGTAATTGACTATGATTAAGACCCTTGATGTGAGCATTCAATTATTGATTTGGATTTGTCATATGCACGAGTCACGTGTCTGATGAATATTCATATTGAGCACGGTCAGCTAACTCTTATTGTATTTGGTGTTATCTCTTGTTGCATCTTGTGCGAGTCAGCTATAACATGTCGTTAATGTCATTGATGGTATGAATCACAGAAAACCTAATTGATGGGGAGGTCACCAGGCTATGTGCACATGGTACCCTCTGGTGCGGGCAAAGCCAATGCCTTCCTAGAGAGGTGGTAAAACTCTAGGCGTAGAACCCTGCCCGTTCTACGGATCTTTGGTTGGAATGTACGGATTCCAGTATAAAGGTAAAGGAATGTCTGATTCTTGAATGAGTAAGAAGCTATATTTTAAGTATTTTCAAACCTTTAAAACTCATTTGATATTATTCTTTCCATATTGCCGCTATTGTTGCATAACCTGTATACGGTGATTGATTGATTGAGCATAACCATCCTTGTGAAATTTGTATGATTTCCTCCTTTTCGGGAGTAAGACGGAGAAAGGAGAATCCGGGCATTTCTTGACCACTTAGTTCTATTCGGAAACATGTAATGGATTATTATTTTGTTTATTTGTGAATGAAATTAAGTTTCCAGAGAAGGCTCCATGGTGAATTAACTTGGTTATTGGGTTAAGTATTTTGGTTGAATCGATAAATTTTGAATAGTTGAGTTGGATAATTTTGCTTTTGATGAAACCTTGTGATATTTTGATGAGACCGTTGAGGTCGTTTGTTAGTGGATGACCACGGTCTATTTGTTATGTTATTTGAGATAATATCATGATATGAGATTTTGAGTTAATTATTAGTAGATTTTAGATTGATATTGCGAATAATAGGATTTGTCATTAGTTATAGAAACGAATAGGTCTTGCCAAATTTTCGGTAGAAATTATGGGACTTAGGCTTCTACGGGTTTTGGTGGCCTTAAGCCTACCATTCCTAGTGGGTCACCGACCTATAAAGTGGGATGAGCAAAGTTGGTGAATATCAGAGCAGGTTTTAAAGAACTTTGGGGATGTTATTTGGGTAAATGATAAATGTGACACCATGGAGCATAGGATTCCAAATTGTCTTTTGTATGTCATCATAGTATAGTTAATTCTGCGTATCCCTGTAGATGAAAAGTTTAAGTACTCTTTGATATGTATTGTGAATCCACAAGTATCATTTGTTTTCTTGGTTGTCGAGAATGCCACCAAAGATATGAAAGCGATACCAGGGGCGTGGACCACCTCGCGGGGCGGAGATCTATGATCCAGATAGATGTTGGGATGCGGATGTGGAGTACGTGCATCGAGATCGGAGCGAGATGGAGATAAATTCACCCTAGATCGAGCGAGAGAGTAAGAGTGAGTGAGAATGTTTCACCACGCCTCCATTTGATATGGATGATTTGAGGAATTTTAGGGTAAGAAATACGGGAGTTAAGGGCGGAGAATAGAGCCCATAGGCGGGGAGAGTGGGCAGAGTGAGGCAAGCGGGGTTCCATTTTCTAGTTCCACAACCAAGGCTCCAGCTCCACCACAACCTCCTGCACATGTGCCTAGGAGGGTAGCTAGGCGAATGCTAGATGAGAAAGGTCTATCTTTACAAGAGTTCTTGAGGTTTAAGACTCCAGAATATCATGGTGAGGAAGGAGATGACCCACAATATTTCTTGGAGGAGACAGAAAAAGTAGTGAGGAGATTATCATGCTCGGATGCTAGAGTAATTGGTACAGTAGGAATGAAGATGAAGAATAATGCATGGGATTGGTTCCGGAGACACATTGAGGATCGGTTATATGGAGGAACCTCCCACTTGGGAGAATGTTAGAGAGGTATTATGGATGAGTTTATATCCCGATGAGAGAGAGAAACAGGGCTTATCGAGTTTGAAGCTAAAACACATATCGGATAGTGTATCACGAGTGAATGCTAAAGAGAGTTCACTCGTGGTAAGTATGCTCCCGGTGGATGATGAGCGGCTGGTGTTGATAGATTCCGGTGAATGATACCACCTCTTCCACAATGCACTATTGTCTGGAGATTTTCCACATTGACAAGATTGTTGATAGAGCTAAATTGTGGGAGACCCGAGAATAAGAGGAATGGGGTGAGAGGATATGAGAAAATGAGGAGTGGCCAGCGATCAAAGGGAAGAGTGAAGGAGCCGGTGTTGAGGTCTCATGGCAACGAAATAGAGGGGGCGAGGGAGAGGACAGTCCTGAGTTACCTCGGTCACCAATCAACACACAGCCCAGCAGCATGAGGTTCGGTGAAACTTGTGTGGTAAAGGGTGTGTGGAAAAGGAAGGGCCGCAGTGGTCAATGTAGATATTCCTCCATAGTTTGCTACCAGTGTGGGCGACGGGGCATATATCCGGGAGCGCCCTCGGAAGAGGGTGGCTCGGCGCTGCGTGACACCCCCGGCCTACGGTGCGGGTAAGGGCCTGGCGGGGAGGAGGTCAGTAGAGGGGAGGCACATGGACCCGGAGGCTCCTGCACGGGGCTCCACGCATCGAGTTGGTGAGGGCGAGTAGAGTTTTTTGCGATTAATAATGGGAGGAGCGGACTACGACAACTGGCACAGTGTGGGATATATCCCGAATTTAACATATTTCTTGGGTAAGAAAAATTTTTAAATGCTTTTAATTTATTCATAGGTATAATACATGTACAAAACGAAACGAGCCCAAAGTGTTATTTGATAAGGGCCACTCACTCATTTGTATCCCATCTTATGCTAAAAGAAATTGAAACAGGTAAAATGATATTGGAAAACCATAGCTATTAACCGCATACTTGGAGAAATAGTTGAGGTGAACTATATGTACAAATCATGTGAGATAATGATAGGGGATAGCAGATTATATGCTGATTTGATTGAATTGCCTATCTTGGAGTTTGATGTTATCTTGAATTTATGGAATGGTTGTCATTAACTGTCTGACCATGGTTATTGTTATAGAAAGAAGATAACGTTCAAATGGTAGGTACTAAGTTTGTTTTCGGGAGATCATAGTGAAGCCACTAGTACCTTGATTTTCAGCTATATAGCGGCAAGGAGGTTGCCAGAAGGGTTGCGAGGAGTGGCATTTGCTCATGTGAGAGATGCTAGAATTCTCTCTCTTGATTTGGGAATATACATTTGTGAGGATTACTCGGATGTCTTTCGATGATTTACCGGATTAGCACCAGGCAGGAAATTGAGTTTAATATGACTTGCACAGTACAAATCATATCTATTGCACCATGCAGAGTATGGCACCCACTAAATTGAAAGAGTTAGAAAGAAGCGATTTGCAAGAATTGGATAAGGGTTTTATTAGACCAAGCGATTCAGCGTAGAGTGCACCCGATTGTTATTTGTGAAGAAAAAGGATGGGGTATGAGGATGTTCATTGATTGCAGACGAGTTGAATAAAGTACTTGTCAAGAATAGGTATCCACTTCCCAGAATAGATGATTTGTTTGACCAGTTACAGGGGGCCAGTCATTTTTCAAAGATTGACCTTGATGCAGTTTACCATCGATTGAAGATAAGGAGGAAAGATATACCCAAGGCGCATTAGGACTCATTATGGTCATTATGAGTTCACGGTAATGCAGTTTGGGTTGACTAACCGCACCGGCCGCGTTTATGGATTTGATGTGAGCAGGGTTTTCAAACCTATCACGGATAAATTTGTGAGTGGTGTTTATAGATGATATCACGATTTATTCGAAGTCATGTGAAACATAGGGGAACACCTCGAGTTATGCTTCTGAGCCACTTAGAACACATCAATTGTATGCAAAAGCGTAAATGTGAGTTTTGGCTTAACGGTGTATTTCTTGGGGCATGTAATAAGCGAGGAGGTGTTCGGTGGATCAGAAGAAGAGTAGAGCGGTGTCTAAGCGGCCTAGACCTGTGAGGCGAGATCGTGGTTTTAAGGTATGGGTGGATGTCACGGGAGATTTGTGAAAGATTTTCGGAATATCTGCTCCATTGACCGCGGTGATCAAGAAGCAAGTAAAATTTGAGTGGGATGGCACCTGTGAGCAAAGTTTCCAGAAACTTAAGGATTGCTTAACTCGCTCCGATTAGCATTACCCACGAGATGGGGGTATGACGGTGTTGTGATGCCTCCAGAGTAGGATTGGGTTGTGTTTTGATGCAGAATGGGAAGGTAATAGCATATGCATCCAGACAGTTGAGGAGACATGAGTTGAATTATCCTACACATGACCTGGAGATGGCGGCAGTGATTTTTGCACTGAAGATATGGAGGCACTGCTATGGTGAGAAGTGTGAGATTTACACGTATCCGCAAAGCCTTCGATACATTCGTGAAGTTTGAATCTCGGGCGAGAGGAGATGGGTGAGTTCTTGAAGTATGGTGCAGTTTTTATATCATCTGGAAAGCGATGTGGTGGTGAGTCTTTGCGAGGAAGTCCATGGGTAGTCTAGCACATATTTCAGTACATAAGAGGAGTATAGTGAAGGAGTTGAGGATACATTTAGTATGGGATGGAGTTTGAGATTCTGAGTCAGGGGATTAGTTGCACGAGTTCAGTGAGGCTACTTATTGATTGATGAGATCAGGCCAACCAAGATAAGGATCCTTCCTTTATTAAATTGAGGGAGGCGGTACGGTCGGGTGGACATCGGTTGAAATTAGGATAGCGTCTTGAGACGAGGAAATAGGCGTATTGCGTGTAGATGGGTTGAGACAAAGTTCTGAGAGCCCATAATGCACCTTATAGTGTTCATCCGAGTCACCAAGATGTACCAGGATGTTAAGGTATGTATTGGTGGAGATAGGATGAAAGGATGTGTACCGGTATTATGTGGCATCATGTTTGACATGTGAGTCAAATTCAGGCACGAGGGCCTGGTCTTCTGCAGGAGTTGCCATTACCTGAATGGAAATGGGAGAGAATTACTATGGACTTCGTGGTTGGGTTACCAAAGACTCAGAAAGGGCATGATTCGATTTGGGTTATAGTTGGCCAGTTGGCGAAATCAGCTGCTTAGATCTTAAGACCACTTATCTCACGGTGGCACCGGTATGCGCGGATGTATCACGGGCCCGTTATAGTAGCTTGCCGCGAATTACCGGTGTCCCATAGTATCGAAGGAGGTCCACGAGTTCACCTCGGGTTTTAGCGAAGCGGGGAAGCCTTGGGTACTAAAGCGGATTCCGGTGACCTTCCATCCTCGGTCCCGGATGGGCGGTCAGACGGACAAATTCGGACTCTTGAGGATATGCTGGGATGTGTTATGGATTCGGAGGTAGTTGGAAAATGTTGCCTTTGGTAGGATTTGCTTATAATAACAGCTACCACCATTCTATGATTGGAATGAAGCCGTATGAGGCACTCTGTGGATGAAATGTAGGTCACCTTCTTGTTGGATGGAGGTAGGTGATAGAGGTGGAAGGTCGAGGTTGATGGAAGCTTCTGAGAAAGTACCTATTATTCGGGGAGAGAATGAGGGACGAGCTTTTCGGTCGACAAGAGTTATGCTGTCAGGAGACGGGATGTGCCAGTTTGGTGTGGGTGATCACGTTTTCCTTAAATATCTCCCTATGAAGGAGTGATGAGGTCGGGAAGAAAGGAAGTGACACTCAGAGATATATAGGGCCATTTGAGATATTGGATAGGGTTGGCAATGTATCTTACAGATTAGCTTTGCCCCCTAACTTTGGCCATGTGCATCTAGTGTTTCACATCTCAATGTTACGGAAGTACGTTCCTCGTCAGGTCTCATTAGGACTCGAAGGAGATTAAGGTTGATAAGGATGCATCATATGAAGAGGTACCGATAGCCATAGTGAGTAAAGCCAGACCGGAAGAAGTGAGAAACAAAGAAATAGCTATGTAGGGTTCGAGTTGGCAGAATCATAGTAGAGAAATTGGACACAGGAGAGTGAAGCCGTCGATGAAGGACAAATATCATCAACTCTTCGAGTGATAAGGTACACACTCTTTAATAAATTCGGGCCAATTTTTATACTGAGAAGGGAGAGTCTTAACACCACAAACATTTTCAATGATTTTTTTCATGGAATTTAATTTTTAGGTGTTTTAAGGTCCATCATGAATTTATAATAATTTTTAGAAATTATTTCTCAATTAAATGGAATTTTAGGAAAATATACCCAGTAAGGTCAAATTACGGCCGATTGGCGAAATAGAATTTTTAAAAATACTCAATGAATAGGGAAATAAATTATGGGGAATTTTTATGGAAAATTAAGGTCCAAATATATGTTATAAAAATAAAATTAATGAAAATAAATGAATAAAAAAATAATAAAATACGTGAATAGTGGCTGGGTAGGAAAAGTCAAGCGATTTTTGTTGACCAAGGAGCCAAAGAGACATTTTAAAAATTCCCAGGGCCTTAAAATTCAAGAAAAACAGCAGAGACTTAAGTGCAATATTAGATTAATTTTTAAAAATATTAGGCCTCAGAAAATCAGGCAGAAAACAAAATAAAAAAATTGAAGAACCTAGGTTCTCCATTGACATGAACTCTTTGGGGAAGGAAGAATTTTGTTGCAGCCAATTCCTTTGAATCAACCTGTAGTGATTTTCATGGTGGGAGACTTCTGAGGTATATTAAAGTGCCATAGTTTTTAATTTTGTGGTTTCATGGTCTGTATTGGAGGAAGGCTGTAGTTGATAAATGGTTGTTGTTTGGATGGTCAATTGGGGTTGTTTGGAATGAATTAATTGTTTAATGTGTATGCTAGGTTGCAATTGCATTTTGAATCTATAGAATGTGACCTAAGAGGTATGAATTAGGTCTGGTATGTTTCAAAATTTGGGAAAATGTATTTCCCAGAATGAATTGAGGTGGTAATTAGTGGAATTAAGGGTTGGATCGATTGAATGTGAATTTCTGTTTGAAGGTCGACTTGGACAGAATCATAGGAGGACTTCTAATGGACAGATTTTAGGGCCAATTTGACATCATTGGAAAGATATGGATGTTTGTGAAATTTGCCACTAGTTTCAGATGCTTTTCGACGTTGGTAGAAAGATATAGACAAAATACTAACTGATCGCAATCTGCCAAAAAGCGAGTTTAGTGATTAAACATTAGATATAAAAAAATTAGTTGTGAAATTGAATATTAAAATTATAATTTTGGGTATTTTAAGATGTTAAAGGCAGGAGAATGTTGAAGGTAGAGAAAGTAAAAAGGGGATTTAAAAATTATTTAAAAGCTCAAGTTGAGATTAAATAGAAAGCGGGTAAGCGGCTTTAGTGAGTAGTGGATAACAAGGTATAGCTCGTTATGATTTTGACGTTATCTTTATATTTCTTTTCTTGCATGAATATTGGTATAGCAAACGAAGTTGGGGAAGGCTCACACGTTCAGGGTGAATAGCCTAGCTGAGCTTGGACTAATAGGGAGGTGAGTAAATTTATATCATTGTACTTGCACCTTCGAAATGTATAGCGGTGTTTTAATTGTTTGGCCAGTCGTAGTAGTGGCTATGATTAAGACCATATTCTTGAGCATTCATTGAATTGATTTGTCATATACTTACAAGTCATGTGTCTGATGAATATTCATGCTGAGCATGGTCGGCTAACTCTTGTGTATTTGGTGTTATCTCTTGTTGCATCTGCTCTTGAAATGCGGTCAGTATAACTATGTCGTTAATGTCATTGATGGTATGAATCACGAGAAAACCCTAACGCGATGGGGAGGTCATCGGGCTATGTGCACATGGTACCCTCGGTGCGGGCAAAGCGGTGCCTTCCTAAGAGAGGTGGTAAACTCTAGGCGTAGAGCCCGGCCCGTTCTCACGGTTGATCTTTGTGGATTTGGGATATGCAGTTCGATTATAAGGTAAAGGAATGTACGGATTCACGAGATGGTAAACTATATTTACGTGTTTCAAACCTCTAAAACTCATTTGATAATGTTGTTGCTCATATTGCAGCTATTTGTTGCACCAACCTATGTGATGATTGATTGATTGAGCATAACCATCCCTTATGAAATTTGGCCTTGAGTACCTAGCCTCCTGAGTATGGTGATATATTTTACTCACGAGTTATCTCACGTTTCCTCCTTTTTAGGGTAGACGGAGAAAGGAGAATCCGGGCATTTCTTGACCACTGGGATTCTATTTGAAACATGTAATGGATTATTATTTTGTTTATTTGGTGAATGAGAGTCTAAGTTTCCAGAAGGCTCCATGGTGAATTAACTTGGTTATTGGGTTAATTATTTGGTTGAATCAATAAATTTTGAATAGTTGAGTTGGATAAATTTTGCTTTTGATGAAACCTTATTGATATTTTTGATGAGACCGTTGAGGTCGTTTTGTTAGTGGATACGGAGGTCTATTTGTTATGTTATTTGAGATAATATCATGATATGAGATTTTTGAGTTAATTATTAGTAGATTTTAGATTGATATTGTGAATAACAAGATTTGTCATTAGTTATAGAAACGAATAGGTCTTACCGAATTTTCGGTAGAAATTATGGGACTTAGGCTTGCTACGGGTTTTGGTGGCCTTAAGCCTACCCATTCCCTAGCGCCGGTCACAGCTTATAAAAGTGGGATGTGACAAATATGAACATAGTCCAAGTATCTCTATTTCAAGGATGTAACTATGACCAATAGAGTTCCCGAAGAAAAATGCCTTTGAAAAGTATCGCCCTATCGACCTAGATGGACGAAACTGTGAATAGGTGGATAGTGCGAGAAAATACAAGGGGGAACATGAAAGTGGGATCCTTGTACCATATCCTCATACCAATTCAAGTTACAATTCATTCATTCCAGGCCTTATCTAGATGAATCATTAGACATCAATGACGATAACCAACCCTAGTTCCTCTATAAGTAGTTTTCTCCATGTTTTATTCAATTACTCCAGTTTTCACAAATCAACTCTTGTTTTTGTTTAGTTTTTTTTTATTAATTTTACAATTTCAACCTAAATCAGTGAGTCACTCAAATAGTGAACAACTTTAGTAGCTAAGGTACTTAATCCTCACTAAAACCACACCTTCCTTGTAGATCGATAGCTGTACTTTTTAGTCCATTGTATTAATTGTATGACCCATGCGCTTGCAGTTATCATAACAAGCCCTAAGCCTTTTTTTTCAAGAAGAATCCTTGAATGAAGGGGAAGAAAGAGTAACCTATTAGAGAAGTGCCTAAAGGCAATCACCCTTAGCACTTATTGTACGTCTTATGTTACTATTAAAGGCATCTTCATTAATTTGATATTCATACAATGAATTGATATAGATCTTTAATTGAATTAATGAAGTCCATGATACATAGCATAGCATGAAAGAAATCATGATGAGATCATGATAATAAGATTCCTTTCATGTGAAATTATGTTAGTATCTAAATTATCCCTAATAGTAGAATTAACGAGACTAGACATTGTTAATCCGGATAGACTAGCACATGTCATAATCCTTTATTGGATCAAGTAGTGGATCTTATAAACTGTGATCATGAGTTGATTAGATTTGACATGTGGATGCTTGCTATGAGTAGCTAAGTAAATCGGAGACTTGCCATAAGACAACATATGGATAATCTATTTAAATGTAGATGATTGTCTTATCAAAACAATGGTGCATGTATCCTTAGTCTTGAGGTGTTCAAGGATATCTTGGATGTTGATTATGTACTTTGACCTCGATCCATGTTAACTCTTGGAGGTCGCTCTTTGGGTGATAGTCGGGTATAGGTTGAGGTATTCAAAGGTAATTGAGTAGCCAACAAGGGATTCGTCACTCCCAAATATAAGGAGAGTATACCTATGGCCTCTTATCGGGATCATTACTCAGGAAGCCATAGCGGAAATGTTATAAAGAGTGTCTTCAAGTGCATAACTAAAGAGTAATGAGTTCGAAGACAAGATCTAATATCACTTGGGCTATATGTTGTTTAGCTAGTCTAGTGGGAGCTACACTTTGTCCATGCTCTGAACCGAGTGGGGTATAGATTGGTGAAAGGACAAATTGCAAGGAAATTGTTTATGGAAGGGTTAGCAGTCAGACCACTAACTTTTCGGTCAATTGGGGGTCATGATGCATTGCTAGATGCAGCTCATGACTTGATTAATTCAATAGTTGAATTAAATGGCCATCATAACCGGGAACCTAATAGGTCACACACTTAAAAAATGAAGAGTTGATATAAAATGGACTTGGATGTGATCCAATCATGAGGGACTTAATTTTGGGGATTAGATCGCTTCGAGATTAATGGAATCCTGGGACTAAAAGAACTCATTTATAGAATAGGATAGGCATAAGCTTGCTCATGGACTTGAGGCCTATGAGAGAGCATGCTACTAAGCATGAAGATGCATATAGCATATCCCTTCTAGGATGAGGGCCTTTTGATCTTTTGATAGGGTAAGTTTCTCCTACAAATATGTTGCTATGGGAGAAACCCTAACCCTAATGAATGAGAAGTGGGTAAGGGGAACCCTAGTCTCCAAATTCAGAGAGTGGCTCTTAGGTTCTTATGTACTTTGAGAATAACAACAAAGAAGAAGAGAGATTTGTGAGCATCAAATCTGGTTCTCTTCCTCCCTCATTGAGACCAACCTTGGCTAGCACCGAGTTTGCTCTCTACTCTGTCTCCTTGGAGGTTCTCGGGTCTCGTCTTCGTGTGGATACTGTTAGAAAGAAACCTAAGACTGATAAGTGTGAATCATGTTAGCATTTTTAAGGTACTATGCACGTGTTTTATACAACTTTGATGCTAGATTCACGCTAATATTGCTAAAGATTGCTCTTATCCCTCATTTGATTTTGTTTTGAAAATTTTGAGTGAAAACGGAGCAAAGTGATGAAGAAATGGAAGAAATCAAGCAAAAAATAAGTTGTTGAGTTGTTACAAGCTGCTTCGTCGCAACGAACCATCCCTTCGTCTCGATGAAGCTGTTCGTTGCGACAAAGGTCATGTTCATTGCAACGAAGCAGGAAGATCACAAATGCAAGAGCTACAAGTTCATCTCGATGAACTTGGGTTCATCTTAATGAAGGACTAGTTGATGAAAAGCAAGCCTTACGAGTTCACCATTACAAAGCCCATGTTCGTCGCTATGAAGCGCTACGGACAAGAGCTGAATACATTTAAATTGTGGCCCATATTCCCAAGACTATAAATAAGGGTTTTCGAGACAAGTCTAGGGTTTGCAATTTTGGCAACAAGGGTCGCACTTTGTGGGTTCGGATCTAAAGAGAATGAGAAAGACAGACCTGGAGATTGGCATCTACTCTTGAAAGACTCTAGAATCTGGAAGAAGAAGATGAAGGATTTATTGATATTCAACATTAAAAATATTTTTTCTTTGACTTTCATGTTTTATCAAAGTTTTATGATGTTCCGGATTTTCGTTATGTTCTAAATTTACAAACTAAGGTTTTGGTTGTATTTTAGACATGAAGCTTATATATAATTGCTAGAATTCCTTCTGCTATTATTTCATGTGATTGAACCTCAATTGATTCCTAATTGGTTTTATTTATATATTGATTTCTAATCAATCTCAATGTGGTGAGTGGTTCTCTACGAGAACTGAGAAGGGAATAGAGAATTAGACACAGGTGAATCAACCTAATTAGCCTAGTAGTGTAGAAATTATCAGTAATTAGGAGGCATGTGAGGTTCTTAGGTCTTAAAGCACCTCTATGCTTGGGGTTGAGCTGAGAAGTAAGAAACCTAGTATTAGTTAGTAAGTTATTTGACCTCGAGAGAGGCTTGTAATGAAATTAGTAAGAATCGCTTTGGAGAACTTTCTCAAGAAATAATAGAATAGGATTCTGGTTCAGTTATAAGTGGATTGTCCAATTTCACCAAACCCTAGAACTTTATTATCTCTTGCAACCCCTTACTTGCATAACTCAATTGCTAGATTGAAATTCAGTAATTTACTTTAAATTCAGTAATTTACTCTAATATGACGTGGTTCGTTTTTGGTCAAGTTGGAAACCATCTTCCAAGACAGATCTTCAAAGGTATAATAAACTTGAACTCTTGGTTTTTGGTTTATGATCCCTTTTGATGAGATAAGTTGGTCCAAATGGTGGGATTCCATAAATTTTTGTTAAATCCGTTATGTTGTAGTGCTCTTTGCACTATGCAATCCCCTTCACAGCCAACGAAGGAAAGTCAAGGGCAACAACACAAGCTCTTGCCCATGTAAGTGAATCAGGTATGACTTCTCTTCGACCTCAAAAGGAGTTGAGAAAACTCTACCTCTGCTCCTTCTTTTAGTCAGACTCAACCTCTAGGGGGAGTGTTAGAGAATTTTTCTAAAGGCAATCGTCCTTAGCACTTATTATACACATTACATATTGTTTAATATGAAAGGCTTTTTTATTAATTTGATATTCATACGTTGAATTGATATATATCTTTAACCAAATTAATGAAGTCCATGATACATAACATGGAATGAAGGAAATCATGATGAGATCATGATAATAAGATTCCTATCATGTGCAATTATGTTGGTATCTAAAGTATCCCTAGTCGTAAGATCAACGAGACTGGATATTATTTATACGGACATACTAGCACATGTCATACTCCTTTATTAGATCAAGTAGTGGATCTTATAAATTGTGAATATGAGTTTATTAGAGTTGACATGTGGATGGTTGCTAAGTGTAGCTAAGTTCATTGAAGACCTGCCATGAGACAACCATATGGATTATCTATTAACAGTGGATGATACTCTTATCATAACAATGGTGCAAGTATCCTTAGACTTGAGGTGCTCAAGGATATCTTGAATACTGGTTCTATACTTTGACTTCATTCCTTGTTGCCTACCAAAGGTCGCTCATAGGGTGATGATTTGGTGTAACTTGAGGTATTCGAACATAATTGAGTAGCCAACAAAGGATTCACCATTTCCAATAAAGGGAGAGTATACATATGGCCTCTTATCGGAATCATTACTCGGGAATCTCTGGCCATAGTGGAAATGCCATGAAAGTGTCCTCAGGTGCATAACTGATGAGTAATGAGTTTAGGGACAAAATCTAATATCACTTGAGCTAGATGTGGCGTAGCTAGTCTAGTAGGAGCTACACTTTGTCCATGCTTTGAACCGAGTAAATTATAAATTGGTGAAAGGACAAATTGTGCGATAATTGTCTATGGAAGGGTTTGCAGTCATACCACTAACTCTCCGGCCAATTAGGGGTCATGATGTGTTGCTAGATACCGCTCATGACTTGCTTGATTCAATAGTTGAATCAAGTGGAAAAAATATCAGGGGACCTAATGGGTCACCCACTTAGAAGAGTGTGGGGCTAATATAAAATAGATTTTGATATGATCTAAATATGAGGGAGATCAATCTCGAGAATGGAATGTCATGGGATTAGTGGAATCCTGGGTTCGAAGGCCCTCACTAAGAGAGATTGCAGGCTTGGGCTTGTTCATGGGCCTAATGCCTATAAGGGAACACGTCATAATGCATAGGGATGCATGTAGCCTATCGTCTCTTAAAGAGAGGGGCACTCTTTAGACATTTCAGGGGCAAGGGTTTTCCTATAAAATGACCTTTATGGAAAGCCCTAACCCTAAGCCATTTTCCTCACTCCTCTCTTGAAGAGTTCAAGAAAGTTAAAGAGGGTGTTCCTCAAGAACTCCTCTTGGTGAGATAGGGTTTTGGCTTCCCTTTTTTGATCAAGACTTGGATAGCATCGGGCCTTCTTCCGAGATAGTGGCCTTGGATGTTGTTGGCTCCACTCTTCTTATGGATACTATTAGAGGTGTTCCTAAGACTTGGTTCGCTTCGATCTTCGCTGCCCTGACTAGTAGATCGATTTTTGAAACCGACATAAGGTAATCTGGCACCTTCTCCTTAGGAGGGTTGTGGTTGAAAATTTTTTTGTTTTCCACTACTTTGGCATGAGATGCCACCCTAAAAAATCCAACATGGCGTCCTTTGGTTAGGTAAGGCTTCATATGGAAAAAGGGATCTAAGGGTCTAAAAAGGAAGATCTGAGCATGCAGGCCCCTCTGAGGATATTGGGCTTAAAAGAAAACTGCAGCTTTGACGAGAGAGAGAAAGGGGAAAAGATATAGAACTACTGGAAGAGACGGAGTCATTTACTTGGTTGACAGATGGGGGAGAAGGAAGTAATTGGATGAAGAAAGCTAGGAAGAGAACTGTTTAGCTAGATTCAACAAATTTATCGGCTTCTCAACATAAGGTTTTTAGGAGGAAATTTTGGACATGGTAAGAAGAATGGATGCAAAAATGAAAAAGGGTAAAGGGAAAGGAGGGCAAATAAACACAAAGTTTCATAGGGAGCTAAAAAAATTGGAATGGACGATTAAGGATAGGAAACAAAATAAGGGTGGGGGCTCGAGAAGAGGGTTGAAAGACTATAACAACAATGTCCCAGATGAGACTAACATTCTTGTCTTGGAATGTAAAAGGAGAAAATAATTCAAAAAAAATGAAAATTATAAAAGCCTTTTTTAAGACCCAAAAGGCAGATGTTGTCTGTTTTCAAGAAACTAAGCTGAAAGAGACCACTAGAGGTGTGATCCAAAGTTTAGGGGTGTGAAGGTTCTTGGATTGGGCAACAATTAATGCAGAAGGGGCCTTAAGAGGTATAGTTAGTTTTTGGGATTCCAGAGTGTTGTAATTAAAAGGCAAGGAGGAAAGATATTTCTCGGTATCTTACAGATTTAATAATTATGAGGACAACTTCCAATGGGTGTGTTTACAAGAATTTATGGTGTGGCTGGTGGTGGTAGCAAGGTCCAACTCTAGGAGGAATTGGGGGCTATTAGAGGTCTATGGGATGACCCCTGGTGGGGAAGGGGGAGGGACCTTCAATGTTATAAGATTCCCTAGCAAGAGAACAAAGCTCAAGTGATAAGAGGAATTTCTCCCAAGTGATTGATGATCTTGAGTTGAAAGACTTACCACTGTGAGAGGGTTGTTTTACTTGGAGATGGGGCTTAAATAATCAAAGGGAGGCTAGGTTAGATCGTTTTTTAGCCATAGAGGATTGGGATGCTCACTTTGGAGAAGTGGTCCAACGCATACTTCAAAGATCTGACCATTTCCCTATCTTTTTAGAGGGGGGTGGAAGTTTGACAAGAGGCCTAATGCCGTTTATATTTGAGAATATATGGATTAAGGAGGAGGGTTTCAAGGATTTAATCAGAGACTGGTGGCAATGTTGGTCTTTCAATGGGTCCAGAAGCTTTCTCCTCTCGGAAAAGATCAAAGCCCTAAAATTCAAGATTAAAACCTAGAATAAGGAAGTCTTTGGCAAGGTGAAGATAAGTAAAAAGGCTACCCTTGCTATAGTGGCCTTTTGGAACGATTTGGAGGGTCAAAGATCTTTAAACACTGAAGAGCAGAAAGAAAGAGCAAATGCATTGATACATTACAAGAAATGGTCCATTATGGAAGAAACCTCTTAGAAATAAAAATCTAGGAAAGTCTAACTTAAGGAGGGGGACAAAAACACCAACTTCTTCCACATAATGGCCTACTCACATAGGAGGAGAAGTATCATTAACAAAATTAGGATCAATAAGAACCGGTTAATATGAGATAATGAGATAAGGCAAGGTGTAGTTGAAGTCTTCAAAAACCTACTCATAGACCAAGGGGAGTGGAGAGCAAACCCATAAAACTTAAGCTTCTCCAAAATCAATGTGGCTGAAGCTGCAATTCTCAAACAACCTTTCTCAAAGGAGGACATGGAAGTGGCCTTAAAAGATATGAATGAGGACAAGGCCTTAGGTCCAGATGGCTTCACCACGGCCTTTTGGCAATTTAGCTAAGACATAGTAAAGGAGGAAATTATGCTTTTGTTCTATGAGAATGCTAAATTTGTGTGCAACCTAAATGCTACCTTCATTCTCCTTATTCCAAAAAAAAAGAGGTGTCAAGGATAAAAGAGACTATAGACTGATCAACTTGATGAATAGAATTTTCAAACTGATGGCAAAAGTTCTAGCTAACAAGTTCAAGAAAGTGATGGACAAACTAGTCAATGTGGTCTAGAATGTGTTTGTGACAAGGAGACAAATCTTGGATGCCTCCTTAATTGCAAATGAGGTAGTGGACTCGTTGTTGAACAAAAGGGAAATTGGACATAGAAAGGCATATGAGACAGTGAACTGGGACTTTCTCCTTCTAGTTCTTTAGAATATAGGTTTTTGGCCGGAGATGGTTAGGGTGGATTAAATGGTGTATCTCTAGTGCCTCCTTCTCAGTTATAATACATGGCAGCCCAGTTGGCTTCTTTCAAAGCTCTAGAGGGTTAAGGTAAGAGGACCCACTCTGTCCTTACATGTTTGTTCTATGATGGAAGCTTTATCTATTCTAATCGACAAGGCAGTTACCCCCGGGGGGGAGGGTATTCCTATCTAGCTTCAATTTAAGAGGTAGAGATAAAGATGAAGTCCAAATTACACACCTACTCTTCGCGGATGACCCTCTAGTGTTTGCAAAGATTCAAGTGACCAATTGGTTCATCTTAGTTAGATTCTGATGTGGTTTGAAGCCCTTTCGGGGATGAAAATAAACTTAGGAAATAGTGTCTTTTCTAGTGGGAAGGGTGGAGAACCTAGAGATTCTTGCCTTAGAGTTGGGATGTGACGTTGGCTCTCTACCAAATTATTTTGGGGTTACCTTTGGGAGCTAATCACAACTCTCAAAGGGTGTGGGATGGGGTAGAGGAAACATTCAGAAAGAGGTTAGCTCTTTGGAAGAGGCAATATATTTTCAAAGGGGGAAGACTCACGGCCATCCAAAGTACCCTTTCCAACATGTCAATTTATCTCATGTCCCTTTTTCGTTTGCCAAAGAGTGTGAAAAAATGTTGGGAAAGTTGAAGAGTTTTCTTTAGGGACCTTAGAAAGGAAAGTACATTTGATCAACTAGAAGACAGTGTGCCTAAGTAAGGAAAATAGAGGTTTGGGAATCCAAGGCCTTCTCAACCTCAATAGAGCTCTCCTTGGAAAGTGGAGTTGGAGATTTGTTGTTGAGGATAATGCACTGTAAAAGGACCTAGTCAAAACCAAATATGGAATGACGAGGGGGGTGGATCACCTTAGCTCCAAGTGGCAACTATAGGGTACGTCTTTAGAATCGAATTAGAAAAAATACCCTTTTGTTAAAAAGAAAATGTGTGTTTCTCATAGGGGTAGGTAGCAAAGTCGAATTATGGGAGGATACTTGGTGTGGATCCAACCCTTTGTATACCACTTTCCCACATCACTATTCATTGGCTAGTTCAAAAGGGGTAAGGGTGGCTAAGGTTTGGAATTCTTTGGAGAAGGAAGGAAGGTGGAATCCAAGATTTGTTAGGTGTTTCAATAATAGGAAATGGACATGGTACAAAGCTTTATCAACGTTATCTCAAATAAGAAAATCCTCCCCTCATCAAGGATACATTGATGTGGAAGAAGACTATGTAGGGATCAATGTACTACGGAAGCCTCGAATCATGATTTAATAAAATGTGTGATAAACTAATGTCATCATCCTTAGGGTTTACTAACCTCTAAGCGTGGGACCTTCTAAGTTATTCTAGTCACAACATATCTGCATGTGGAAGCGCCTAATTGCCAGAGACCAGAGGAGAGAACACATCTGTATGTGTGTAAAGGCCCTAGGGAGAATGTGTGAAGGTCCTAGGATTACTTGTCTCATAAGCAACCAATCCCTGCATTACAGGGTTTCTTGCCTATCAAATAACCAATCTCCTACTTTATTGGGTTTCTTGCCTCTTAAGAAATTAATTAATGGGCTCTATCACTAATTAGCTAGCCTAATGTAGGAGCTTCTACAACATACATTGGGAATTCAATCTTAATTATGGAAAATTCAAATTCGGGAGGTTGTAAAACATTGGAGACACCAAATATGTTTCTAAAATACAAGTATTTTGAATCTTGTTGCTATTTTGATTTGGAGTTGTTTTATTTTAGAAATATTTGTTCTCCAAGTTAAAGTAGTCGTTGCTTTATTTAATTTAGAAAGTTTGTTTCCTAGTCAAAGTAGGAGTTGTTATTTCTTTTAAGAGTTGCTTTATTTAAATTAGAAAGTCTTTGTTTTCCAAGTCAAAGTAGGAGTTTCTTTATTTGATTTAGAAAGTATGGGGCCTATATATACCCCGCCCAATTTAGTCTTTTGACAATAAGTTCAAGTTTAATAACATTTTTCAAATTTCTCCTTTTTAAGAGTTCTCTCTTGTTCTCTTATCTCTTGGGTAGATTCTCTTGAGTGGTGCTTTCATTGCTTCTTATCCCTAGGTAGATTCCTTGGATGGCAAAGTATATCTCTTGTTCTCTAATCTCTTGGGTGGATTCCCTTGAGTGGCGAGGTCATGGCTTCTTATCTCTTGGCAGATTCCTTGTGTGGTGAAGTAAGTACATATCCTTCTATAACCTCTACTCATCTCATCATCTTCTCTTTCATCTTTCACCTTTCCATAACCAAATTTTCAACCTTAACCCAAAACTTTCCATATCTAGTTCCATACCTCTAAAACCTTTCCAAATACTTTGTTTCACCCTAGAAACCATACAAACCATCTTCCCTAACCTTAGAGAAACCCAAAATTCATGCATAGCCCTATCCTACCTTAGAAATACCTAAAAACTGCAAACTAGCTCAAAACAAGGTTGTTTTGCATCAAATCAAACCCGAACCTTTCCAAACCTAAAATCCTTCATTATAAACCTTAATTCAATAATAAATAAATCTCAAATAATCCTTATAACCTTTAGAACCAAATATATCCCTTACCTTAGAAAGTTACATCCTACACCCTTAAACTACCACAAACCCATCCCTAACTTACCCAAACCATTAGATCATCCATCATGGTCCCGTCCTTGCATCATAGCCTGGGGATCCAACGACCCATTATTAATTTTGGCTCTTGATCAACGACTCAGATTGTTTCTAGAGCATAAATCCAACAATCTCCCACTTCCTCATAAGCAAGTGTGAGACCATTATCTTATCTGATGCTATTCCATAAAAAGATCAAATGTTAATTCCAAGATTAATAATGTACATATTAAATTTATTTTTCCTTTGTAAAATATTGATAATTAATTGCAAGGGTTTCTATCAATTGATTAATTATTTATTTTCTTAACTTACTAGCTTCTCTAACAAGTCCAATGCATTGGCCAGTGTCTTTCATCATCAAGAACCAAAATATATTAAGAGGATATTTCATACAAATTCCATTTTTGTATATTTGATAAACTATGGTGATCAAATGATCATTATTCCCAAATCATCAAGGTATTGATCTTTAAAAGGAAACCTCACTTATTGATAACTCAAAGAATGACAATTACTTGACTACCTGTTTATAATATACTCATGATTAAGAAAAATATCATAACTAATATTGCCTGAGATTTAGTTCCTTTTTACATAATATTACCTTTAATTAAATCTATCTTGATCCTCTCAAAATGAGTACAGCATAACTCACTTTAATATTCTACAATAACCAAGACAAATTATTTCATAAAATATTAGAGTTTAATTAAAGTGCCCTAATTTATTATCAGAACGTGGGAGACAATCTCATTAATTATGAGGAACTTACGACTACGTTTCATGGACGTATCCATATGATCATATACTGCATAATTAATTTGGACCTTATACGTGAAACAATGCGTGTTTAAGAATTTAAGAAATTCATACTATTAAAATCAGAAAATTAAATTACAAACAGTCTTGCTCCTAGAGCATAAATGTAATAAACTCCTACTTACTCTAAAGTAAGCCTGGGACACTCCTAAGACCCATTTAATTTACATGCTTCTCAAACACATGTTCAGGAAGGGACTTAGTAAAAGGGTTTGCTAGGTTCTCCTCATATGCAATTTTACTAAAGTCAATATCCCCTTGGAAATCAGAGTCCGTATAACCAAGTATTCCAAGACTCCCAGAGGAATACATCAACATATGATCCCTCGTTCTCTTTAGATACTTAAGTATATGTTTTTACTATTGTCCAGTGTTCTTCTTCGGGATCTGATTTGTATTGACTTACGATTCCCACTATTAGGCAACATGCATGTATATATAAAAGGTAAAGCAATTATGCCTAAGAATACCGCAAGTGCACAGGCCGTACAAATAGTAAGTGGACAATAAGTCTGGAAAATCGATCTCATAGGGAAGTTAAACGTAGACGGGATGAAATACCCTAGCTAATGGATCTTTTCACTATTTAAGTCATCATTTTTTTGTGAGAGTGGCGACACAATATACTAAAGCAAGAGAGATAGGGTCATGTGAAGATTTCCCAAAGAAAGGAAGGTTTTTGAAGAATAAAACTCAAGGTAGAAGCACTAGGGTTGGTTGCTTCGATTAATGCACAAAGTTCATATTCGTTAAGGGTTAATCATGTGAATATTTGCTCAAGGGAGACTATTATGAGGTTATCACTCCCATGAATCACCTCAATTTCTCACACCCAAACACCTATTCACCACTAAGTTCTTCTAGGCAATTGAATGCAAAACTTTTTCTAACGCGAACTGCCCTTAGGAATCCTATTAGTCACCGCTAGGTCCTTGCAATAGGATAAACCTGAGTTGTGCTAGATTTGATCACCGCTAGGTCCTTACAAATCCAGCACAATGATTCATTGATGGTTTTCCCTAATAAAATCCGTTTAGTACAAGCCATTGCTAATTTCATAAACTTCTTTGACTAGGTTCAGTTAATTTTACCATTCGGAATATACTTTAAGGACTCAGTCAAGGCCTTGGGTCAAATTCTAGTTGTCACTCTGGAAGCCCTAAGTCAAACTTTACTAATCTAGGTCTCTAACACGAGTTCAAACATATCTCAATTTGATAAAACTGTAGTAATCATAAAACTACATCAACAAACATCAACACAAGCATATTTTCACAAAATCATTCTATAAAATATATAAACTAGGCATTAATGTCTACAACCAATCCTAGATTATGATTTCCTCATTACAACTATCAAATCATCCAAAATCTTGATTACAAACCAAAATAAAGAAAAAATGAGGTTAAAGATACAAAACAATGTGAGATAAGATGCTCTCCAACTAATCCTAGCTGCAAATATCCTCTAAAGAATAGATTCATCAATCTGGATCCAAAAGTTTGAAATATCTACACAAGAACTCCAAGAACTCCAAGTAAAAACCAAGAACCTCAAGAAAGGGACATGTATCTCCAAATTCGTGCTCTCCTCTTAATGATTGCCTCTCCAATGATTATCCCCCCTCCTTTAGATTATTACAACTTATTCTATGTATACTCTCAGGAAATGGGTCAAAACATGGGCTGAAAATCAAGGAAAAAATGTAGTTTTTCGTCGCCATGTTGCGACATGGTAGAATGTATGCTACAAAATGTCTCATGTCATGACATGAAGATCCACCATGTCGCGACATGATAGAATGTGTGCTTCAAGACTGCGTCTCATGTCATGACATGAAGATCCACCATGTCGTGACATGACAAAGAAGCTGCTCCAAGACTGCTATTAGGACCAAAATATGTGTTCACCCAAATTTTCAACACAGCTACCAAAGACTATTTAGTCCCCGGCAATGGCACCAAAAACTTGTTAATACCAAAATATGTGATCACCCAAATTTTCAACATAGCTACCAAAGACTATTCAGTCCTAGGCAATGGCACCAAAAACTTGTTAAGACAAAAATATGTGATCACCCAAATTTTCAACACATCTACCAAAGACTATTCATTCCTCGACAACGGCACCAAAAACTTGTTAAGACCAAAATATGTGTTCACCTAAATTTTCAACACAACTACCAAAGACTATTCAGTCCCCGGCAATGGCACCAAAAACTTGTTAAGACCAAAATATGTGATCACCCAAATTTTCAACACAACTACCAAAGACTATTCAGTCCCCAACAACGGTGCCAAAAACTTGTTAAGACCAAAATATGTGATGTAAAAACTATTTTCTACTATGTATATGATATTATGTAATTAAAACTAGTTTTGGTCTAAATCAATGCAAATGCACAGGTCATATAAGTAATAAAGTGGATTATAAGTCCAAATACCATTCCCATAGGGATTGATGAGAAATCTAAAGATCAACTACCCCTACTACTCAAGATCATCACTATTTGAACTTCTAATTTGAAGATTTGAACTATCTAAAATAACTTGAATGAAAAAAAAAATTGTAAATGGCTCTTTAATGAAAAGGGAAGTGAAATATAATCTAGTAAAATCAGAGATTTCACTGAGTAGAAATAACACTGGGAATGGACCAGTATTCAGACTATCAATTTGAAAAGTTCCTAATTATAGAACAGTGAAGGACATGAACCCTGGATTTGTCCAAGAGCAAGAGAGTGTAGTCTTGAAATGCCTCCTAACACTACACATTTCACTATGTAGCTTACCATATTCCTAAACCATGTCAATGGGTTTAAATAACTACTTTTAGGATTTTATCCTCTTTAAGATTTGGTTATTTTTCCTAAACCAGTACTTCATAGCCGTTTAATAGGACCGAAAACTGCTTGCCTCCATAGACAGGGTAACACAAGCCTTTTTCAATGCAATTGGTATCTCAGCCATCAATTCAAATAAAAATCTCTTTCTCCTTGATTAGAATCTTACCTAACACGCGATCAAGATCATTCTACTAGATTGAGATGAAACCTTAAAGGATTAAACTAATTTCTCAACAAGTGGTCCTTATTCCTCGGGAACACACTTCTATTGTCACCCAAAAGGGAACCTTGAAGTCGGAGGTTAGAACTTCACTTATGATGCACTAGAGTGACACTCAAAGTTCATTAGTTCAAGGATATCAGTGCAATTTACCCTCAAGTCATTGCTCCTTACTCTCAGGTAGTCTATCTCTATGTCACTCAGAGGGATCCTGAAATCAGAGCACGAATACAACTCTTTTTGGGTAAAGAACACTAATATTCAGAATAGCTCATTACAAGAGTAATACCAATTAGATCAATCCAGTTTTCACTCCCAAAACGTCATTAAATACTACAAACAATAAACAAAACACAAAATCCCTTCCTAGAAGGAGCTCAACTTTCCATAACTTGGATCACAAATGACATTGAGTAGTTGATCAAACAAATTCATTGAAATAGCAATCAAAATGAATAAATTGGATTCCAGAAAATTTTCCAAATTCCAACTAAGTTAAGACATAAATGAAACTCAATATACAATGATCTCAAATCCACATTTAAGCTCGGATCGACTAATCTAATCTCAAAAGAAGGAAAAACTAAATTTAGAAGAAAAATAAAAAGAAAAGGAAAGGAAAGAAAAATATATACAAAAGAGACTTCAGCTCTTCTCAAAGCTCAAAAGTGGATGAAGGCTGCTCACTCCACCCTAAGAACTTCCATTTATAGGCCCTAATCATTGAGTCCTGAAAACGAGGCGAAAAACATAGACTGCGAAAAGCCTAAAAGTCTGCCCTATTCGCCCTTCGATGTCGTGGCTGATGTCGTGACATTGCTTGTTTGATGTTGTGGTCCAATTTTGATGTCTCGACATTCCAATCTGGTGTCATGACTCTAAATTCTGCATGTCAATGTAATGTCGTGACTGATGTCACAACGTTGCTGCTGTGATGTCACAACATTGGTGCTGGTATCGTAACTCTGAGTTTTTCCTCTCTGTGCAATGTCGCAACTTTGCTCTGATGTCACAACATTGGATTAATGTCCTCACTCTTGCAGCCTAGTTCTAACCTCGCGACTCTAGCATTTAATGTCACGACATTCTTCAACCAATGTCGCGACATCGATCTTTTATGTTTCGTTCACTTTAGCCGATGTCGCGACATTCTCCTGATGATGTCGCGACATTGCTCCACTTATGTTATAACTGGCTCACTTTGCTGGTGTCGCGACATTGCTTGTTCGATGTCGTGACATTGCCCATCCAATGTCGTGACATTGCCCATCCAATGTCGTGACTCTGAACTTGGTATTCTACTGCTTTCAGCCGATGTTGTGACATTTCTTGTTCGATGTCTTGACATTTCACTAATGTCGCAACATTCTTCAACTGTTGTTGTGACTCTGAGTGTGATGACGCAACATTCTCCAGCCGATGTCGCGACATTGGAATTTTTACTCTCATTTTTCTACTTTTCTACAGATTTTTGCTACTTTTCTTCTAATTCCTACAAAACATAAATCTGGGTGAAGACTCCATAATTTTGCATTAAATTGAACTTTTAAGCCATATATATACAAGAAAATACTTAAAAATGATGAGTTTTTAGATCACCAAACTCCCCAAACTTAAAGTTTTGTTTGTCCTTAAGCAAAGAAAATACTATTTATTTGTCCTCAAACAATTAAAATTGATTTTTAAGGACATTTTTCATTTTAATCTTCTTCTCAATCATATCAGCAATTTGGTTTCACTGAAATGTCAATTTTGATATCAATTCTAACTAATCTTCAATTTTTGAATCCTATAAATTTTCATTTCATATCATTCAATATAGCATATAATTCATAGCCAGTAAATAGCTACAGTTCTTGACTCAGTGGGTGTGTGTTGGTCTTCCCTTTTTTGACTAATTTGCATATTAATTAACCTTATGAGATTTACTACAAATGATGAAAGTCTCTTTAAAGTGACTTAGGTCCCATATGCCTGTTGATCATATCATTCTCCACTAATGTAGGCAAAATACAATCATCAGGATCAAATAGGTCTTTTAGGCTTGTAATGTATGGCTTGGGTACTTGTAGATAACTGAACATTTAAGGTTCAAGTTTACCTAGACTGCACTTACTTTCTCAACATTCTGCCTTCTACTGCTCATCCTTTCTTTTCTACCCAGAACTTTTTTCCAAAAGTACTCCTAAACTTGTTTTGGTGCATCTTCTACATGTTTTCCACTATAGCTTTGTCTTTTTCCACTTTCTATTTTAAATTCAAAAGCTCTTTTCCAGTTATTTTGTTCAAAGTTAGGAATGGTGCAATGTTTTTCCTTTTTAAGCTTTCTTCCACCCCTTAGCAAGCTTTGGGTCAGCAACTCTCATACCAATTGGCATTCGGGTGCTAGGTGTAGAACACCCCTAGAGACTTAATTGCTCAAGGGAGGAAGGATATAAGGTAAAACTCACTCCTCCTTGAAACTGCATATTTGTTAGCTTCTCAGTTTGCTGTTATGCACCTTTTTTGTACATCTTTTCTCAATTGTTTTTCCTTCCACATCCTTAATTCTCATCCTTCTTCACATTTCAAAATTGTACTCCCCCAAACTTGTCCTCTTGATCACGTTTTTTCTGCACTTATCTTGTAGTTTGGGCAAACTAAGGGTTCTTTACTGAAGGATAAAAATTTAAAGAAAGGTTAAGGTTTTTCTATGTGGCTTTGATGATAAAATTGGAATTAGGCTCAAATAATGTATTAAGGTATATGCATAGAAACATATCACAAGGTAAGCTATGAAGGCCTAAATCATTTCTAGTTGTTTGTGATGCCTAGGATTTTGCCTTGAATAATAATACAAGTTCTAGGACCTTTTGAGACTAAACTTATGATGAATCTAATAAGGTGTTCCTAACCTAAGCAAAATTAATTTTCAAGGTACTTATGACCAATGTGCCAGTTTTCAGTCATTATCTGAACTGTACTATTCAATCAAACTAGAATTATTAGTTTGATTTTAATTGACATCAATTTTAGTCTTTTAGAAACTAAAATATCAGCCTACTTGTCATCGAC
The DNA here is from genome assembly GCA_016808115.1 of Tetrastigma voinierianum. Lineage (NCBI taxonomy): Eukaryota > Viridiplantae > Streptophyta > Magnoliopsida > Vitales > Vitaceae > Tetrastigma > Tetrastigma voinierianum. The sequence goes on along the minus strand of JAEQBH010000188.1, from coordinate 140,578 downwards.
ATCACAACTTTCAATTTTTGTTCCACTTACTCTGCCCAATTTCCTTTACATATTTACTGGTTTGGTTAAAAAATATATTACTATGCTCTTATAAAACTCAACAACTCATTTTGTTTCAGCATTTCAATTCATTTCATCTATAATAATAACATAAGCAACACAACATATTCCCTCAATTCAACCAAACAAGCAATCACAGCTTTCATCATTCAAAAATTATACAAAAATGTAAAAATATTCAACCAAAACACAATTTTGCATAACTTCCAGAAACTCAGTTTTTCTCATTTTCAAGTTCAAGATTTTCTGTCTAAATAGCTCAAATACTCAAATACTCAAATTTAAGCAATTCAGTGCATTCAGTACAACTGAATTCTCAATTATTTATTGATGCAATCCACAAATTCAAAATTGTTTATTCTTTACATATCACAAAATAAAAAATGAAAAGGAAATAAGAAAGATAATATAAGAAGACACAATGGCACACAGATTTTAGAAACTGTATTTTCATTTCATTTCATTTCAATTTACAGAGAACTGAATTACAAAGAGGGAAAGATAGATACAATTGAGTTCATTTCTTTTTCCTTTGGGATTTGGAGGGTTTGAGGTTTACTGGTTCATATTGATAACTAGCTTGAGATGGGGTAAAGTCTGAGATAGAGGATTGGGGTCTTTCAGCTGTTCTATCTCCTAGGAGCTAGTTTGTCATCCATTCTAGCATCTATCTCCTAGGAGCTAGTTTGTCATCCATTCTAGCATCATGGCATTAGTCTTGATCAACTCATTTTGTCTTCCCCCTATATAATTTAAAGCACCCTCAAACTCACCCTAGGCATTATACATCCTGATCATGTTGGCATTGAGCATGTCAAGGCTCTCAGTCCACAACTTCTCCTTGTAGTTTAGGGAGGCTTCCATCTCCTCATCCCTCTTCTAGATGGTGGCCCTTATTTCCTTTTGGTGCTCCTTGTACAAATACCCAAAGGCATCAGCCTTTTGTAGCATGTTTCACTCCATCTCTTTCTCCCTCACCTCTAGGATCTTCAATAACTCTTGATCCCTCTTCGACTACTCACTCACAAAGGCTCTCTCCCTCTTCCTGAATTCAACCCTTAGTGCTCTATCTCATTCAGCCAGCTCCTCTCTCCATTCTTCATCTCTTATGGAGGGCTATTACTAGATTATTCTCTCTCTTCTTTATTTGGTCTTCAAGGTGGTTTTCTCTCCACCTGAGCTCCTCCCTTACCTACTCATCCTTTTCTCTCATTTCTTCCTTCATCTTCTTTAGCAGGGTTAGCAGTTCAGAATTACTGTTGGCTTCAGTTTCAGCCCTTTACTTTCCCATTTCTTTAACTCTAGCTGGAGCTAGTGTTGCTTGATCTGCAATGGGGGAGAGCACTGGTTGCTCTGAGCAGGCTTCAATGCCCCTCTTTCTTCACTATTAGCTTCTTCTTCAGCTACAGCTGTATAGACTAGCTCCCTAGGTACTTCTGTATCTACTCTCTTTCTTTTTCTGATGTTCTCTCTTCTCTCTCCCTCCTCACTCTCTATTGGAACTTTAAGGGGCCTAGCAAGAGTGAGATGAGAGGCATTAGGGCATCTTTCTTCCTCTTCATTGATTTTTACACCCCTTTACATAGGCTAGCACCGAGTGAGGGGTGGGGGATGTTCACGAGAATTTACTCAAAGATGGTCCGCAGGATAATTTACGATTCTCCCCACATTTAGCTAAAAGCCTTTGACTAGCATGTACAATAGTATTGCGTAGTCCTATCTCACAGTTGAGACATGCTTAGACGGCTTGAGTATTGAATTTACAAAATAAAACCAAATTTTACTTACTTTAGTTAAATCCCCTCTATTGATGAAAGAAGGAGATCGCTCTCTATCCTTCACATTCCCTCGCTACCAAACCTAGCTCTTTGGGCGATCTCTTCGAAGTCAAATTCTTCTGTAGTTGCTCAGACCAAGTGTAGTCCCCTCCTTCTTGTAATCCAAACAGTTAGGAAATGGCCCTTTCCCCAAAAGAGGCCCATCTCCCCTTGACATAGCATGTCAAATTCCTTTCGCCCCAAATTGGCATAGAATTCCTTCATCAAGGCTCTTCTGTCCGACTCCACATGCTTACACACAACCTTCAACCCTCTTCTCTCTACTACCTCCTTGAAAGGTGAGACCATTTTCCTGAATCGTCTCTCCTCTACGAACCCCTTCTTAGCGAGACTCTTCTTAAAAGCCTCTACTCCCTTATTGGAAAGAAAAATTCTAGTTTCTCCTTTCTCAACTTCAACTTCCTCAATCTCTTCCTTCACCTCCTCAGCAAGAACAGTTTCCCGGTTCATGGCTTGTTTAGCTCTCTCTTGCAGCACATCCTCCACAATATTTTCAATAACCTCGTCTATGGTGGGAGAGCTAGGGTTCGAAATTTCTTGGTTTCGAAGATGGAGATTGGAAAGGGTTAGAGCTCAAAAGGTTGAAAGATTTGGTTTGGATTTGAAATTTTTCGCTATGTGTTCCTTTAAATAGGGAGGCTGCCCTAAGTGCGATGTCGCAACATTGTGGATGTGATGTTGTGAAATTGAATGTCGATGTCACGACATTGATAAAAAATTTAAGTGACTTTGCTCAATGTCACAACATTAGGGTTGCAATGTCCTAACATTACCTTGATGTCGTGACATTGTAGAATCGATGTAGCGATATTGAAAATTTGATGTCGCGACTCTGGGAAACTTTTGGAGCTAATGTCGCGACATTGAAATGGTGTCACGACATTGAAATGAGTTTTCTTTTCCCGATTCCCTATTTTCCACAATGTTTTATTTCTACACACTTAAATCATAAGCCAGGAATACAAATCTAACAAGAACTAAGCATTCCCAATTCAAGCATGGCTAAATAAGCTCACTCTCAACTCGCATAACCCAACAAACATTCTTGGTACTGCAACAATTATCATTCAAAACTAAAGAAATTCATCAAAATTTAGGAACATTGAAGCTGTTATGCAATTTCTGAATAAAAAATAAATAAATCCCCAAAACTTAACATGTGCGTTATCCTTAAAGAACAAGTTAGGGAAATAAACTCCCTTGCATAGTAAATTCTGCTAATTGAGATTGGGTTGAAGTGCTTCCAATTGAATTTAATATATATTTGCAGTTTCATTGTCCTGAAATCAAGCAAAAACTTAACTAACATAAGTTTCAAACAATCTAAAACAAAAATAATCAATCAGGTAAACTATTCAAAACACACTATATTAAAGAAAATTAAGCTATCAAATACAATAAAATAAAATAAATTGAAAATTGCTTGGGTTGGCTCCCAAGTAGCTGCTCATTTTTATGTCTTTAGCTAGACATTTGTCGCATTATGCTCTCTTTTCAACAATTCTTTCATTCTCTTCTTACCTAAGACTGTTCTTCATTTAGAATTCCCCTAAGGTAATGTTTCAGCCTCTGACCATCCACTTTGAATTCATTCCCTGAATTTGTTCTCAGTGTCACTGCTCCATTTAGACCTTAGCTTTCCTGGAAATAATCTGGGCCTAGAGTTATACAGTAGGACTAGCTCTCCTACTTTGAACTCTTTCCTCATAATTCTCTAATCATGTCATTTCTTAGTCTTATCTTTATAGATCCTGGCATTGTCATAAGCTTCATTTCTCAATTCTTCCAATTCATTCATCTGAAGTAGTCTATTTTCCTTAGCAGCTTGGAAATCACAATTCAACTTCTTGATTGCCCACATAGCTTTATATTCAAGCTCAAGAGGGAGATGACAAGGTTTGCCAACACAACCCGTATGGGACATCTCTCTAATAGGAGACTTTATACACCCCGTAGTTTCTCCACAATGGCTACCTAGCTTTACTAACCACTTTTCTCGCTTTATGTCAACGTTTCCAAGATATTCTTGACCTCCCTATTGAATATCTAATTGCCTATTTGACTGAGGGTGATAAGCCAACCCCATAACATGCTTGACTCCATATCTACTCAAGAGTTTTGCAAAAAGTTTGTTTGCAAAATGGCTTCCCTCATCACTAATGATTATCCTTGGGGTTCCATATCTACTCAAGATATTTCTTTAAATAAACACTACAACTGTGATGGCATCATTTCTAGGATAAGCTATGGCTTTCACCCATTTGGATATATAATCCATAGCAAGAAGAATGTATAGATTTCGAAATGAGGGTGGGAAATGTCCCGTGAAGTCTATTCCCCACACATCAAAAATCTACACCACCAGGACTCCTTGTAAAGGCATTTCATTTCTTCTGTTTATGGTGCCCATTCTCTGACATCTGTCATAATGCTTCACCCACTAAGAACATCATCAAAGTTAGCCAATAAAACCTGATCGAGAATTTCTAGGTTGTTCTCGTCTCCCGCAGTGTCCCCATAAGGATGATGCATGACATTTATCTAAAATTCCACACTACTCGGCTTCTAGTACACATCTCTTGATAATCTGATCTTCTCCTCTTCTAAATAGCAGTGAGTCATCCCATATAAATCGGCATCACCAACTTTCTTTTTCTATCAGAAGCAATCTCTGGTGGCATAATTCCATAAGCTAAATAGTTCACAATGTTAGCATACCATGGTACTTGAACTGATACCTGAAAAAGTTGCTCATTTGGGAAGTTTTCTTCTATTTCAGTCCCTCTTTCATATTTAGTAGGCTTTTCTATTCTGGATAAGTGATCAGCTATCACATTATCACTACCTTTTTTTTCTTTGATCTCCAAGTCTAATTCTTGTAGCAATAGCACCCATCTAATCGGTCTTGGTTTTGCATCTTTCTTTCCCATGAGATACTTGATTGCTACATGATCAATATGTATGATGACATGGATCCCAGTATATATGACCTAAAATTTTCACAAGAAAAAACCATTGCCAACATCTCCTTTTCTATAGTTGAGTAGTTCTTTTATGCTTCATTAAATGTTTTGTTGGCATAGTATATTACTCTGAAGATTTTCTCTATTCTTTGCCCAAGGATTGCTCCCATTGCATAATCACTAGCCTTACACATTATTTCAAAATCCTTGCTCTAGTCTGATGTTGCTGATGAGTGCAAAACTCATCTATGTTTTGAGTTCATTTTACATGCTATTTTGTGCATTTAATATCCATATTCATGTAAAACTCATAAAATTTCCTCTAAACTTGGTTTTGTAGGATTATTGATGAAAAGCAATTGATTTGGCAAGAAACAGCAAATATATTTCCAAAAAGAAGAGTCAACCGAGAGTCTCTACGCCACCGGGAAGATTAATTTTTTCTGTACCATCTGAACATCAAATGGTTCAAATTCCCTCATGGTCGTATTCTACATTCAAAGAAATTTCCAACGAAAGTACTCACACGCCTAACCAAAGTTAAACGGTTGTGCTATGGCCCGACAAGGAGAAGAAACCGCTGTCGCCCGTAAAATTACAGCGACAGAAACGGTGTCGCGATTGTAAAGGTGTCGCGACAAACCCGTGTCGCTACCAAAAAGCTGCAAACCTAAAAAGGCCGAAATTTGATATTTTGACCTAATTTCAAGCCCATTTCACCTTAGACCATATATATACTGCTTTTAGGTAAAGAGGCAAGCCGGAAGACTGGAGAGCCTCTCTCATGGGGGTTTCTCTCTAGACTCCGCCCATTTTCCAAGCTTTTCAGAGATTTTGATTTGTTTTAGATTTGTGAGTGGTTTGAAAGCAGATTTTTATTTCTATTGAAGAGATTTTGGTGTCAGATAATGTAGATTCGGATTTCACTAAGGTTCGACAAACGATTGAAGCTAAGAACTGGATTTTCTCTCTCTCATGGTTTTCTCTCTAAACCGCCCATTTTCTTAGTTTGCTGCGCATTTTTATTTTTAATATATCTTAGAGTAGTTTTAGAGCATATTTTTATTTCTATTGAAGAGATTTCGGTGCTGTACTCAGATATTGAATTTCTTTACTGTTGAGGAGAAGATTGAAGCTCAAATATGGATTTTTCTCTTGATTTCTTTCTTCATTTTCTTACTTTTTGTTTGATTAATGAGGATTGGAATCCAGTAATGGAACATTAAACACCCTCTAGGGTTGGGGTTTAATTGTTGAACATTCAGATTTGCGCGCTTATTTTGTGGGTTTGAATATCGAATTTATATAATTGGTACTGCTCATAATGAATTGTTCGAATATTAGTAAATTATACCCAAAAAAGTCAGATTCAAGCTCGATTTCCGTAGAGGCCCTTCAGTGACACAGAAAGGCATTCCCTGAGAGTGATGAAAATTCGTGGATGGTATGCGAACTCGCTATTGGTGATTTAATGTGCTCGTGGTGGATTAAATTGATAAATCCTCTTTCACTTGGAGACGAATGAGTCAACGATTTATCGATTTAAACATGCAGAGAGTTCGCCTCAATTCGAATGGTGAATTCAAACCCGTGTTAGCAAGGATCTAATCATGAGAATGAGCCGTTTCCAATTTTAGAGGAGAAACCAAGACAAAGGTAAATCTGTGCAATGACTATAATTTAGAGCTCAAAGCCATAAATTCAGTTGTGGGTATGAAGTATTGAAAAAGAAAAATACCTGCAACAAGGCGCCAGATTAGCAGTAGTTTATCTAACCCACTGCCTTCGAAAGAAACAAATAAGGTTAGATGTGATGAACAAGGAGGTGGAGAGATCCAAATTCCGCACTTTCATACTCCTCTGACTAGTTTTAAATCATGGTTCATGAAGCAAAATTACAAAGCAATCAAGGAATTGATGTTTACAATAGCTTTATTTTCGTAGGGGCCCTGCAGATAACTCGTTTCAATCTAAATTGTTATTTTATTATTTCAAAGATTCAATTCATTTGTTATTAATTCAATTTTTTTAGTTTTCATTATTTTAAGGCTTTAAAAGCTTATTCAAAGTGTCTATCATAGTCCAAATAGTATAGAGCTTGAGTAGTCGTAGTGGGCTTGATTGAAATTTCCTCGAGATCTCGATCGATATCCGGGATCTAAAATCCACTTTATTACTTGTTCGACCTGTGCACTTGCATAATCGTGGATCAAAACCTGGAAGAAATTTATCCAGTTTTAAGGAAACCATTTTTAATCAGTATAATTGCAAAGAAATATAATTAACAAGTTTTATGACATTATTGCTGGGGATTAGACAATAGTCCTTTGGTAATAGTGTCATAAATTTGTATATGTCTTTTGGTCTAGCGAACAAGTTTTTGGCGCCGTTGCCGGGGATCGAAAGAATTTAGTAGATCAATATTCAGACGAAAGAAGGAAATACTAATTTGGACATTTAAAAAGAAAAAGAACAAAAATAGTTTTTCAAGCAGTGGTTATTTTTAGCCACTAACCTTTAACAAGCCATATTGAAAATATTTGTCAGTTTCGACTCAATCCTATTAATGCGGAGTATGTTTTTACTGAAAACTTTAATGCATAGGAAATTAACACTGATCCGATCTCCAAGAGATATCGAATTAGAGACAACACGAAGCTTGAGAAAACGAAAAGGGCGTAAAACTCGCCTATGGCGGCGAAAGGCAAGACCAGATCAAGGACAAAGAATGAAGAAATGTAAGACCTCCAATCACCGATACAATGGAGGACTTTTGAGACCTATTATTCAAAGATGAATACTCCGCGTAATCGACAGCCTACGCTGATGCAAATAACTTTGAACCGGCCGCACTGGCCATAATGGTTCAAGAATAACAATTTATCGGGTCATCCTAGCGTAAGACCCAAATGAGCATTGTGTGAAGGTTTCTCGTGATGGCAAACACAAAGAAGTTGAAACGGGTGAGACCAGAGGTCATAAAATTGCATTTATTCCCATTTTCTAAGAATTGACAAAGAGCCACATGGTATGTAAATTCTACCATACCTGCTATGTTGATACTTGGGAGGAGCTTAGAAGCCTATTTGTGATTCTTCCATCACTCACCTCAGAGAAGGAGGGAGATAATTGTGTTCCAAAAGAGGGAAGATGAGAGCCTTTGCGTAGCATGGGAGAGATCTCAGCACACAAAAGATGCCCGATGCATGGAATAGACTTGAAGACCCAGATGGACATAGTGTATCATGCCTTGAATGATACATCTAAGGGCATTATTGATGCTTCATGTTGTGGAGCATTCAAACGTAAGAGTGCTGAAGAGGCAAGAGATCTAATTGAGGACCTGGCGAATGCACATGAAAGCTTCCATCGTAGTTTTCAAGTATAATTGGCAGAGGAAGAGGAATCATGGAGTTGAGCAACATGACAGACATGGAGGCAAAGTTGGATGCCACTATGCATAGAATGGATAAGCAAGAGAGAAGATGCACACGCTTCATGAAATAAGCGCACGAGAGGGAACTATCGAGAGGAAGTGTCGATGTACCCACCGAAGAACTGCGATGATGCCGAGGAGGTTATCAAACGAGCTACATAAATCTCAAACCAAATCCTAACCTGCCAACACACTATCATCCAGCACTGAGGAACCATGAAAATTTTTCATATGGTGGAGGAAGCCCCAAGGCCCGAGGCACGACGTAATCCTCAACATGGATATCAAGAACTCACCAATGTTCCCAAGAGCAAAGAAAGAAGGGGAGGTGAAAAAGAAAACGAGTACCGTAGTCGAGGAGGCCCAACCATATGAAGATCAAATGCCGCAATTCATGGGGACAACAAGAAGTCAAGAACCTCCATGAACAAAAGTTTGCAGAATCGAAGCCCCAAATACCACCCTCAAATTTTTCGAAGACCGCTAATGCCTCCCCAAGAACCCGAGACACAAATAGGGCACCGGGCCCTAAACCCTGCAAAACCGCATGAAAGATGCCTTTCCTGACACGGAAGAATCCTAAAGACTGCATACGCGGCATCTCGTATGGGAAAGACTTGGTGGAAAAGACAAAGAAAAGATGTGCCAACAAGGGAAAGGAAGGTCCGCATAATGCTAAAACACCAGAGAAGGAAAGAAAGAAGGAACAACTGGTCGAGAAAAAGGAAGCAAGAAGAAAACCTGCAACACCGTCATAGATCCCATTTCCACGCAGGTCGCAGAAATCAAAGATAGAGGAACAAGCCATAAGGTTTTAAAAACCTTCGTCGGACGATGCATTTCATGTATGGTGACTCAAATGCCACTTTATGCAAAATTTTTGGAAAGACATAATCGAGCAAAAAGTGAAGATTGTCAAGAAGGAATTGTGAACTTGACCGCAACCCTGCAAGTGCCGTGATCAAGAGAGATCACTTAAAAGATGAAGGATCCGTGGAGCTTCACCATTCCCCGCACCGCCATCGAGAGTCGGCCTCGTAGCTCTTGTGACTCAAAGACATCAATTTAATGCCTACCCTCGCTGCCAGTTAAGTTTGGGGAGCGACTCCCACCATCGCACCCTCAAAATGGCAAATAGAACCCTGTCTAAACCTGAAGGAATCATAGAAGATGTGCTTCAGAAGGTGGGAAAGTTTATTTTCCAGCTTCGGACTTCATCATACCGATATGGAAGAAGATTTGTCCCTCCGCGCTTGAAAGGCCATTCCTGCAACCGGAGCAGCCTCTAATCGATATGCGTAAGGGAATTTCACTCGAGTTGGAGAAGAGACAAATCGACTTCAATTTAATCGTGTTTGAGGAATTTAGACATAGAAAGGGAAGATATCAAGTCAATAGAAGATGTATATGTCAACAATTCTGATTTTTACTATGATTGTATTTCCCAACTTTCAATCAATGAAGAAGAGATTAATTTCCAGTATCTTGAAGGTTTTTATTCAGCTTTTTTGCACATCAGTTTACATTCTACTGAAAAAGTGATGAGTCTTGAACAAAATGGGTTGAAAAAAGGAGACAAAAATGAAGAAAAGGAATTTCATCAAGAAACCAATGAAGAAGGGCTAGTTTTAAAGGAGTTGCCAAGTCATTTAAAGTATGCTTACCTGGAGCTGCCAAAGAGTAAACCAATAATAATTTCTGCTAGACTCAGTGATGCTGAGGAAAAGAGGTTGCTGGAAATTTTAAGGAATCATAAGGAATCTATAGCTTGGTCTATTGAAGAGTTAAAAGGTATCAGTCCATCAATATGCATGCACAAAATACTGAAGAAAATGCAAAGCCAACTGTTGAACATCTAGACCGAATCCAAAGAATGAAAGAAGTAGCCGTGAAATGGTGCTCAAAATGGTTAAATGTTGGTTTTATCTATGCAATTTCAGACAGTCCTTGGGTTAGCCCAGTCCATGTGGTCCCAAAGAAGGGTGGATTTACTGTGATCCGCAATGAAAGAAACAGGATTTAATTCCACAAGAATGCGGATGTGGATGGAGAGTATGCATTGATTACAGGAAGCTGAACACAGCAACCAAGAAAGATCATTTCCCTTTACCCTTCATTGATAAGATGTTGGACAGATTAGTAGGACACCCTCATTTTTGTTTCTTGGACGAGTATTCAGGCTACAACCAGATTGCAATTGCACCTGAAGACCAAGAAAAGACCATATCTCATGCCCCTATGGTACCTTGCCTTCGTAAGGATGCCATTTGGCCGTGCAATGCTCCCGCTACTTTCCAAATATGTATGATGTTGATATTCTCGCATTTGGTTGAGGTCATGGAAATTTTTATGGATGACTTCACAGTTGTATGATCCGCTTTGAACAATGTCTAAACAACTGAAACAAGATCGCAAAGATGCAAAGACAAACAACTAGCACTAAATCGGGGAAAATGCCATTTCATGGTAACAGAAGGTATTGTTCTTGGTCATAAAATTTCTGCTACTGGGCTAGAAGTGGACTAACTAAAATTCCATTATCAAACCCTGCACCTCCCACAACAAAGAAAGGGATAAGGAGTTTCAAGTACGCCGGATTTATAGAGATTCATCAAAGACTTCTCAAAGATAGCCGCACTAATTATGCAGATTAATCGGAGAAGGACACAAAGTTTAATTTTTGATGATTCCTAAGGTCAGCTTTTGAAGAAATCAAGACTCATTGGTTCAAGCACCTATCATGGTCAGCACGTAATGACTGTGATTCAAATAATGTGTGATGATTTCGCAATTTGTGGGCCGCCTCTGCGACCGAAAAGAGAGATCCGAGTGTCAAGGCCCTATTTTAATTTTCTTTTCTTTCTTTGTTTTTATTTTAGATTAGTTCGTATTTTTGTTTTAAATTTGGATCTGAACGTTAGCTGTTAAAGTTTTAGCTGAATGCAGATTTATATTTCTTCAAATTATTGTCTGGTTGTTTGAATTCCACAAATTTTGGATTTCTAACTACCGCTTCCTAATTGCGTTGGTTTCTTGATCAAGAAGCCAATGTATGGTAATTAGTGGTTTAGAACCCAAATGCCCATTGAAATGACTCTATCACGTAAATTATCTTCCTCGTTAATTTTATTCATCGATGAATCCCGCTGAATCTACTTGCCGGTTTTGTTTATTTTGTGGACTGATCCCACATCGTTGTCGCCTACCCATTAACGGATTGTCTCAAGTTTCCGATTTCCGTGGAGGCTCCGAGTGACACAGTGGGAAGGCATTCCCGAGAGTGATGAGAAATTCGTGGATCTGATGCGAACCTCGCGATTGGTGATTTAATGTGCTCAGGTGATTAAATTGATAAATCCTCTTTTTCACTTGGAGACGAATGAGCTGAACGACATATCAATTTAAACATGCAGAGTTACTCAATTCGAATGGTGAATCTAATCCTGTTAGCAAGGATCTAACTAAGGAAAGAATGAGTCGCTCTAATTTTTGAGGAGGAGAAACCAGATAGTGTAAATCGTGCAATGACTATAATTTAGAGCTCAGTTTACACCAGTTGTGGGTATAAGTATTGAAAAGAAAATACCCGCAACAAGGCGGCTCCAGATTAAAGGTAGTTTATCTAACCCATCAGTTTTCGAAAGAAATACCAAGGTTAGATGACAATACGTGGAGGTGGGAGAGGAGATCCAAATGCACTTTCATACCCTCAATTAGTTTTAAATCGTGGTTCATGAAGCAAAATTACAAAGGCAATTCAAGGAATTGATGTTTCACAATAGCTTATTTTCAAGAGGCCCTTTACAAGAACTGTTCAATCTAAATTTGTTATTTTATTATTTCAGTATTCAATTCATTTGTTATTAATTCTTTTTTAGTTTTCATTATTTTAAGGCTTTAAAAGCTTATTCAAATTGTCTATCATAGTCCAAATAGTATAGAGCTTGAGTAGTCAGGGTAGTTGATTGAAAATTCTTGAGATCTCCGTGGGATCGATATCCGACTAAAATCCACTTTATTACTTGTTCGACCGTGCACTTGCGTAATCGTGGATCAAAACCTCAGAAGAGCTATCCAATTTTAAGGAAACCATTTTTAATCGTATAATTGCAAGAAATATAATTAACAAGTATTATGACATTATTGTCGATTAGACAATTTTGGTAATAGTGTCATACCTATATGTTCTTTGGTCTAGCGAACAGTTGCCATGATAGGAGCTCTGATCAACCTTGACTTGGTCTCTTCAAATGCACATTTATACTCTTCATCAAATTCAAATTTTGCTTCCCTTTAAAGCAGTCTACATAATGGCCTTGATAGTTTGGAGAAGTCCTTTATAAATCTTTTGTAAAATCCAGCATGTCCCAAAAAACTTCTAATCCCTTTTACTGTTGTAGGTGGCATCAGAGTTTCAATAACAAAAACCTTTGCTTGGTCAACCTCAAGTCCAACTACAAAAATTTTATGCCCCAAAACAATACCTTCAGTTACCATAAAATGGCATTTTCCCCAATTCAAAGCTAAGTTTTTGTCTTGGCTCCTCTGAAGTATAGTTTCTAAATTTTCTAGGCAATTCTCAAAACTAGATCCATAAATTGAAAAGTCATCCATGAAGATTTCCATAGACTTCTCCACCAAATATGAGAAAATGGACATCATACACCTTTGAAAAGTAGAAGAAGCATTACATAGTCTAAATGGCATCCTTCTAAAAGCAAAGGTGACATAAGGACATGTAAAGGTAGTCTTCTCCTAGTCCTCAAGGGCTATGGCAATCTGATTATATCCAGAATATCCATCAAGAAAACATAAATGAGGGTGTCCTACCAACCTGTCCAGCATTTTATCAATAAAAGGCAAAGGATAGTGATCCTTTTTGGTGGAAGTGTTCAATTTCCTATAATCAATGCATACCCCCCATCCTGTCACAATTCTTGTTGGAATTAACTCATTCTTCTCATTTCTAATGAATGTGAATCCACCCTTCTTGTGAACCACATGAACTGGGCTCACCTAAGGGTTATTTGAGATTGCATAAATAAACCCTACATTTAGCCATTTAAGTACTTCTTTTCTGACAACTTCTTCCATAACTAGATTCAACCTTCTCTGATGTTCAATTGATGTTTTTACATTTTCCTCTAGGATGATTTTATGCATGCAAATTGATGGACTGATCCCTTTCAAGTCTCCCAATGACCAGGCTATTGCTTCTTTATACTTTCTGTGAGAATTTCAATCAGTTTCTTCTCTTTATCTTTTGTTAGGTTAGCTGCTATAATTACAGGTTTTGAGCTTTCAACTCCTAAGAAGATATATTTCATGTTTTTGGGTAACTCTTTCATAATTAACAGCTCATAACTTTTTTCTAACCCTTGTACCTTCTCTTCACTACTGCTTGATTTTTCTACATTGTTTTCATTCAGACTTAATATTATTTCTTTTAATTCAACCCTAGCATCTAGATGTTCAGTATCAAGATCCTCAATATAATGTAAATTCATCATATTTTCATTCATTGAATCTTGATTCTTACAATCATCAATTGGTTCATAACTAATAGGAACTACTTTTTAAACATTCTTACATTCATCTTTTTCAAAATCAGATTGCTTCGAGCTCTTATTAAGGTTGAAGTGTACTTCTTCATTTCCCACTCTGAGAGTGAGCTCTCCTTTCCTCACATCAATCAAGGATGCTCCAGTGGCAAGAAATGACCTGCCCAGTAGTAGTGGAACTTGCTTGTCTTCTTCAATGTCTGTCACAACAAAGTCCTCTAGGAAAATAAACTTTTTACCTCAAATAATATATATCTTCCTAAGTGAGACTTTCCCGTTGGACGATAGATTCTGCTTCGCTTTACTCAGAAGTTTCATTGTCAGAGTTAACTCCCCTAAACTTCTAGTCTTTTAACTACAGACAATGGCATCAGATTGATGCTGGCACCAGAATCACATAAAGCTCTACTAAACCTTTGGGGTGCCCCTATAGTGTGGAATGGTGAAGCCATCGGATCTCTCGCATTTTCAAGTGTATGTGTTCGATTATTGCACCACAATTCTCGATTCAAGCTTACTACCCATCTTCTTCATCTAACTTCCTTTTCTTGTTGAGGATGTCCTTCATAAATTTGGCATAATGAGGCATTTGAGCCAATGACTCAGCAAAAGGAATGTTGATATCTAATTTCTTAAACATGTTCAAGAATTTAGCATATTGATCATCCAATTTTGACTTCTACAGTCTCTAAGAGAATGGAATATGAGGTTTATAGGCTCTCACTTCCTCTTTCTTTTTCAATTCTCCCTCTTCAGTTTGCTGCTCTTGCTACTCCATTGATTTCTTTCTTTCAGTTAATTCGGTTATGTTCAGCTTGTTTTCTCTTCCAGTTTCTGATTTCTCTTCCTTCTCAGTCAGCTTTATCTCATCTTCGTCTCTTTTCTACAATTCTCTATCACTTCTACGTGTTATAGCCATACAATCCTTGGGATTCCTCTTTGTTGTCACTAGGGACTGCTTCTTTGGACTGGTTCTGCAGAGTTTGGGCTAGCTGCCCTACTTAAGTTTTAAGGTTCTTCAAAGAGGTATTTGTGTTGGACTAGAAAACAATGGTATTTGCCTGAAATACAGCAATTTCAGTAAATTTTTGTTCATGGATGTTCAAGATCCTCTTGTTTTCTACCATATACCCTAACATTTGTTCTTCAAAATTTTGTGTCCTCTTTTGGAATCCTTGATTCGATCCTTGGAACCCCGGGTAGAGAAGTACTTTGATGAAAATTTTCATCGGTCTCTGACTCACCCTACTCGCATTCCACTTCCATATGACAAAGCTTTCATGGTTCCCACATAGTAAAAGGGGGTCGTGAAGGTTATCGTCGCTCTTGAAGTTGTAGCTCCTATTACTATTCAAATACTGAACTTCCTCCACTTGATAGGGACTTCGCAGCAAGTCCTTCATCGAACATTTCCTCGCTCTCGTACCCCACGAAGGCCCACTTCATTTTGCTCAATGACTTCTTCTTCCTCGATTACTCAATCTCTCATTTCATCAATGAATCCAGCTTTGCTTCTATGGCTAACATCTTGTTCAGCTCAATCACATCTCCCCTTCTCAATCTTTTACTGCTCCCTGAAGCCTCAGATAGAGCTCTATAATTGCTCTTGGCTAACTCCTTTATCAACTGAGTAGCCTCCTCAACATTCTTCCTTCTAAATGCACCTCCAAAAGGTGCATTTATTGTCCCTTTTGAGGTGTAGTTCATGCATGGTAAAAGATGTCCATCTTAGTCATCTTCTCTATTCCATGCATTAGACATCTTCTTAGCAACTGTTTGAATCTTTCCCAAGCATTGTAAAGAGATTCATCTTCCTTCTACTTGAAGGCAATAATTTCTCCTCTCCTCTTTGAAGTGAGAGCATGAAGGAAAAATATGCTCAGATAAGCTTCCACCAACTCCTCCTAATTGCTCACTGATCCATATGGTACGAACTCAAACCAACTGGTTGCAATGTCCCTTAATAAAATGGGAACAACTGCAATTTTATCACATCTGGGTAGACTCCATTCAGTTTGACAGTGTTGGTCATCCTCAAGAATCTACCTAGGTGCTCATTTGGGTCTTCACTTGGGTGTCCATTAAACTAATTCTACTGCACCATGGTGATAAAAGCGGGCTTCAATTCAAAGTTGTTAGCCTCAATGGGTGGCTGTCTCACAGCTGAATACTCATCTCTAATCACTGGTCTCCATAAGTCCTCTATCTCTACTGAGGTTTGTCAACTGCAACTGGTGTGTTCTAATTTCCTTTTCTCTACACTACCATGACTGCTTCTGCTGCTCTTTATTTCTTCAGATTTCTCAATGTCCTCTCTAGTTCAATATATAGTGGTAATAGATCAGCTCTTATTCTTTTTTTCATATGAGAAGTGCCTTAAATAATGATACACTAAAATCAAAGTGATAGTAGATAAAGCTCAAAAGATAAGGAAGCTGAATCGCCCACGCTAATTAAACTGCTTTTGAAAATTTTTGGGAAAAAATTAATAAGTTAAAAGAAAAATGTCCAAAATCCAGCAACTTCCCTTTCTTTTGTCAGATATCATCCAAACTCTACTCCAATCCTCGGCAGCAGCGCCAAAAACTTGTTAAGAACAAAATATGTGTTCACTCGAATTTTCAACACAACTACCAAAGACTATTCAGTCCCCGACAATGGCATCAAAAACTTGTTAAGACCAAAATATATGATCACCCAAATTTTCTACACAGCTACTAAACACTATTCAGTCCCCGGCAACAGCGCTAACAACTTGATAAGACCAAAATATGTGTTCACCCAAATTTTCAACGCGGCTACCAAAGACTATTCAGTCCCTGGCAACGGCACCAAAAACTTGTTAAGACCAAAATATGTGATCACTCAGCTACCAAAGACTATTCAGTCCCCGGCAACGGTGCCAAAAACTTGTTAAGACCAAAATATGTGATGTAAAAACTATTTTCTATTGTGTATATGATATTATGTAATTAAAACTAGTTTTGGTCTAAATCACTGCAAGTACACAAGTCATACAAGTAATAAAGTGGATTATAAGTCAAAATATCATTCCCACGGGGATTGATGAGAAATCTAAAGATCAACTACCCCTACTACTCGAGATCATCACCATCAACCTCTAATTAATATTTGAAACTATTTAAATAATTTAAATGAAACAATTTTATAAATTGTTCTTTTAATGAAAAGGAAAAATGAAATCAAATCTAGTAAAATCAGAGATTTCACCGAGTAGAAATAACATCGAACTGACCAAAAGATATTCGCATTATCAATTTGAAAATTCGAATTGGTTTAACAACAAATAAGAACATAAATCTTGAATTTGTCTAAGAGCAAGGTGGTGTAGCCTTGGAATGCCTCCTGACACTACACATTTCACTATTTAGCTTACCATATTCCTAAACCAGGTCAACGGGTTTAAATAGCTCCTTGTATGATTTGATCCTCTTTAAGATTTAGTTATTTTTCCTAAACCAATACTTCATTGCCATTTCTTAGGACTGAAAACTTCTTGCCCTTATAGATAAGGTAACACAAGCCTTTTTCAATGCAATTGGTATCTCAGTCATCAATTCAAATAAAAATCTCTTTCTCCTTGATTAGAATCTTAGCTAACATAGGATCAAGATCATTCTACTAGATTGAGATGAAACCTCAAAGGATTAAACCGATTTCTCAACAAGTGGTCCTTATTCCTTGGAAACACACTTCTGTTGTCACCAAGAAAGGAACCTTGAAGTCAAAGGTTACAGCTTCACCTGTGATACACCAGAGTGATACTCAAAGTTCATTAGTTCAAGGATATTAGTGCAATTTACCCCCAAGTCACTGCTCCTTACTCTCAGGTAGTCCATCTCGTGGTCACCCAGAGGATCTTGAAATCGAGTACGATCATAAATCTCTTCTCGTTACGTAATCGGATGACCCGTAACAAATTTCTATTACAAGAGCAGTACCAATTGGATCAATCTAGTTTTCACTCCCACAACAAATTCATTGAAATAGTAATCAAACTAAATAAACTAGATTCCATAAAATTTTCCAAATTCCAACTAAGTTCAGACATAAATGAAACTCAATATACAATGATCTTAGCTCCACATTTCAGCTCGGATCGACTACTCTAATCTCAAAAGAAGGAAAAACTAAATCTAGAAGAAAATTAAACATAAAAGAAAAATATATACAAAATAGACTTTAGCTCTTCCCAAAGCTCAAAACTAGCTGAAGGCTGCTGAAAGGCTACGCACTCCACCTTAGGAGCTTCTCTTTATAGGCCCCAATCATTGAGCCCTGAAAACGAGGTGAAAAACATGGACCCTCAAAATCCCAAAACTCGCCCCTAGTCACCCTCCGACATTTCTTCATGGTCGATATCAGAACATCATCATTATTCGATGTTGTGGTCCGGATGGATGTCGTCGACACACCCAGTGTCACGATCAATTCTCGGTGATGTCAATGTAATGTTGCGGTGACTGGGGCTGATGTTGTGACATTGTAGCTCGTGGATGTCGCCGGCTACTGGTGCCGTGTCGAATCTCAGCTTTGCCTCCGTGCAATGTCGCGACTCTACTCTAATGTCATCACTAATGTCGCGACATTGGATTGATGTCTTCACTCTTGCAACCTAGTTTTGATGTCGCAACTCTGGAATTTGATGTCGTGACATTGCTTTTCGATGTTGTGACATTAATCTTTTCTATTTCGTTCACTTCAACCGATGTAGCGACATTCTCCTGCTGATGTCACGACATTGCTCCACTTATGTTATAACTGGCCCGCTTTGATGGTGTCACGCATTGCTCATTTGATGTCGAGACATTGCCCATCCGATGTCATGACTTTGAACTTGGTATTCCGCTACTTTTTGCTGATGTCAAGCATTGATTTTTCAATGTCACTACAGCTGTTGTTGTGACTCTGAGTGTGATGCCACGACATTCTCCATCCGATGTCACGACACTGGAATTTTTGCTCTCCTTTTTCTACTTTTCTACTGATTTTTTCTTCTTTTCTTCAAATTCCTAAAAACCATAAATCTAGGTGAAGACTCCATAATTTTGCATTAAATTGAAATTTTAAGTCATATATATACATGGAAAAATGGGCTTAAAAATAGATGAGTTTTAGACTCATCAACTACTTCTTATGTCGCGACATGAAGATCCACCATGTCACTACATGACAAAGAGTGCACTCCAAGATTGCTCTTTAGGAATTTGATGTCACGACATGAAGCAGGGTCATGTCGCGACATGAAGCATGGCCATGTCGCGACATGACACAGAGGCTCCTTCATCCTGAGTCCTTCTCATGTCGCGACATGAAGCAGGGTCATGTCACGACATGAGCAATTTTTCAGCTCCTCTTCATCATATCTTCTCTTTCTTGGTTCGTTTGCTCGATTTTTCTTTATTTCTGCAAAACCAAGGTAAGGAGAGGATTTAGCCTATAATTGAGCTAATTAGGTGTGAATTTAACATGAAGAACTCAATAAATGTATGAAATGAATACTTAAAACAAGTTATTTACTCACACCTAACAAACTTACCCTTTTTCGTATCCTCAAGCAAAGAAATCAGACATTCTCCATGTTAAAAAAAAAACAAAACAAAACTTTCCTAAACTTGTCGAGCTTAATGTGGTAACAACTTGTGCTTATTTGCCTCAGAGTTTGAACTACTCAACAATATGGAGAAAAGTTCGAGATGGGATCTTACCATATAATAGATTGATCATGAGTTACACAACTTAAGCCAGAGTCCTTTCAGTGAGTGTGTGTGAATTCCTACCTTCATGTGGTCAATTGAAATTTAGATGGAATTAGGAAAAGTAGAGTTGAATGGAGATCTCTTACTCAAGTCATGTTTCCATGACTTATGAGTAAATAAGACTCCATAGGCTTGCTAGGCATACCATTCTTCACTAATGTAAGCAACTCACAATCCATTGGATCAAATAGAGACCTATATGGCTTGTAATGTATGGTTTAGGTAAAGGGTAGTTGAATAGGACATTTAGGTTCATATTTACCCAAGACACACAAAATTTGCCTTTTTCCATCAAGTTCTCTATCATCCTTCCCCATTTTGCTTTCTTGCATCATTGAATTTCCTATGCTTCCCCCAAACTTATCTTTTTGCATCTTTTTCTCACATAGCAATTCCCCCAAACTTGTTTCATTTTCACCATCTTTACAAGAGCACCAAGGTGTTTTCTTCTTCATTAAATTCAAGAACCGGAGTAGTGTAATGTCTAGCCTTCTTAAGCTTTCTACCTACCTTATGTAACGAGCTTTAGATCAACAACTTCTAGACCAGTTAGTCTTGGGGTACTAGGTGTTGAAACACCCCTACAAACTTAATCACTCAAGGTAGGAAGGCTTCAAGGCTAAACTTACTCCTCCTTGACCTTTATTTCTTTCTTTTTCACCTAACCTCCATTTTGTTTCATTTCTTACACACTTCTTCACCCAAACTCTCGATTCATTCAACATAATCTCATACCATATTACACTGAAGCAAGCATGTTCAAGATAAATAAGGATATTGAACTAAAGAAATATAGCAAAGATGGTTAAGTTTCTTACTCTTGGTTTCTAGAAAGGAAATGGATATTAAAGCTCAAATTGGGTGACTATGGTTCTATACATAGAAGGGTTAGCTAGAAAGGTTCAACAAATCCGAGGATGGCCTATATCATCTCCTACTCATTGTTTTGCCTAAGATTTTGCCTCGAATGGTAATTGAACAACTTCTAGAGTCTTAGCCGATCACAGTAGATGATGATCATCTAATTCTTCCCTAAACCAAGCAACATTGACCATTAAGGGGAATTTGACTAGTGTTTCATAATATAAGGACATAAGGCTAAGTTCACAACATTGATAATCAAAGTATTATTCTTTAAATCTCAACAATCTCTAGTTTTCTTCATATAATAGAACAATTCCTGCTACCAATATTGGCAAAGAATGTTGCCTTAACACGCCAATTTAAAAATAAAACAGCTGACTTTTGAAATTTTCAAAAATTTTCTAAATTTTTACGGGTTTTTTAAACATATGCAATATATAAACTGGGCATCAAGCAATAAAACAACTAGATGGCAGCTCAATATTCTCCATTCATTCAAGCACAACAAGTGATAGACATTATCGATCATGAATTATATCCACAAGAATAGCATACCCAGCATGAAAGTGTGACACGTTATTGATTGACCAATTTTCATATATAGACCTAATCCATTTATTTTTGTTTTATCTTCTGAAATACCCAACAACTGTTCTGCCCAGGAATTTTATCAGTGTTTTGGGATTGAAATGTCTACTATTGATTTTTCTATTTTTAAAACAGATAAAAATTCATATTGGTCTAAATTAAATTGCTCCAAGTGCACAAGTTTCATAAGTAAAAAGTGACCTTAAGACCGGATATCGTGCACCACAAGGATCTACAAGAGAACTACAGATCAATTCACCTTACTACTCACATTAACAAATTATTGAACTTCTAATTCTAAGGATGAACCGAAACATCAGAAATGCAAAAATCAAATAAATAAAATCTAAAATTATCATAAGAAAAATCAGTAAAAATATAATGAAATAACATAATTGTTGAGATGTAATCCAAACACTGGGAATGGGATCAGTGTTCTAATCATAACTGCAACAAAGCTCTGAAAAACAGGTTTGTGTTATGGGTCAAATTTGAACTTGTTCAAGTTGTTATAAAGATAGGGCCTGTGGATTCCCTCCCTGTGAAGCCACTACACATTTACCATCTAACACATATTCCTTTCTATGACAAATGGGTCTAAATAGATACTTGCAAAATCCTAATTCTCTTTAAGATCAGCTGTTTTCAGTACTTCATACAACCATTTTCTTAGAACTAAAAGTTTGCTTGCCCCCAGATAGGATAACACAAGCCTCCTTTAATAATCACACTCACAATCCGCAGTTATCAATTCTCCTTTCCTGATTAGAATCTTAGTTAACACGGGATCAGAGGATTGTTCCGCCAAACCTCCGTGACACACACTTCAAAACACAAACCGATAACTCCGCAGTTCCTATTCCTCGGGAACATCATACTATCACCAAAAGGGAACCTTTGAATGCAGAGGTTAGAATAATCACCTAATGATTACTTATCGCGACATTTAAGAAGAGTTTATTAGTCTAAAATATATCAGTCCAACATATCCTCAAGTTACTACTCATGTGCTCTCAAAGAATCTCCATCTCTTGAAGCCACCAAAGGGGACTTTAGAAACTCCATAGATACAGCTCCATTCTAGGTATGGGCTGCCCCGATCTCAAGAACCTGCTCACTACATGAACAATACCGACAAATCAATCCAAGCTTCTCAAAACCCAAAACAATCATTTAAATCAGCAAATCATAAATCAGAATAATTCAAAGCCCTTCCTAGAAAGAGCTGGCCTCCATCACTGGTTCACAGACGAAGCAATGATCAAGCTTGATCGACAAATTCATTAAATCTGCTAAACAAAAACTCGAAGAAAAAGATGAGATTCAAAACTCTTAGTTCAAATACAAATGGAACTAAATATTCATCGATCTCAGCTCAAGATTACAATCCAAGATCCCTTATTCCAATTCTAAACAAAAAGGAAACAAAAAGAAGGCAAGAAGAAATGAAAAGAAAATAAAATATAAAATAAAAATCTGGGTCAGCCATCGTGAGTTGGCTTCAATTTGGGATGCTCCCAAACTCGCTTCTATCTTCATCTCTCTTGTCTTTGTATATCTCCCCCCTTTTTGGCCGCCTTAGGGCTTGTTATTTATAGCCCCAATAAATGATGTTGGGTCGAAAATCAAGGTTGATAACGTGGGTTTCCATGCAAGCCTAATGATTGTTTCTTTAATGTGATATTTGTGCTTATTCTTAAGTGGTCACTCATTACAGCAAATTTTCTTCTTTTGTCGTAGGCTCTATCATGGCTTGTGCCGCAATATAGCATTTTAGCATTCCTTAAGAGTCTTTGTCACGACATAAATTTCTTATGTCGCAACATAGCTTCAGTAGATTCCTCATGCCCTTTTCTTCATAATTGTCGCAATAATGTTCTTTGCCTTTTGATTGAGTTATGTCACGACAAATAAAATAAATGTCGCGACAAAGTTGAGTTAACTCGAGTTCATATTTTTTGGGACATAGGTTCTACCTTTTTCCATGCATTATGTCGCGACATAAGTTTCCAATGTCGCGACATAGTTTCCATGCTTGCACTGTTAACCTTTGAAATGTTTGTCGCAACATAAAAATCCTTGTTGTGACAAACTCAACAAAACTTGACTTCTTAATCTGCCAGCTCTGTCGCAACAAAGTTTGCTTATGTCATGACACTATTTCTTCCTTCTGTACTTCTTTATGTTGCGACAATCAATTTCTATGTCGTGACATAGTTTCTCAACCTTCGGTTTTTTTTTATGTCATGACATAAATTTCAAGTGTCGCAACATACTTTTAACTCTTTTACTCTAACTGTGTCGCATAAGACTTCGAAAATGTCGCGACATTCTACAATTCTCTTCCAGGGGCTCTTCTTTGCTTTTGTCGTGATATAGCTTTTTAATGTCGCGACATTCTGAACTTGGCACTCAGGCGTTCTTCTCATTTTAGGTCGCGACATTCTTTCTACCACTTTGCCCTTGAGTATTGACGCAACACTGTTACAACAATCAACACTGCTTACCTTACTAAATATGTTGTTGCTCTCATTTTTAGCCCCATTTGCTGCTTTTTCTCGTTTTCTTTCGCCTTTGCACTCTCTCCTCTTTCTCCTTCCTGAAACACAAATTTAGGTGAATACTCCATAATTTGGCATTTAAATTAGACATTAAGCCTTTAAATATTCATGAAAAATGGGCTTAAAATTAGATGAGTTTTAGACTCATCAGTTATGATCTATAGAAACATATAAACTAAAACAAAACAAACTGATTAAATTAATTACATAAACAAACCAAAACTAAGTTTCAAGTTTTTCATAGGAGAAGAGATATAAGGAGGAGGAAATTTCCCAATTCACTGTTCATAGTATGTTTAAAGAAGGGATATGAGGAGAAAGAGATTATCCACAGTAAAAATTCAGAGAAAAATAGCAAGAGAGTATAATCATGTTCAAAAATGGGCAAAATGCCTAATACCTCCAAACTTAAAGTAAAAATATTCTCCACGATATGAAAGAGAGATAGATTTAAAACTCCTCTCATAAAGTGGGTGACAAGTCATCATCTAACTCCTAGGATGGTGATGGTGGTGTCGATGGTAGCCAAGATGGGAACTCAACTGGAGGATGAGGCACTAGAGGCATTGCTGATGAGGAGGATGAGCCATGGTAGTAGGCCATCAAGCACACCAAATACTGTGTGTTGCCTTCCTCTTTTTGACTTTAAATCTCTTGTATGTGAGCTAG
Organism: Tetrastigma voinierianum; assembly: GCA_016808115.1. Lineage (NCBI taxonomy): Eukaryota > Viridiplantae > Streptophyta > Magnoliopsida > Vitales > Vitaceae > Tetrastigma > Tetrastigma voinierianum. The sequence goes on along the minus strand of JAEQBH010000188.1, from coordinate 116,258 downwards.
TGCATCCATCCTTGCAAATAATCGGGCATTGTCTCTATGTAGACGATAGTTGCCCTCCCTATATTCCATAAACTCCTCGTATATCGTCGAGCCCATACCACTCATCCTCTCGGCCATCGAATTAATCTGAGTCTATAGTGGCTCCTCATATCATCATCTTCACTATCTGGGGATTTTCAACACGATTCTCTTCTTCTCTTCTTTCTCTTTCTTCTCCTAATTCTCCCACAACTCTTCTCAAACCGTTACACCTTATTGGGCATGTTGTCTTCTTCAAAGAGAAGTGTAATGGTAGCATAGGTGGGCATTTCTCTTCGTTTTCCCAAATAGGCACCTCCTCTAACTCACATAATTTTGTAGTTAAGAACGGGTGAGTTATTACCTTGTGATATGCTGACTCTAAGATCGAATTTTCAACCACCTTTTCGACATTGAATTTATACCCTTTGACAATAGCATAAGTGAGAAATTCCTTGTCTCTTCCGACCGTGGAAAGGTGCTTGGAAGGCACCAACTTCGCAAAGACAAATTAAAAGCATACATTAGCTACTTCTTTTAGCCCTTTCCTCAAGAAAGACATTACTTTCTGATTAGCATTTTTAAACCATTGTACACTTCTATCAGTTAGATCTTATAGAATCAAATCATAGTTAAGCTCTCTGTACAATGCCCGAAACTCATTACCATCCACTTCCATCACCCCAAATACTCTGTTGATGGTGCCTTCATCGAATGGCACCTATTTCCCTCACACGAAAACAGTCGACCCCACTTTGTCCTAAAAATTTGTGCAAAACTCACGCATAGTTGGTGCTACACCCAAAGGTGGGTGCTCGCATGATTTGTTCCAATTTCATCTTCCTTATAGAAGGTTACCAAAGTTGATTGCCATAGGTGGGAAGCCTCTTTCAAATACAAAGGGTGTATGGCTCAAAAATTGGTAGTCATCTTCCGTCGCCTTTGAAATGAATTTCTGTGGGTTCTAAGGCGGAGGGGGCAATGAAGTAGGCTTTGGTGCATTTTTTTTTTTTCTCTTTAGGGCCATGTTCTTCACTGAGTGTTTTTCTCAAACAGTTGGCAGGTGCATTGTGCTATTGCCTTCTACGACCTTTTTTTTGTCACAACACCCTCCATAAAACACCCACAATTCCCAAACCCCAAAAACTGTCTCAAAAATTTGAGTGTCGAACCTTACCCAAAATTTCCAAAAGCACTTCTCTATGGAGCAAAATTCAGTTCTAAGACTTGTAGAGAAGGTTCAAATGAGGTTAATGTGAAATGGAGTGGTTTGAACTAGGTTGAGTGTGGCTTGGTGAGGTTGGATTGGTGTTTCCAACTTCAAACGCAAATGGGAGGCAAGTAGGATCTGTGAGAGAAGGTTTGGTGAATTTTTATGTGAGAAAATAAGGATTTGTGCCTCGCTTATTCAAAAATTTTAAGTCATGTCACGACATAAAGAGTGGTCATGTCGCGACATGGCACTGAGATTTTCAAATTATAAGCCCCATGTCTTGACATGACAGTAAGTATTGCTTGAAATTGCTTCCATGTCGCGACATGAAGATTGTTCATGTTGCGACATGACAATGAGTGAAGGGCAATGGGGTTATGATTTCGTGACATGAAGAGTGGTCATGTCGCATAACCCATGTCGCAACATGATAGAACCTCCACTTCCACAAGAATTCCTTCATGTCACGACATGAAAGCCTATGTCACGACATGACAGTGAGTTGCCTAACTTAAACCCAAAAAATTTTCATTTCTTGTCTCAACACTTCCTCAACTGCATGTCATTTTCTTACAACTCAAAAATTTTCAAGTTTCACACACAAAATTCATTTCAAATATGTTTCTTTTCCCAATCTTTCACTATCTCATCACCTTTTTCAACTTTTCTCCACATTTTCCAACAAATCTCTTATTTGCTCTATTCTTACATTCTTTTTAAACCTGAAACTCAAAAACACTAAAACAAACACATCAAACATATCGAGGATCCCAAAAGATAAACACAAAACACAAAATCAACTAACCAAAAACAACCAAACTAAAAAAAGAAATAAGAAAATGGAACGAGGATTATCACAAAGCTTGGGTTGACTCCCAAGAAGGGCTAAGTTTATTGTTGATAGCTCGATCAAGCCGCATCCCAATGGTGGGTGACACCAAATATTCCATGCTTTTACTCCTTCAACTAAATGCTTTCTTTGAAAGCCAGATCCACTCTAATGTAGTGATTGGGACGTTGCCCATTCACCTTGAATTCTTGCCCATTGTCCGATCTCAAACCAATAGCACCAAATGGAGTGACTGAGATCATAATAAATAGTCCTGTCCATTGTGACTTAAGCTTACTCTGGTACAATCTCAATATGGAGTTAAAGATAAGCACTCTATATCCTTCCTTAAATTCTTTTTAGATCAGTTGCTTATCATGTCATTTCTTTGTTTTATCTTTGTAAATATGAGCATCTCATAAGAGTCGTTTCTGATTTCTTCCAGCTCATTGAGTTGAAGTAGCCTCTTTTCTCCCATAACTTGGAAATCAAAATTCAGCTTTTTGATTGCCCATAGTTCTCAATTTATGATTGTTGTGATGCCTTTTGAATTCATATGGTAGGCAGATGCCTTTTTATGTTGCCTTCCACTCTTCATAATCATAACACTTCCTTTTTTTATCAATTTCCAATGGTGTTTCTAAAATTGGCTGACTCTCGAAGGATGCTCATGATCTAGATCAGTCATGATGTGCGATTCTATCAAGCATTTTTCAAAGGGATCCCTTGCAACATTTCTCCGACTTAAGGGATTAAACTATCTATCTTCAGGTGAGTTCCCTTATCTTCGTCGATGAACTTCATATCTTTATAGGCTTGAACTTCACTTCCTCTTCATTGATTCGCAAGGTTAATTCTCCATGCTTTACATCTATCAAAGCTTGACTAGTAGTAAAAGATGGTCTTCTAAGAATTATGGGCACATCTTTATTTTCCTCCATCTCTAAAACCACAAAGTCTACCAGGAATATGAACTTATCAACCTTCACAAGGACATCTTCTAGAATTCCTCGAGGGTAAGTCATGATTGATCGGCCATTTGCAAGGATAAAGTTGAAGGTGATAGCTTACCCAAATTCAATTTCTTCACCAAAGACAACGGCATGAGACTGATGTTAGCTCTCAAGTCACACAAGGCTTTCTTGAAGTAGTGTTCATCAATCGCATAAGGAATGGTAAAGCTACCCAGATCTCTCAACTTTTCTAGAAGCTTTCTTTGAATGGTTGCACTACAATTCTCTGAGAGACTAATTGTTCCATAGGCATCCAATTTCCTCTTATTGCTCATAATTTCCTTCATGAACTTAAAATAATTCGACATTTGAGCCAAAGCTTCCACGAAGGGTATATTCACTTCCAGCTTCTTGAACATATTCAGAAATTTTGTAAATTACCCATCTAAGTTGACCTTTTTTAATCTCTATGGAAATGGTAAAGGTAGGACAATAAGGGAGGGTTTGCTCATAAACAAGACATTTCCTAATAGAGACTAATTTTCTTCTCTTTTCTCCTCTTTCTTGCCCACTTGACTTTCTTGTTCAACAATTTCCATATTCCCATTTTCAACTCTTCCATTAGTAACTTCTTCATTTACCATCTTCTCCTTTTCAACCTTCTCATTCACAACATTTTTGGAATTCCCAAGTCTTCTTCCATCTTCAATCTTTCGGATTCTTCTTCGTATCACTCGGAAAAGGTTTTGATGAACTTGCTTTCATAGATTAGGCCAACTGCCCCATTTGAATCTCTAAATTCTTCAATGATGCACCCATATTCACTTGGGTTGTTTCCAAACTAGCTATCTAACTATCATTGCTCTTCTTAATGTCATTGAGAATGTATAAAATACTCTCTTCAAAAAAATGAGGGCCTTCTTTACCCTTGATTGTTTGAGCTCAAAGCTCCTTGCCCTTGAAAACCGAGTGGTGGATTGGAAACACTCAACTGATGACGCATACATATGTAGCACAATTTCTTGATTGCCATATGATATATTTTCATGATTCCATAACCTAGGATGATAATGCATAGGCAAGTTGTTGGGTTGGAAAACATATCCTCTATTGTTCAAGTAATTCGCCTCCTCTACTTGAGATGTAGCATTTGCTAACATAGCCTTTTGAGTCTTCATGTATGCTCTCTCTTAGTGTAGGTTCTTTAGGAGCTTGTTGGTTCACCTTTGTCATCAATGCTTCAAATTTAGCCTCTAAGGACGAAACTCGATCAAACTCTAAGATTCCACCTTGTCTTCTTTTAACGAATATTGTAGAGGGCACTTGATAATTGTTCTTGGCCAACTCTTCAAACAACTAATTTTCTTCTTTGGCCGTCTTACGTATGATAGAACCTCTACAACCCGCATCAAGTAAAGCTCTAGTCGAATAATTCAACCCATTGTACAATGTCTACACTAGCGACCAAAGCTCATACCCTTGTTGTGGGCATTTCCTCTACAATTATTTGAAACGATCCCATGCATCATATAATGTTTCTTGCTCTCCTTGTCTAAACTATGTAATTTCAACTCGGAGTTGTGAAGTAAGTTGAGGTGGAAAGAACTTTGTCAAAAAGGCTTCAACCATCTCCCCCAAGTTTCAATGGATCCTTGAGCTAGGTTATGAAACCAATTCCTAGCTTTCTCCTTAAGTGAAAAGGGAAAAGGTTTCAATTTAATGACATTGTTATCCACTCCATTCATCTTAATGGTTCCACACAACTCGAGAAAACTTGACCAATGAGCATTAGGATCTTCTGAAAAGTGACCTCCAAACTGGTGTTGTTATACCATTGATATTAAACTTGGCTTTAGCTCAAAATTGTTTGTGTTGATGAATTGTTGTCGAACTCCATAATAATTTTCATTCAACATTGTTTTCCAACAATCACCCAAGGTAGATTCTCTCAAATTTTGCATTTCATTGTGATCACTGTGCCCTTCACTATATGCAACAAATTACAGTCACCCTGATTTTCATCCATATTCAGCTCTTGTCTATTTGACCTTCTTTGATTTTTCAGTGTTCTCTCTATTTCCGGATCAAATGGCAACAAGTCCAAATTTCTTCGCCGTATACAATCAAGTACATGTATTCACAAAGAAACAAGGATGAAAATATCGATTTCGACGGATATATCGATACTTGGATTTTACGAATACATCGTTGGATATTTTTGCAAAAATATCGGTAATTAAAAATTATTTAAAATGTAAAGATATATTTAATTTACATATCAAAATTATTTTGAAAGTATAGAGTATGACAATATCAATTAGCTTTTCAAAAAAAAAAACATTTGAAATTCCATAATTATATCTATATTTTAATTTTAATGAAAGAAATAAATTATTCAATATTAAAATTCTAATTTAAATAAGTTGAATTTTTTGAATAATGTAAAACAAATTACGAATATATAATATTTTTATTATTTTTTCAAATTTAATAAATTTAACTTATATACAAACTAAATAAGTATTTTTCCATGTTAAATTTTAATAAGTGTATTGGTTGAACTTGGATCTTGGATGGCACATTCGTAATTTTCTTTAAACAAATTACCAAATTAAGCATCAAGTTCGAGACATTTCAAACTTTCCATAAACTTGTTTTTTTTTTTCCTTCTTTATGTTATTTTCTTTCTTTTCTCTCTTGCATTTCATTCGAATCATTCCTTCTTTACTACCCTAAGAACGATCTCCCAGCAACACAGCACCACCAGCACCTTTGGCGGCAGCAACACCTCCGAACAACAACAATAGGTTTTCCCCTTCTTTTTTTTCCTTCACATTCATCCCATTTTTCTATTATTCGAAATTTTCCATCAATTTCGACGAAATTTCTATGATATTTTACTGAAAAATCATTAGTTCCATTGCATCCCCGTACAAATTTCCTCCAAATTTTTTCGAAATTCATCCAAATTTACAGAAATTTCTTACCTTTGATTTTTGGATGGGCCGTTGATTTGTGCCACATTAGGGTGATCTGAAATCAACAAAATTTGTATCCTAAATTCCTCCTACTATCGTAGCAAAGCTATCAGAGTATAGCCAGTTTGTGGCGAACATGTGGACGGGTTTTCTTCGTACAAATGATTTACAGTGAGGTTCAAAATGGTGAATTTCAATTTGGATTTTAAGGTTTTGTAAAAACAGGGGGTGTTGGTTGTTCACAGTTGAAACTAAAATAAGAAAAAAATGTAAAATAGAACCCCTTGAAGTGTCGGGCCACTGGTTTAGGGTTTTAAGGCAACCAACATGTCCTCGGGTCTTTTTCCTCGCGTTGGGGAGGATGACATATAGTCATTTCCCGAACCGGATCTTCATTTGGCTTTAAAACCTAAACCCTAAAATTTCCCTTCTCAAAACATATCATTTAACTGGGCATAAATGTCCCTAACGGTGATAACATAATTCAAAACCCACTCCTACAAGAACTAATAGGAAACAACTAACCGGATCAGGATCTAGTGATAAGCATCCACCTGGGAATCAAAAGCTTGCTAAATACACGTTAGTGAGGGTGTGCCTAGGAGATTTAAACCTAGATTGAGAGAAATAGAACATAAATAAATGCATGCGTTAAAAACAGAGAACCGTGAGTTACCTCCAAACTGGTACCCAGTGGCCTTCCTCTTCAAGGAGGAAGAGGTCTAGCCAACCATCCTATGAGTTGTCATCCTCAGAGGAGTGTTTGGTAGCCGAGAAAGGGAGAGAAAAGGAAAGAAAATGGAGAAAGAAGGAAGCAACGGCGAAACTGCCGCCCACCGTCTATTGCCAAAAGTGAAGTGATTGATCGTTTTGTACAACCTAAGGCTTATATATGCTCAGAGTCGAGGGAAGTTACAAAAAAAACCAAAACCAAAATCTATTACAAGGATAAAATGGGAAGAAACAAAAAATTGCAACAAAAATCTGAGGCGCTGTGCAGAATGGGCAGCAGAAGGAACAGGCGTGATAAATGCGTTTCGCTGATGAACAAGTACGGGCAGAACCAAATTTCGCACTTTCCATTTTCTTTGTATTTTCTGCTCTTCTTTCCTTCTAGTCTCTGATCTGTAATGCTAAGTTTGACTCGAATTCTTCATGCTTGGATCGACTCAACAATTTTGGCACAATTAGCTAGCAAAAACTGCAAAATTTTCCACAAAATGCGATCAGTAGAATAGCAGGGACCTTAATGTGTAAATCAAGCACTACGACAGTACATAAAGTGCTCAAAACCTGTAATAAACAGGGTCCAAAATAGCACTTTTTGAGCACTAATCAGCCGTGTGTGGTTCACGCTATATACTATCACCGATAAATCGGATAAATTTCGATATTTCGCCAATATTTCATCGATATTAGCGACATATCGACTATTTTTCTAGCAAACGATAATCGGTACTAATTATCATATTGGTACCCACCGATACCAGATATTTCGTCGACATATCGACGATATGACGGGACATTTTTGTCCTTGCAAAGAAACAATCTAACACAAAATAAGTAAACTAAAGATAAAACAAAACAAAGACAAACAAATAGAAAAAATTCACAAATTTTTCTCAAATTAGCAAAGTTCACTTTCACTAAAATATTAATCCAAACGCCTTGACCAACTTCCTTGGCAACGGTGCCAAAAATTTATTAGGTTGTGTGCATGTATATATAAAAAGTAAAGTAATGATGCTTAAGTATACCACAAATGCACAGGCCATACAAGCAGTAAGTGGACAATAAGTCTGGAAAATCGATTCCACAGGGAAGTTAAACGTATGCGAGACTAAATACCCCAGCTAATGGATCTTTTCACTATTTGAGCTATCAATTTTTGTGATAATGGCGACACACTATACTAAAACTATACTAAAGTAAGAGAGATAGAATCATGTGAAGATTTCCCATAGAAATGAAGGTTTACAAAGAATAAAACTCAAGATAGAACCACTAAGGTTGGTTGCTTCAATTAATGCACAAAGTTCATATTCGTTAAGGGATAATAATGTGAATATCTGCTCATGTTTGCTCAAGAGAGACTATTACGAGGTTATCACTCTCAAGAATCACCTTAATTTCTCACACCCAAAAACCTATTCACCGCTAGGTTCTTCTAGGTGGTTGAATGCAATACTTTTTCTAACACGAACTGTCCTTAGATATCTTATCGGGTCGCGCCTAGATCCTACAATAAGATAAACCTCGAAGAAGTAGATTGTATCACCGCTAGAACCCAAACTAAATTCCCAATACTTCATTGATGCTTTTCCCTAATAAAATACGTTTCATGCTAGCCATTGTTAATTTCCTAAACTTCTTTGACTAAGTTCAATTAATTTTACCAATTGGAATATACTTTGAAGACTCGATCAACGCCTTATCTGACGCCCCAAATCCCATAGGTCACTTTTGTACTTTTTTTTTTTTTTTAACAAAGGCCCATGTACAAGATTTGTGAACAAAGGACCCAAACAGCGGTAATCGTCAAGATGCGAGTGCCCGCGGATGGGCACACCGTTGTCTGCTAGGCGCACGACATCGCAGAACATCACACATAAGCCCGGCCTTGCCACGACACCAAGACTGTGTCACGACACCAAACAGCCAAACCTTGTCACACTGCATTTCAATCCTCCCACTGTCGCTTATCGCGTGACAACCGTGGTCGCGTCGCGACACAAAACCAACCCACGACGCAGCCCTCTTTGTCATGACACCAAAACTGTGTTACGACACTTAAAGCCCTTACTGCCTAACACCCTGTCGCGACACTAAAATCTCTATTGCGATGCAGGGTGAGCCATCTCTATCGCGATGCAAGGTGAGCCATCTCTGTCGCGACAGGGAATTCTCTATCGCGACACAGCACCCATTGGAAACCTGTCACGACAAGCCTTCCTAGGCAAGCCCGCGAGCGCGCACACGCAGGTCCTCGATCGTGCTCCCAGGCGTGCCTGTCATGCACACCAAGCCCCTCCTGTCGTGACACTGCTGCAGTGTCACAACCCAAAGCTAGAATTGGGCAGTAGCCCACCCCTATTGATACCCTGCATTTTATTTTTTTTTAGAATACTATAAAATCGAAATAAAATTGCCTTATTACCACAAAGGCCACTAAAACCTAGAAAACTTTCCAAAATGTATATATTATACAAAAACGAGTTTAATTACAACTCTTGTTCTTTACATAGTACAAAACTAGGTTTTCTACCCAGGTTTTCACAAAAATATAGGATAAAGCCAAATCTGGCCTTCTCTCCTAAGGTCTCAAATGAGCTTCATCCCTCGACGTACCTCCAGTACCTTAAATTATTTCCCACGACGGGTGAGCAAGGCCCAGTAGTTGAATTTTCCTACATGGGTTACTCCCCACCTAAGTGCTCATGCAATGGCAACTACACAAACATTCAAGTATATCATGCATATCCCTACTTGAATGTCTACATGCCTCATCCCATGCCTCAAGTCCTCACCAACTCCTCACACATGCATTTGCCATGTATGAAAATTTGTTTTCAAAACAAAGCTATTTGTTTTACTTATAGACAACCCTCCGATATACATTAGTGGACATACTCTGATAAATAATTTTGTGAACAACCCTCTGATATATTGTAGTGGACATACTCCGATAAATAATTATTGGTCAACCCTCCGAAACCATGTCATGCACTTCCACCTACTGTTCTATGGTGTCCCCGTGCATATGAAATGTAATATGTCATTTTCATGCCAATTCATGTTAATATATCAAGCATTCATATACTAACATAATTTACACAAACAAACATGTTATTCACCTTTAGCAATATCACAAATGCATGGGCCAATCAATGGTCCGACAATTCATCTCAAAATTGCTCAAAACAATTCGATCTGGACTGTCCGAAAACAGTCCCTGAAACCCTAGCACTCAGCCCCAAATCTTTGGGACTAAAATGCACGGCCATTCTGGCCCCAATTACACCTGGATGGCTGTTAGCCAAAGACTAAACCAAGTAGGAGAAAAACCTCTACCTCTTGGATTTTGTCAAAACTCCTTGATTCTGGTCTCGGTGCGAAGCTTCTTCCGTGAGGAAGAACTTTGTCTCTTGCTTCACCGAAAACCGTCAGTTCAATCGCCGGGAAATTTAGAGAGAAGGTAGAGATTCTCTCTCTAAGCTCTCCCTTTCTTTTTCTCCCTTTTCTTTTTTTTTTCCTCCCCACCGGTTTGGTCAAGCTTGGGTCAAGTAAGATGTCCTCTCACTTGCCACATGTCACTCTCACATTGGTTCACTTGGATTTCCTTATCTCCTTATCCATCCACCTTGGATTTCCACCCAATCATACGGTGACACATGTCTCACATGGTCCCATTTAGACTTATGTTTGAATTGTTCTTTGCTTGACACATGGCTCAATGTGAGCCACTCAATAGGTGCCAAGTGTCACTCGTGACTCTCGGTGCCTCGTAAAACGTGAATTTCCAACTATCTCGGAATTCGATGAAATTTGACGTGGTAGTTAGATTTCGCGAGACAATTTCAATGGTGAAGTCCATTTCGTCATCCGAGATATAGAAAATTTTCGGATTTTCAACCGAAATTATGTTTTACCCTTTCTTAAAAAATTTGAATTTTCTCAGGTTTTACATTCTTCCCCCCTTAAAAGAATTTCGTCCCAAAATTCCACACGTAATCACATCACTCACATGCATATGCAAAGTGCACTAACTCATGCATGCAAACTAGTCATTTAATTTCTAACAACTAAACTACATACCTTCATCCCTAAACAAGAAGGGGTAGGTGGCCCTCATCGTGTCCTCGCGCTCCCACCTTGCCTCCTCCACTCCATGGTGTGTAGCGACCCCTGAGCCCAGTCCGACCCGAATCGGCGAGTCCGATCCAAAACCTAGGGACACTCGGTTTATTTCTTTTTATTTTTCATGTTATTAAATTTCCTTTTTCAAAAATGTCGAGACCCGAATCCCCGGCTCGACCCAAATGGCGGATCTGAACCGGAGCCTGTTTACTCCAACGTTTTCATTTATTTTATCAAAACATTTTATTATGTCATTTCTCTTTAGGTTTTCGATTTCGTGTAAGCATTCTCAAATGGTAGACCCACAAACATTTACATTTCATCAAATGCAATTACAATGAAGGCATTCTATGCCCTTTCAAAATGATATACAAAACAAAACATTTCTTTAGAGTTCAACTATTTATTCACAAAATATTCCATGTTAAAAAAGGAAATGATATGCATAGTGGGGTATGTACTTATATGCCGCAACTTGCTTTATGACTCTGCGCTTCACGATCTTGTCTTCCTTCCTGACTACTCGAAACCTGCGCATAGATAAAAACTATACGCTAAGCATTTTCATGCTTAGTGGTTCTATACGGTTCTATTTCACATTCAATTCTAATTTGGCATGCATTTAGCATTAAACCATGCCTATTATATCAACATATACTCATGCTATTCACTTCGCATGCTTTCATTTTACAATTCATTTATCATATCACAACATACTACCCCTCAAGGCATCAATTCAATTCACAACTCAATTTATGAGATTTAAGCGTATACATAAAATCCCATTTACACTCGTCAATGTTGGTTATTTCACTTTGACTATTCAAATCACATTTCTGACGGATTTTGTTTGATGAATCTCGCCCTTATTATCATTCGGTAATGTGCTCACACATTTAACAATACGGATATCGTTTGGTGCACCCCGACATGTGGTATCACTTAAATTCCATACGCCATCATGATGGATGTCGATTAGTGCATCCCGCCAAGTGGGACATTTCTTCAATGTCATATGCCATCATGACGGATGCCGATTGGTGCATCCCCGCCATGGACATTGACAATTTCGGTGCCTTCGTGGATTCGATGTCGATTGGTGCATCCCGCTGCTTGCTCATCTTAGATATCGATTCAATTCAAGATATCAAGAATTAACCGATTCGTTTACAATTCGATTTATCATTCACATTCATTCTGTTTTCAAATATCACATTTCAATTCCATATTCACTTTCATATTATCTTTTCGAAGATATACTCAATCTATGTACTTATTTCATATACTCATTCATGTACTCATTTCATATACTCATTCATGTACTCGTTTCATATACTCATTCATGTACTCATTTCATAGTTAATTGGTAAACTACCAAAATACTTGAAATAAGAATAGAGTCAGAGAACAAACCGGTTTGCTGGATCTAGTTTCCTTCTCTTTCTCGATCTCTGGGCCCCAGGTTAGCGATCATCACCCATCCCTAGTCAATAACAATCACCTTAATTTCCAAGGGATAAACAATTATCATATTTTTAGTGAATGACAATTTATCTTTGTTAGCGTTTTGGGTTATGATACTCAAGTCTGCCCAACGATTTAACTCAAGCAAGGCGAGCCACTAGCCTCTACGACGAGGTACTGCAGACGCTTTTCACTTAGTTCTATCCTTATTTAAACCCCATTAATCATTTCTTAGGGTCCCTAACCATCGGTATACGAATACAAGACTAAACAGTGCAAAAATATGCACAAACAAGGCTGCCGGAAGCAGTGGTACTAGTACCACTTTGACTGGTAGCGTACCTCACCCTCACCGCTGGCACGGCAGACGCTTGAGTGGTACTCGGTACCACTTTGCCCATCAGACATGGTACTGGTACCAATTTTGCACCGTACCATTCACGGAAAGCGGCTCGTAAAATGCCGGATTTTGCATTTCACCCATTTTCTTCCACAAACCTTCTCCAATTATCCCATATCAAAATCCACTATGGAATCCACCCCAAAACAACCTGTGCTGTGGCTTAGAATCAATGAGAACCCTTTTCTCTTAAGTTAGGGCTTTCCCCCATAATCAAGATCATAAAAGAGGAAGTTAAGGTTTGATTTTTCTTACCTTATCTCTTCAAATCATTCACTTGTAGGTTGTTTGATCTCTTAGAAGAAAAAAGTGGAGAACAAAGCCACCCAAAATTTGATCTCTTGCCAAACCCTAGCTTTTCCCCCTTTTCTCCTTCCTTCCTCCCTCAAAACGTGATGTGCTCTAATGAGCATCCAAAGACCACTTTTGGTCTTTTAACTCATTTAAGTGTAAGGCCTTGTTTGGCCTACACACTTATTATCCTTTCTCATTTTCCACCTTTTTGGTCTTAAGTCACTTAATCTTCATAAGGCCTTGTTTAGCCACCCAATTAATCCCATTTTCCATTTTTGGCATTCTAACTCTTTATTTCCCTTTCCTTATCATTTATCATTTATTTCACATTAGCATTTAAGCTATCATTTGACCCTTAGGTCCTCATTTTACAATTTTCACATTTATTCTTTTTCACTGGGTTTATTTCCGTGTTCGAATAATTTTTCATTTTAGCATATAATATTAAATCATATGCTCACACTTTCAATTTACATTTCACAATTTATCAATTTATCAAATTTCCTGAAAAACCCAAGTTTGGCCTTTCATCTATACCTGCACATATATATATATATATATATATATATATATATATATATATATTATAAAAATTTTATGTATTTTTGGGTGTTATATGGTGTTGCCATAGCATCTTTAATTAGCCTCACTTTTGCATCGCAAACCCGATCTCACTATCCATGATGCGCACTGGTCCCTCCTCGAAGGTCCCATTTGTGTTAACAGTAATCTCTCCTCAATCCACCACATGAGCTAGATCTGGAGTTTACTTTCGGAGCATGGAGAGGTGGAGCACCTCATGGACACCTGACATGCTAGGCGGTAAAGCCAATCGGTATGCTTTAGTGCCCACCCTCTCGAGTATCTCGAAGGGTCCAATGAACCTCAGCGACAGCTTCTCTCACTTGCTGAACCTAACCACTCCTCTCTTAGGCATCACCTTCAAGAAGACGTGATCGCCAACCTCGAACTATAGAGGTTGACGTCACTTGTACACGTATCTCTTCTGCCGGCTCTGAGCCGTGAGAAGACGCTGCCGTACAAACTCACCTTCTCCGAGGTGTCTCTAATCAAATTAGGACCAGTGATGGAGCTCTCCCACCTCGTCCAACAAATGATACCCAAGACGGCCTCCCATACAAAGCCTCATAGGGTGACATATGTATACTCGCCGATAATCAAGTGTTATGTTTAATTATACTAAGGGTAAGTGCTCATCCCAATCATGACTCATGATTTAGGACATGCTCGCAAAGATGTCCTCTAAAATCTATATGGGCCCTCCGAACGACCATCTCTGGTTTGCGTGAAAGGTGATACTCATCATCAATCGCGTCCCCATGGCCTTTTAGAAGCTCTTCCAAAAGTGTGACATAAATCTCAGGTCTCTATCCGACACTATGGATACTGGCACTCCATGTAATCGGATAATCTCTCATATATACAACCGACATAATTCCTCCAGTGTGAAGGTCATCCGCAAGGCAAGAAAATACGCCGACTTTGTGATCTAATCTCCTATCACCCATACCGCCTCATGCCTCCGCGGTGTCCATGGAAAGTGGGTCACAAAATCCATCGTGACGTGCTCCCACTTCCACTAACTACCTCTAATGGCTGGAGTAGCCCTGCTGGCTTCTAATGCTCAGCCTTAACCTGTTGACATGTGAGGCATCGTCAAACAAAGTCCTCAACGTGTCTCTTCATCCCGCTCTAGTAGTATTGGCGATGAAGATCACGGTACATTTTCATGCCACCTGAATGTACAGCAACCTGGGGCAAGTGGAACCTCAGGATCTTGTCTCTCGATTCAGCTGACCGGGAACCACTACCCGCCCCCTATACCAGCATTCAGCATTCAGGCGATGGTCTAGCCCTCGTCAGCCGTACCAGACTATACCCAATCCCTAATGGACACCATCTCTACGTCCTGCTCCTAGGACTCAATCACTCTGCTTAATAGGGACGGCATAGACACCAAACTCCCCAATGTACCCTAAGCCTGCTCGCTGTACTATAGCCCGAATTGTCCCACAATCTTGAGCATCTGCCACTCCCGGGAAGCTATACTAGACAATGCTCCCCGTGACTTCCAACTTAGTGAATCAACCACCACATTTGCCTTACCAGGGCGGTGATGCAAAGTGAAGTCATAATCATAGAGGAACTCCATCCATCTCGTATCGTCAGCATGTCGAGAAGTCCCATCGTGAAGATATACTACACTTTCGTGGTCCTAATTACACCTCGAATTGTTCAGATAGGTAAAGTGGGTTCCAAATCTTCAAGGCAAAGACTATGGCCGCCAACTCCATGTTGTATGTGGGGTAATTCTACTCATGATTCTTCAACTTAAGGAACCGTAGTGCTGGCCACTCCTAATGACTGAGACCAAAACGCATCCTGGGGCCCGTCCTTCTAGGCGTCACAATACACCGTGGAAATTCCTCCGTCCCTTCTCCCCGGACCACGTAATAGGAGCAAAGTAAGCCTCCTTCAATTCCTAGAATTCCTTCCTCACACAAGTCATTCCACTCGAACTCGACCTCACCCCGGTCAGTCTCACAGGTGCCGCTAGTCAGGAGAAATACTCATGAACCTCCCACAGTGCACCTCGCCAACTCTAAGAACCCGCATATCTCAAAGACTCCATCTCGCCTCTCCTAACTTCATCACCCGACCTTCCGGGGTCCACTCGATACGTAAAGATGAAGCCGACACCACGTGGCCCCAGGAATCTCAAATCTTAGTAAGCCAAAACCGCACTTACTTAACTCGCGTACACCGATGGTCTCTCACGAACATAGACATCCAGAATGATCTCATGTTCCTCTCGCACTGGAGTGATCGTAATGTCATCTACTTAAGACCACGACAACCGATCCGATAGGGCTAAATACCCATGCATGAGACCCGTGAATGTTGTCACGATTCATCAATCCGAAGGGCACACTGAACTCGGCGCCCATACCGCGCCCCGAACGTTGTCTAGGATATCTCGCCTCCCTAACCCTCGCTGATGGTAACCAATGCGCGTTGTCGACCGGGAGTAGACTCGAGCTCCTTTCAGCTGATCAAACAAGTCATCAATCCTCGGTAATGGATACTAATTCTTGATCATGACCCTGTTCAACTGTCGATAATCAATGTACAATCAAAGGGTCTTGTCTTTCTTTTTCGCAAATAAAACTGGAGCGCCCCATGGTGAAGTGCTCAGTCTAATGAAACCCTTGTCCAATAACCCTGCATCTGGACCTTGAGTTCCTGCAATTCAACTGGTGCCATCCTATGCGGAGTCATATAGATAAGCGATGTGCCAAGGTGTAACTCAATACAGAAGTCTACAACCCTCTACGAAGGTAATCCTGATAGCTCATCCAAAAAAACATCCTCATACTCGCAGACAACCGGAGGTAGACCCAAGTCTTGTCTCACCTCGTCCTCTTGGGTAAGGCTTGCTAGCCAACCCCTCAACTGCCCATGCCATTTGGAGTCATACACGGTCTAGGGCAAAGCATCGTGCTTGTCCCCCTGAAACGTAACTGATTCGTGCCACAGTAGGCTGAGCTGAATCAACAAAATTTATATACCTGTTCTCCTATCGCCGTAGAGTCAAGCTACTGCAGTATAGTAGGTCTAGGGCCTAACACGGGGATAGGTTTTCATCCTAGGAATGATTTGCATAAGTGTAAAAATGCAAGGCTTTTGTTCGACTTTGGATTGTTTCAAAACAGCAGTAGTTTGAAACTTAATAAATCAGAAGACTGAAAGTGATGTGTGGAAAAGGTAACTTGAAGATTTAGGGTACTAACTTGATAATATATAAACAAGGGTCTTGGTTTATCTCAGATTATGACAAGCAACCTGGTAAGCCCAAGCCATAACCAGACCTTTGTTTCTAACTAGCAACCCTAACCCTAGAATCCATACTCCTATTTGAGTCAACACAAAATATGCATCTACAGCCCCTTTCGCTTTAAAACCCTAACATTCAACATCATTTCAAAGTGGGCTCGTGGAAGACCATCTTAAAACCAGCAGTATCTAGCAGTATACACCAGATCCTAAAGCATGGGTGGGTATTGGCCAAATTAATGACATTAAATGATATTCAACCCTAGCTTGAGAAGATGGGAGCATAAATACGCACTGTGAGATTCAACACATGAGGACAACCCGTAATCGCCCCACAACCAAGCTAGCTACCTTCCTTCAAAGAAAAGAGGCTTAGCCAAGCATCTCAGTCATCCTCAAGAGGGGTGTTTAAGTAGCCTAGAAAATAAGAGAAAGAGGAGAGAGAAGAGAGAAAAGAAACTTAACTGAAATGCTGAAGATATTTACATAAATGAAAATGTGCCCAAAAGATTTCTCTTCTCCAATTTCTCGCTTAGGGTTACAAAACTAGCGGGGTTTATATAGGCCACCCATTTATGTGAACTACACAGTTTCCAACATTTTGCTAAAATTAGGACAAGGGAGTAATACACCAAATGAAGTCGGTTTGCATTAATTACAAAAGTATGACAAGAGCGGTGAATTTATTGAAACCGCAAAGAATTTCGCTATGTAGCGAAAATTTAGCTAGTTAGCGAAAATTTCTCTAGGTAATCACCCGAGATAGCAATCAAGAATTTCTCTAGGCATTGTAATTTCGCTAGCTAGCGAAATTTAAGCTAACAAAAATTTTAGGTGATAACAAAAGCTGGATTTTTATTTAGGAGCGGTGCTGTAAATCATGGAGTACAGCGAAAATTCACAATTTCACTTGGGATTCAAAATTTATTTATGATTATTAATTTTCGCAATCGGTAATTACCGCAATCTTAGCGAAATTCCTGGAATTGCGTCTTCCTTTGCGTACTCTTTCCTCTTACGCATTGATTTCCATCGCTGCCTTCATTCTATCTTTGATTTTTTGGTATGTTTGATGGTGTGATTGGTTCCATCTTCACGGTTCATCATATGTCTGGTCACCGAACTCCAGTCGCAAAAAAACACAAAACAACGAAAATAACCTCTAGCGACTCAAGCGATGCTAAGAACACTGAACACTTCAGTGGCATAATTGATATGATTAGATGCGCAAGCACTCGAAACCTATCTGATATAGGGCTGAAAATGGCACTTTTGGGTACTAATCACACTGACAAAGCTTGATTGCTGATCCTCTATGATACGAAACAAAGGAGATGCATGTAGTGATTCTCAGATTTATGATTGAGTGTATATATACAAATAACATGTATTTAAAGCGAAAAAGTGACACGAGTTTTGAAAACGCCATGAAAGAGCCAAAACCATACGAAACGATTTCAAGTCAATATTGGTTCCATGATTCTCAGCCAAATTTCCACAGTGCAAATGGTTCTTTATGTAACGGATCGGGCGATAAATTGTAAAATTGTCCCTCCCCCGACTGGCAACGGCATGGCCTTAATTTGATAGAACGACTGAATAAGGATAGTTCTGCTCTTTACTTTTTAACATTCCTTCTGATGGTCTGTTCTTAAATCAGAGCTTCACGAGTAAGGTATAGCGAGGTCCTAGATGACTCCTGACCCGATTAAGGTTGGGCATGAGCGAAAGGATCAACGACCCTGAGCTAGGCTTCACCGGAACCAGACAGTTGAAATCAAGCACCTACATACTTTCGTTAAACTCTACACCTATCCACCCATGCCAACGAGCCTTCGTCGATGACTCAAACTGATTAGGCTTGAGGCGCCGGACCCGAAACTTTAGCCATACGCTTACGGGCCAGTGCTGGGTTTCAAAGGCGAAGCTTCACGGCTTTATTTTTCTTTACTTTCTTTTTTTCTTTTTGCTTTTCTTTTCTTTTCTTTTTGGAAGACTACATTGAATCTTTCAAATGTAGAGTAAACTCAGAAACCTATCCTGGTAGCGACATACTGGCGCAAACTGTCTGAAGTGAAAGGAAGCAACTAATTTATTGACTATTGAAACAATCGGGTATGCAGTGTGTAGATGTAAGAATGTTGAGTTGAGCATCTTGGAACTTGGCCCGACTAAGTGTTTTCAAACATGGAATTTGTTCTAACATAAAGGTGACAAAACGGGTTTTCAAATTTCCATTTAAAAACTGTTCTTGTTGGCCAATTGAAGCGAGTTCCAATTGACGGTCAATTTATCCGATTAAGCAAATTCAATTATCGATTGAAGACAAAAACAAATTATATAAGATGGAGGCACAAAAAGTATGCAAAGTGTATATATATATATCACAGAATAGCTTTTGATATAGCAGTGGCTATTATGCATATAAAGCTAAACATACAAAAAATATCACTTTACTTTCACCCATGGCTAATACATAGAATCTAAATATTGAGAATTAGTATAATGGAGTTGATAAAGCTAATATGCTTATCTGAAAATCATAAAAGAAACTAACCACCTACATTCTTGTGGTGGTGGTGAGTCTGTATTCTTCTTCTTCTTTGACCCGACAAATCGAATACGAGATCCTTTCAACTGGCACCATGGCTCCTCATACGTCCGAACACGAGGAAGATTCCGGTGAGTCATAATGTCTGTTGCGGCATGGAGTGACAGTGTTCTACGATCTGGGCTACTGTGTAGGCTGGCTAGCGAACATATAGCATCAGTGCACACTTTATCTCGGTGTGAACATACTCGAATTGAATGGTGCATTTGGTGGATGTTAGTGTATCTGTTTGCTGACGCGGATGTGGTATGTGGAGAGGGAGATGGAGGGGGGACATGCGCGGAGCCGGACTCCTCGGCCTGCCTCGGGCTCTCGGGGGGTGGAGCACCTCATCTCCCAATGGAGTCCTCGACCACTGATGCAGTGCCTCCTCCTGGTCTGCGTACGAGGGTGGAAGAGATACGGGTGTGAGTCATCGCGCTCCTCTTGTGAGCCGGAGATCAGCTCCTCATCTCAATCCTCGGCTCCTCGAGTCCCATATGCTCGAGAACGTGAGTAGTCTCGGCATCGGCGGTGAGCTCTGCTGCGTACGGGGTCCGCCAGATTGGACCTTACTCTCGAAATGCATCGGAGGTCATCCCATTTCAGAGGAATTGAACTAATATCCCTCAGGGTCCGTTAAAGAGCCTCAGATGGCTTCCGTGCACATAATCTTGACGAATAGCCAGTCAGGCAAATGGTCAATCGTGACATCAGTAGGCTGCTACGAAAATCTTGAATGCATTGTGGTGTCTCGGCGGTCGTCGAACCATCTCACTGGTAGTCAGGTGGAGCTGATCTCTATAACCCTACGCATTGGCGGTATCACGCGAACTAAGTCAGCGATATATCGTAGCTCACGAGAGTATCATGGCGATAAATCGATAAGAGGCTGAAGCTCACGCGGACCATCTGCTCCCCAGAGATGTCTTCGGTGATAAAGCTGCGGCTTCCACTCGTGGAGTAATATCTTTGCCTCGAGGTCGCGAAGGCCAGTGAGAATAATCTCGATCTGACCTCATAGAATCCACTAAGCACAGGATCGACCCTCGGTATTGGGACGTCGTAGAATGACTCCTGATGAAAGTCTCTGCGGTGGGTAAGTAATTTCCGGTGGGGGTTCCCTACGAACAACGGCCTCCTGATCACCGGATGATGACAGCGAGGCGATGATGTAGCCTCTGCGTGATATGCTTGGTGATGGTAGTAGGGAGGAAGATAAACTTACTGGGCCGTGTGCGGGCGTGTTTGGGCCAGACCTCACAACTCTCCTACGAGGGCCGCGATTGATGGGGCGGGGTCCCGTCAGATGTGCAGTATCACATGAAATCCCTGAGGCTCCTCAAGTCTTGCCTCGGGGCCAAAATTGATCGTAGTGGAGCGGGGTGGGAGTGGGACTCTAGCTCAGATCATCAAAATCTGTGCGTGGCAGCGGACCCACCGTCTGAACCATATCTGAAATCTGAATAAAACTGCGGAAGGAGTGCAAGCTCAACAAGCCAGTGATCTTGTCTGTGTAGTGCTCAGACAGGTGGGAATGGTAAAAGATTTCGGTGCTTATTCAATTTCTTAAAATCGGGGCTCGTGCGCCTGGCGGTATTTCAGTCGAAAGCTGTTAGTGGCGGTGAATCTGTGTAACTCCCGCTGATGGAAATGGCAGGCTATTTGTGGTGTGCTTGTGGCGGTAGTGCGAAGCAGTGCGATTGGTATAAGGCTCGGCTTTGTGGTAGTGAGCGAATGCGCCAGCGAGGGACCGGAGCGCGAGGGGCCGGCGGGGCGGCTCGGCTGCGACTCACGGCAACTGCCTGATAGTGCCAGGCTTCGCTATGGGAGGAGGAGTATGAAGTGATCTAATAGCCAGCCCCTCCATATTTAAATAGGCTTTTTTAGTGTGCTTGAAGGGTCCACTACACCATTTTTAGCTATTTGCTCTTAAATTTAGCCCAAACACAATTTCTATCTGTCAATTTAAATAAGTTATATATTGATCTTATAAGAAATTAAAAATTTATAATAAGAATTATTATCTTAATATAATTAAAATTTAATACAAAATACCCATAGTATGTATACAAAATTCTTAAATATGGAAAGCTATTAAGATTAAAAATTTTCTAAAAAATAAAATAATAAAAGTATTAAAATTAGTGATTTAAAACAAAAAGCAAAAATGTTGAGCTACTTGGTCGGTTTTTGGAACAGACAGTTCGATTTCAAAATACGGAGGGGTGAGGAGAATGATCTCTCGGCCTACTTGATAACTGGGCTAACTCCATAGTGTTCGGTGTCAGTGTTGGCTTAGTCCTTCCAGTGATGGATTTTGGATTGATCCAGTTGTGGCTTTGCGTTGGTGTGAAGGCAGGATAATATCTTCATCTCCTTGGCTTTAATCCTTGCAATTCTGGACACTTTGTTTCCACGCATACGACCATTTAAAACAACCGTCGAAATTTGATTTTCATTCCCAGTTTTATGTTTGTTGTTGAATGTCTATTTCCGCTCAAAGTCGTATTACGGTAATTGCATGACTCCATTCCGGCAATTGATGATTGCATTGGCTATGGCCATAAATGGTCTTCCTAAGATGATTGGTACATGATTGGGTTCACTTGCTATTGTACGATCGGGTTCACTCATATCGCTCAAAGAGTCAAGCACCACAAAATCCACCGGCAAGAGACTGCTGATCTTTACCAAGACATCCTCAACTATCCCCTTAGGGATTTTTACTGATCTATCGGCCAATGATAGTGTGATGTTGGTAGGTTTAAGTTCACCCAAACCTAACTGCTTGTACACAGTATCACTGGCAGAGGTTCACACCGTCTAAATCAAGCAATGACTTGTCTACGCAATTCCCACCAATATCGACCGAAATCGCTGGAGATCCCGGATCCTTGTATTTTAACGACTTACTTTGGATTATGGCACCGACTTGTTCAAAAGAAGAAATGCCTTTTCTCAATGCCTAATCCCTTCTTGATTGTGCAAAGATCTTTCAAAATTTTGCATAAAGTGTGAACTTGTTCGATTATGTCCAAAAGAGGCATGTCGACCTCTCACCTCGTCTTGTGACTTCTAAGATACCCGCCTCTACTGGGATGTCTTCTTATTGCTTCTATGCCTCGTGGAAATGGAGGTGCATACGCTGCTTCATTGAATCCTCTTCGTGAAAATGTGTTCTGACTCCAATTCTTCCCCATTCCCGGTTTCCTTCAACAAAAGTTTAGGCATGGGTCGATTAACCTCTTTCCAATTCTCGTATCATACCTTCACCTCATCCATTCCCCGAATTGTCGGGATGATCCTACCTCATGGATTCCCTTGGGTTTGGCACTGCTTTGGAAGGGAACCTTCCTCTTCTTTGTACCTCCAAAGAACTTGTCAGATTCGTGATTTAATACCGATTAATAATTTTCTTCGTTCAAAGTCGCTTCCTCTAGCCATCTATTCTCTTGTTCGTTGTACTTCTACAAGATCAATCCTTTGTGCCACACATTAATTCCTTTTTTGCTCTTCCACAGTTGCCTACCACCTTACTCAAATTTAAAATGGCTTTCTGTTCCACGGGAGATGAGGATGGTGGTGGTTGTGGAAGAAACTGGGAACCAACCTGTGGTTCGGGCACTGGGGTACATAAAGTGTGGGGTCGGGCTTCAGTAAAGGTTAGGTGATTCCTCCAATTGGAATTGTAGGTATTTCCATAATGGCATTGGGTTGTGGTGGCTTATATTATCCTACAAAGATTTGCACATTCCCGACATCAAACTCTTTTCATTGAAGGGGCCATAGGACACCTGTCTCAACTCGGGGATGTACAGGGGATTGGAAATTGAAAGTGTGGATCGCTTCAGGCACGATTTTCGCCCTCACTCCGTCGCACTTCACGGAGCCTCTTTCCTTCAAGCCCTCCACCTCCTAGCTAAGGCTGAAATTCTAGCTTCATTTCCTATGTCCTCCGGCAAAGGTATAAATCCCTCCCTAGGGTTACGAGGGCCTCATTGTTTCCATTTCCTAGTGGTTCGCTCATCCCAACCCTTAGAAGTTTTCAACACGTAGTTTAAAAATCCATGGCTTACGATGCTTTACTTGTGAAAAGTCTCCTCCACACATGGTTTCAAAAGTCGCCATGGCAGGAGACATACCACCATAGAAATGGCTTCATCAAAGATCCATGTATCAAACCCATGATGAGGGCATGCACTGATGGTCTCCATAAATCTCTCCCAACACTGATAAAACCTCTCACCATCTTGAGCTGAAAAGGTATAAATTTGTCTTTTCAAATTATTGGTCTTATGAGCACTGAAGAACTTCTTCAGGAATTCTGCCTGCAACTCAGCCCAATTTCTAATGGTTCTAGGCCTCAGTGAGTTCAACCAAATCTTGGCCTTGTCCTTTAGGGTTAGTGGAAATGCTTTCAGCTTAAGCAAATCCATGTCCATCATTCCTTCCTTAAAGGTAGTGCATACTTCCTCAAAATCCCTAATATGAGTGTATGGATTTTCATTTTCCATACCATGGTATGTGGGGAGTAGGGGTACCAAGTAGGGCCTCACTGCTACTTCTTCAGCAGGAGGTACGATGCAGGAAGGGGCACTAACTCTAGGAGGGTGGACGTGGTCCTCATGGTTCTATACAGCAATGGATTCATCAGGGACCTCACGACTCGGCTATTCTCTGTGCAAAGTGATCCATGGTATCCGTGTGTACACTGACTTCACTGCTTTGGTCAATTTGTGTACTGATTCTCTGCAGTCTACCTGAAGTGTCTCTATCCCAATGGAGCATAAACACCTGTTACAAAATTGTAGAGACAACAAAGAGCACCAACAAAACTTGGCAAAAGATTAGGGCTAGCTAAAATTAAAACCGATCAGATGAAAAACAAAATGCTGAAGTACGCAAAGTGATGAAAACTCGTAGCTATCGCAGAACCGGTTACAAAAGAGTTAAAAGGTTACCTTCACTTGTAATGAGTGATTACAACACTCAACTTATCAAAACGTAGTTTGGCACCATCCCCGTAACGGCACCATTTTGATTCAAATACGTAGGCCGAAATAATCAACAAAATTTATATACCTAAGTTCCTCCTACTGTCAGACCAAGCCATCGCAAAGATAGTGGTCTAGGGTCGAACACTGGGATGGGTTTTCATCCTAGGAATGATTTTGCATATGTAAAAATATATTTTTTGTTTGACTTTGGATTGCTTTCAAAAAACAAATGGAGTAGTTTGAAAACTGAATAACTGTAAAGACTGAAAGTGATGTGTGAAAAGGTAACTCTGAAGAGTTAGGTCACTAACTTGATAATATAGGGCAAACAAGTGTCCTCGGGTTTTATCCTCGCATTATGACAAGCAACTTATAGTCCAAGCCATAACCGGATCTTTGTTTAACTAGCAAACCTAACCCTAGAATCACTCCTATTTGAGTCAACACAGGTAACATGCATCTACAAAATTCTTTCGCTTTAAAACCCTAACATTCAACATCATTTCAGTGGCTCGTAAAGACCATCTAAAAAACCACAGTGTATCTAGCAATAAGTATACACTGTATCCTAAAGCATGGTAAGTATTGGCCAAATTAATGACATTAAATGATATTCAACCCTAGTTTGAGAAGATGGGAGCCATAACACAAAGCACTCGTAGTATCTCAACACATGAGGACAACCTCGTAATCGCCCACAACCAAGCTTAGCTACCTTCCTCTTCAAAGAAAAGAGGCTTAGCCAAGCATCCTTGAGTTGTCATCCTCAAGAGGGTGTTTGGCAGCCTAGAAAAATAAGAGAAAGAGGAGAGAGAAGAGAGAAAAAGCAAACCCTAATCGAGTCATGAAGATATTTACATAAAATGAAAATGTGCCCAAAAGATTTCTCCAATTTCTCGCTTTAGGGGTTACAAAACTATGGGTTTATATAGGCCACCCATTTATGTGAAACTACAATAAAGCCTAACATTTTGGCTAAATTAGGGACAAGGGAGTAATACACCAAAAATGAAGTCGGGTTTTGATATTAATTATAAGTATGATTAGTAAGGAATTACTAGAGATTGTACTATATGAGGCTGAATTTCATAGTATTGCACTCAATGAATAATGAATTGATGGTTTATTGGGTTTAGGTGACAGGCTTAAACTGATTCACAGAACAGAGAACAACTGTCCACGGCAGAATTCTCATTCAGATCACAATCACTGGCGATCTGGTCGCAACCCACGAATTTCACTCAAGATCGAAATTCACCTCGAATTGCTCGATCTCAATCATCGACATCACCCCTGACCGATCCCGTCACCTTGCCTCACCACCCACTCGATTTCGCACGTTTGACACGTCAACGATTTACATCTCGCGGTTCGTCGCACCCCATATCGAACCCAAGAGACTGATAAAAACCCAAACACTTTAATAAATCTCAGAAAAGATATGATACTTAGAACGACTCTCACTTGCATACTTGATATGATTAGTGCGTAAAAAGCACCAAAACCTATCCGATATAGGGCTCAAATAGCACCAGTACTAATCGCAAGAATACAAGTACCGTCCTATGTGTAGCGGTAACCCTCCTATGCTCACAATCAATGACGACTCAGTATGTCGTCAGCCAGTCCATCCCAAGGATGACATCAAACTCTGACATGTCCATGAACCTCAGGTCCACTGTGAGTAAAATCCCAGAGATCCCTGGCTCGTAATCCCGACATATCAGACTTACACTCACCCTAGTCCCTAGGAGAGAACTCACATATAGGGGCTCCTCCAAGATCTTGACCTCTAAGCCCAATTCTCTCATAACTGATGTAGCACTGAATGAATGCGAAGCACCAGAATCAACTAATACCCTTGCTCATAGGCGAGATAACAAAAACATACCTTGTATAGCTTATCGATCTGCCGGGTCTACCAAGCAGCGATGGCGAGACACACCGAACCCCCGATGTCCCGGGCCAGGCCCCCGTTTCGCCTCGGCCCATACTTCCGTCCTCTAGCTCGCCATGTAACAAACGAGCCTGTGCAAAGACTCCTAGGACTGTACTGGGTCTCGGACCCGTACTAGTGGAGAAATAAACTCGTGGTCCGCGCCCCCCGTCTCCACGAATGACTGGGACTCCGCACCAGCCCGAAACCCCCGGGATCCCCGCCCATGGGCAATCCCACCTCATATGTCCGGCCAAGGCGAAACATGTCACATGTCCTACCTGACTGGAAACCCTAACCTGACCTTGGCCTTGATGGTCGTGGCCTCGTCCCTAAAACACTCGAGCAAGTAGGCTTTCCGCCTCTCTCGAACCAGCATAGCCGATCTTCCTCTTCTCACGCTAGCACCCGTAGCCTCGAATACCGCGCGTCCTCTATTTCCTATGGTCATAGCCGTCCTGACCATAGAGTCCATGTCATGTAGGAGGAGTCCTACGATTTTGCCTCGAATGGACAACTTCAGCCCATTCTCAAATTTCGTCACCTTGGCCATATCTGTGGCCATGTAGTCATCAGAAAACGGGCTAACTCTATGAATTTAGCCATGTACTCCATCACTGTCATCGTTCCCTGCTTTAGCTCTAGGAACTCCTGGGCCTTTGCATGTCTAGTAGTGGCCAAAAAATACTTGCCCATGAAAAGCTCATGGAACTCTACCCAAGTCATCAACTCTGTGTCCCTAGAGGTCTTAACCCAGTCCCACCATATTTGGGACTCACCCTGTAGCTGGAATGCAAATAGTCTGATCTTGGTCGCATCAAAGGTGATCTCTATGGCCTCCAATATCTTCTCGATCTGTCGGAACCAATGGTCTGCCACCATCGGATCCCCTCCCCTTGTAAAAGTCGGAGGATGATGTGACTTAAACCTTTGGAGGTTACTCGGACCTCCTAGACCCTCAGCCACACTAGCATGTGCAATGGCTATAGCTGCAACACCCACGGCCTCCTTAAAGGCCTACTGATCAAAAACAGGTGGTGCCTGACTAGCACTCACACCTCTCTCACGCCTCCGGTCCTCGACTTACATCTACATTAATGTTAATGGCAACAGTTATTAAATTTCCATCTCAGTCTAACTAGTAGTGCAACCATACCAATAGACCTTGTCATCATGAACTAACCAAATCATCACCTTTCACTAGTGGTGCTAATCGCCAACCACCAATACAATACAATTTAATTCAATTCCTGAATTTTCATGTTCATTTTTTTTTTTTTTCGGAACCCCTAAGGTTATTTTTTCCAACCCTAGTGTTCATATACCAATCATCATGTATATATTTCCAACAATTCAAGTACACATCACACATATCATTTCATCAAATGCCTAATGAATGCATGATCTAAACCCGTGCCCCATTGAGTCCTGTGCATTCGTACCTAAGCCATCATACCGTGCTGTGACGGTATAAAACCAAACTCCGAGCACCTTTGTGTATTTACACCTAAGCCTCGATACTAGCCGTGACGCCCAAATCCCTCGGGTCACTTTTATACTTTTTTTTTTTTAATAGTGTTTGTGAATAGTGACCTAAATAAAGGCACTATCAGAGGTCTATTACAAGACACACTACGCGCCACAAGAAACAAGGATAATCGCTGATGAGTCTTAAACTCATCAATTTTTAATCCATTTTTCTAACTTATTTTTTAGTATATTCAGATCTGTTTTAATGCCAAATTATGGATTATTCACTAACTTTGTGTTTTTGCAGGTTTTATTCAAAAGGAGAAAATTTCAGCAAGAAAGAAGAGAAAAAGAGCAATTGCAGAAGTCTTTGTGGCAACAGAGTTCTGTGTGTCGCGATAAACGTCCAAGAAAATGGCTAAGGAAATTTGTCACGACAATATTTCCTCTGTCGCAATACAAGGGACTGAATATAGAAAAAGAGCTAGATCGCAACAAAAGATAGTGTGTCCCGACAAAACATGAGAAGAATGTAACAAGTTAGTTGAGACAAAGAAAATTAGTTTGTCACACAAGACTTGTCAAATATACACTGTAAAGAACCTGGCGCAACATAAAAGATCCGGCAGCGACACCGGAAACAAAAAGAAAGTAAAAATTCTATCGCGATATGCATCTATGTCGCAACAAGAAATTAAAGAGCAATACAGGAAGAATACTGCAACATATCAGTTTATGTTGCGACATATTGAAAAATATAAGGCAGAATCTATGTCGCGACAGAATCTTCTCTTATCGCGACACTGATTATTGCAACTTGGAAAAGCCTGTTGAGACACAAAGAATACGTAGAAGAAAGACCTTTGTCTCAACAAGACAATCTATGACGCAACACTGAAAGACAAGGTTTCTAGTCCCGACAGAGAAACAAAGTCGCGACAAGTGATGCTAACTTAGAATCTAACTGGGTTAAAAATAAAAGAGTTCAATGTTGCAACATACTTCAAGCTGAAGAGAGGTTTCGATGTCATGACATGAATCTTAAGGTCGCAACACAGAAATAAACTGAACATAGATAAAAAAGGTCGCGATAGACTTTTCTTTATCGTATGTAAAGATTCCCATACATAAGAAAATTCTGTCATTAGACATAACAAAACTAGGTCGCATAAAATGAGTCATCACAAAGGTCTTGTCGCAACATAACAAACTGGGTCGTGATAGAAAAATGAACTGAATACAAAAGGTCTTGTCGTGACATAACAAACTAGGTCGCAACAAAAAGCATCTACAACACAAAGAGACTACGTCGCAACATCGAAATGAAGCCAGAATAGCAAATCGTTAAGTGGCGATTAAGACTACCGCGATTGCACTCGTCATAGAAAGGCCGATAAGATAAGAAACATTATTGCAACAAGAACCAACATAAATGTTGTCGCGACATAAAAACTGTGTCACGACACAAATTTGAAGAAGCTGCATAGAAACAATGTCGCAACACAATTGTCAATGTCGTAATATAACTGTTCCAGTAAACACACATAAGATTGTCGCGACATAGAATGGATAGAACGATATACCTTACAGGACAAAGTGTTAAAGGGCCAAAGAAAGATCTATCGTGATAGAGGAAACTTTTTCGCGACATAATAAATATGCTGAAGAAACAAAGACTGTCGCGACAAATTGCTACATGCTGCAATAGAGACCTACAATAAAGAATTAAAACTTTATCACAACAACACTTTTAGGTTGTGACCGAGAATGCAATCTGGGCCAAATTTTTGGGGATTTACAATGTAACCTCGAATTTAGGTCCCAAACTTTTGGGGCTCTATAAATAGAACTATTTGAGGAAAGCGAGGTAGTCGGGCTTCACTCTGAAAAACCAGAAAGATCCGGGAGCGAGGACTCTTTGTATTTATATTTTTCTTTTTATTTTCTTATTATTATTTTCTTAGTTTATTAGATTTAGAAGGTAGATTTCTAATTTTTTACTCGACTGAAATGCTGAATTGTTCAGAAGTTTCAAGTTTAGCTAAATTGTTGAAGATCAATTCCGATTAATTGTCAATTTAATGAAGCTCCAGATAAGAGCTTATTCCATTTCTTTCAGCTTGATTATAGCTGTATTGAAATTTCCGATCAAAGATTTCGTTGTTTTTCGAGAAATACAACTTCCATTGGGAAAGATCTTATGTTAGTTATGGTCTTTTCTACACAATTAGAAAGAGATTTCTTGAATTGAGAATTTTGAGTTTATTTGAATGGTGTTGTTCATGAAGTGAATTGTTCCCAACATTAGTGAATTGTTCCCACCATTAGTGAATTGTTCCCAACATTAATAACTTATACCCAATTAAGGACCGTTGTCTGTCTGATTTGCAAAGAGCTCTCCCGAGGACACAGAGTTGGAGATTCCTAAGAGCATGGATGCATTACTTAGGGGTATGCTAGACTAATATTGATGAACTAATGAGCTCTGAAAGATTACTTAGATAACTCATCAATTTACTCATGGTTTGAGAATTAGTTGAGGGATCTATCAATTTAATCAATTAGAGATTTCTCCTTGTTCTTGAGGAATGATCTTGATCCCATGTTAGCTTAAATCTAATCAAGAAAAGAGAGAACTCTTTAAGATCTCACGAATGAGACATCATTCATCCTGTAGAAATTTGGCAATGGTCCTGTCTTAGGAAGCAAGAAATCTGCAGTCATA
Source organism: Tetrastigma voinierianum (assembly GCA_016808115.1). Lineage (NCBI taxonomy): Eukaryota > Viridiplantae > Streptophyta > Magnoliopsida > Vitales > Vitaceae > Tetrastigma > Tetrastigma voinierianum. The sequence goes on along the minus strand of JAEQBH010000188.1, from coordinate 85,676 downwards.
AGAAATGGGTATGAAGTATTGAAAAGAAAAATACTCAGATCTTATAAAGAAGATCTTATTACAAGTAATTGGTTAGACACATGTTGCAGAAATGAACATGATTCTCTAATCAGTGAAATGTATGGTTAAGGGAGCAATCCAAACTATACTATCGTCTTTCGACAAATTCAAATTCCAATTCACATAGAATAGAATTAGATTATAAGTTATGTGAATTGATACTTCCTTGAAAATAGCAAATCCTAAAGAGTTCATCAAAAGAATAATCGTTCACCAGCTTTATATCTAGGATTTTCTTTTTTCTTTTTTTTTTCTTTTATTTACAGATGTAGAAATTTACATAGTGAAATTCTTAGTTAGGTTCTAAAAATCTTATGAAATGGAAGTTCAAATAGTGTGGAACTTGAGTAGTTGGGGTAGTTGAATTTTGAATTCTCTTTAATCTCTTTGGGAACGATATCCGGACTTATAGGTCCACTTTGTGCTTGTACGACTCCATGCACTTACAGTGATTATGACCAAACTAAATTTAATAACCACGACAAACCATTTTTATTATGAGCATACAAGTTTTATTTTGGTCAACAAGTTTTTGGTGCATTTATTGGGGGTTAGGTAATAGTCCTTTAGTAATGATACAATTGATCTATATACAAAAATTGGGTTAATAAACTGCTCCATAAGCTCAAGGCCCTATCACGAACAAGATCAGGTGTCGCGACACCAAAAAGCCAAACCCTATCGCGACTAAGAAAACTCTATCGCGATAGACTTTAGTCTCTCACTAAAGCGTCGTTGTCGTGACACCTAGGGTCATGTCGCGACATAAAACCAACCCACGACGCAGCCCTCCTTGTCACGACACCAAAACTGTGTTACAACACCGAAAGCCCTTGCTACCTAACACCTTGTCGCGAATGCCAGGTGAGCCATTCGCCATGAGGCTTTCATGTGCAAGCCCACGCAAGCAAGCTACAGTCCTCGCCTTGAAACACACTAAAGCTGGAATTGGACAGAGCCCACCCCAATTGATACCCTGCATTTTATTTTTTTTCAAGAATACTATAAAATCGACATAAAATTGCCTTATTACCACAAAGGCCACTAAAAACCCGGGAAACTGCTGCACCAGATATTATACAAAAACCAGTTTAATTACAACTTTATTCTTACATAGTACAAAATCCAGCTTTCTACCCAGGGAGTTCAAAAATATAAGATAAAGCCAATCCGCCTCTCTTCTCTCCTAAGGTCCTTACGAGCTTCATCCCCTGGCTGCACTTCAGCACCCCAATTATTTCTCACGCACAGAGTGAGCAATGCCCAAAGAATTGAATCCTTCCTACATGGGTTACTCCCACCTAAGTGCTCATGCAATGGCAAATGACACAAACATCTCAAGCACATGCATATCCCCACACTTGAATTGCTCCATGCCACATCCCATGCCTCGAAACCTCACCTAATTCCTCACACACATCACATGGTGAAACTTGTTTTCAAAAAAGCTATTTGCTTCCATTTTTGCTGGACAACCCAAACAATTCGAGCATTAGTGGATACACTTGATAAATAAAATTATGGATAACCTCATATATCAGAGTGGACATACCCGGCTAAATAATTATTGGTCAACCCGAAACCATGTCATGCACCTCCCACCTACTGTCATGGTGCCCTTGCGGCATATGAAATGTAATATGTCATTTTCATGCCAATTCATGTTAATATATCAAGCATGCATATACTAACATAATTTACACAAACCAACATGTTATTCACCTTTAGCAATAACATAAACAGCACATGCCGGCCAATCAATGGTCTAGAAATTCATCTTGGAATTGCCTAAAACAATTCGGGTCCTGGACCGTCAAAACAAATTCCTGAAACTCCTGGGCACTTGTACCCCAAATCTTGGACTTAAATGCACGATCATTCCCTAATTAAGGTCTTTCAACCATTCTGATGTTCCACAAAGACTAAACCAAGTAGGAGAAAAAACCTCTACTCCTTGGAGCCTGTCAAAACTCCTGATCTGGCCTCATGCAAAGCTCCCACGTATTTAAGAACTTCTTGTCTCTGTTTCCATCTGAACCGCTTGCTCTATCACTGTAAATTAGTGATATGTGGTGCTTCTCCTCTAAGCTCTCCCTTTCTTTTTCTCCCTTTTCTTTTTTTTTTTTTTTTTTTTTCCTCCCCTCCAATTTGGTTTTGCCTGGGTCAAACAAGAGGTCTCTCACTCGCTACATGTCACTTACATTAGTCTCACTTGGATTTCTTATCTCCGTCCATCCACCTTGATTTCCACCTAATCATACTGTGACACATGTATCACATGGTCCCATTTAAACTTATGTTTGACTTGTTCTTCATTTGACACTGGCTCAATGTGGTTTCACTAACAGTGCCAAGTGTCACTCACGACTCTCTAGCTATCAGAAATATGAAATTCGACTATCTCTTAAATTCGACAAAGCAGAGTTAGATTTCATGGCGACGATTTAAATCTATGAAGTCCGTTTTGTCATCCGAGATAAAGGAAAATTTCGGATTTTCAACCGAAATTACGTTTTACCCTTAGAAAATTTGAATTTTCTTGGGTTTTACACCTTAGGTCAAATTCCAGAAATCACTCTGGAAGCCCTTAGTCAAACTTTACTAATCTAGGTCTCTAACACAAGTTCAAACGTATCTCAATTAGATAAAACTATAGTAATCATAAAATTTCATCAACAAACATCAACACAAGCAAATTTTCACAAAATCATTCTATAAAATATATAAACTAGGCATTAATGTCCACAACCAACCCTAGATGATGATTTAGTTCCTCATTACAGCTATCATATCATCCAGAATCTTAATTACAAACCAAAAGAAAGAAAGAAATGAAGAAAAGATTATGTTAGAGATATAAAACAGTGTGAGCTAAGATGCTCTCCAACCAATCCCACCTATAAATGTCTTCTAGAGAATAGATTCTTCAATCTGGATCCAAAACTTTGAAGTATCTACACAAGAACTCCAACAATCCAAGATTTGAGCCAAGAACTCCAAGAAAACACCAAGAACCTTAAGAGAGGGAGATGTCCCTCCATATTCGTGCTCTCCTCTCAATATTGCCTCTCTAATGACTATCCCCCCTCCTTTAGGTTATTATAACTTATTTTATTTATACTCTCAGGAAATGGGCCAAAAAGTGGGCCAAAAATCAAGGAAAAATGAAGATTGTCGTCACCATGTCGCGACATGAAGGTCTCCCATGTTGCGACACGGCAAAATGTGTGTTGCTAAAATATGTCTCATGTCACAACATGACAAAATGTGTGCTTCAAGACTTTGTCTCATGTTGTGACATGAAGATCCGCCATATCGCGACATGACAAAGAGAGGTTACCTAAGACTTTGGATGTGATTCCGACCGAATACCCTCCCGATTCCCCGGTGATCCCGCCAGCGAAGTCCCACTGTACAATCCTTAGGGGATATCCAATGGAACCCCACTTTAAGAAAGAAAGTAAACACATGCATTAATATAATACCTCAAATATATAAAAGATCCACAACAGCTCAAATCCACAACCGACCTATCTTACTGTAGGTCATAACCACAAACACACATAATAAAGACTCATATGAGTTCAATGCTAAGATCAAAGCATTCTAAGAGTGTTTGCAAATTTAGGGGTACAAATGAGAATAAATAAGTCCAATAAAATAAGGACATATAGATAAGATAGAGTACTGCAGCTATCATAGAAGAGTGATGTAGAAGCTGGCGCGAGGTAGGTCTCTACGGACTGCCTAGACCTAGAGAACGGATTCAAAAAAATAAACGTGAGATAATAATTTCATGGGAGACATAAATTTATAAGGAAAATAAGGTTTTATTTTCAACATTTCTTCACTAAGACCTCACGTCCACTCTCAAGGTCCCCTGCTTAAAATCATTTCTACAAAAACCCAAACTCATACCCAAGTCAACAAGCATAAATTCATGCTCAAAATTTAACTCGAAATTATTATTAAGAAAACGTTCACACTGTGTTTATTCACAACATCAAAATTTAGCATAATTTATATCAACATCATGTCGTAAGAAAAATCATGAAATACAATGACCATAAAGATTGAAATGGTTATAGCTTACTCAAGAACCAACAATGTACCGTACTACAAAATCTAACCTAAACTGTCGTAACCCTCGAATTCTCGTCGTGGAAATAATATATAACCGTTAGATGGAACAAACCTCAATGGCCAATCGTGGGCAACTAATAAACCGGCTGGTAAACCCGACCTCACTACCGTGAAAATAATATATAACCGCTTGGATGAAACCAACTCACGACATCGCGGGCAAACCCAAGATAATAAACCGTCGAGTAACCCGACCTCACTACCGTGGAAATATATACAACCGTTGGATGAAACCAACTCAATGGCCAATCGCGTGGCAAAACCCAAAGGTAATATAAATACTGAATCGAACCCCTGGTACTATATGGTACATCAACTTATAACAACCAACAACACCGTATCCTTCCTCACATACCTTCCAACGACATCAGACATTATAATCATTTCACAAAGTCTCAAAATTCATTTCTTAAAACAATAAATTTTCAAAGTGGTTTAAAACCTCAATCCATGTACCAAAATGTTTAAATACCACAAATTTATCCACGAACTCAATAAAATTTCCAAATATTTAAAATGTTGACAAAATCCACATGAAATGATAACTTGTTTATATAAAACGTATACTTATATTTATGCATAACCAACCATTCGATCAAATAATGTATATATAAAATAATTTACCACCATTTTATATCATAATAATACCCCAAAGTATTTAAAGCATATAAACCACTACGTAATTACAAATGCTCACCCGCTCCCTACAAGATCACCTTGTGTTCAGCCAGTGAGTGCATGTAATATAATAAAATACCTTTTAGGCTCCATTATCCAAAACCAAAGACATCGGGACGCCCCAAATGTCTTAGGATAATTTTTAACTATGAAACTATCTAAATCGACTCGAAAGGTCCAATTATACAAACAGGCCCTATAGACCCAAGTATCCAAACTGGGGCTTTTGACCCGAGGCTAATTTTTGAAATTGAACCCCAATAAATCCAAAATATCCACTTCACTAATCCATCTACAATTTTGCCTAATTTGACTGGGCCAGGCCCAATTCGGGCCTCCAAACCTTTTCGGTAATTATCCTAAATGACCCAAAAATGGAAAACTAACCAAACAACGTCCAAAACTTACAAACTTTATATCAACGGAAAGCCCAAGAGACCAGAACAATGTATACCCTTACCTTGGTCCAAAAGTTGCCGTGGTGGCTTAAACTCGATCCAACCTTCGGCCAAACTTGTTTTCGTCGTATCTTTCAAACGGTGAGGAATCTGAAGAAAAGGACCACGGGAATGAGTTCAGAGGGTCCAAAAATGGGGGGAGGGAGGTATGGGTTGACCTGGAGTGGCCGAAAAACAGTAAAATCTGGTGACCCACCGTGGCGACCGCCGCCGCGTTTGCTAGCTCGATCCGAGCGCGTCCGGCGACGGTTGGCCGTGAAACTTTGCTGGTAAGGTCGCCTCGTCGAGCTCCTCCTCCCCGCCGCACGTAGCAAGGCGGCCGGAACGCCTCCCACGGCCAAAACCCGTTTGGCCTAAAACTGGTTCAAAACGACCCAGTTCGGGGTCCATAGGTTTCGGGAATTTCTAGGGTTTGGAGTCGAAAATGAGTGTTTTGTGGCTGTGGTTCTATTTCGCATGCAAAACTAGGCTTATATAGAGCCTAGGGTCGCTGTGTAAAAATTAAGGACAGCCTTGACACCGATAAAATACTCAATAGGCTCAACTCCTGTGTGGCTATAACTTTTATCCGTAAGTCGGATTTTGACGCTCAACCTTCATGAACTCAGACGACAAGGCCTACGAAATGGTGTCCTAGCCAACCCAAAATTATCCATCCTTGAAAAAGTCAACTCGGTCAAACTTAGTCAAACTTGGTCAAATGTGTTAAAAAAAAACTTGTATTATTTGGTACGAGTCGTTACACTTCTTCTCAAGTTGCGACATGAAGATCCACTATATTGCTACATGACAAAGAGTGTGCATGATTGCTCTTCAAGAATTTGATGTCTCGACATGACAGAGAGGCGCCTTCAACCTTAGTCTTCTCATGTCACGACATGAAGCTCCATGTCGCGACATGAGAACTTTTTCAACTCCTCTTCATCATATCTTCTCTTTCTTGCTTCATTTGCTCAGTTTTTCTTCATTTTCTGCAAAACCAAGGTAAGGAGAGGATTTAGCCTATAATTGAACTGATTAGGTGTGAATTTAATAGGAAGAACTCAATAAATGTATGAAATGAATGCTTAAAACAAGGTATAATTCACAACTAACACCCACTGCATAGAAAATATCTCACCAGTGCATAACATGGCATACATGAGACTACCTATAGCCGAAGCATAAGGTTTCTCACTCATGAGTTATTTCTCTTTGAGAGTTTTATGTGATTGTCTCTTAGAAAGATGAAGTCCATATCTGAAGGGTAGAAATCCCCTCTTGGAATTCTCCATGCCAAAACTAACCACTAGGAAGCTTAGGACATAGTTAACTTTTTTATTGTTCCGGTCTCATAAAAGTTTGACTCCTAGAATATAGTTAGCTTCACCCAAGTCTCTCATATCAAAAATCCCCTTTACGTTCGACAACACCTTTTAACATTTTCCAATTAATGTGGACACAATCTTACATAAAGAATTGGGAAGAATACCACTATAACTTCAATCTTTATGCAATACATGGTTTACCAAGGCTCTTTTCTTATAGATTGGCTTCAATGGGTTTTACTACTCTAGGAGCTTCTCTGAGCCATGCGAGTTTGAATCCATTGATTCGATCTCTGGTCCGCCACCCTTTTCCACACTTGTATATCAGCATCCTCCGATGTTTGCGCATGTGGTGACTTGAAGTATCTTTCCTGTGGGCATGCTTGCCAAGTTTATGTATTATCCTCCCACTACAAGTTTATTGCATTGGTTGTTGTACATGCACAAGAGGATTCGAGTTTATGGTTCGAATTGGTTCCAATCTCTTCATTATTTTCTTGTTCTTGAGTTTCTTGAATTTGGTCTTGAGTTGTTTCATGTGTTTGTTCACTTTCTACATGTTATACATATTCCCCTCTTTGAACATCCATAGGAAACAAAGGTGGAAAATTAAGAGTTTTATGTGGATCTTGAATTGAGTCAAGATCTTCAAGAACCACTTTGCTCCTAGGTTTAAAATTGTTCATATAATCCTCTTCTAAGAAACTGGTGTGAGTGCTCACTCTTACCTTCGTTTTCTTTAGATTATAAAATATTCCACCTCTCATTCCCTTAGGATAGTCAATAAACATACACATTTCTGTATGAGATTCCAACTTTTGTGATTTCTATGCTAAGACATGTGTCGAGGCACCCCAAATCCGAATATGGTTAAAACTAGGTTTGCACCATTTCCATAACTGTAGTGTCTTTAAACGATTGAATAGATTAAACTTAGTGTGTAAATAGTTGTTTCTAATGCATATCCCCAAATCGATAATGAGTAAACGAGCATCGACCTCACCACATCTAAAAGGGTTATGTTTCTTCTTTTTAGAGACTCCGTTTTGTTGGGGCATTCCAAGAGATGATAATTGAGAAATTATCCTCTCTTTAGCCAAACAAACAGACTCTCCATATAATTATTCACCGCCTTGGTTGGACGGCTTCACCGATATGGATGCTAGTACTTTTACCTCAGCCTTATATTCTCGAAACTTTTTAAAAGCTTCAAACTTATGGCGGATTAGGTAAACATATCCATATCCTAAGTAGTCATCAATAAAGGTGATGAAATACTCATACTCGTCTCTAGCTTAAACACTTATTGGTCCACACACATTAGTGTGTACCAATCCCAACTATTTCAGAGCACGGTTTCCTTTGGCCATGAAGGGCCTCTTTGTCATTTTACTTCCCAAACATGATTCACATAAAGGTATAGGTTCAAAGATCAAGGAATTTAAAATTTAACTTTTAACCAAACCGTGAATTCTGTTATGATTAATATGACCCAATCGCAAGTGCCACAAATAGGTTATATTTAAAGACTTTCCTTTTCTTAGATAAGGTGAGTTGCTCATCATCAATATGTTCAATGGAATTAATACTATAGGACAAAGGAGTTAAAAATACAAACCATTCATCTATAATCCAAAAAGAATAAAAGTATTATAACTTTTTATTGAAACTGAGGAATTAAAATGCACTGTTAAACCATGTTCAACTAAACAACTAACCGAAACTAATTTAATCTTAAAATCCAAAACAAATAAATGGTCTGATAAATGTAAAGTTTTAAAACATAAAACCCTGAGTCCCTCGCCATTCACGAGTCATATTCCCGGCTTACGATTTCAAGCTTCTTTGTCGTTTGTTTAGTGGTCTACTTTGTTTGAACCACTCCAAGGAGTAGCAAACATGGTTAGTGGATTCTGAATCAAGGATCTATTTTTCATTGTAATTCTCCACCAAAAAAGCCTCAACAACATTTAGACTACCCATCACTTCGATGTGTTATACCACCATACCTCAGGTCGTACAGAGTGTTCATTAGTGCCCTTATATTTCTTGTCTAAAAATTAGCCACACTTTCAACGAGAACATCATATCCATAGTTTTAAACGTGATCTTACACAGCAGGGGGTCCACTTTTGTACTCTTTTTTTTTTTTTTTCATAGCATATTAATGTAACTTAGTCCTTTTACTACAAAGGACTTTATAGAGCAGAAAAATTTACAAAATGGATAATTACTGAAAACAAAATTAAATACAACACATTTTGCTCGTATTCTAATGACATACTCCCGAAAACCACAAAATACAAAACAAGGCATTTCAAGCCTTTTCGCCAGCAATTAAGTCCTTTGGTAGGCCTCATCGCCCGTTAATACCTCTAGTACACGAAAAATTGGTTTTCCCGCGGCCAGGTGACGAATTCCGATTAGAGAAAATCTCTACGAGGGCTGCCTCCCCGCTAAGTGCACATGCAACGCCATATTCGTAATTTCACACACATTCAAGTAAATACACATGAATGTCACATGCCATACTTATGCCTTGAGTCCTCTCTCCCTCACGTACATATGGAATGTATTTCTAAAACAAAGGTTTGTTACCTCTCATCAGTTGCGATCGTTCATTAAAATGTATTCAATGCCCTATTTGGATAACTCATGTCGTTAACCTTATTTCGGCTGGGTGATTTCCGATATTGCAGTGAGACTGCTACGAACAGCCATGCAGCTGCCGTATCGTGCATTCACACCCGATATGCGCGTGTCCCCATCTGCGTGAGATGCAAAGCTACCATGGTATTTGTTATTTGCATGCATTAATGCATCAATATCATCCTCACAAAGCGCATGTTATTCGACTAAGAAAATAAATCATGCAAAATGGATTTCTCTTTCGATTTTCTAACGAAAAGCGGCTAATCTACCATTTTTCACCAAAAAGAAACCGCATGCCTAACAACTAAGGGAAAATAACATATACTTGGATTTTTCTTTCGAGTTTTCTGAACCGAAAAAACAACATGCAATACTACCATTTTTCCACACAAAAATAGCATGTTATCATCCAGAAAGTAAACATGCAAAATTTAGTTTTTAAATCCCGGTTTTCTATCTGGAAAAACAACATGCTTTACTACCATTTTTCACACCAAAAACTGCATGCTAACAACTAAGAAAAATAGACATACAAACTGGATTTTCTTTCCAATTTTCTAACCAGAAAAACAGCATGCAATACTACCATTTTCACACCAAAAATTGCATGCTAATAACTAAGGAAAATAAACATGCAAACTGGATTTTCTTTTCAGTTTTCTAACCAGAAAAACAGCATGCAATACTACCATTTTTCACACAAAAATAGCATGTTATCATCCAAGAAAGTAAACATGCAAGCTGGAATTTCCGTCCAGTTTTCTAACTAGAAAACAGTGGGCACATAAAATCCAGCACCATACACTTTTTTTTTAACAAGTTGACTGCTCCAAGGTGATTTTAGACCATTGAACGAGAAACTCTCATAGTTTGTTCCAAACTGCTTTTTGAACCAGCCCTAATGTTAGGGCTAGGCTCCATTGCCATTGAATGGCCCCTAGACAAGGATATCCCAAGTAGGATAAGAACCCTACCTCCTTTTTCTTCTTTCTTTCTTTCTTTCCTTCCTTCCTCTCTTCTCTTCCATCTCTACCCTAACGAACAGATTTTCCAACCAAACTAAATTGGTTTGGTCTAAGACACCTCCTTCAAAACTGGTTTGACACATGGCCATTACTAGACCATGTGTTTTCCATGCCTCAAGTTTACCCGCTATCATGTTCATGCATGAGGGTGGCATGACACTTGGCTTCCACCCATGTGCCAAATGTCCTTCACCCTAGTGCCACATGGCATCACCCTCTCATGCCAAATGTCACTCAATTGTTTGTCCATCGTCTCGAAATACATGAAATTCCGACTGTCTCGAAATTCAACGAAATTCGACTGAGTGCCTAGATTTTGCAAGACAAACTCAACGGCATAATCCACGTCATCATTCGAGATTTAGTTTGTACTGCAACGATAGTCTATCGTTTTGCATTATTTCGGGTTTTTACATAAACCATGTCTAACACCTTCCGCATATGTTTTTCAACAATGGAAATGATATAATAATGAGTTGTCATATTCGCATGTTGCCAACCTAAATTGCTTCTTAGTTTCCTTGAAGCATTAGTAAACGGAGCTCTAGGAGTTTCTAGGTTGTTGTAATAAATTTAATTCTCTTAAAAAACAAGGACAATGTAAATATTGGTTTTCCATAGGTCGTAATTAGTGATCCAGAGAAGTGTACGGTCAAGTGTATGTGTGAAGCATATGTGTGCAAAGACTTTCTTAATTATTTAAGTGCCATTGTAATATTTTTTGGAAGTAGTTTTTAAGGATGAAATTGTGAAATGATAAATTAGATTGAACAGATTTTGTACTAGAACAAGGGTAAAGTTGTAATTTTCCAAAAAGGAGATGAAGGTCATATAAAAGAAGATTGTATGCTATTTTAGAAATATCAAATTTATGGTACAAATAAGATGTAGTTTGAGGACCCGACTTGTAATTAGGGAAGAAGATGATGATAAAGGTGAGGAGACAAACAAATTTCTCATTTTTGGTCTCACAAAGCTAGGGCTTCACGTGAAGGGAGAAGAAGAGAGGAAGAAGAGGAGGAAGAAGAAGAAGAAGGAGAAGAGCCAAACGGTTTGGATCTTTGGGTTTTTGTATGGAATCATGTATATTTTGGATTTCTAGGGTTTTTGGTATGGATTATTGGACTTTTGGACCTTTACATGGATTTCCATGGTTCTTGGGTTTTTGATCTAGTTCCTAAAGCTAGGGTTTGAGGATGTTTTGTATTGTCTTGATTGGTTGGATTGGTTTTGAGGAATGGTTATAAAAAAAAGGAGAATGTTGGGTTTTTAAAGGAAATACTGTCAAAATTTTGTAAAACCCCTATTCTTGTTTTGGCTATAGATTAAGTTATAATCATCCAAATGAATTGATTCCAATTGTTAAAGAACCATAAGAGATAGGTATACAAATTTATAGAAAGGACCAGGAGCAAATTGTAGCTCTAAGGCTCCCAAATACAGGCGAAAGGGTGACTCGTGTGGCTACGCTGGTTATGCTGTTTGGGTATTGTTGTAGTGTTTTGGCTATAAGTTGAGTTTCACTCATCCAAATTAAGTGATTCAAAATTCTGGGTAAAATAGACTTCTAGGGAAATAAGTTATATGAAGGAAGTACATGAAAATTGTAACTAAAGTGCAAAAAATTTGTCAAAGTGGATTTATGTGCAGGTCACAGTACGCAAATTGAGTAATCTAGATGTAAATACAATAACGAGTTTGGTGATCCATATTAGGTGATTCAATTGGAGAAGAAACCTTAGAACCATAGCTTCAAATGAGTGAAGAAACCATTTCCAATTTATGAGTTAAGACCCCATAAATCAAGGATAACATTAGGTGATTCGGTGAGTTAACCAGCGTTGGCATCAAAAAAGCCCATTGTAACTTGTATTTATGGTTGAGGCCTTAGAAGGAATTTTAAATTGAAAATTTAAATAGATGTCGTGGATATATAAAGGACTGATCTGGAGGATTTCATAATTTTTGAAGACCGTTTGAATAATTTTGGGTAATAAAGTCCAGAGAGTATTGTTGGAAAAAAAATTGCCAAAATGAGTGGTTTTTTTGTTAGGGGCTTTTTGGTGCTCAAGGGTAATTTGTTCATTTGGATTTATATGAATGTTGTGTGACCCTAAAGTGACTTGCATGTGAAGTACATTAAGTTTTACGCTATATGCAGGCGATTGTGTGTAGGCTAAAAGCAAAGGCGGGAAAGTTGTGGAATCGTGCTCAAGTTTTGGTAAACAAAAAGATGAGTGTTCTAAACCTATTTTTCAAATACTAGTGTATTATTATAAACTGTTTTACGCTGGTATTTAATGGTTTTGATTATAAACCATATTTTGAAGCAAGCGGTCGAAGCCCAGGCTCCCGCGTATATGAAAGGAATTATATGAGAAATGAGAGACCATTATAAAAATAACATAAGTTGGAATCAGATCATGGGTATCGATCGCTAAGGCGGGGGATATGATGCCAACGAGTTAGTGTCGGAGCGGGATTAGGAGCACATTATTATTCGGCAAGTAGTTTTCTTATACTATTGGCAACCATACAATTTCAAATTAAAAGTACATTCATATTAAGTGTTTCAAGTATTAAATAGTTGATTTTGTTGAATAAAGCACTATGTCGAGAGGCGGGGAAGTCGTCGAGGAATTCGTCCTAGGAGAGCCATGCAGGAGGCTTTAGGCGTCTTTGTAGTACTGAGAGAGTTGAGCACGCAGTTGGTTCTACTACCGCCTCCATGAATCGGCCTCGGTCGAAATTTGGACCGTCGGAAAGGCCACGGAGGGCTACAGTTCGGGGATGGTTTACTGTAGAGTAGATGGCGCAGATTGATAAGATAGTAGCTATAGCGACTCCTCAGCAGCTGTAGCCTCAGCCACCTCCGCCGCCACCCCGAGAGGTTCCTAAAGAGCCTAGGAGGTCTATAGAGAGAGCATAGAAGTTAGCCGCCAAGCCATATGACAGCAGTGGTGATCCAGAGACCCAGCTGTTAGGGGGTCGTATGAGAGTTTCCCTTCCAGCAGGAGATCCGTTATTCTCAGACAAAATAGTCAAAGATAGTAGAGTTCTAATTGGGGGACAGGAGTTCCCAATGGATCTTGTGGCCTTAGATATGAGGGATTTTAATGTGGTTCTCGGCATGGATTGGTTGTCTCGCCATAGGGCCACATTGGATTGTTATAAAAAGGAAGTAAAGTTGCATAGGCTAGGGAAATTGGAGGTAAAGTTCAGAGGAATACTCAGAGAGTTATCTTCCAGTATGATCTCAGCCATGGTAGCGCAAAGGATGTTGCGTAAGGGTTATCAGGGTTATCTAGCTTATGGGGTGGAGACAGGGAATGAAGGGACTCTAGTGGTTGAGAGTCCAGTTATTAAAGAGTTCCCAAATGTATTCCCAGATGATATTGCAGGATTACCTCCAAATCGAGAGGTGGAGTTCACCATTGATTTGATCCCAAGGATTGAGCCCATTTCCATTCCTCCTTATAGGATGGCTCTGCGATTGAGGAGCTTAAGGCTCGGTTAAGAAGAGTTGTTAAGTAAAGGGATTTATTCGATTGAGCATATACTCCATAGGGAGCTCCGAGTTATAACCGTGAAAAAGAAAGATGGGAGTTTCTTGGTTGTGTATAGTCTGACGGTGAATAGAGTTACCATGCAGTCAATATCACTCCCTAGGATCAATGAGTTATTCAATGGCTCAAGGGTCGAGTGTACTCAAGATAGATTTGAAGTCGGTATCATCGGTTGAGGGTCTGAGGGTGATGTTCCTAAGACTGCATTCAGAACACGCTACGGACATTATGAGTTTTTGGTGATGCCGTTTGATTTAACTAATGCCCCGACAACGTTTATGGATTTGATGAGCGAGGAATTGTTCAATAGTATTTAGATAGGTTCGTGTAGTCTTTATCGATGATATCTAGTGTATTGGTGTACGGAGGAACGTCGAGCACACGAGGATTGTGTTCACAGACCACAGGGAGTGGCGGTGTATGCCAAGTTGAGCAAGTGCGATTTGGCTTATTGAGGGTGGCATTCCTAGGTCATGTGATCTCGGTTGAGGGGGTGAGTGTGGATCCCGGAAAATAGAAAATTTGTAGTAAATTAGAAGCCTTATGAGAATGTGTCAGAGGTCAGCTTCCTTGGTTAAGTAGGGTATTACAGGAAGTTTGTTGAAGGGTTCTCTAAAATAGCAGCCCCACTGACCAAGTTGACAAGGAAAGATGTCAAGTATGATTGGGTGGATGCCTGCCATCAGAGTTTCCAGGAGTTGAAGGGTAGATTGACTTGGCTCAGTGCGATGGGAGAGATGGGTTTGTGGTTTTACAATGATGTTTCAGCGAGGCCTTGGTTGTGTTTTGATGCAAAATGATAGGGTGATTGCATATGCCTCCTAGACAACTAAAGAAGCATGAGAGAATTACCACACACGACTTAGAGCTTAAGCGGTAGTGTTTGCTCACGAAGATATGGAGGCATTACTTATATGGTGTTCCTTGCGAGGATCTTTCTGAGATCATAAGAGTCTTCAATATATTTTCACCAGAGAAAAGTTAAACACGAGGCAAAGAAGATGGCTTGAGTTGATTAAGGACTACGGCGCTACTGTGAGTACCATCCGTGAAAGCTAATGTTGTAGCAGTGCCTTGAAGCGGCGTCGAGAGTTCTTGTCTCATATGTGAGTTAGGTTATCTTCCTTCATTAGTGGATCACGCAGCGAGAACTGGGGTGATATTAAATTTGACATTCATGAGCATTGTTAGCCACATTTCATGTTAGACCTCTCCTAATGGATCAGATTCGGACAGGGTAATTGCAGGATCCACAGATGATTAAACTTAAGGAAGAGATAGAAAAGGGAAAGAAAGCAGAGTTTCAAATCAGAGATGACGGCATGATAGTGAAAGGACAGATAATGTGTGTGCCAGAGTATGGCAAGCTGAAGAGAGACATTATGGAAGAGGCGCATTCATCTACTTATGCTATGCATCCAGGTAGTACCAAGATGTACAAGACTTTGAAAGAACATTCTTTGGTGGAATAGGATGAAGAAGAGATCGCGAATTTCATCTCGGATGCCTAACACATCGGTAGGTGGCGAGCATTAAGGCCGATGGGAAGATCACGGTTACTCCCACACATTCCCGGTATGGAAATGGGAGAAGATCACTATGGATTTTGTGACGGGTCTTCCATGAACTTCGAGGAGCGACATGATGTTATATGGGTGATAGTTGATCGGTGCGAAGTACCTCATTTTACGCGGTCTAATGTTGAAAGGATTCTCTGGAAAAAGAAGTTGGCGGGTTATGTGGATGAGACGTGAGACTTCATGAGGTTCCGGTTTGATAGTTTTAGATGAGACCCGAGTTTTTATCAGTTTTGGCGGTTGCGAAGGCGGCTTTAGGTACTACTTCCCCATTTGACACAAGATTTCATCCTCAAACGGATGGCCAGTCAGAGAGGACCATTCAGACGTTTGAGGATAACAAAACTTGTGTGATGAATTGAGGGAGTTAGGATACTTTCATTTGGCACTAATGGGGTTGCTTACAATAACGACTATCAAGCCGGTATAGAATGGCTCCATTTGAGCGTTGTATGGTAGAAATGTGGGACTCAGTGTGTTGGATCAGGTTGGTGAGAGAGGAGGCTGGTAGGCCACGAGTTAGTGCGAGATCACTTCGAGGAGAAAGTGAAAGTTGTTCGTGATAACTTGAAGGCGACAAGAGATGAACGCATAAAAAGTTATGCGGACCCGATCATCGTAGGGACTTGCTTAGTTTGGGAAATAGGTGTAGGAGTCTTCTGAAGATTTCCCATGGAAGGGTATTTTGAGATTTGGGAAGCGAGGCAAACTTAGTCCGAGATTTATGGGACCTTATGAGTTGTGACCGGTGGGACGATGGCCTGAGTTGATTACCTGAGGTTATCAGGATTCATGACACATTCCATGTGTCGTGTTAGAAGTACATCCCGAGATCCTTCATGTGCTAAGAGGCAGCCGGTCTTGACTAAAGGAGAATCTAACTTATAAGGAAACACTTGTGCAGATTGTAGATCGCAAGGAACAGGTGTTGAGGAGTAAGGTTATTCCTTTAGTTAAAGTACTATGGAAGAATCATGAGAGGGAAGCAGCTACTTGGGAGCTAGAGGCTCAGATGCGTCGTCAGTATCCCCAATTATTTTCCGAATGAGGTACTTTCCTTTCCTTTGAGTTTAGTTTGTTCATTTCGAGGACGAAATGTTCTAAAGGATGGAGGATTTGTAACGCCAGTCGAGAGATTATGCAGTGCGATGTAACCAACGATAGGGTGCATATGTGCACTAAAGACTTTCTTAATTATTTGAGTACCATTGTAGTATTGTTGGAAGTTGTTTTTGAGGATGAAATTGTGAAATGATAAATTGATTAGTGAATTTTGTACTAGAACAAGGGTAAAATTGTAATTTTCCAAGGAGATGAAGGTCATAATAAAAGAAGATTGTATCTTTATTTTAGAAATATCAAATTTATGGTACAAATAAGATGTAGTTTGAGGACCAACTTGTAATTAGGGGAAATATGATAATATAAAAGGTGAGGAGACAAATAAACTTCTCATTTTTGGTCTCACAAAGCTAGGGCTTCACGTAAAGGGAGAAGAAGAGGAAGAAGGAGGAAGAAGAAGAAGAAGGAGAAGAGCGAAAAGTTTGGATCTTTGGGTTTAATGGAATCATGTATATTTTGGATTTCTAGGGTTTTGGTATGGATTATTGGACTTTTGGACCCCTTTACATGGATTTCCATGGTTCTTGGGTTTTTGATCTAGTTCCTAGAGCTAGGGTTTGAGGTTGTTTTGTATTGTCTTGATTGGTTGGATTGGTTTTGAGGAATGGTTGTAAAAAAAAGGAGAATGTTGGGTTTTTAAAGGAAATGTTGTCAAAATTTTGTAAAACCTCTGTTCTTGTTTTGGCTATAGATTAAGTTATAATCATCAAAATGAATTGATTTCAATTGGAAAAGAACCATAAGAGATAGGGATACAAATGTATAGAAGGTACAAGAAAATTGTAGCTCTAAGGCTCCCAAATCTTGGCGAAAGGTGAGCTCGTGTAGCTATTTGGTTATGTCTCTGTTTGGGTATTGTTGTAGTGTTTTGGCCATAAGTTGAGTTTCACTCATCCAAATTGAGTGATTCAAAATTCTGGATAAAATAGACTTCTAGGTAAATACATTATCTGAAGGAAGTACATGCAAATTGTAACCCCAAAGTGCCCAGAAATTTTTCAAAGTGGAGCTATGTGCAGATTCTGTTCTTCCAAATTGAGTAATCTAGATGTAAAATACAATAACTTGAGTTTTGGTGATCCATATTGGGTGATTCAGTGGAGAAGAAACATTAGAACCATAGCTTCAAATGAGTGAAGAAACCATTTCCAATTTATGGAGTTAAGACCGAGAAATCAAGGATAACGATGAAGTGATTCGGTGGAGTTAACCAATTTGGCATCAAAAAAATTGATGTAACTTGTGTTATGTAGTTTGAAACCTTAGAGAATGAATTTAAATTGAAAATTTAAAGAGATGTCGTGAATATATAAAGGACTGATCTGGAGAGTTCATGTTTTGAAGACCGTTTGAATAATTTTTGGATAATAAAGTCCAGAGAGTACTGTTGGAAAAAAATTGCCAAAATGAGTGGTTTTTTTTAGGGGCTTTTTGGTGCTCAAGGGTAATTTGTTCATTTGGATTTATATGAATGTTGTGTGACACTAAAGTGACTTGCGTGTGAAGTACGTTAAGTTTTACGCTATCATGAGCGATTAATGTTTTGTCGTATTCGTTTGAGTGTGAGCTAAAAGCAAAAGCGAAAGTTGTGGAATCGTGCTGAGTTTTTTGGTAAACAAAAGGTGAGTGTTCTAAACCTATTTTCAAATACTAGTGTATTAATATAAGTGTTTTTGGCTTGGTATTGTGGTTTGATTATAAACCATATTTTAAAGCAAGCAAGCAATGAGTTTTAGTAATGACGATGAGTTTTATTAAGCGACAATGGGTTTTAAATTATCAAGCCATATTTCAAAACCAAACAATGAGGTTTTGAATTGTTAAACCATGTTTCAAAACAAGCAAGCAAAGTATATTTTATAAAACATGCCTAACAAAATCCCTAGTTTTAAGCAAGCATACGATGGTATTAAAATGCGTGCACGGTGGTGTTAGGACATCATTTTCATGCATTTAGATTTTCTGGTCGTGAGCTTGGTTAAATAAATCATGGCGTTTAAAGGAGGCCGTGGCGCGTCTTTGGAGTATATAGGGTTAGCGCGCTAGCTATTATATGGTGATGTAAACCAAGGTCTTTCCTGTATTTATCGGAAGGTGATATGAGCCAAGGCACCACCTAGGTGATGTGGACCTGTGTACCAGAAATATACCTAATTTGTTTTCAACATGTTTAGAATTATTTTGCTTGAAGCATAAATTAAAGAATTTTGTAAATTAGAAATGCAAAAAATGGACAAGTTAGAAACCCGAAAATTGTACAAGACTTAAGGACAAAAAGCATGTTGTCCAAAAAGGGGCATCAAAGAAGACATGGATTAATAAGTTAGAGGCTAAATACAATTATGGGAATTAGGGAATACAAATAGTCCAAAGTGGAAAGGACTAAAAAAGCTAAATAACCAAAACCTTCACTATAAATAGAGGAGAGACCAACAATAATTCATTTTGGTCTCCAAACAAAACCTTACGGGAAGAAGAGGAGGAGGAAGGAGAAGAAGAGGAAGAGGAGAGATCAAGCCAAGGTATGGATTCTTGTGGATATGACTTTGGTATGGAATTGTAGGGATTTTGGTGTGTTTTGTACATGAATTACTTAGGTATGATTGTTAGGGTTTTCCTTGAAGATTAAATTGGTTCCCTTTTCTAGGGTTTTGTTAGTAAGACATCCTAACTCTACATTTAAGGGAAGTTTGGTTGAAAATCCCTAGTTGATAATGTTTAGATATGGAATCCTTCACAATTCTAAGGTTTTGTAGAATTGGGTGAACTTGGGTATGAATCCTTAGATTCTTTGACTAATTAAAAGCAATTGTGGAGTTGTTTGGAGGGATTTCATGTTGATTTTTTATGAGGAGTGAAATAGAAGAGAATTATGGAAGAAAAGTGCATGAAAATGGTGATTACCATTTTGGGCAAATTTAGAACACATCTGGAGTACACCTTTGAACATGTACCGGTACAGGTGATCACGATAACCAAAGCGTACGGTACAGCCCTAAGCACGTACCAGTACACCCCTCGAACCGGGCTGTGCGGTCACGGTCGGGGCTGTGCCGTGCAATTGGTCCCTACAGCCTGTTTCTTTGTTTTGCATATTTAAGCTAAATCGCACATTAGGAGTATAGAAATGATGAAATTAAGTGAGAAATGTATCGTACCTCGCCGCCTCGGTGAAGCGATGGGAGCAAAGTTCATGCCCCGATAATAAGATATGAAGTTTTTTAACACATACAATCGTAGGAATGCCTAAGACTAAGTATTAAATGACACGGCATACGTCACGGCGTGGGCGGGCCGTCCACGATTAGTACTTGATGCTCTGATTAGTGCTCGGCACTCTGATTGAAATACTTCATTACTCCTAATTAGTGCTTGGCACTCTAATTAATGCCGGTGCTCTGATTAGTGCGCCGGCACTCACGATTAAATGCCCGGTACTCGATTGGTCTTTCCGGCACTCGATTAATGCCAGTACTCTGATAGTGCCTACGACACTCTTGTCACATTAGTCGCGGCACCTGTCTTGATTAGTGCACGGCACTCCTGTTACGCTACTCGGCCAATCCTGGCATTTGCACTTTTAAATGTTGTATAGTATCTTGGGCTTATTATCTTTAGTAATGCTTCACTTTTTTGTGCTTGGTCTAAGTATTCCCATAGTTATATGATAATAACTGGATAATGAATAAGAGGAAACAAATGTGTATCGTTACGTCTGTAATACCTTGGTATTTACGAGATAGAATAAGCTCTGTAACTCCTATGGGAGACCCAAATAAAAAATAAGTCTGTTATAAGCATAAGTCCAGAATACAAATAAGCTCTGTAACTCTTACGGGAGACCCGAATAAACATAAGTCCGTTATAAGCATAAGTTACGGGCCAGAATAAGCTGCAGGACTCTACGGGAGATCGAATAAGTATAAACTGTTATAAGCATAAGTACTTGTATAAGTCTCACATAATATGAATGCATGCGATTTACGATGTCTGTTATTGTTATATCTTTGAACATAAATGTGTATGCATATTACATATGTTTCCTACTAAAGCGTAAAGCAGCACAAGTTTTTAATCCGTGTAGGTACGGGAGAAGGCGTCAGGAACTTCCGCATCCTGAGGGCTGACACAGTAGGGGTTCCATCCTTTGTAGGTTAGTGCTCACGATTAGTAATTGTAAATGTATAGTTTTTGAATATGTAAATGGGACTTCGATCTTGTACATGACGCTACGTAAACACCGCTCTGATGGTGTTTTATTTTGGACTCTTAACATGATGTTATTGTTATATTTATAGATTTGGATATATCAATTAAATTATAACGGATGAAAGATCTGATGCATATTACCAACCAGACTGATTGGATCATGAATCGAGGGTGGACAGAATGGGTTGTGAATGATAGATCTTCCGGCGATTGTTTGAACCATTTGGGTATAATAACAAGGTCTCAGTGGACGATCTTAGATTATAAGCATTTTCATCGAGTTTTAAATCAGCCATGGTAAGTAAGTAAGCATTTTATAAAGTTTTGGGAAACTTTACGTAAAAGCAAGCAAGCTGACAAGCAATTTGAAAGGTTTTGCAGGCTTTTGAGTAAGCAACAAGCGGTTTTCTGAAAGTTTTACAAACTTTAAGCAACTGTGGCAGTTTTCACGAAAAGTTTTATAAACTTTTAAAGCAGCAAGCATATGATGAAAAGGTTTATGAAACTTTTAAGCGAAGCGAAGCGGCGTATGATGAAAGGTTTGGGAAGCTTTATAGCGAGCAAGTAAGGATTTTTGGAAAATGTTTTGTAAATGATAGTTTCTGATTTGAGACATTTCTGAGAAAAAGCAAGTATTTCCAAAGCATACACTCATGACTCGTTTAGCTCATGTTTCTGTTTTAAAACTATTTTCAGTGCAGGCACGCCCGGGCGGGACATAGCAGGGTCCTCCTGACTTCTAGTATATGTGCTGTATTTACTCAACTGTAGCTAACTTTTATTTGAAAACACTTTGCACTTGTATAGTTGTGCGTATGTATGTGCATGTCATGATGAGTCGGAGGCTCTTTGAAGAAATATTGTTGGTTGCCATGTTTTTAAAAGTGTAAATTGTATATACGGGTTTTGGGATAATATGCATGTATCTGTTTGTTATCTTGCGAAATTTTTATAAAATCACAAGTTTGAAAAGAAAAAGGATTTTTATACGGGTTTCGGCCAGAAACACGGCTTCGCTCAAGTTCTAGTCCTTGGAAGTAACGGTTGGGGAGTTTTACGTAGGGTGCGGCACACCTCACACTAGTAAGTGGGGGGTGTGGCGATGTGCTCCATCAATGGTTTTTACTCCAAAATTGTAACTAGAGGATTAGGATGTCATTTTCTTAAATAAGCAAAGCATGATCATGAATATACCAATAAGTAGGTTTATTTATTGCAACAATATCCTAGTTTCCATTATAAACACTTACATTAGGCAAGATATTTATAACAAACTAATATTTTGACCATGATACAGAAAGTGCCCTACCAAGTCAGCTCCTCAGAAACTTGAATAGTAACCCATGACAGTAGTGATTTTCTATGTTAATACACCGGGAAGTCCTAGGTTAGTGGGTAGGGTCACAAATGACCCCTCTGAAAATTCCTTACCTTAGGCTTTTATTGCCCTTGTGACAAGACTTTCCTAGACATGTACCAACAAGTCACTACCTAGGGAAATTGGATCGAATTTTCCTCGAGATAACCTGGAACATGTATCCAATCAAACTTTGTTTCACTAAACTTTGGGCTTTCAATAACATAATAATAGAGCCTAAGTTGGAAGGATTATTATTAACTAAAATTGAATGTAATAACCATTAATTTAATTCTAAAATTATCTTTAATATTCAAGTGATGTCAACGTTGGGCCATACAACCTCATCAAAGAATTTGAAATTTTAGATCGATCGATTGCTCAGTTTGGCATCACATAACCATTTTATTGTTATACCTTATTGGAGCCCGTAGGTTTCAAATTAATTAAATTAATTTTAACCTTCACTCATTCAATATTTTACATTAATTTATTAGGTTTTCCATAATAATATTATCTAGAAATTAATGTTACTAAAATTGAATGTAATAACTATTAATTTAATTTCAAATTTATCTTTAATATGCGAGTGACCTTCGGCCTGTAGGGCCGTACAAAATCTCATTAAAATTTAAATTTATTTTAGATTCAATTCATAAAAAAATCGATCATCTTTATCCGTGGGGCATCCATAATTATTTTATTATTGGATCTTTAATGGAGTCCACATGTTCAAATTAATTAAATTAATTTTAAAATGCACTATTCAATATTTTACTTTAATTAAACTAAATATTCCATAACAATATTATCTATACAAAACAAATATCATTATGCACATGTATATATCAAATGATGAAATTATATGACACCACCTATTCTATATGGCATAGCAAGCATACATCATATGTTATATCTATATAAAACAATTGTAAGCAAAGAATAAATAATGGGCACTTAATCCATGGTTTCCTATAAGAATAAAATGACAAGCCCAATAGGGCCAAGAACCCAAACTTGATATCTGCCATGTAATCCATCTTTCCATTAGGTCTTGAAATTCTTTGAATTGTGGACCCAGTTATCATTGGTTTCTAAGGTTTTTAAGCCCAAAAACACAAAACCCTAACTAGTCCCCCCCTCATAAGCCGAGCACTAAAACCACCGTCAAGCACCATACACAACTCAGATCATCACAAAATTTTATAGGAAGGTAGATTACCACATGAGAAACCAACTAGCCAAAATTTGTCCAAATTGGAGCTGCACACGCACCCATGTGTCGCCAAAAGTTAGAAACCAAAATTGTCGCTAGTTGCGCACAAAGCTCGGATCATCATGAAATTCTACAAAGGGGTTGAACACGACATAAAGAAATTACTGGTCAATTTTTGTCTAAATATGAAGTTGCATGCTCCCCCAGGCAACGTCTGAATCCAAAAACTAAAATCGTTGCCAGTCGCTCCACAAACCTTGGATTTTCACTAAATTTTACAAGGAGGTAAATCACAAAGAGAGATTAGATGGCCAAATTTTGGCCCAATCAAAGCTAGCACAGGCCCCCACACGCCCTCGGAAGCCAGGCATGTGAGTCCTAGTCTCGTCCACTTTGGGTGGCACATGTGGGCGCATGCCTAGTCTTCTGATGTCCCTCTTCCTCCCACTGACCCTCCTTTGTGTCCCCTATATGATTCTTGTGTTGGTCCACCAAACTGAGGTTTTGATCGACATGAAAAACGACGAACTACATGTAGTAGTCTTCTTTGGGTACTTATTACATAATTATCCAATAAATCCGGAATTTACATAAAATTATCCAAAAAATAAATAAAAAAATCAAGGGGGAATACCTAATCTTATGATTAGCCTCCAAGTTACATCCCAAAAAAAAATATACAGTCAAACTTCTACCATGAATTAAGGCCAAAATAAAAAATTCATTCATAAAAAAATATAAATAATATGAAACATAGAACCTAGGTGCCATATATCTAATTACATCAAATATACATGTAAAAAATAGAAGGATTCAATTTACCACACACTGATTCAATCAAGGCTCTAATACCAATTGAAGGGATCAATGTAGAACGGAAGCCTAGATCATGATTGAATAGATGTGTGAATAAATATCATCATCCTTGAGTTTACTAACCTCTTGGCACGGGACCTTCCAAGCCCTATTCTGAGTCACGATAGATATGCTTGGGGTGTGCCCTAATTTCCTAGAGACTAGAGAAGAGAACACTTGTGTATGTGTGTAAAGGCCCTATGGAGAATGTGTGAAGGTCCTAGGGAAAGGGGTCTATTTATAGACTACAAATCCTAACCTTGTAGGGTTACTTGTCTCACAAGTAACCAATCCCTGCCTTATAAGGTTTCTTAACTATCAAGTAACCAAACTCCTACCTTATTGGGTTTCTTGCCTTTTAAGCAATTAACTAAATGGGCTCTGTCACTAATTAGCTAGATTGGGGGTCCAATGGCCCATTATTAATTTTGACTCTTGATCAACGACTCAGATTGTTTCTAGAGCATAAATCCAATAGACTACATGTATAGCCTTTTCTCCAATCAAGTCTACTTTGATCTTCCTAGAAGGAGATAGTCAGCTTTCTACCCCTACGAGGATGTTGTGGAACTCTAACATCCCAACTAAAATGGGTTTTTTTGCTCAGGAAAGTTTAGTGGGGCAAAGCTATAACTATGAGTAATCTAAAGAGAAGAGGTATCCCCCTTGCAAACAGGTGCCCCATGTGCGGTGAAGTCGAAGAAGATCTTCATCACTTACTAGTTCATTGCCCAAAGATTTGGGAGATGTGGAGGGGTTGGTGTCCAGTGCAGGTGTTGTTTGGGTGTGCCCTTCTTTGGTGAGAGACCTTTTTTTGGGCTGGAGATTTATCCTTGTGAGGAAAGGTAAAAAGAAAGTGTGGATGGCTGCCCCTTTGTATCTTATCTGGGCAATTCGGAAAGAGAGGAACATAATAGTCTTTGAAAATGCTAACTTCTCCTACGACTGAAAGCTACCTTTGTGTTGTTGGTCATTGGCTTTTACGATTCAGTTACAGGATTTTTTATTTATTAGAAATATGTTGTTGGTATTTAGAGATTAGCTTCTTGGGCTGGTAAGGTTTTTTTTTTGTCCACCTTACCTTTTTTGTACAAGCCTTTGGGTCCCCCTTGTATACTCCCTGTATACTATTAGGGTTCCTTTTGGCTCTTTTTTGTGTTTATTTTAATCAATTTCTTTAATTTATAAAATATAGTTATTCTTTTTAACAAAATATATAAAATTAATTGGTAAAAAAATAATGAAATTGTGTAGATATACAAAATCAACCTTTCCCGTGTTTGTGATAATTCCTCAAAAAAAAAAAAAAAAAAGTTTGCCATAATTTAATTCAATTTGCATTAAATGTAGTTTTAAATAAATTATAATTTTTTGTTCAAAAAAAATATTATAATTTTAACATGAAATATATTATCATATTTGATAATATTAATGTAAATTTGTGACAATTCCTCAAAAAAAGGTTTGCCATAATTTAATTCACTTTGCATTAAATGTAGTTTTAAATAAATTATAATTTTTTATTCAAAAATATATATTATAATTTTAACATGAAATATATTATCATATTTGATAATATTAATATAAAAATTAATCATAATTTCACATTTGTATTTCTGTTATTCTTTTAATTTCATATAATTTTGAATATTTATTTTAAAATATTAAAACCATAAAATTTTTGAAAAAATATAATATAAATTAATTAATAAAATAATTTTATTAATTTTAATCACTTATAAATAGAAAAAAAAGGTTCTAAAACTAATTTTAGGAATAAAACTAGAGCAATGTTTTTTCTTCTACCTTTTAATATTGACACTGAGTGAGGCGAAATTTTTTAATACATTTTTATATATTGAGTTTTACAAAACATATACAAATGTCTGACGGTGAACCAATAGCTTAGCTTTCACAATTTTAAGGGTGTGGTAGATATTTTGATTTATGTTGTTTTTTTTTTTTTTTTTTTTTTTTGTAATATCAGTATACTTGATGTTTTTTGAGATGATTTATTTTACCATTGAAAATTATGATGAAAAGAAGAAACTACTAAATATTAGTTTAGACATTAAATACCACTTAATTGTTAATCTAACCCCTTTCATGTTTTTCTTGAAAAATAACCTAGTTTATGAACAAAAATACATTTCTTTATTTCATGTATTTGTTCTCTTCAAGAAGAAAGGATTATTTTTGTAAAGAAATAAAAGAGAACAAAAATCAGTGAAGAAGGGTTGGATTTCAAAATTTGGGTTTTAAAAAGGTTATTTAATCAAATCACTTTTTTTTATAGAGAAATTGGTTTAAAATGGACAAATTCAAAAGTTATTTGCAAAACAAACCCTCTTTCAAAACCAACATTGAAAATGCACCATTTTAAATAAAAATGCCCCTAAAAGTGCAAAGATAAAACCCCACATGATAACTAAATCCCTAGGCATTTTGTCCCATCCCCCATGTTATACTAAATCCTCATGGGCATTGTTTTCAAAAATGTATCTTTTTGTCCTTGTATTTGGATTTCAAAGAAGGATATTAATTTTGCAAATTTTGTTGAGATTTGTCCCCTTTAAATGGTTATCCCTTTTTTTTATATGAGTCTATAATTTTAAGTTTTTATTGTAAAATTTTACACTCATAAATAATTGTATTAACTATTTTTAGTGGTCCACATGCCTACCTCAATTGGTAGAGCGTTCAAAGTTTAAAAAGGCAGGACATCCAGGGAAGGGAAGGGTCCCAGGTTCGAGTCTTAGTGAGAAACATTTTACTACATTGCAACAAAGTGCTTAGTTATCAAATCATATAATTTGCAATCCAGACGAACGCATCTTAGTGTGTCTGTGTCATCGTCCAAACACATTTCCAAATTATTGCACATAGTCAGACGTATATCAATGCGTCTGAATCTGCATCGATTTGTCATATCCCTCTTTAAAGGAAAGGAAAGCCCTATTTAAAATTTGCTAATCGTTGCACTACACAAGAAACCCATTCCAAAGCCCTAAGTCGACACCCTAAATCTATTTCAAATTGGCTTAACAACTTCATATCTTCATTACAGGTTGCTTAAAGCTTGAAAGAACGTCTAGGGCTTCACATTGTTTAGTTTTTCATCAACAACATGGCACGAAGAAAAGAGTCATTCCGCACAAGCACAAGGAAAGCGTCCCATGGAGGTTCATCATCAAGAGGCTCAAACAAAGGCTAGATACAACACCATCATCTTCGATTCCATGGAAGAACAGTCATGATATTTATCTTATTTTTCAGAGAGAAAAATATGGGTAGGAAAATCTATAGGTTTCTTTGGATTACATGACCTTGGTTTGACATAACGATTCGGTGCTATGGAGTCGATTCCGCTCTTAACATTGTCTACCCCAGTGTTCACGACATTGGTAAGACTCTTTTACTATAAGGCAAAGTTTTTTGAAGTAGGAACCATGACGTCTATTAAATCTTTAGTTAAAGGGATAGAGTATGAGATTAATGGAGACAATATTTGTGAGATATTGAGGATACCCATTGGGAGCATGTGTGTATGGCACAAAGATGTGGCCTCAGTTAGAGGGATTTATATCGGGCCAAGAAGTTCAATGATTATGTGGTCGAGAGGATGCATCCTCTTTCACTAAGCCAATTGTTGCAGGAATGATCATGATTTCCCTTATCTTACATAATATTATCGACCATTGCATTCTTTCGAGATGAGGTCTCATATATGAAAGCCTTCTTATCAATTCCATTATAATGGGACGCCGATTGAATATAGGTCACATGATCATTCAACACATGATTGCTTGTTGTAAGAAAAAAAAAGTTGAATCCTACCATATGGTTGCATTCTAACTTTAGTATTCCAAGTGATGGGGATTGATTTGAGCCGTGAGCCAGAATTTGAGAAACCAAAGTCTTCTGATATAATCAATGTTATAGCTTTACAATGAATGAAAATCTATCAAATGTTAAATAGGACATGAGCAACTCGTGGGAAAGCATAAGGAGATGTTAGTGTTGATGATGATTAAACAGAGGAAGCAAAGGAAGTCGAGGAAGCTGATATTATGGACATGGAAGTGAGTGATGAACTATTGCCTAGTAGAGTAGATGGGTTTACTATTTCGCATAGTGCAACAGATGAACGTCAAGCTCCGGATCTTACACATGCGCAATCATTTGGTCATAGCCAACATGTTTAGGCGTCATGGCTTGTTATACAAGATCGAAATAAGACAATTGTAAGTCTCATGGGTTGGATTGAGTAGGTTCAGGGTGATCTTAGAGAGTTGATTGGGCAGGTGAAGAGTGATCTTATCGAGTTGATTGGCAATAAGCATGAAAAGATGATGACATCCCTGCCCTCAATCCTCCCAAATCATCCTCTACATCCATAATTTTTAGTTATATAGGTCTTAGACGTATTTCATTTTTTTTTTTTTGTTTCAAATGTTTAGATCTATTTATAGGGGTAGAGGAAGTAATGATAAAATGTGTTTCAATTGAAATTACTCTTTTCATATAAGAACTTGTAAGAACATTTTGGTCTAATGTTGATTTAGATTACTATTGCTATTTTGGATGCATTAGTGCTTTATGTAAAGAACATTCCTTGATTCATGTATATCCAACAAAAAATATAACAATACAATAAATAAGTAAGAAAGTTGTCTTTAAATTGTCAATACTACATAGCATTCAAATTGTCAATGTAACTATGACATATTTAGTAATCATTCAAATTGTAAATATTACATAACACTGAAAAGCACCTACCATACAATAAATATATAAGTTGGAAAATATATTACAACAACTTCCAAATTACAATTAGGTATAGTAGTGATGTTATCGATCTAATAACAAGACATTTAAGCAATGGAAATGCAATATCTCGCATGTCCTCATGGTTGTCTTCATGTCCATATTTGGAAAGGAACAAGGAATGTTGTTGTTACTTCCGTTATCTTCCATCTTGATGGATAAAGCACCTAGGCTCGTATTGCTTCATCGAGAGTCCTGTAAGCTTTGTATAACCACGTTTATAGAAAAGCACCCTTCGTTGACATTCGAACCAAGAATCACAAACTCAATTTTTTGTACCAACAAAGACAACGTAATAGGTTGACATCTTCTTTCCTGAACAGAGAAGTAATCATGGTTAGTCATACATTATACCTCCGAGAATAAGCAACTACAAATAATAATGGGTTTGCAATTATGTATGTTATGGTAGTAGATTCAATATATTATGGTCATAGTTTCTTTAGGTTATGGTAGTAGTTTATGTAAACTATGTATTATGTACTTCAAATTGTATATCTATTGAATGCAAGACTACCTTAACATGGATTAAGCACCTAAAAATGCATAAAACCTACTAAATGACCTCATTTGTAGTTGGTTTACAATTTTGCACTATGATAGTTAATGTAGCAATTATGATAGTAAATTCAGTATATCATGGTAGTAGTTTAAGTATGTTATGGTATTAGTTTTGGTAAACTATGTATTCTGTGTTTCAAATTGTATATCCATCGAATGCAAGACTACCTTAACATGGATTAAGCACCTAAAATGCATTAAACCTATTGAGTGGCCTCATTTGTAGTTGGTTTACAATTTTTCACTATGTTAGTTAATGTAGCAGTTATGGTAGTAAATTTAGTATATTATGGTAGTAGTTTTCGTTGGTTATGGTAGTAGTTTAGGTAAACTATGTATAAGTGCTTCAAATTGTATATCTATTGAATGCATGACTACCTTACCATGGATTAAGCACCTAAAAATGCATTGAACCTATTAGGTGGCCTCATTTGTAGTCGGTTTACAATTTTTCACTATGGTAATTGATATAGCAGTTATGGTAGTAGATTCAATATATTATGGTAATAGATTCATTAGGTTATGGTAGTAATTTAGGTAAATAATGTATTATGTGCTTGAAATTGTATATCTATTGAATGTAAGACTACCTTAACATGTGTTATAATACTTGGATTAAAATTTACTTAAAGTCCTTAATTGTAGTTGTTTTAGAGGTTTTTACTATGGTAGTTGATGTAGAAGTTATTGTAGTAGATTCAGTATATTATGGTTGTAGTTTCAGTAAGTTATGATAGTAGTTTAGGTAAACCATGAATTATGTGCTTCAAATTGTATATCTATTGAATGTTATACTACTTTGATATGGATTAAGCAGCTAACAATGCATTAAACCTACTAAGTGACCTTATTTGTAATTGTTGAATGACCAAATATGTTGAGTGTGTGTGTGCCAAACTTATGTATAAACCAAATTTGACTGGATTCTAGCATTTCCACCAAGGACCATTCAATCCCTAGCAGAAATGCTAAAAACTTGTTTGATTAAATATGTGAAGCATGTTTTCTGCTATTGTTTAAAATGATGCTATTAAACTTTGTTTTGGTCTCAAATCACTGCAAATGCACAGGTCATACAAGTAATAAAGTGGATTTTTAAGTCCAAATATCATTCTCACGAGGATTGATTAGAAAATTTAAAGAATCAACTACCCCTACTACTCAAGATCCTCACTATTTGAACTTCTAGATTCCAGGATAAATTTAACTTTCTAAAGTAAAGTGAATCAAAGAAATAAAGAAATTCTAAAATACATGATTAGAGAGTTCACTTGACTGAAATAACATTGGGAAAGAAATCAGTGTTATAATAATCAATTTGCATGTTTCCCAAGAAAATATAAAGTGTTGGATATGAACTCTGGAATTGTCCAAGAGCAAGTTAGTGTAGCTTTGGGATTTCTCCTAACACCACACATTTCACTCTCCAGCTTACCACACTCATACCTCTAGACAATGGGTCTAAAGAGCTACTTGTAAGAATTTATCCTCTTTTAAGATCTGACTGTTTTTCCTTCTCAATACTTCACAGCCATCTCTTAGGACTGGAAATTGTTTGCCCCTATAGACTAGTTAATGCAAGCCCTTCCCAAAATAATTGGTACCTCAGCCATCAATTAGACAAGAATTCCCTTTCCCCTTGATTAGAATCTCAGCTAACACAAGGTTGAGATTATTCCTCTCAATTGAGGTGAAACCTCTCATAATTAAATTGCTAGATCAATAGGTGGATCATATGCCTCAGGAACACACTCCTCCTGTCACCTAAGAGGGAACCTTGAAGTCAGAGGTTAGAACATCACCAGTGATGTATCAAAGTAATCCTAAAAGTGCATTAGTTCAAAAAATATCAGTGTAATTTACCCCTAAGTGACTGCTCTATGCTCTCAAGTAGTCCATCTTTGTGTCACTCAGAGGGATTCTTGGAAATCAGAGCAATGATACAGCTCTTTCTAGGTACTAAACGTTGATATTTAGAACAGTTCAATGTAGAAGTAATACCAGTTAAATCACTCCAATTTTCGTACCCAAAACAACATTAAAATACTACAAACCATAATTCCAACAAAAGATTCTTCCCAAAGGGAGCTTAGCTTTCCATATCTAGATCATCAATGACAATGACTAGTT
This sequence comes from Tetrastigma voinierianum, assembly GCA_016808115.1. Classification (NCBI taxonomy): domain Eukaryota; kingdom Viridiplantae; phylum Streptophyta; class Magnoliopsida; order Vitales; family Vitaceae; genus Tetrastigma; species Tetrastigma voinierianum. The sequence continues at coordinate 53,933 of JAEQBH010000188.1, read as the reverse complement.
AATCACACAAATTCATTGAAATTTAGATCAAGACTTAAGAAAAACGAATTCCAAAAAAAATTCCAGATTTCATTAACATTCAAACAAAAATGAAGCTTGATTTACATTCATTCCAACTCGAAATCTCAGTTCAAATCACTACTCTAATCTAAAATAAAGAAAAATTTAATCTAGAAAATGAAAAAAAAGATAAAAAAATAAAGGAAAAATATATACAAAGGAGATTTTAGCTCCTCCTAAAAGTGCAAAAACTTCTAAGATTGGCCAAAAGCTGCGCACATTACCCTAGGCGCTTTCTATTTATAAGCCTTGAAATCTGGGCTGGAATTTAAGGTTGAATTTGGGGATTTCCATGCAAGCCCAGTTGATGTCTTTGTTGCGACAATGTTTGTCTATGTCGCAACATTTAACCTCACTTAGGTGTCTTCAAGCTTTGTTGTGGCTTTGTCGCAATATTTTTGTCATGTCTTCAATGTCTGCCTTTTGTCAAGTTTGTTGCGACAAAGTTTATGAATGTTATGACATAAGTGCAATCTCTCAGGTTTTCATCCTTGTTGTGAGTTTGCCACAATATTCTTGCTTTGTATTCCTCTTGAGTCATTGTCATGACAAAGTTTTCCATGTCACGACAAATTTTTCCATGTCACAACAAATTTTTCTTGCCTTATAATGTTATTCCCAAAATAATTTGTTACAACATAAGCATTCTTGTCGCGACAAAGTTCAACAAACTTCATGTAGTGACTGTCACGACACAATTTACAGTTGTTGCAACATAATTTCCATGCCTTGTGGTGTTAATCTTTGAATGGTCTGTCGTGACATAAAGATCCCTATCACGACATTAATTTTCCAACTCTTTTCCATATTATGTCTTGTTAAGTTTTCTATGTTGCGACCGACTTTTTCTTCTTTTCCTAGTCCTCATTATGTCCCAACAAACAATTTTTGTGTCACGACATTGTTCTAGCGAACATTCAGTGATTCCTCCCTTCTTCTATCGTGACAGAGATTATAATGTCTTGATAATGTCCTTGTAAAACCCGGGAAAAATTCAATTTTTCTGAAAATTTGTAATACGGTAATTTCAGTTGGAAATCGAAAATTTTCTAGATCTCGGATGACGAAACGAACTTCACTGTTGAATTCGTCTCGCGAAATCTAGTTACCCCGTCGAATTTCGTCAAATTCCAAGATTTTTGGAATTTCATGGTTTTCGAGGCACGGGGTGTTGGGTAACACATGGCATGATCATGTGGATGCCACATGGCACCCTAAGGGAGTGACACATGGCATGAGCCATGTGGTGCATTTGTATGAATGGCTCAATGAGTGTCAAATGTAGGATAAAGGAAGAAAGGAAAATTAAGAAATTAAGAAAAAATATGAGAATGACAAGTGGCATGGAGGAAAGAGGGGGCAACTTTCCCCTACTTGTTGACAAATTTGGTGGATGGATGAGGTTCAAATAGAAGAGAGAAGAAAAAGAAATCGGATAGAGAGAGAGAGAGAGAGAAATGAGAGAAAAACAAAGGAGGGAGATTTTCCTGGCATTCCGATGGTCGAAGCTCGATGGTCCAAGATGAAAAGTCAATCCACGCAATGCGGGCTACATGTGGGTACCAAAATCTTGGAGTTTCGTCAAACTCCGTGAGGTAGAGAATTTTCCTACTTTGATGATTTCTAGCCTAAAGGCCATTTAATGGCATGGGCGTTCTTCAGGGCCGAAACTGGCCGTGTGCAATAGTCCTAAGATTTTTGAGACTAAATATTGAAAATTTTAGGATTAGTTAAAACTGATCCAGTATGTTGGTTGGTTTTGATCCGGGGACCGATGTCTTCGGGTTTTGTTGGGTGTTTTGGAATCACAGTGATTCGGTGACGAATGGAACCAAAAATGTTTCATGGCCGTGAAGGGACCAAGAGGTGCCCTGTTTATATGGTTCCGAGATTTGGGCCATTTGGTGTGTTATTATTAGAAAAATAAATAATATGTTGTTGTGTGTAAAAATAATGTTAATATTTTCTTACGTGATGTATTAACATAGAAATGGTGATGAATGGAAATTATACGTATGAAATATAATTATTCGGAATTTATAAATGTTGCATGTAGCTCTTATTGTGCACGTAGCATGACATAACATGAAATGGCATGATTGCATTTCATAACGCAGTCATCGCATCTAATAGTTGAGTGTGTGTGTACATGGTATTGAGTACTTTACCATTCTTGGTAGATGTGTGGTGAAAGGCTCGGAATGGGACAGATCCAATCGGGGGCTCACGGTTGTGTAAAACGATAATAAATATAAATCACATGTGTTTGGGCGTAGAAAATGGGGTGAATCTTGGCCCCAAACCGGTCAGTTGACTGCAGATCAGCCCGCGGAATACAAGAGTGGAGGTCGGGTTGCAGACGCCACTTTAGAAAATCGGGCGAGTCTCCCTTGTACGGGAGCTCTACCCCGAATCTAGCTTTGTATATCATGTTGACGATTGTATAATGCAATATATATCAATACAACCATAGGCCCATAAAAACGGTGCTCAATATCACATACGATAATGAGTCCGACTATTATCCAATAGTTATAAGAGAGGTAATCAATTCTCCTTTACTCTGACACATATTAAAATTTAACATTCTAATACATGTATACACCACAAGTCCAAGCCACAATCCGGCTTTTCTTCCTAATCAAACCTCTAGAATGGCGAGTCTCATGCAGCTCACTATTGCACAATAAGGGTCCTAGCAGGGGTGAGCTAGCTCGATGGGAGAATGCGCCACTAAGTGGGCTACTCACCACCTAAGTGCGGTGCAATGTTCCAAAGTAAATACACATTCAAGCGAATGCATGATCTACTTGAATGTCACATGACCTTCGAGATCAGGAGTCCTCACCGACTCTCTCACACTACTTTAAGCCTTGTATGAAATTATTGTTTATTAGTGGACAACCCTCAGAGTGTATATATATATCCAATTGGGCCGCTCCGACGATTGATATATTATTTGTTTGTGGACTACCCTCCGATGAATATCAATTGGGTCGCTCCAACGATTGATATTTTTAGTTTATGGACTACCCTCCGATAATTAATATTTTAGACTACCCTCGAAATAGTTTTTATACATTCAATGCAAATACTTATTTAACTCACTATAGTCTAGGATGTTCGAGTGCATATGGAATGCGTGTGTCGCCGATTTCAATACGGTACAATCACATGTAAATATATAAACACGAATATATTCACATAAGAATTAAATCACACAAACATGTTATGTAATTATCATTTCAAACACCCAAAAAATTAATAACAGGCACAATGTTGAATATGGCGGTCGATTCGTTACTTAACCAAACACATATTTTCACGAAAATACATTTTCGATGTGTCATATTCTAGGAGCAGTAAAACCCTAGGGTTTACGGTTCAACGCTGTTTCAGAATCATCGGTTCACTTTGTGAACCATCACGGCCATTCTGGCCTTTTTCCAAACCAATACATGATTAACATGAAGGCACACCACCCAATCAGCACGGCAGTAGTGGAACTGATCACGGGCTGCTCCTTTTCTTTCAAAAATTTTATCGATTCGGTCCCGAGTTTTGGGAGGACGATCCTTTAACCCCTCACGGCCTCATTCAATCGAAACAGTAGTAAAACATTTAAAATGGAGTAAAAGCTTCGAGTAGGGAGAAAATCCTACCTTTTGGAGTTTGTCAAAAACTCACAATCCCGGGGGCCCACGCGTAGCCTACTCCGCGTAGAACGTTTTTCCTTCTAGCCGGGCCGCGTGGTCGGATCTCCCAATATTCTAGAGAGAAGCACCCTCTCTCTCTAAAAAGCTCTCAACAATGGAGGCTACTGGATCCCCTTTTCTTGATTTCACGTTTTGGCCTTTGCTTTAATTGGAGAAGAAAGCACTATACACTATTTTGTCACTTTGTGACTTAAAATCAAATCCAAAATGACCATTTTGTCCCTCTTTTACCAGATTTGATATTCGACACTACCTCGGTCGTCCATTTTCATCATTTATCTACTCATACCACTTAAAATCGTTTTACGGCACCGAAATACGTGCCTCGAGTAAAAACGTGCCCAGCTCAGGCTATCTCGAATTTTACGAAATTTTGCTAGCTAGATTGTGAGACGATTCAACGGTGTAATCCGTTTCTTCATCAGAGATCTGAGAATTAATTCCGGATTTTTAATTGAAATTACAATTTTTTAATCAAAATTACGATTTTGCCCTTATTCATAAAATTGGAATTTCTCGGGTCTTACAAGATACCCAAGGCTGAAAGACCCAAATTTATATCGCGTGCGAACGTCTGCGGCGGTGAAATCCGTAAAAATGTCGGAAAGCGTCGCGACAATCTGCGGTGTGACCTACGAAAAAGTGGCCCATGAACAACACCTGAGTTGATAAAAAAAATCAAGTGAATATTGGAGGGTTGTCCATTAGTTTAAGTCAATGGGTGAAACACCAATGACTGGTTTTCACACTTGGTATTGCAGGTGTGAGGGAGTCGATCATGGCTCGGGTTATGGGCATGAGGAGTTGCATCTCATGCATGACATGAGACCATTTCATGTAAAAATGAAAAAAAAATTGCATTTTGTATGGAATATGATATGATTTTTGTATGCCATTTTATGTGCATTTAGGCGGGGAGTAGCCTTTCTAGGAGAATTTTCTCGCAGGCATTGCCGCTAGTAAGCGGGACCACTTCAGTACATGTGGGTATGACAAGACGGAGCTCCGGTGGTCGTGATTGAAGGAGGCTAACATGTGGCCTTGAGTAACATTTTGTAAGTGTTTTTGTATAAAAGGATTTTTATAAAATTCTTTTGGACTATTGTATAAATATTCGGGTATGTAATTATGGTAAGAGGGTCGTGATTTGACCCCTACGGACTATAATTATTCATTTTCTTTTCATATTTTAATTTAAATATGAATGAATGGGTCCCAGTGAAGGGACATATGGAAGTAATTACCAAGTGCTTCGGTGTCCATGGATGGTTGAACGGCCATGTACTGAACTTAGGTGCGAGGCGACTGGCGAAATTTTGCGGGTTGATAGGTTGTCAACGGGACCCCTATAAATTAGGGTGTCATAGTCCTTATGCTGTGTGTTTTATTCTTTGTCGCGATAGAGTGATCATATGTCATGACATTAGTTCCACTATTTCCTTATGACCTCTTCTCATGATATGTCGCAACAAAGCATTTGAATATCACGACAATATTTCTGCCTTCAAATTTTCATTATGTCATGACATAAATCTAGAATGTCACGACATACTCTTCCTGTATTCTTTACTAATTATGTCTTGACACAGCTGTGAAATATCGCGACATTCTTTCAACTATTCTTTTGAATGCAGCATTTGCGACAAGCCATGTTGCCTGGGGTTTTGTCACGACAATGTGTAATTATGTCATGACATAAGCGCATTTTCTGCCTTAGCCATTTTCTACTACTTTTTCATTCTTTTTGCTGCTTTTGCATTAAAACCCTACAAAACATATATTTAGGTGAAGATTCCATAATTCATCATTAAATCAGACCTTAAATCCTCAAATATGCATGAAAAATGGGCTTAAAAGATGGATGAGTTTTAGACTCATCAAACTCCCCCAAACTTAAAAGTTTTATACAAACAAAAGAGAAAGAAAATTTTTGTTTATATAAAACAATTAACTTTATTTTTAAGGACATTTTTCTATGTTGCACCAGACATCTTTTTCTTAACATCCACAAATTAGTCTACATATAGGGTAGTTGTAATATCATCATTGAACAAATTTCAAATCAAAAATGAAGAAGATTTTCAATTAAGTTCACTAAAAAAAAAATTCATATAATGTAAACAATTTAATCTTTACCCTGGATTAGTGAGTGTGTGAAGGTCTTCCCTCTTTTTTAATTTGGCAAATTAGTTAATCTTTTGAGATACTATTCAGATAATGAACTTCTCCTTGGTTTTTCTAAAGTCCCATAGGCTTGTTGATCATATTATTCTCCACTAATGTAGGCAAACTCAACCTTCAAGATCAAATAGGTCTTTTAGGCTTGTAATGTGTGGCTTAGGTACTTGGGTAGATAATGGACATTTAAAGCTCAAGTTTACCCAAATTACACATGGAACTCAACATATTTGCCTTCATTCTTCACCTTCTTGTTCTCTATTGGTGTCAGCTTTTAAGCACCCCCAAACTTGGTTTGGAACATCTTTTTGCATATAATCCATTGTTGTATTTCTCTTGACCACTTTCAAAATTGAAGTTCAATTCCTCATACCCAAACTTTTTACTTTTGTTTCTTTACAAGGTTTGTAAGATGATTGCAATGTTTTGCCTTTTTAAGCTTTCTACTACTCGTAAAGAGTTTTAGGTTAGCAGCTCCCATACTAGTTAGCATTAGGGTACTAGGTGTTGAAACACCCCTAAGAACTTAATTACTCAAAGAGGAAGGGTACAAGACAAAACTCATTCCACCTTAACACTTGTATTTCCACAGCTTCTATTGGTACTTCTATTCTTCTTTCTTCATCTCAATTGGTTTTCCCCCCTTATACTCTCATCCTTTTTCTTATTAAAAAATTCTTACTCCCCCAAACTTGCCTCATTATCCACTTCTTTTGTACTTACAATGCAATTTGGGCAAACTACAGGGTATTTTTCTGCATGATGAGATTTAAGAAAGGATTTAGGCTTTTCATTTGTTTGTTGATGATGAAAAAGGCATTAGGATCAAATAAGGAAATAGGGTTTATGCATATGCATATTACAAGGGTAGGCTTTGAAAGGTTCAAACTTCTAAGGATGGCCTATATCATTTCTTGTCAGTTGTTTTGCCTAGGTGTTGACTCTCACCGAAACACCTTTACAAAATTTCTGTCATCGTTATTACGAGGAGGACCTTGTCTAATCCTGAACCGCCATAAAACTTGTTGAGACCCAAGGATCTCCTATAATCTATCATTTCCAATTTGAACTGGCAAGATACAACTGCGAGTGCAATTGATAAGTAATAAAATGGTTAGAATCGGTCTCGATCCAGAGATCTCAAAATTTTCATCAACTACGGACTACTTGAGATTCATACTATTTGGACCATAGTTGATAAAGGTGTTCGTAAGTAGGAAATTAAACTAATCGCAAAAAAAATGAAAATGAGAAATAACTGAAATAAAATGAATGAAAGTAAAACTAAGTTCTATAACGAGAAATGAATACTGAATAATTATCATAAAAGAGACACATAAAGAGAAACAGCTGTAGTGAACGATCAATTCCTGTAGTGAGTATTGATTGAATTTCTTGATTATCTCAATTTCAAAATCTGTCCAAGGCAAATGTAGATGCGTTGGATTTCTCCACCTCCATTTCGTTATCTCATTTTTCTGATTCTCGGTGCGAGGATTTAGATAACTACTTTTAACAAGAACTTCACGAATCTGGGTATTTTCTTTGCAATACGCCCATTACCCATTTTATGGTTGTACACATAGCTTCAAGTTATCCCGATCCAAGCAAGGATATACAACTTCAATTACTCTTATCGAGAGAGTCGAATGAATCAGCCTTTCCTTGATTAGTCTGGCTAACACGGGATTGGCCTCACTATACGAATTGAGGTGAAATCTCTGCTTGTTAAATAGATAAGTCATTCAGCACGTTCTTGACTTCAAGTGAGAAGAGGTTTATCTAAGTGAACTTTACCAAGCGCAAAGGATCCTAATAGCGAGGTTAGTATACCTTCAAAGAACTAGAGCGTTACCCGAGTTATCTTCCCTGTGTCACTCGGAGGACTTCCTTGAAATCGGGGTGTGAGCGCAATTCTTACTTGGGTATAGGAAGGCGATATTCAGATCAAAATCAATAAACCCATAATCTGAGTAAATTCATAAATTGAAATGAACAAGATCTTGGAAAATACTCGAGGAAAGATCAATTCTAACTAAGCGTTCTCTAAATGGTGAGGTTCCTTAATTCTTGAATTACGCACTACGACATTCCCATGATCGAAAATAGAGCATTTGCCAAAATGGAAAGCTGGAACAATCGAAATTCGAATTTATGCGAAATTCCATCTACGTTCAGGTAGTAATTTGAAAAGAAATTGATTTCGACATTAAACGACTCAATGATAACATTCGAGATCGAGCAAAACAAAAGCGAAAAGGAAAAAAATACGAGAAACAATGTGCAAAAAATGGCGAAGAAAATAAAGAAAAGAAAAGAAAAGAAAATAAAAGTGAAGCCTAGGCTACCAGATCTCTCCTTTGATGCGCCTGCGACTTGCGTTTTCGATCTGGGTAGCCTTTTATTTATAGGGTTTCTCAGTTGGGCCCTAAACCCAATGTGACTTCTTTGTGGTTGAGTAGCGGCCCGATTCTTGCTCGATTGTGACCACCAGTTCTCTTATGCGACATCAAATTCATGTCCGCGACATTGACTTAAAGTGCGCATCCGCACAGGCGGTCGTTGAGTTGTCGCGACCTGTCGATGCCCTTGCAGGTTTCAGTTGATCGCTCGTGATGTCGCGACATCATGGCCCCTTGTTGCGACATTCTTTCCTAGTCGCTGGAGTCTTCAATGGTTGTTCACGATGTCGCGACATCGGAGATGTTGTCGTGACATGGGCTCAAGTCTCCTGCAACCTTCCTTTGTTTGTCGTGATGTCGCGACATCGATATCTTGTCGCGACATCGGCTCACAGTCTTGTTCCTTGAAAGGGTTTCCACTGATGTCGTGACATCAACCTCATAGTTTTCGAAGTCTTCAATTGATCTCCTCTTGATGTCACGACTTCCGCATTAAGTCTCTGCTTGTGACAACCAGTTGTTCTTGGTGTCGCGACATCAGTCTCCTTGTCGCGACTTCAGCTCTTCATACTGCATCTTTGAATGAGTGTTCCCTGATGTCGTGACATCGACTAAAATTCTCTTGTATGCTCTTCGCATTTGTTGTGGTGTCGCGACATCGGTCTTGCTGTCGCGACATCACGTTTGATCTTCTTTGGAAGTTGCCTTTGGTTGTTTATGATGTCGCGACCGGGCTCTGTCGCGACATCACTCTTCTAATTCTGCTCTTTCCTCGTTGCCTACGTTGTGTTTCCCTGTCGCGACACGCATCAAATTCTCTTCAATCTTCTGATGCTCGCAACTCTAGGCGGGTATGCGGACTCTAGCTAGTCAATGACTCGGCCCGAGTTGCTTCATTTATTTCACCATTCATTGCATTTTTATCCACTTATTTACGCATTTTCTCTTGCTTTTCTTCTTTTTGCTTCCTTCACGCTAATGACAAATTGGTGAGTTTCTTCATAATTACGTATATTAATTATTCAATTTTAGCGAAAATCAAACGAGAAAAATGGACTAAAGAAGATGACTTTTAAGCTCATCAAACTCCCCAAACTTAAAGTTTGCTTGTCCTGTGAAAGAAAAAAATTGTTTGTCCTCGAACAAGAAGGACATTTTACATTTTATTTTGGAAGTAGCATTCATTTTAATTGCAATTCAAAGGTACAAAATTTTGTACATTTAACTTCCGGTCAATTCAAATTGGTCTCTGCACTACGCTACACAAAACTAAAATGTTAAAAATTGTTTTACAAACAATATACACTCATTGGATAGGTTGAATAATGGTGTTTTCCTTTCTCACTTTCACTCTTGAGTCATTAACTCCTAAAGTTCTTCACTTTGCTTATTTCCATTCTTCCAAATTCCATAAGCTTGTTTTCATATTGATCTCCACTAATGTGAGTGATGTTTCTGATCCCCAAACTTCATTTCCTTCTTCCTTCTTGAATTCCTGGGTAATCATTGGTTCTTTACTGAAGGATTGAATTTCTGGATGGGTTGGGGTTTCCATTGGTTTATTTTTGAAAAAAAAAATCAGTCAGTTTAGCTCAATTCATGGAACTAAGGTGTATGCATCAGCATATTAATAAGGATGGCTAGAATGGCTCAAACTATCCAAGAATGGCCTGCATCATTTCTTTTCAGCTGTATGACCTAGGATTTCGCCTCAATCAATAATCTAACAAATTCTAGAATGCGGATTGAGCAATTTGTGACTAACTATAAGGGAGTATCTTGACTCATTTTTATTGATGAGTAGTTAAGTTAATTGATATTCAGGACCCTTGATTTCTTTTGTTAGTACCCTGAGCTCAAATCATGTTTTGTTCATACGTTATCACCTTCTTCTATACTGGACTTATCGAGTTAAATGTAAGTAAATTACGCACTTTGTGTTTCAATTAAGCTTATATGCATTTTGTCCTTGTGCGCAATTTCCCTCATTCGACCTCCTACTCCTATTGCTTCATTCAATTAAGCTAATGAACTCTCGGCGAAATTTGATACGAAGCAATGTTATGTCTCAAAACAACAATTAATCCTAATAGCAGCAATATCACAGTTGTTCAATGTTACTCAAAATAACTACAACTTAATTTATTTTTATCTTGTAGGAAATGGACAATTCCTCATAGTCAATAGTTAAGCATTCCACACAAGATAAAAATAAATTCCCCCAAACTTGCAATCTTGTTACTTTAAATATAAGATCCTAATCAATTAATTCAACTCAAATGCAAGTAAAATAAAAGATAGGAAAGAGTGAAAACTCCCTTTTGTTTCAGTCATGTAATTTGACTTTCCTCAAATATGATTTTGAGGTTCTTCTTTACGTACAATCTTCATTCTTTCCACAATTACGCTGTTTTAGCTTTTTAGTTGGACTTCCCTTTCATTAAACAAATGTATCAATGCATCGACTTGGCCTCGATAGTGACAATTTGTCCATCACATTCGTGCTGCTCTCTTAAACCTTGCCATTTCTCCCGAAAATTTAGATATGAGCTAATGTTGTATTGTGAATCTTTCCTAATAGCATACATGTTCTCACTTTCCCCATGTTTGGGAATGAGTAATTTCCTCCGTTGTTCGAATGAAGGGTGGGGGTAAAGGAATTTGTTGAAATAAGCTCTCATCCCATTTCCTCCATGTATATGATTCATATGGTAGTGAGTTAAACCATGTTGCACCCATATCTCGTAAAGAGAATGGGAACAACTGTATTGAATAACCACGGCTCCACGCCATCCATCTTACTTGATGTGCTTCACGAGAGTCTTCAGGGGTGCTTATTTGGATCTTGAGTGGGATGGCCGATGGCGATCTTTCTTTGGACCATTGTAATTAGTCTTTGGTTCGAGCTCAAAATCATTAGCATCGATTGATGGCTGTTCATTGCTAAATATTTGTGGATGAATAGAATTCATAAATTCTCCGTAGTGTCATCTCGCCGAGGTCTTTTCTTTGCACATTCCTGGTTGGCTACACCATCTAATCCTCTATCTGTCATGGCTGTATGAGCTGTCTTCCTGTAGTCAAGGTAGACTTAGATCAATAGGATTAGCCTAATCAACAAACATTTTCAATATGGGTTGTTAAAGATTCGATGGTGAAAGAGTCAACTTGCTTGAAAGCGCTATTTTGTTTTTTTTTAAAAAAATCCAAATTAGTATTTCCTTCTTTCATCGAATATTGATTTATAAAATTAACTTTCGTCGTGGCAGCATCATAAAACTTGTTTGAGAAGGCAAAACACATGTCTGAATTTATGACCTATTACAAAGACTATTATCTAATCCCGACAGCAGCGCCATAAAACTTGTTGACTCTCACCGAAACACCTTTACAAATTTATAATGTCGTTATTACCGGGGACTATTGTACAATCTGGAAACCGCCATAAAACTTATTTGAACCCAGGATCTCCTATAATCTATCATTTCCAATTTTGGTTTAATGAGATACACTGTGAAGTGCTGCAATTCGACAAGTAATAAAATGGATTTAAGTCGGATACTCGATCCACGAGATCTCGAGAATTTTCATCAACTACGGACTACTTGAGATTCATACTATTTGGACCATCGATTGATAAAGGTGTTCGGTGTAAAAATTTAGAATTAAACTAATCGCAAAGAAAATGAAAATTAGAAATAGCGAAATATGAATGAAAGTAAAACTAAGTTCTATAACGAGAAATGAATCTTGAATAATTATCATAAAGAGACGAAAGCTTAATTTGTAGTGAACGATCAATTCACATGGTAGTGATTGAATTTCTTGATTATCTCAATTTGAAAATCATCGAGAAAATGTAGTGCAGCGGATTTCTCCACTCCACATTCGTTATCTCATTTTTCCTGGATTCTCTCGAATTCTGAGTTTAGATAACTACTTTTTAACAAGAACTACGAATCTGGGTATTTTCTTTTGCAATACTTCATACCCATTTTATGGGTATTTGTACACCTTAGCTTCGAGTTATCGGTCAAGCGAGGATATACAACTTCAAATTACTCTTCCTCGAAATTAGAATAGATCAACCTTTCCTTGATTAGATCTCGGCCCGACACGGGATTGGCCTGCTATCGAATTGAGGTGAAATCTACGCTTGTTAAATAGATAAGTCGTTCAGTTCTTGACTTCAAGTGAGAGAGGATTTATCTAAGTGAACCTGCATGTGAAAGGATCCCTAATAGCGGGTTAGTATACCTTCAAAGAACTAGATCTTGCCCCGAGTTGTCTTCTGTGTCCTCGGAGGACTTCCTTGAAATCGAGGAGTAATGGCCCTTAATTCTTAGCAGGTATAGAGAAGCGATATTCATATCAAAATCAATAAACCCATAATCTGAAGTAAATTCATAAGTGAAATGAGCAGAATCTTTGGAAAATACTACGGAAAGATCAATTCTAACTAAAAGCGTTCTCTAAATGGAGGTGAGTTCCTTGGTGCGGGTCGCACTCTGACATTCCAGTCAATAAACATTTGCAAATGACTGGAACAATCGAAATTGAGAATTTGTGCGAAATTCCATACGTTCGAGTAGTAATTGAAAAGAAATTGATTTCGGCGTCGAGAGGCATTTCAATGTGCTGTCGGATCCAAACAAAACAAAACGAAAAAGGAAAAAATACCGAGAAACAATCTGTTCTAAAATGACGAAAAGAAAATAAAAGAAAAGAAAAGAAAGAAAAGAAAATAAAAGTGAAGCCTAGGCTACCAGATCTCTCCGGCTGCGCCCGCGATCACGCTGATCCGGGGTAGCCTTCATTTATGTGGTTTCGCCGGGGCTCCCAAACCCACGTGACTCTGGCCGTGGATTTCAGAGTAGCCAGCCCAAGTTATCGCTCTTCCGGGCTGACCTCGCTCTTCTGTCATGACATCAATTCATGTCGCGACATTGACTTAAAGTTCTGCATCCTTCAACCGTCGCTCAGTCGCCACGACACCAACTGGCGCCCTGCGTTTCGCTTGATCGCTGACGCCGCTGACATCATGGCCTGTCAGCGACATTCTTTCTAGTCCTTTGCGCTCTTCAATGGTCGTTCTCGATGTCGACATCGGGATGTTGTCGCGACATGGGCTCAAGCCCCCGCAACCTTCCTCGCTTGGCGTGATGTCGCGACATCAATATCTTCGCCGCGACATCACCCTCGCATCAAGCTTCTCGAAGGGTTTCCACCGATGTCGCGGACATCAACCTCATGGTTTCAAAGTCTTAAATTGATCTCCTCATGTCAATGATTTCCGCCAGATTAAGTCTCGCCAGGGATAAATCCGCTTTGTTCTCGTGTCGCTGACATCGTACTCGTCGCGACTTCGCCTTCTTCATCGTGATCTCAATGAGTGTTCGGCGTCGTGACACGCCTAAATTTCTGCATTTTCTACCGCTTTGTTGTGGTAATGCTGGTTATCGCCTTCGCTACATCATTTGATAATACCGAAGTTGCACCGGCTGTTTATGATGTCGCGACTCGACTTCCCGTCGCACATCACTCTTTTAATTTCTCGCTCTTCCTCACCGCCACGCTGTGTTCCCCGGCTGCGACCTGCATCAAATTCTCTCTCTTCAATCTTCTTGATATCGCAATCCTAGAACTGGATCAGGCAGATTTCTCACAACTCCATACAATGACTAAATACCCATTAAGCTTCCATTTCGCCTCCGCTATCTCGACCGCATTTATCCACTTATTTCTCGCATTTTCTACCTTTTCTTCTTTTTGCTTCCTTCCCGCTAATGATAAATTGTGAGTTTCTTCATAATTCTCAGATATTAATTATTCAATTTTAACTGAAAAATCAATTAAAAATGAACTAAAAGAGATGACTTTTAAGCTCATCACTGTGATTTCTAATAATAATCTAACAAGTTCTAGACTTCTAGGAGATTTAAAACTATGATGGATCTCAAAAGATGTTCCTAATCCCAGCACAATTAGTTTCAGAGGTACTTTTGACCATGTGCAATGTTTTCAAGGTTCACAACAACTAAAATGTTTACCAAAATAGAATTATAAGTCTTATTTGTTTCATCATTTGTTTAAATCTTCCTAAGTCTTTAAATTCAACTTGTTTATTAAGAACATTACAACTTCCACTTTTGCAATTAGTCATCTTATCCCAATTTCATCTAAAATGGCTCGTGGTTTCATCCATACAAGCCACTGGTACTATATCTCAACTCAAAGGCTCACTTCAATTAGGCAATTCAATTCTGCAAATTACTCATAGCACAAGCAATTAAATCAACTCATTATTCCAATTAAACCAAACATCAAACTCTACAATGCTCATTGTTCAAACTTATTAAAAATTCAAAAACTTTAACACAAGAAAATTTTGCACATATTCATCAAAGATATCAGATTGACTTCATATAAAATACTACAAGGAATATGCAAAATAATTTCATAAACAAAAGAGATTCAATTTTTTCGTTTCAATTGGCATTTTTCTTGTGCCTCGAGGTTTTTCCTATGCTACTTTTTTCTTTAAATATTCTTCAATTTCCTCAAGGGTCCTAATGGACATCTTGACTGTACCATAAGTTTCATCCTAAGGTAGTACTCCGCAAGGTGTAAAAGGTATTTCTCCTTTATCAAGGTTAGTAAAGAGTATGGGAGGGTTCTGCTCATCTAGAGGCACTATGGTATAAGGTATGCAATCTGATATTCTGATATGTGGTAATGGCACTTTCTTTTTGCCTGAGACTATCTTCATTGCCCAATCTAGGATATTTACATTCCCTTCTGTGAGTTCACACTACCTTTTGCTTATTTCCATCAATGTTTTGTTGTTGATCATTTCCAGAGTGTTGAGTCTCAAGCAATCCCTACAATGTTGCAAACTATTCAACCACTCTATCCTCCAACATCTTCAATAGATTGGACTCATGTATGCCTATCTCTTCCCAGAAGGCCACATCTCTGACTCTCATCACTTCTCTCCATTCTGTCTCTCTTTGTTCCAACTCTTTCCTCCATTCTAATTCTCTTTGTCTGATCATTTCATCAAAGAACTTATCTCTCTTTCTAAATTCTCTGCCTAGGAATATACATCTTTCCTTTAGCTCTTGCCTCAGCTAATTTTCCCTTTCTTTCATTCCTTCTTCCATTCTCTTCAACATTCCCAAAATTTACTGATTGTTGCCTTGTTACCTAGAGCTTTCAGCTTACTCATGGTGATAATCCCTTTCATCTGGAGATAGATTCTAGACAGGGCTTAATTTCTGTCTTTTCTTCTTCCCTTCCACGAGCTCACTACAATGTTCTTACCTCGCATTCTCTTCCCTTTTCAAATTTCCCATACTTCAATTTCCTTTTCCTTTCCTTTTTCAAATTGCTTTGCTTTCCCTTTTTCTTTACTGGGTAGAGGCCTGGTTATACCAGTTAGGGTTAGAGGAGAGGTCCTGAGGCACTTCTTTTCTTCTTCCCAAGTTCCTTCTACCTTTCCCAAGATACAGAGCCTAGTGATAGTTGCTAGGTGTGGCATCATACCTCTATATTTTCTTTGGTAATAGCTCATGATGGAATTCTCTATCACTTTTCCCACATTAATCTTGTACCCCTTCAATATTGTGTATGACAAGATTGGGCTTCTTCCTGTCGAACGCTCTCAAGTGTTTCAAGGGGAGTAGTGATCAGGTTAGGAAATAAAACCACACCTTTGCTTCCTCTGTTAAGGATCCCCTGTCAATCGATTCAAATGGGTTCTTCTTGGTAGAATTCCACTCACCATTTCCATTCGTTAGCAACTCCACTATTTTCTGATAATCTGGCTCCTCCTTCAAATTTTTGAATTTGGATCCATCTTTCTGCTCTTGCAAGTTGAATGTCTTGTTGATTGCCTCACTATCGAAGGAGATCCATTTTCCTCTAACATAAACATTTTCTCTTGCCTTCCCACCATGTTTGCATAGAATTCTCGAACCAATGTAGAAAACCCAACCCGGTTTCAGGCTCTCACAAAGCAAACTCATCCTTTCTTCTAAATCACCTCAACGGGATACGAGCTTCACAAAACTCTTCTCCAATGGTTCCAATGCATCTGGCATCTCCCTTCATGACGACATATGCCCCATTTGATACCAGATCATCTTCTGAATCTTCCTCCTCTTGCTCTATTTCTTCCTCTTCTGTATTCCGCTTTCTCTTTCTCTCTTCTACAGGTGGTTACTCATTTATGCCCTTTCTTCAGGTCTTTCTTCTTGAATGGCAACTGCCTTAAGCTCCAGAGTGGCTTCTTCCTTATTTTTAGCGTACTCTTCCATGATCTCATTCAGATTAGGAATCAAACTCGTGGTTCGCATGGTTGATAGCCGGTCAGATTTCTTGTGGTTTTCTCGAGGGAAGAGAAAATAAACATTTGGGAAAGGTGGGGGAAGGGTTTTAGGGTTTTGGGAGGAAATGGACTTTCTTTTTAAATGTTTGAATATTAACGTTCAAGTTCTCTATTTATAGCCTAATAAAATGTTGCGAATTAAATTGTCGCAACAATAATTTTCCATATCGAGACATTTTCTAAGCTATGAGGCCACAAATTTATGTCGCAACATAAAATTTTATTGTCACAACCTACAAATTTCAGTCACAATTGAGAATTGTCGCGACATAATTTCCTATGTTGCGACAACTTGGTGTCCAGGAATGCAATAATTTTGTCACGACATATGATTTTTGGGAAAATAATATCGCTACATACAAATGTTGCAACAATAAAATACCATGTCACAACATAAAATTCCTTCAACTGAGAAAGGCAAGAATAAACTCTGTCTTGACAAAGAAAAATTATGTTGCGAGAAAATATGCTTTTTCATTCAATTAACCCAAAGACAGCATGCAATTCACTCAAACCATTCAAATCATGCTTGAGAATAAGTTTATCATCAACACAATGTCTAAATTCAAACATGATCAATTCATTTCAGTTTCTCATTTCACAAATTGATGCAGCTATTCAAAAAACTAATGAAAACATATGGATGCTAAATAGGAATTTTCTCACAGGATTGTGGAGAAAACTTTTCTTCTTAAATATGCATTATTGCATTCCAGCTGCTCCTTTACTATAACTTCACTTAATGGTTAGCTTTCATGACCTGAAAACAGTAAAATTAATTAATAGAAATTTCAAAAATTCAAATCAAAGTTTAAACACACAAAATTTAATAAAATCATATTTAAAATGAAAAACATATATTTCTTGGGTTGCCTTCCAATAAGCTTCTCAGTTCTATGCCTTTAGCTAAACATTGCTACAGTGTGTTCTCATTTCAGTAATTCTATTGATTTCTTCAAATCTGGAACTGTTCTACATTTGGTGTCCTCTAAGATAGCGTTTCAGCCTCTGACCATTTACTTTGAATTAATCTCCATAATTAGTCTTCAATGTTACTGCTCCAAAAGGGGTAACTGCAACTACTATATAAGGACCACTCCACCTTGATTTAAGTTTTCCTAGGAAAAGTTTAAGCCTAGAATTGTACAACAAGACTAGCTTTCCTATTTTGAATTCTTTTCTAAGAATATTATGATCATGCCACTTTTTAGTCTTATCTAGAGATCCTAGCATTATCATAAGCTCATTTCAAATCCTACTATTCATTTGATGTAGTCTCTTCACTTTAGCAACTTTGAAATCACAGTTCAATTTCTTTATTGCCCACACAGCTTTATATTCAAGCTCAAGAGGAAGATGGCAAGGTTTTCCAAATACTAACCTGTATGGGGACATTCCAATAGGAGATTTATAAGCAAATATGTGTTTCACAAGGCATCATCCGTCTCGATCGACCATTCTTTCTTACTGGCTTATCAGTTCTTTCCAATATGTTCTTTATCTCCCTATTGGATATTTCTGCTTGTCCATTTGATTCAGGGTGATAAGCCAAACCCATAACATGTTTAACTCCATATCTGCTCATGAGTTTTTCAAACAGCTTGTTTGCAAAATGGTTTTCCTCATCACTAATGATTTTCCTTGGGGCTTCAAATCTGCTCAAGATATTTCTTTAAATAAACCCCACAACTTTGTTGGCATAATTTCTTAGACAAGCTATAGCTTCTACCCATTATGATACATAGTCCACAGCTGGGAGAATGTACTGATTTCCAAATGAGGGTGGGAAAGGTCTCGTCAAATCTATCCCCCATACATCAAAAATTTGCACTACCGGGATCCCTTGCAGAGGCATTTCATTCCTTCTATTTATATTGTCCATTCTCTGACATATATCACAATGTTTAACTCATTCATAACAGTCTCTTAATAGAGTAGGCCAGTAAAAACCTGATTGGAGAATTTTTTTTTAGGCTATTCTGTCTCCTGCAGAGTGCCCTCCGTATGGTGATGCATGACATTTATCAATAATTCCACCTCGCTCATCTTTTAGCACACATCTTCCGATGATCTGATCTGCCCCTCTTCTAAACAACAGTGTGTCATCCCATATATAGACTTTGGCATCAGTTCTTAGCTTTCTTTTCTGTTGGTAGCTGAATTTTGGTGGCATTATCCCATAAGTTAAGTAATTAACAATATTAGCATACCCGGGGTGATTGAATTGACACACAAAATTTCTTTCGTCAAGGAATTTTCTTGATTTCTATCACTCTTTCCTCTACAGTAAGCTTTCTAATCTTGACAAATGATCAGCTATCACATTGTCACTCCCCTTCTTGTCTTTCTAAATCAAATTCTTGCAGCGGTAGTGCCCACTTGATCAGTCTTGATTTGACATCTTTCTTTGCCATTAGATACTTAATTGCTGCATGATCTGTGTATGATGACATGGGACCCCAATATAGATGTTCTAAATTTTTCACAAGCAAACACCATTGCTAGCATCTCTTTTTCTGTAGTTGAGTAGTTCTCTTATGCCTCATTGAAGGTTTTCTCTAAAAAAATTCTTTGTTCTTTGTCCCAAAACTGCTCCCATTGCATAGTCACTGGCATCACACATGATTTCAAACTCTTTGTTCCAATCTGGTGTTGCCATGATGGGAGCTACAACCAATCTGAATTGTATTTATTTAAATGCAAACAAGAAAGAGTCATCAAATTCAAACTTGGCATCCTTTTCCAGCAGTCTAAATAATGGTCTGGAAATTTTTTAGAAGTCTTTGATAAATCTTTTGTAAACTCCAGCATGTCACAAAAAAACTCTAATCCCCTTGATTGTATTAAGTGGCATTAGATTTTCAATTATAGAAGCCTTAGCTTGATCAACCTCTAGCCCAACTATAGAAATTTTATGCCCTAAGACAATTCCTTCTATTACCATGAAATGGCATTTTTCCCCGGTCGGTAAATTCTTGTCTTGGCACCTTTGGAAATCTGATCTCTAAGTTTTCGAGTAATGCTCAAGCGGATCCATATACTGAGAAGTCATCCATAAAAATTTCCATAGCCTCTTCTACCAAATCTGAGAACATGGACATCATACACCTTTGGAAGGTGGCAGGAGCATTACATAATTCAAATGGCATCCTTCTAAAAGAAAAGGTGCCATAAGGACATGTAAAAGTAGTTTTCTCCTGGTCCTCGAAGGCTATGGAAATTTGATTATAACCAAAATATCCATCAAGAAAATGGAAATAAGGATGTCTAACCAACCTATCCAGCATTTTATCAATACGAGGAAAGGATAGTGATCCTTTAAGTTTGTTGTGTTCAATTTTACGTAATCAATGCACACCTCCATCTGTCATAGTTCTTCTTTGGAGATCGAGTTCATTTCTTATTTCGGTAGTTGTGAATCCACCCTTTTTCGAACCACATGGCGGGCTCACCCGAGGTTGTACGAGATTGTATAGATAAATCGTGCATTGGTTATTTCAATACCTCATTTCTATGACTTCTTTCATCAGCTAGGTTCGATCTTCTCACGATGTTCAATTGAAGTTTTGCATTCTCCTCCAGGAGGATTTTATGTATGCAAATTGAAGGGCCCGATTCCTTTCAAGTCTTCACTAACCAGCTATAAAGCTTCTTTATCCTTTTTCTAAGAATTCCAATCGATTATGCGCTATTTTCTCTTGTCGAGTAACACGCTATGATTACGAGGTTGTGCTCTTTCGGCTCCTAGAAGGCATATTTCAAATGTTTGGGTATTCCTTAAGAATTAACCCTTGAACTTTTTCAGGTTCTTGTCCCTTCTCTTCCTTTGCTTTGCCAGGTTTCTACACTGATTTCTTTTATACTAAGTACTGTTTCTTTAAATTCAAGACTATAATTCAAATATTCAACATCAAGAGCCTCAATATACTGGAAATTCATCTCATTCTCATTCATTGAATTCTAAATCTTACAATCATAAATCGGTTTAGGACTGATGTGAACTACTTGTTCTATAATCTTACATTCAGCATTATTAAAACCAAGCTATTTCAAGCTCTGATTCATATTGAAGTGTACTTCTTCCTTCCCCACTCTGAGAATGAGCTCTCCTTTCTTTACATCTATCAAGGCTGCTCCTATGGAAAGAAATGGCCTTCCTAGTAGTAGTGGCGCGTTTATCTTCTTCCATATCCAATCACCACAAAATCCCTGAGGAAAATAAGCACCTACCTTGATCGATACGTCTTCAAGGGTTCTCTCTGGTGAGCCATAGTTAATTTGAAATATGAAGTGTCATAGGCTGTGGGAGTAAAGCTCCCCCAAACTTAGTCTCTTCACAGCAGGATAGTGCTTGTTAGTACTTGCTCTTGAATCACACAGGCTCTTCCAAATTCATAATTCCCATAGTGCGAGGGGAATGGTGAAGCTGCCACTGCATCTTCAAGGGCAAATTAGCCACGGATCACGACAACGCAAGTGGCGATAGGCTCACAACTCCTTCTTCATCAAGTTTCCACTTCTTGCTGAGAATATCTTTCATGAACTTGGCATAAAAAGGAATTTGAGCCTGATTGACTAGTTTTTAAACATAGACCAAATCTGATGAAGTAATTAAAAATTCAATCCAAAGACTTTTCAGTTGTGGCGGCCCAAAACCGAGGTGTCCGTTGACCACCCATCAACCCGCAAAAAATCTATATGTCTCGTATCGCGAGACCCATACCCGAGTAAAAATGGCCACTTGGGCCCATATACCAATGCTCATCAAAAATATACCTAACTATATTCCAATAATTCAAGAGTTATTACATTTCTCTTTATACAAACACATATTAAAATTTACAGTTTTAATACATGTTATACTAAAACATCAAAGCCATAACCCGGCTTTCTTCAAAATCGGCCTCTATAATGAGTCGTCTTCTCGAACGCCCGCTGTACCTGAAATAATATTCCCTCGACAAGGTTGTTTGTGCTTGATGGTGGAAATTACCTTAAATGAGGTCTCCCGCTAAGTGCATATACAAGCGCTCCAATGTAAACACACACTCAAGTAAATACGTGATCTTACTTGAATGTCTAAATGTCCTTTCCCATGTCTCGAGTCCTCACCGACTCCCTCACACTTACCTAAGCCATGTATGAGAAAAAACCGATTTCAAAACAAAACTTTTTGTTCTCGAAAACACACTACCGGGCTCGGTAAAAGTATAGACTACCCTTCAAAATGAGTGGTTGAAAGAACTTCCTGAAAGCAGTCATGGTCCTCATCAGAAATGATCACATTGGACCGTCTCAACCTCATTCTACGGAAAATCATCGATAAAATCCCTTTCGCAACCATGTTCGTTTCGGAAAATTCATGTCATGCGCTCCACACTAATTTCTAGGTTACCCAGTGCATATAGATGCATTATACCATTTCAACATAATCCAACCAATATATCAAATATGCATATATTATGGAAATTTGCAATCACACACACCATGAGCGTTTTTGGTCTAATTGAGAACAAGAGCATTTTTGAAGAGCAGTCCAAAAACATAACGATGCCATGGAGCTGTCCATGGGCGACCCTCAACCTACATCGGTTCCACTTTGTGAGCAAAGTTCATGGCCATTCAGGCCTCATATACACCAAAAACACAATTTATTGTGTAATTATCAAACAAGGCGCCCGAGCAGTCCGTGGGCCCATCGAAGCAACCCTAAAAATTTTAACATTTCGGTTCCAAGTTTTTGGACCGATCAAACGGCCACTCACGGCCTCAAATCAACCCAACCATTAACAAAACAATTAAATCAAGAGTAAAACAAGTAGGATAAAACCCCTACCTTATGGAGTTTGTCAAAAACTCCGAAGCAGAGTATACAGCGTAGCCCTTATCGGTAAGGGAACCTTTGCTTCTTGGCTCGAAGAGAACCGACGGTCCGAACACTAGGAATCCTAGAGAGAAGTTGCACCTTCTCTCTCTAAAAATCCACCATTTTTTAAATGCGTATTTTCTTCTCCTCCGCGCGTTCGAGCCCAGGTGGAGAAGAAACTTCTCTTTTTGTCTCTCACATTGCCACATGTCCACACCTCATTGGTTGAGAGGATTTCTTATCCACTTAACCCAACCACTTTGACTTTTTATCCAATGGCATCATGCCATATGTCACTTGTCTAGGCCTATGAAGCTGAAGTTATTGGGTGATGCTTGACACGTGGGTGATTTGTGCCACGGTAAGGTGATCCGGAATCAACAAAATTTGTATCTAATTTCCTCTTGCCGTAGTCAAGCTCTTTGCGATATAAGCGGTTCTAAGTCGAACATAGGGATGGGTTTTCGTCCTACAAATGACTTGTATCATGATTCAAAATGGTAAGGCTTTAATTTGGATTTTCGGATTTGCATTAAAAAGTGTGGTTGTTGGTGTCACTAAGCTAAGTGAAGCAGTTTAAAATAAGATGTAAAAAGAACACCTTGAAGTTTTGGGTCACTAGTTTGATATGATAAGGTTGTAGAGGTGTCCTCGAGTTATTTCCTCGCATTAGGGCAAATGACATATAGTCATTTCCAAAACCGGATCTTTGTTTAACATTAAAAACCAACCCTTAATAACATTCCTAATTGAACCATAGCATTTACTGAGCATTTAATGTTCCAGCAATTGAAGATGTAGCATTTAACCTACTTTCAGTGGCTCGTAAATGACATCTAATGGATGTCAGTGTATCTACCATTAAGAATACACTGAAATTTAAAGCATGCCAAGTATTGACCAAAGAAAATACATTAAATAGCATTTAAACCTAGTTTGGAAAGTTTGAAACACAAATCGCGTACCTTCATGAAAGCGAGAGGAACACCCCGCAAACCCACATCGACCAACCTAGCAACCCTCCTCTTGAGTTTTAGGGCTTGTGAACATCCTTTGAGGTTGTCATCATAAGGGTGTAATTTTGGCAACCTAGAAATGAGAAAAGATGAGAGAGAAGAGAGAAAATAGGAACCAAAGCGAGGTGTGTGAAAAGCTAACGTGAAATGAATAGTTAGGTTACAAAATGTTCATAACATGGCTTATATAGCCCTGAAACATGCGAAAATACCAAACTAACCTAAATAATATGAGTTACATTGAGGCGAGAATTAAACAGTGATCGTTGGATCACAAAAATAGGGAGTAGAAATTTTGCTATGCACAATGAATTTCGCTATGATAGCGAATTTTCGCTATGCACAGTGAATTTCGTATGATGGCGAATTTAAATATCATAGCCAATTTAGTCATAACGAAAAGTGAAATTTTAAGCTATGATAGCAATTTCGCTATGATAGCGAAAATTTGGCTATCATAGCGTAACCATAATTAATTTTTCGCTATGAGCTGCGAAAGTATTCGCTATGATTCTGAATTTTTCGTTATCGTGCGAAAATTTATTCATCATATATGAATTTCAAGCCCGCAATGCGCTCACGCATCCTCCGACTGCATTTGCTCTCTTCCCGACAGCGATGTTTCTTCATCGAGGCTTGATGAAATAACCGAGAATTCATACGAACTCAGCATAAATCAGCACAATTATGATGCCGAGCTTGATATGATGGTGGAGGCTTACGAAACCTGCAAAACTACCAAAAACAACCTCGAAACAAAATCAGTAATACTAATGGACCTGCACATGTCAATCGACTTAAGTAATATGATTAGTACGCAAAAAACACTCAAAATCTATCTTAAATAGGACTCAAAATAGCACTTTTTAGGTACTAATCAGTGGCACACTGTGTGCCACTCAAAATCTCAAGTGTCATGACGGCTTATTTCCTCGAGAAAAAGCGTGCAAATTATTGTCTACGGTCGACCGAGGGTCGTATTAGCTAGATTTCGTAAGACGATTCCAACGGTGAAGTCCGTTTCATCATCTGAGATCTAGAAAAATTTAGGATTTTTACGAAATTACGATTTTGCCCTTTTTCAGAAAATTGAAATTTTCTCGGGTCTTACATCAATCCCTAGCTAGAATGCCATAAAACTTGTTTGACTAAATTTTGATAAAAATATGTGTTTAGCCCATTTTTTTTAAAAAAAATGGACCCATTAAAATTGATTTTGGTCTAAATCACTACAAGTGCACAGGTCATACAAGTAATAAAATGGAATCAAGTCCAAATATCATTCCTACGAGGCATGATGATAATCTAAATATCAAGTACCCCATCTACTCAAGATCCCTACTATTTGAACTTCAAAATTTAGAAAATGATTGAGTTTTAAGCTAAAGCAAAAGGTAAAACTAGATAAAATTCTATAACTACATGTAAAGAATTCAAATAGAGGGATTGGTAAGTTCACTAGGTAAAGTAACACTAGGAAATAGATCAGTGTTCAATTTTGAATTTCTGCACCATTTTCCAAAATAGTTCAACATTAGTTTGAATTCTGAACTTATCAAAGATGCAAGGTAGTTTAGTTTGGATTTTTCCATAAGTCATACATTTCACTAATTAGGGATCCATATTCCTTTCGGATACATGGGTATGTCGATTACTTGTAGAATAAAGGAAACCCTGCCCAAAGATTTGAGTGTTTTTTTTCCTTTGTAGTACTTCATACCCATTTCTTAGGACTGAAGACTTCTTGCCCCTATAGACAAGATGTTGCAAGCCTTCTCTAATCTAATTAGTAACTCATCCATTTAATTTGATAAGATTCTCTATCTCCTGGATTAGATCTATGCTAACACGGGATAAAAATCCTCTCATCAGATTGAGGAGAAACCTCTTATCAATTAAATTGATACATCATCCAACTATCCTCACACTATGAGTAAGTCCGTGATATATCTAAGTGATTTTTTAGAGTTCAGTTTTTCCATAATATTAATTAACTACCCCTTATGCTTGCTCCATAGTCTCATGAATCTCCATCTCTGTGTCACTCAAAGGGCTTCTTGGAAATCAAAGCCAAATACAGTCCTTTTCTAGGTAAAAGCTACTAATATTCTGAACATCTAGCTTCAAGAACAATATCAATTAAATAAATCCAAACATTCAAACTATGACCTTCTTTCAAGTTGAGCAGAAAATAATAATCAACATCAATCCATTCCCAGATGGAGCTCGAGTTTTCAAAGCTAGATCCTGAATAACAATGGTAATTGATCGAAGTAAATTCACTGAAATTGCAAATGACCTGAAATAAATGAACTCCATAAAATTTCCAAATTCATTTAATCAGACAGTAATGAAAAACAAAATTTTACAGCGAACCCAGCTCGAAACTTCACACCAAATTACAGTTCAATCCCGAAAAAATTTAAATTTAAAAAATCTTGCTAAAAACTAAACAAAGAAAATAAAAAATAATATACAAAGGTCCAACTACCCAGAATTCACAGTTTGCGGAAAGTGCACACCTGATGCCCTAGATGCGATCTATTTATAGATTTTCAAATGATAGGCCTCACCCAGAGCGCAGGTGTGGATCCCAAAAATTTTGGCCCAATTAGTAGCTTTATCGCGACATAGTTTTCATCTCTGTCGCCCAGCATCTTGTCGTGGCATGCAATTTCTATCGCGACAATTTTTTTATGCTTTCTTCTTGAATTTTGTCGTGACATAATTTGGCAATGTCACGAAATAGTTCTGTTGAGGCTGTCTGATTTATGTCGCGACAAAGCTTTTCTTGTGTCGCGACAATTATTGGATACCTTGCAGCTTGAATACTTGAATAGTATGTATGATGACCAAATTCTTTATCGCGAGTTTCAGCATCTTTGTGTCGCGACATAGAATTTTTGTGTCACGAGAGAGTTTCTAATTCTTTTGCTTTCTTTTTTGTCACGACCTAGCTTCCAGTTGTTGTAACAGAATTTTGCCTTGAGTTCTTCATTCATTATGTAACATAGTAAGAGTGTTACAGCATTCCTTAACGTGGTTCTTTTCAACCTTTTTCATGATTGAGTAAAACATTGTCGCGACATAGTTTCTCACAGTTGCGTGGGCCTGTTGTCACGACTGACTTTTTCTTTATCGCGATAGAAATTTCTTTAAACCTGGTTGCTGGTTGAACTGTTTGTTACAACATTAAAGTCTTTGTTGCGACATACTTGTCTTGATTGGTCTCATGTCTCTTCCATTTTCTGTCACGACATACAACTTCTTGTCGAGATAGAAATCTCTTACTCAACAATTTTTATTATCGCGACATAATCTTCTTATGTCGCAACATAGATTTCTGCCTTGTTTTCTTTCGCATTAATACGCCTTATAAGTTTCTTGTGATTCTTTTTCAGCAAATCATGACGGTAACCATTTTTCTATGAGAGTTTACTTCAACTTCATGTTGTGTTTGTCGTGACTTAAAAATTCTTTGTCACAACAAAGTCTTCTTATACTTCATTGTTGACTCTGAATGTTGTGTCGCGACATAGTTTTCTTATGTCGCGACATAGTTTTCTTATGTCGCGACATACAATCTTCCTTGGTCTTGTCATAAGCTGAAATGTCTGTCTTAACATAGAAAATTTTGTCGCAGGCAATTTATCTTGATTTGTCTCATTTTTTTGCTATTTTTTGTCGTGACATAAAACTTCTCTGTTGCGACAGAGTCTTCTTGCCCTTCAAAGCTGACTGTGGATTTTGTGTCGCGACATAGTTGTCTTTTGTCGCGATAGAGCTTTTTTGTTATCTTCAATTCTTTATGTTGCGACAAAGTTGTGAGATGTCGTTACATGAGTTTCATTGCCACGTGCTTGATCGGTGTCGCGACAAAGTGAGGAATGTCGCGACATTCTTCTTCCAGCTTTGTCGCGACATAAAAATCCTTTGTCGCGACCTCATCGATCGAATCTATCTAAAATTATGTCATAGTCTTCATTTCTAAGCGAGTTCCAACTTGATCCTTGTGCGGCCTGCTCTGCGGTTCTATTTGGATTTTGTCGCGACATTACGAAGCGTGTCTGACAAAGTGCATTGCGATTTTACGGTTTCTTCTTGGAATTATCTCTTTTTCATTTAAAACCTGCAAAACAAAATTTTGGTGAATATTCCATAATTCAGCATAAAAACGAATCATAAGCTTATAGAAATATGCCAGAAAAATGAATTAAAAATATATGAGTTTAGGACTCATCAAATTCCCCTAAACTTATGATTTTGCTTGTCCCTAAGCAAAGAAAAGAAAATTTTGTTTGTCCTCAAACAATTTAGCTTTTATTTTTAAGGACATTTTTCTATTGAATCCACAATTTGGTAGGAAACATAGTTAGTTGTAAGATTATTTCTAAATATGTTTCAATCTAGAGAATCAAGAGAAGATTTTCAATTTTGTTCACTAAAAAGCCAAGTAATTCTTATAGTGTAAACAATTGATTATTGACCTATTTGCGAGTGTGTGAGGTCTTCTCTCTTTTCCTCGCTTCGATATTTCTGATAGCATGTTCTCTTTATTCTTTAAAGTCTCATATGGGCTTGCTTGCCATATTAATATCTACTAATGTGGCATATACCACCTTTAATCAATTAGGTCTTTAGGCTTATAATGTGAGGTCGAGGTAATCAGTAGGTACAAGACAATTTAGTATTAATTTGCATCTGCATTTCATCTACACTTTGACATACCTGCCTTCATATAATTCTTGACTTTTTCATTCATGTTAACTTTCTAACCTCATATTTGGTTTGGTGCATCTTTTTGCATACTTTCTATGGTGGTATTTTTCTTGACCACATTCATACTATAAATTATCTTCTTCTTAAGCTTTTCTACTTTTATTTCTATCAAGGTTTATGGAATAGTGCAATGTTTTTTCTTTTTAAGCTTTCTACCACCCTTAACAAACTTTGGATATGTAACTCCCATACCAATTGGAATTAGGGTACTAGATGTTGAACACCCCTAAGGACTTAATTGTTCCAGGGAGGAAGGCTACAAGATAAACTTCTATTCCACCTCGATACTCTTTCTTTCTACGCCTTCTTTCCTCATTCTTTCTCGTCTCAAATGATTTTTTTGTCTCAACCCTTCTTATCCTTCTTTGTACTTTGAATAATATTCCCCCAAACTTGTCAGCTTCCATCATTGATGTATTTGTCATGTAATCTAGGCAAATAAGGGTTATTTACAATAGGATTATGTTCAAAAGAGGATCTAGGTTTTTCATTTGCTGGTTGATGATGAGGTAGGTCATTAGCTCAAATAAGGAACTAAGGTGTATGCTTATGCATATTAATAAGGTAGGCGTTGAAAGGCTCAATCTCTAAGAATTACCTATATCACTCCTGTTGGTATTGCTTCTGATATCACTAATAATCTAACAAGTTCTAGACATTGGAGATTTAACTGATAGATCCTATAAGATGTCCCTAATCTTTAGCACAATTTGTTTCAGAGATACTTTTGACCATGTGCAATGTTTATCAGGGTTCATAATAACTAAGCTGTTTACAAAATATAATTACAAGTCTTATTTATTCCATCAATTGGTTGCAATCTTCCTTATTCTTGAAGTTCAACACATTCATCAATATCTTCACAACTTTCTTTTTCAATTCAATGCATCCTACCCCAATTCATCTATCAAATTCTTGTTTGGTACCTAAATATGTTGCTATGCTATTTTACAAGTGCAAAGCTTATTTAAATCATACCATTTAATTTAGAGAAGCTTAACACAACAACAT
Source organism: Tetrastigma voinierianum (assembly GCA_016808115.1). Lineage (NCBI taxonomy): Eukaryota > Viridiplantae > Streptophyta > Magnoliopsida > Vitales > Vitaceae > Tetrastigma > Tetrastigma voinierianum. Next base: position 24,516 of record JAEQBH010000188.1, on the reverse strand, counting down.
TTCAATTCCACAATCATTCCAAGTCTACCAAACAATTCACAGCTATTCAGCAATTTAAACCAAGAAAACTGGGTTCTTCATTATTCAGCAAAGTTATTTACTAAAGGTCATCAATTTCTAATTATTTAACACAAAGGAAAGGAAATAGACAATAAACATACAAGAAATGCCAAATGAGAGTGAACACCAATTTCTGCAAAGGAATTTTCATTAAATTTTTCAGGTAAGAGAGACTAGGTTACAAAGAGGGAAAAGGGAAGAAACGGTTGGGTTGCTCATTTCCTTCTTCTATCATGTCTAGAGGGATGGTTCAGATTGACAGGTTCAAATTTGTAACTAGCTGCTGAAGGGGAGAACTCATGGATTTGGACTTGTGGCTGCTTGGACTTGCTTCCTTCCTTCCTCTGTTGAATGCAGACCACTCCATTGACATAGCCAATTGTTTGATCAGATCATTTTGTCTCTGCCCAATAGAGTTCAAGGTTCTCTCAAACTCACCCTGGGCAGAGTACGTTTTGATAAGATTTTTCCCTATAGTTTAGGGTGGCTTCCATTTCCTTGTCCCTTTTCTCTATGAGGATCCTTATTTCTTTTTGGTGCTCTTTATACAGATACCCAAAGGCATCTACCTTCTGCAGCAAGTTCTGCTCCATAGCATCCTCTCTATCCTTCAATATTTTGAGCAGACATTATTCTCCTTTAATCGATCGAAAGGCATCTCTCTCTTGCCTTGAGTTCTTCACTTAGTTCTCTTTCTCTTGTTTCTCATCTACTCTTCCACTCTTCATCTCTCAATCTTAGGGCTTCTTCTAGATTATGATCCCTTCTTCTGAGCTATGCATCCATATATTCATCTCTCAGTTGGAGTTGGATCTGTAGTTGTTTGTCCCTCTCCTACATTTCTTACTTCATTGTTTTCAACATATCTATCAATTCAGCATTGTTACCTTGATGCTCTGAGCTTCCACCATGCTCCTGATGGACTTGTCTCCTTTCTAGTGAAATGGTCAGAATTGGGCTCACACTTCTCTACCTCTGTTGTTGTTCTAGAGTTTCACTTTCAATCTGTATTTGATGTATTTCTACATCATCTCTATCATCCTTTCACCCCCTTTCTTCTCCTCCCGCTCTGCTTTAAAGGCCCTCTCGTGATTCTTATCTGGCCAGGTGAGGTCTCTAGGGCAGTTTTCTTTTCATCCCAATCCTTCCACACCAACAAGATATACGTACCCCAGCTGATCATGCCGGCCAGGCACCGGCCTCTTGTATCCACCTCCGTAATAACCTCAAAATCGAGTTTTCTATGATTGTCCCCACACTTAACTCTCAACCCTCTTCCAAAGATGGCATGCCAACAAGGTTGCCTCCTTCTCCCTAACCGTACTCAAGTGCTTGGTCGGCAAAATAAATGAACAAATGAAAAAAAACCAAACCTTAGCTTGTTCAGTCAACGACCCCCTTGCAATGGACTCATGTGGGTTTTTCTTGTTTGCATTCCACTTCCCCCTGCCATCAATCAACAAGTCTACAATCTTATGGAAGTCTAGTTCCTTGACTAGTTTCTTGAATTTCAAACCATTCTTCCTTTCATTCAAATTGTAGGTTTGGTCTATCTGCTCCCTACTAAAAGAGATCCATTTCCCTCTAATATAAATTGTCTTGTCCTTCATACCCACCATATTTGCACATAATTCTTTTACTACATCTACAAACCAAAATTCTCAGGCTCTACAAAAATATAGCCACTCTCCCCCTCTTCACAATTTCTGAAGGAGGAGAGATCCACTCACAAACCTTTCGCTCATGAATCTCTGTATGCTCGCTTATCTCTCCTGCGACATAAGCCAACTTTGGTTCCAATCGCTTGCTTTTCCCTCACCGTGGCTCAGCCCAACTCTTCAACTCCCCTTTTCCTCTTCTTTGTTCTTCCAAAGGGTTGCTCAGCTCTGCTCAGGCTTCAAATTCCCTTTTTCTTCTTCTATTTCGCTTTGCATTGGATCAGTTTCTTCCTCCTCTCAAATACCTCTTCCATGATTTTGATTAGGTTCTAACCAAGTTCCTCGAAGGCTCAGACATTGTCAGAAGAGGGCTTTGAGGGATCTAAGGTTTTCAAAAGGAGGGGAAGAGATTTGGTGAAGAAGGCTTAGTGGATTGATTGGTTTATGAGGCAAGTGGCCTTTAAGGTTTCAAAAATGATCTATTTATAGGCTCACTATTTGTTGTACCATCATTAAATGTCACGACAAAAACTAACCTAAGGTTTATTCCTTTTTTAAATTTTATATCGCGACATAAAAAAAATAATGTTGCGACATATTTTCTGAAATCAATTAAAACTAGGTCAGTCCATTGTTGCAACAGAGCAAAATTTTTCGCGACATAAAATGTGGATGCTCATGTACTTTACTGATTACGCCCAAATGTCACGATCCCATTATGGGCCACTCGGTCCGCACCCTCGCTGCTACATCCCAATCCTCTTGTCACGCACAAGCTGCCATGGCCGAGTGGATGGCTCACACCGAAGCTGTCCTTGCTCAAAATATTGCCATCCTTGCTCAGTTCAAGAACACTCGGGTCGCACCTATCCCTCTCACTCCAAATAAAGAATAGCAGCCCACTAGATCCCAAGCTTCACCACCCGTAACTCCGCAGGGCCATTCCAACAACAACAGAGTGCATTCGGGCCCAAATTCCACTACCAACTTTAGCCACTTTGCAAGTTGCTCATCCTTCCACTTCTGCTCAGTCACAGGATGAGGATGAGGTTCCACCTCCACTTACTCTCATTTGAGGGAGGTATCACTTTCCATTAAGTTTCAAATCCATACCATATCGAGACAATGTTAAATCTCATAGTGAGAGTTAATGAAGGAAGTGTCGTTTATGTTTTGTGCAAGTATATTTTGTTTAATTGAATGGCTTGCTAGTTAGTTTTTTTTTTTTTTTTTTAAGTACAAGTATATGTTTCTAGTTTTCAACACATGCTTTAGTTATTGTCTATAATTTCTCATTTACATAAAAAAATTTGTAAATACTCAACTTACTATTTGAGAAATTGAAGTCTTGTCCTAATGTTGTTGATGTTAGAATGGTGTTATGCCATTGAGTTGGTGGAACCGTTGGAAATTCTTCTTGTCTTAAACCCATTTCTTCCACTTTGATCTAATCCACACCGTGCACATTATGTTTCAATTATAAGTCGAAACCCGCTCTTGCCCCTTAACCCCTCGTGCAAAATCCGCCTAATACTTTTTGACCACCTTTAATAGGTCGGGACCCCTGAATAAAAGACCAATGAGTCTTTCAAAAAAAAAAAGAAAGAAAAAGACAAAGAAAAGAAAAAAATTTGTGACACATGCCTTGAAACCCGAGCACAGTCCGAGGGGTATATGGCAAAAGTCTTCAAAGCCCAATGCCTTAAACCAACTGGTTGGGAGTCACCGACTTTGTTGCTTGTTATACGGGTGGATAGGTGAAGTTTAGCACCCCAGCGCTGGAGTTTCAGCTTATTATTAAAAAGTCCGGTAAAACCCAAGAGCAAGTGTAGTTGAGAAATCCTTATGACTCACGCCCTTAAACCCAATTGGTCAGAGCCACCTGGGTGGACCCTCGCTACATGGACAATTATGAATTTGGATTCCCCCAACATTGCAACCCTGCCAACACAAAAAGAGCTAGAAAATAAAAGTGGGTCCCGATCTAATATAGTTAGTTAACTGCCAGCTCAGAAAAGAGCTAGTCTGGGTAAATTGTAGCCACATACTATTTTTGAAAATTAATCAAGTAACACTTCAGGTTTTTGTGGAAGGTTTTTAGGTTGGTTCTTAGAGTTGAAACCTTTAATAATTGAATTTGTATAGTACTACTACCTCATCTTTGAGTGATAGTCATTAGCGTGAGTTTTATGACTTTTGTCGAGGTCAAGTTTTAATACATTAGTGATTTTGAAAACCATTTTTTGTATATATATATTCCATCTTGCTTTTGATTGCTTTATTCTTCCTTCATTGCTAAGGGACTAGCAATGTGTCGGTTGGGGGGGAGTGATTACTACCTAAATAGTGTTGTTTCATACTCTTAACACTCCGGGTTTTGAGCACTTTTTGCGTAGTAATTAGCCAAACTGACCCAGTTAGCACGTTAAGAACCTACCAATGCTTCATCACTCTTATAGAATAGAGTTTTCACAAGCTATAAATATTGGAAAGATAGGGATGCAACTCGAAAGCATGAAGAAATCAATTGGAACTCGGGAGTCATGGTAACTGTAAGACAAACCAAAAAAGGCGTGCAAAAATGTATCACTCCTCAAGAAGGGTTGTGAAATTTCGCAACCCCTACGAAATCTCCTACCCTTTTTTCTTTTGACGTTTTGACCTCCTTTTTGTGTTTTCTTCCCAAATTATCCTTGTAATAGTTTACTGCTTTTGTCATTTTGGTAATTTGCATTGATTTGGGTGGTATATAATGCCCAAACAACACTTTGTAAAGGATCGAGGATGACAACTCAGAGGATGAGTGGCTAAACTCCCTCCTTCCTTGAAGTAAAGGGCATGGGGCAAAAGAACCTGAGGTAAATGAAGGTTTCTCATGTTTTCAACGCAGGTATTCACTGACATTTATGTATTTTCCTTAAACTCTAGGTTTAGTCCCTTCGAGTCACCTTGAATGGTCAGTACTTGGTAATCTTTCAAGGCTCATTGGATGCTTATTGCTAGATCCAGTGATGTTCATTAGTTATCATTTATGAGCTATTGGAATGTGAGTTAAGGAGATATGTTTTTACTGTCTGAGACCATTAATACTCAGTGAATGCCATTTTCAAATGATAGTTATTGAGGGTTAAGTTTTATAGCTAAACCAAGATCCGATTCAGGAAGTAACTATATGCTACTATCCCCAATGCGAGGAAAAGACCCCGAGGAACCCTCACTTCCCTAGGAACCTAAGCCTAGTGACCAAACACTTCAAGGATTTCTATTTTACATTTTTACTCATTTTACCTTTAGTTTTCATCACAAAAATCCACTCTTTTTATCCCACCCCAATATCCAAACCACAATCACCAGTGTAAACCTCAGTATTAGTCATTTCTACGAAGAAAACCCATCCCTATGGACGATCCTAGAGCCACTATACTATAGTAGCAATGCTACAATAGTATGAGGTATTAGGTGATAAATTTTGTTGATTTAAAATACCCTAACGGGCTTGCATACATGCGAATCACTTATGTCATGACAAAGAGAGAAATTGTCGCGACTAAAACTCTTTTTGCAATATCAGTTTGAATCCAACTTAGTCGTAACATAGAGAAAAATTGTCCGACATAGAAAATACAAGGGTCAGATCAAATCAAATGTTGTCATACAAGGAAAACATTGTCACGGCAAGCCAGGTTCTCCGGGGCTAAATGATGTTTCGATAGAGAAAAATTATGTCGCGACAAGATTTCCTGTGGCTTCTAAAAGACTAACCTAGTCTTTGTCGCAACATTAAGAAAACAATGTTACTAATGAAGTTTTGTAATCATCAAGCTGTGACAAAGAAAACTATGTCACAACAATGAAAAAAAATTTCTCAGAGTTGCACAATTCACATTTTTCAATCAAGCAACATTCAAAGCATTGTGCATTCATTCATACCAATTAGAACATACTTGTGAAAACACATCTAATCATCAAATAACCTCAATTCAAGTATGAACAATCACATTTCATTTCTTCACTCAAGATGAATCAATAGGAAGATATTCAAAGTATTCAAAGAATGAGAACAACAAAGCTACTTTTTATTTTCTGCTCTAAACAAAATTACATTCCCCCAAATTTCAACTATGCATTACCATTAAAGAGTAAGTTAGGGAAATCGAAATACTCCCCTTTATAGCATTTTTTGCATAATCAATTTGAGAGAGTGTGCTTTCTAAATAAAGTTCATTTCTAATTCAGCTTCACTATTCCTGAAAAATTAGCAAAAACCACACATAAAAATTCAAACAAAATTAAAAATAACTTCAAACACACAAAACTTAACCAAAACAAGCAAGCCATGAAAATTAAAATCGCTTGCTACCGCCCAAGAAACTCAGTTTCATTTTTAATGTGTTTCTTAGCTTTGACATTCTTGTTGTAGAATGTTTTCTTTTCAACAAAATTCTCTTCCTTCTTCCAAACTGCTCACTCTTTCATTTATGTTCCTTCTAAGGTAATGCTTCAATCTCTAACCATTCACTTTAAATTCACATCCAGAATTAGTTTTTAGTGTCACTTCCAAAGGGTATACTTGTTACTACTGTGTAAGACCACTCCATCTGACTTCGCTTCCGGAAACACTGAGCCTGGAATTGTATAATAGGACTTGTTCTCCTACTTTGAATTCCTTCATCAGAATCTTCTGATCATGACATTTCTTTGTCTTATCTTTGTAGAGTCTAGCATTATCATAAGCTTCATTCCTCAACTCTTCCATTTCATTCAATTAGAGTAATCTTTCTTCTTTGGCAACTTGGAAGTCACAATTCGCTGACGGCCCACATAGCTCAGGTATTCCAGCCCAGGAGAATACGACAAGAAGCTTTTCAAATACCCTATATGGGGACATTTCAACGAGTTTTGTAAGCAGTTCTATAAGCCTACAATGCATCAATGTGCCTTTTATAATTTCACTCTATCTCGCTTGTATTTATAGTTTTCTCCATAATTTTCTTTATCTCCCTATTGGAAATTTCTGCTTGCCCATTTGACTGAGGGTGGTAAGCCAATCCAATTACATGTCTTATTCCATATCTTCTCATGAGTTTTGCAAAAACTTATTTGGTAAAATACTCATCAACGATGATCGTCTGGGTGCTCCAAATCGCTTCAAATATTTCTTGTATAAACCCAACAACCCGTATTAATACTTCCTAACAAGCTATTGCTTCCACCCATTTGGATACATAATCCACACTAGGAGAATGTATAGATTTCCAAATTATGATGGGAAAGGCAATTATAAAGTCTATCCCCATACATAAAAAATCAGACTACTGTGGATTCTATAGGCATCTCATTTCCTTCCTAATTATGTTGCCCATTCTTCGACATTTATCAAGCAATTGTTTCACCCATTTAAAACAATCCTTGAATAGAGTATACCAATAAAAACCTGATTGGAGAATTTTATGGGTTGTTTTGTCTCTTGCAAAATGTCCTTCATATGGTGATGCAAGGCATTTATCAATAATTTTGTCTTGTTCTGTTTCTGATACACATCTTCTGATAATCATATATGCTCATCTTCTGAAAAATAGCGGATCATCCTAAATATAGAACTTGCTATCAGTCCTCAAGTTCCTTTTCTACTAGTTGTTGAAGTCATATGGCATAATTCCATAGGCTAGGTAATTCACAATATCAACATACTAGGGTGTTTAGACTGCTAACAGAAACAGTTGCTTATCAGGAAAGTTTTCTACTAATTCACTTCATTTTTCTTCTTCAGTAGTCTTTACCAATCTAGAAAAGTGATCAGCTATCACATTGTTACTACCCTTCTTGTCTTTAATTTCCATATCAAACTTCTGTAGTAATAATACCCATCTGATTAGTCTCGCTTGGCATCTTTTCTTCGCCATCGATATCTAATTGTGCGATAATCATGTGTATTATAACATGGGATCCCAATATGGGCTTGAATTTTCACAAGCAACACCATTGTTAACATCTCTTTTCGCCTGTAGAGTAATTCTCTTATGCTTCATTGAAGGTTTTGTTGGCATAGTATATGGCCTTGAATATCTTCTCTATTCTTTGTCCCAATACAGCTCCCATTGCATAATCACTGGCATCACACATAATTTCAAATTCCTTGTTCCAATCAAGTGTTACCATGATAGGTGCTGTAACTAATTTGGATTTAATTTCATCAAATGCAAATTTTGCATACTCATCAAAAAATCAAATCCTTGTATCTTTTTCAAGCATTCTTACAATGGTCTAGAGAGATTTTGAGAAGTCCTTTATGAATCTCCATAAAAAACCAACATGTCCTAGGAAACTTCTTATCCCTTTGACTATTGTAGGTATGAGAGAGTTTTCATGTGATAGAAACCTTTGTCAAGGTCTAATTCTTATCCAAGCCAGAAATTTTTTAGTCCCAAGACAATACCCTCTATTACCATGAAATAGCATTTTTCCCAATGTAAGGCCAAATTCTTGTCTTGACACCTCTAAAGTACTGTTTCTAAATTTTCCAAACAATTCTAAAAACTAGATCCATATACTAAGAAGTCATCCACAAATATTTCCGTAGCATCTTCCACCAAGTCTGAAAACATAGACATCATGCATCTTTGGAAGATGGTAGAAGCATTACATAATCCAAATGGCATCCTTCTGAAAGCAAAGGTGTCATAAGGACATGTAAATGTAGTCTTCTCCTAATCCTCAAGGGCTATAGCAATCTGGTTATAACCAAAATATCCATCAAGAAAACAGTAATGGGGATGTCCTACTAACCTATCTAGCATTTGGTAAATGAAAGGTGGAGGATAATGATCATTTTTAGTAGCAATGTTTAGTTTTCTATAGTCTATACACACCCTCCATCCTGTCACAGTTCTTATAGGAATCAATTCATTTTTCTCATTTCTGATCACAATGAATCCACCCTTCTTGTGAACCATGAATCCAATTGGCTCACCCCAAGGGCTGTCCTCGAGATTGTATATATGAAGCCCTGATTCAGCCACTCAGTGATTTCTATTTTCTCGACAAATTTTTTCACATCGGGATTCAATCTTCTTGATGTTCCATTAGAGGTCTTTGTACTATCCTCTAAAGATCTTGTGCATGTGATGAAGGACTCCGATTCCTTTCTTTTAAATCTTCTATAGACTAAAGTAATTACTTCCTTGTATTTTCTAAGAGTTTCAATCAATTTTTGTTCTTTAGATTCAGTTAATGCAGCTTAAATAATAATTAGTTTTTCTTTTTCTAGTTCTAAGAAAGCATACTTAATTAATAGGTAATTCCTTCATATTAACCCTTCGAACTTGTTTCGTTTCTTCGTTTGTTTCACATTACATTTCTTTCATTGTTTTCTTGGCAATATTGAGTGCTACTCTTTGATCCAAAATTAGAGTCTGTAAATTCAATATCAAGAACATCAAGATATCGAAATCCTCATCCCTATTTTCTTATCATTGAATTCAATCTTACATTCATTTATCATCAGAACCGATGGCACTTTGTTTCTACAATCTTTACAATCAACATTGTCAAATTTCGCTATTTCAAACTTCATGATTGAGATTAAAGTGCAATTACCCTCATTCCAAATCCTTGTAGTAAGCCTTTACTTTCACACATCTATCAAAGTTGCTCCTATAGCAAGGAAGAGCCTTCCTAACAGCAGAGGGACTTGTTTGTCTTCTTCAATATCAATAACCACAAAGTCCACTGGAAAATTGAACTTTCCCACTTTGATAAGCACATCCTCAAGAAATACCCCCAGTTGAGCTGTCTCAGCTCACATCCGCAGGTCATGGTCGTGGATTAAGCTCCCCAAACTTTAATCTCTTAACTACGCATAAAGGCACTGTGTTGATAGTCAGGGCTCCAGAATCACACAAAGGTTTTCCCATCTCGTAATTCCCATTGCAGGGAATAGCTTAGGGGCTGCCCTGGATCCCGATCTTTTTGCGGCCGTGACCTCCGAATAACCGCACCGTAGGTTGCTAATAGGCTCACTACCCTTCTTCAGCAATTTTTCTTTCCGCCTAAAAAATATCCTTCATGAATTTAGCATAATAAGGGATTTAAGTCACGCTCAAAAGTGGATATTGACTTCATTTTCTGAACATGTTCAAGAATCTCGAGAATCGCTTCCTTCTAATCAAATTTCTTTACAGTTTTTTGTCGAATGAGACTTTGAGGCTTCTGTGTTTGAACCCCTTCCTTCTTCTTTAGAACTCCCTTCACCTTGGTCGCTTTACCGATTTTACTTCTCTCTTCTTCACCCACTTCGAACTATGTCAGCTTCAAAGCTCTTCCACCCTTCTTTCCTTCCCTCTAGCTTTCTTTTCTTCCTCTCTTTTCTTCTTTTTGCCTTCTATCTCTTCCACTCTTAGAGTAGACTCACCATACAACTTTGGATTCTTCCTTTATGTCACTTCTTTGGAAACATCCTTTGACTGATTTTTGCATAGCTAGGCGATGCTCATCAGAAAGCTCTCAGATTCTTCAAAAGAGGCATTAGTATTGGGCCTGAAACACTAAGAGATGTTTGCCCGGAATCAAGTAGATCAAGAAATTTCTCGTCATGGATGTTCTAATAGCCTCTATTTCTCTCCCATGAAAGTCAAGATTCGTTCTTCAAAAGAAAGAAGATCTCCCTTTTGTCCCTAATTCTTGCCCTCTAACTTCCTTGTTGTTGTTTTGTTGCTGAAAACCAAAACATGAAAAGTTGTTGAAAATTCTACCCGTGTCTTCGACCTTTACTCGCTTCTCCCCCCATATGAGAAATTCCTCATGGTTCCTGAGTTGATAGGTAAATGAGTTGGCAAGTTATAGTCATTTAAAATTGTAACTTCTAATTATATTAAGATATTGTGCCTCCTCAACTTGATAAGGACCCTCATGGGCTAGCCCTTCTTCAGCACTATTCCTCTTCTCATTTTCATCAATTGTTCCCACTTCATTTGCTAAGTGCATTCTTCTCTCCTGATTCCCCATTTTGCTCATCAATGCATCTAATTTTGCTTCTATGGCAGTCATCCGGTTCAGCTCTATCATACCACTCCCTTTCAGTATGCTTCTACTCCTTGAAGTTTCAAATGGAGCTTTATAATTGCATTTGGCAAGATGTTCTATCAACTGCTTTGCCTCCTCATTACTTTTCTCTTAAAATCTATATAAAGTTACATCACTATGTACCTTTGAGGTATAATTCATAAAGATGATAAAAATATCCATCTAAGTAGTTAGATCTATTCCATGTACGGCACTTTTCGCTGAATCTTTATCTTTACCCATGCATTGTAGAGACTTTCATCCTCTCCCTGCTTAAAAACTATAATTTCCCCTCTCCTTTCAAAAGTGAAGGCAGGAGGAAAGAATCTGCTCATGTAAGCCTCCACTAACTCTTCCTAATTCCTTTGTCTCACCGATTCACTAAAAAGTGCTGACTCAAACCAAGTCATGGTTCACATCTCTCAATGAAAGGAAATAAATATAAATTAATCACTGTGTCCCGACCTCATTCAACTTGACTGTATTAGCCATCCTCACGAATCTTCCCATATGCTCGTTGGGGTCTTCACTAGGATGTCCAATGAATTGGTGTTGCTGCACCATATTGATCAAAGCTGGCTTTAGTTCAAAATTTTTGGCTTCAATAGCAGGCTTTCTCACAGTAGAGTATTCATCTTGAATCACTGGCCTCCAAAAGTCCTCCTTAGTCATTTGCCTCTAAGGTCTCTCAATTTTTGCTTCTTCAGGAATAGGTTGCATTCTTTCTCTCTGATTTGTCATAGTTGCTGATTTAGCATCTTTAATCTTTCTCATATTTCTCAGTGTTCTCTCCAGTTCTGTATCCAAAGGCAGCAACTCTACTTTTGGTTTTCTATGCATGTAAATCTTCCTGAAATAGAAACACACTGAGATCACATTAAAATTGTGGAAGACAGTTATGTCCAATTAAGGTCATAAAAATTTTCAGTAATTTACTCAGCTACTGCTGTTAAAAACTATTTTTGTGATTTTCAAAAACTTATTATAAAATAAAGAAAAATATCCAAATTACAAATTCTCTCTTTGGTTGGAATAATGATATTTAAATTAATCTTTTCTCAACCCTCGCAACGAATTTGCTAAACTTGATCGACCGATTTTAAACATAGACCAAATCGAATGAAGTAATTAAAAATTCCATCCAAAGACTTTTTAGTCCCCAGTTGGAATGCTATAAAACTTGTTTGACTAAATTTTGATAAAAATATTTGTTTAGCCCTTTTTTTTTAAAGGGACCTATTAAAATTTATTTTGGTCTAAATCACTGCAAGTACACAGGTCATATAAGTAACAAAATGGATTTAAGTCCATATATCATTCTAATAGGATTGATGTGATAAATCTAAAGATCAAGTACCCCATCTACTCAAGATCCTTACTATTTGAACTTCAAAATTTAGAAAATTATTGGATTTTAAACTAAAGCAAAAGGTAAAACTAGATAAAATTCTATAACTACATGTAAAGAATTCAAATAGAGGGATTGGTAAGTTCACTAGGTAAAGTAACACTGGGAAATAGATCAATATTCAATTATGAATTTATGTATCATTTTCCAACATAGTTCAACCATTAGTTTGAATTCTGAACTTGTCAAAGATGCAAGGTTGTATAGTTTGGATTTCTCCATAAACCATACATTTCACTAATTAGGGATCCATATTCCTTTTGGATACATGGGTATAATCAGTTTCTTGTAGAATAGAAACCTCTTTTTAAGATCTGAGTGTTTTTTTCCTTTTCAAGACTTCATACCCATTTTCTAGGATCAAGACTTCTCACTTATGTATAAAATGTTGCAAGCCTTCTCCAATCTAATTGGTAACTCATCCATCTAATTTGATAAGATTCTCTATCTTCTTGATTAGATCTATGCTAACACAGGATCAAAATCCTCTCATTAGATTGAGGAGAAACCTCTTATCAATTAAATTGATACATCATCCAACTATCCTCACACTATGAGTAAGTCCGTGATCTATCTAAGTGATTTTTTAGAGTTCAATTGTTCCATAATATTAGTCTAACATACCCGCAAGTAACTGCTCCATAGTCTCATGAATCTCCATCTCTGTGTCACTCATAGGGCTTCTTGGAAATTAAAGCCAAATACAGTCCTTTTCTGGGTATAAGCTACTAATATTCTGAACATCTAGCTTCAAGAACAATGTTAATTAAATAAATCCAAACATTCAAACTATGACCTTCTTTCAAGTTGAGCAGAAAATAATAATCAACATCAATCCATTCCCAAATGGAGCTCAATTTTTCAAAGCTGGATCACAAATAACAATGACTAATTGATAAAGTAAATTCACTGAAATTGCAAATGAACTGAAATAAATGAACTCCAGAAAATTTCCAAATTCTTTTAATCAGATAGTAATGAAAAACAAAATTTTACAGAGAACCCAACTCGAAACTTCACACCAAATTACAGTTCAATCCCAAAAAGAACTAGCTAAAATGCTACTCTAAAAACTAAACAAAAGAAAATAAAAATAATATACAAGAGTCTCCAACTACCCAAAAATTCTTGGTTTTGCGGAAGCTGCACACAGTGCCCTAGATGCGTCTATTTATAGATTTTCAAATGATGGGCCTCACTTCTAGGCACAAATTGTGGATCCCTAAAATTACTGTGGCCCCACTTAGTAGCTTCTCATCGTGATTGACATAGAAAATTTCTATCACGACATAGTTTTTTACCCCCGTCGCCAAATGCAACATCTCTGGTCGCGGGCATGTAGTTTCTGTCGTGACATTTTTTTATGCTTTCTTCTTGAATTCTGTCATGACATAATTTGGCAATGTCGCAACATAGTTCTACTAAGGTTGTCTAGTTTATGTCGCGACATAGATTTTCTTGTGCTGCGATAATTCTTGGATACCTTGCAGCTTGAATACTTTAATAGTATGTAGCGACAACAAATTCTTTGTCACAACTGAGTTTCCTTCTGCTATGCTGCTTTGTGTCGCGACATAGAATTTTTGTGTCGATATTGAGTTTTTGAGTCTTATGCTTTCTTTTATGTCGTGACCCACCTTCCAGTTGTTGTGACAGAATTTTGCCTTGAGTTCTTCATTAATCGTAACATAGTAAAGAGTGTTGTGACATTCTTCTTGTGGTTCTTTTCAACCTTTGTGGCGACTGAGTAAAACATTGTCGCGACAGAGTTTCTCACAGTTGTCTAGGTCTGTTGTCATGATATAATTTTCTTTGTCACGACATAATCTTCTTTGAACCTGGTTGTTAGCTGAACTGTTTTTTGCAACATTAAAGTCTTTGTCGCGACATACTTGTCTTGGTTGGTCTCATGTCTCTTCCACTTTCTATCATGACATAAAACTTCTCATCAGTGATGTTAAAATCTCTTACTTAGCAATTTTTATTATCACGACATAGATTATTGCCTTGTTTCTTTTTACTATGTCGTAACATAAGCTCAGATCACAACATAAGCTCTCGTGTCACAAACATAAGCTCTCGTGATTCTTCTCAACTCGTCGCAACAAGAACTCGCTCTCTTGTCACAATAGAGTTTACTTCAACTTTATGTTGTGTTTGTCGCGACTTAAAAATTCTTTGTCACGACAAAGTCTTCTTTTATACCTTATCACGACTCTCGTAATGCATGTCATGACATAGTTTTCTTATGTCACATATAATCTTCCTTTTCGTCTCTGGCTACAAGTCGAAATGTTTGTCTCAACATTAAAATTATGTCGCAGCACTTTATCTCTAATCTCGCCTTATTATTTTGCTATTTTTATCGTGTGACATGCAAACTTCTATCATGGAGAGTCTTCGTTCTTCAAAGTCGACTGTGGATTTTGTGTCGCGACATAGTTGTCTTTTGTCGCAACATAGCTTTCCTCGCTATCTTCACCCTTTATGTCGCGACAAAGTCGCGGAGATGTCGCTACATGAGTTTCATTGCCATGTACTTGATCAGTGTCGCGACAGAGTGAGGAATGTCGCAACTTTCTTCTTCCAGCTTTGTCGCGCCATAAAAATCCATTGTCGCGACAGAAATCAGTTAGTCTATCTAAAATTATGTCACGACAGTCTTCATTTCTAGCTTGAGTTCAACTTCAACTTGTTAAGTACATAACTCCTACTTCGGTTCTATTTGGATTTTGTTATGACATTATGAAACGTGTCACTTCTATTGTGTGAGAATCTCAAATGATTGGCCAATTCTTTCCGTTTTCTCATTGAATTATTTATTTTTTATTTAAAACTCCGCAAACAAAATTTGTGAATATTCCATAATTCAAGATAAAAACGAATCATAAACTTCTAGAAATATGCCAAAAAAATGGATTAAAAATATATGAGTTTAGGACTTATCAGAGCTAATATCTAAGCAAAAGGAATATCCAGCTCTATCTTCTTGAACATGTTCAAGAATTTAGAGAATTGATCACCCATCTTTGATTTCTATAGCCTCAGTGTTTGTACTGAGGTAAATGTGACTTTTAACCTCCTCTTTCTTTTGCGCTTTCTTTCTCAACTAGTCATTCCGTTGTACCTGAGATTTTCTTTTCTCTTCAATAAATTATGAACTGTTATACTCATTTTCTTTTCCAGTTTCTTCTTTCCCTTCCTTCTCAGCTATTATCTTCTAATCTTCTTTTCTTTTCTGAAGTTCTCGTCACTCCTGTAGTAATTAAGCACAAAGCCCTCGGGATTTTTCTTTGTGCTACTTGGGAAGGAATCCTTCAGACCGATTTTTGTATTGATAAAATAGCTTGTCCCACCTAAGTCTCTACATTCTTTAGAGATCCATTGGTATTGGCCTGAAACACATTTGTGTTTGGTCTCGAATGTCGCTTAGCTCGCAAACTTTGTTCATGAATGTTCGCCAGCTCTTTGTTCTTCCTACTTAGCTCAATCTGATCTTTAAAAGACTAGGACCTTCTTTGGCCTTGGTTCTCAGCTCTTTGGCTACTTTGTTGCAGTTGCCCTTGGAAACCTTGTGGAGCATACTATTGCTGATAGTTCTATCCTGGTCTAAGACCATGTTTAACTCCACTTCCATAGGAAAAATTCTCATGGTTTCTAAATGAAGGTGTGAAGTGGGTTGGAAGGTTATTGTTGGGCTTAAAATTGTAGCTTCTATTGCCACTCACAAATTGAGCTTCCTCCACTTGATAGGGACCCTCATGAGCAAGTCCTTCATCAGCCATCAATTAGACAAGAATTCCCTTTCCCCTTGATTAGAATCTCAGCTAACACAAGGTTGAGATTATTCCTCTCAATTGAGGTGAAGCCTCTTAGAATTAAACTGCTAGATCAATAGGTGGATCATATGCCTCGGGAACACACTCATGCTATCACCCAGGAGGGAACCTTGAAGTCGAGGTTGCAAACATCACTGATGTATCAAAGTAATCCTAAAAGTATTAGTTCAAATAATATCAGTGTACTTACATTTCTTCCAAATCGTGACACCCTAACTGGGAACCTCCTGTGCTAGGGAA
This sequence comes from Tetrastigma voinierianum, assembly GCA_016808115.1. Lineage (NCBI taxonomy): Eukaryota > Viridiplantae > Streptophyta > Magnoliopsida > Vitales > Vitaceae > Tetrastigma > Tetrastigma voinierianum. The sequence continues at coordinate 8,251 of JAEQBH010000188.1, read as the reverse complement.
AGGGTGTCACGAAATCAGACTTTAAACCCGATTAATCCAAGTAATTCTAAAACATTCCTCTTAAAAATATAATCATATAATTTAAATATATATTATAAAACTATACTATCATACCCCACTATTTGAGGCGCTCAAATATCACTACATATTATTTACAAATCCTTTCATCGATCCAAAATTCTTATATACAACATATTGCTCAAAGTAACATCGTTAAATAAAACACCGTACAGTGAGCACCTATCGTTGAGATGGCTTTTGATGTTGATGTGGAATGTCCTGTTCTCTAGCCGCCTCCTCGGTACCCACATGGATAAACACCTGTGCTAAGCATAAAGCTTAATGATGATCCTTACGCATGGATGACCACTAACCATGATCATCACATTCTAATACTCATGCAACTTGCTATGCGTATATATATTTTCTGCTTAATGATGATCCTTACGCATGGATGACCACTAACCATGATCATCACATTCTAATACTCATGCAACTTGCTATGCGTATATATATATATATATATATATATATATATATATATATATATAAATAATCATATAAACTTAGTTACTAATAATTCATGAACTTACCACAATTAAATAATTTAATTCATTATGTTAACTTCATGCACTATGCTAACTTCTCGTGCTTCTTTTATCTATCGACCTTATACTACTTTAGTCATAGTATTAATGACTATTAAGGTATTTTATATTTCCATTATATTTTACAAATTACTTCCTATGTTTATAATTTATGTTTCATTTACCAATAACACTTTATCTCTTTTTACATGTTTCATGCCTGCATATTCTAATAAAGTAACGGGGTCCATGTCATCAACTCAAACAGGGCCAACTATATATGTATGCTGCAGTCACTGTATCTTTAATAGGTATGTCCATCTATCCATCTACCTGGTCATAAGCAGGCAATCAATTTTATTACGTTTTTATTACATATCCCATTTACATGAATAACTATTGTTATCATGTATGCATATGAGATATTCACTATCCATTATTCTCATCTTCATAAAGAGTACTTTCACATATCTCTTGTCATCATATGAATATAATCTATACTTCTTTATATAGCAAGCTATACATGTATTATCTTTTAACCGCATAGGTAGAATTAATGTCATTTTATTATTCCGATACATTTGTTACGACTATTTTAACATTAAATCATATAACTTTTAGTCAAATTCTTTATCTCACTTAGCTAAGTTATATTGACTTATTTCATACAAAACCATCTCCACTAATCCTTTGGGAGTATATAAGAGACATTTGGATGCTTCAAAATCCTATAGGAAAGGACATGAAAATCATTTCCTAAAACAAGGTCCGACTTCACTTATTTTTTAGGTACAATGAGTTCGAAATCTCAACATGCTTCCTTCATGCACATTGTTCCTCTATGAATCTATTTTACTTAAAAATTGGAATCACTCAAGTTAAATAATCCAAACTCAAGTTATGACATTTTAATGTCAATCTGGTATGTTTCCCGGTTTACTTGGTAACCGTGAGACACTTTGATTTCGAGGAGTCTTAACTCCCTTAACTTGACCTTTGGTTCCTTCTACTCATTTGAAGCTATGGTGCTAAGGGTTCTTCTCAAATTGGAATCATCCAATTTGGAGCACCAAAACTCAAGATATGTCCTAAACAACCGGGATTGCTATGTTTCAAAATAGAACCAGTAACCAGTTTTTAGACCCAAATTCAAGGGTCCTTAAGTCATATTAATACTTTAGGCTCTTCTTGGAAAATGTAGTCCATAGTCTTAGGTTTCTCTCCAATTTGGAATTTCTACCTAAATGAATTACTCTAAACCAAGTTATGACCAAATAATTTACTTAGGATTTTGGGGAAATTTTGACAGTATCTCTCCTAAACCCCAAACATTTCCTTTATACTAAAACTCCTCAATTGAGGACCAAAAACCAAATAATAATTACCAACAACACAAACCACATTCTGCATGTTGCCTAGGAGTTTTGTCGCAACAATGTTGTAATTATGTCGCAACATAACTGCATTTTCCTACCTTAGCCATTTTCTACTTCTTTCATTCCTTTTCTTTGCTTTTGCATTAAAACCACCTTAAAAACATAGATTTTATTGAAGATTTCATAATTCATCAACAATTAGACCTTAATCCTCAAATATGCATGAAAAATGGGCTTAAAAGATGAGTTTAGACTCATCAGTAATTAGTTTACAATTTTCATATGGTAGTTAATGTACCTAGTTAATTGTGGATTTGTTAAGTTATGTGGTTTAGTAGGTTATGAATATGGTAGTAGTTTGGAAGTAAACTATATATTATGTTAGGCAAATATAAGTTTGTATTGAATGCATTTCATATCTTATACATATTTATCACATAATAATAAAATTGCAACTACTAGTGGTCGTTTATGTACTAGTTTTCGTGATTTGTTCTATAATTGTATATGTATTCTGTTATGATAGTAGCTTTAGTGTATTGCGGTAGTAGATTTGTCTATTATGTTGTCGATAATTGGACTCAAGATTGACCAACTATAATCATCACTCTAGTTCTATTTTAGTCAGTTTCTTAATATTCATCTTTTGAAGAACAATATGATAAAATCTGACCTGAGATTACCATATTATCATTGTTGTATGATTATTAAAGAAATATTTCTTCAGCAGAAAAAAAGTCAAGTAAGTCAAACTAAAGAATAAATAAGAAGCCTTATCAACATAGAAGAAATACAGGATGAGATGATGTGATCCAAATAGGAAACAAAACCAAAGGGTTTAAAAATTGTACTAATAAGAGAGGAAGAAGCCACGAAGGACAAAGGAAGGACTGGCCGGTTGCGGGAGGACTACCTGAAGGTCTTATCTCCGTCAAATTGATATGTGAATTAGTTGAAAGAAGAAGAAGAAGAAGGAGAAGAAGATGATGAACTAGACAACATATGTTGAAGATTTTAATGAGGGTTAACTTAGGGTTTCTTCTTTTTGAGGCTTGATTTTTTCATCAAACACCAATTTTTATTTTATTTTATAGGGTGTACTGACAACCCACTAAATTAAACTCACTCTGTCACTAATATTGTGCTTTACCATGAGCATATACAAACTACTATTCACTGTTAACTATTTCTAGTGAAAATTAATAAGTAATATATGAGAGATGATATTTAATGAATAATTCAATTAAATTAACAATTATCAGATGACGTTTAATGAATCTACTAGATAAAGCAGTCTCTCAAAAGGGTTTACCGTAAAACCTCAGAAAGAAACTGAGAGGAAGAGGAGAAGATGTCGCGAGCGCAGATGTGAGCGGTCTGACTTCAGGCAGAGGGACACGACACCTCATGGATGAGGACGGCGCGTCGACGTCGACAACGCCTCCCCAGGCTCCCCTCCCCAAACTAAGTCCGCCATCACCGGTGGCGCCTCTTCTTCACTTGCTGCCGCCCCAAAAGACCCAAAGGCCGCGGCTTCCGTGATGAGCCGACGCCGACCGCAACACTCGATTCAACTTCCCGCGACTTCGACTCGCAGACCTCGACGGTGGTCCTGGTCCGCAGCGATGTCAGTACTATTTCTCTCCTTTTCTTAATCTTCCTCTTATGTTTCAGGGTTTCAATTTAGGGTTTGTATTCCCACCACTTTGGCTTTGGGGTTTAGTTGAATCATTTTTGAAGCCTCGTTTTGGATCTTTATTGTAGTTTTGGTGCCTTCGCATTCTAGGGTTTTTAGAATTTGTTTGCCTGTAATTTTAGGGTTTGGTGCGATTTCTCTTCACAATGCCTATTGGTTCCCAGAAAAGATAGAAAAAAAAAAAAAAGAGAATCTGTTCTTTAAATCTTTATTGTTGTTCTGGTTTCGAAGATGTTTGGTGAAGATCTGTTGAGATTTGAGAATTTCGGGCCTGTTTGGTTCTTGTTATTGAAAACAGGAAAACAAGGAGAACACAGGTTTTTTGTTCTTGAAAAAAACACTAAGGGCTTATTTGGTTCCTTTTTTGAAACTGCTTTCTTGTTTTTCTGTTCTCAAAAAACAAGAAGAACAAGGAGAACATGATTGGTTCTCAAATTTTTGTGTTCTGAAAAACCAAGAGAACACAAAAAAATCAAGAGAAAATATAAAAGTTTTAGAACAACAAAATGGTGTTCTGTGCTATTAAAAACGGTTCTCAAAACAAGAATAGTTCTCAGAGAACACAAAATAGTATTCTATGTGATTTCAAAAACTGTCCTCAAAAATATGAACCGAACAAGCCCTTGGTGTTCTCGGAAAATTGTTCTTGTTCTCTGTGTTATTCGTGTTTTTCAGAAAAAAAGAGCCAAAACTTGTGCTCTGTGTTTTCCTTGTTCTTCTATTTTTCAGAACAAAAAACAGTTTTCAAAAACTGTACCAAACATGCCCTTATTTTGTAAATGTTTTGAGTATCTCACTACTATTCAAATGTCATCCTTCGGGCCTTTGTTTGGTTGAGCATATTATGTGTTTGGTGTCATGATTGACAGGATATAATTAGATTGGTAGGAACATAGTATCACTGATCTGATGATCATAGTACAAATAATGGATTGTTTTATCTGCTATTCAGATCACTACATGTGTAGAGCCACAATATTCCCAGCTATCGGATTTTGGGCATGCAAGGTTGCTGGTTTTCTTACCGGCCCTTGTCAGTCTCATTTAAATCTGTCCTTGTTTCAGTGCCTGACTACTATTATTCCCAAAATTTTGAATTTCTCCTGCTTGTAAATGATATTGTTGTTGTTTCCTATTCACATACTATGGAAATATGGTAACATGACCTTTTGGTATTTGCATTTGACTGTTGATTTGATGTTCCAATCTTCTTTGACAATTCTCCCTAAATTTTGTTTTCATAATCACACACTAATTATTAGCAAATTCTAATTACCTTCACATGCCCTGCAATCAAATCGGTACACCATGATCATGTTAGATCTATTCAAGGTCTAAAATTTAGGTTAGTTATACCATGATGACTGCATAAAATCGAAGGATAGTTTTCTCTTCCCCTTTCTGTTTTTATTTGAGTCATTCTTATCAACCTTCATACTAAAAAATGTACACAGCCATTGAAGGATGGATTGTTCTGGTCACTGGAGTTCATGAAGAGGCACAAGAAGATGATCTGCAAAATGCGTTTGGTGAGTTTGGAGAGGTTAAGAATTTGCATTTAAATCTTGATCGCCGTACTGGGTTTGTAAAGGTGAGCAAGTTACCTTAGTCTTCAATTTATTACCACTGATATTGACATAAATGCATTCTTCTAAAATTGAGAAGCTACTTTGAAAGTGATCTTCTTCTTCTTCTTTATATGTATTTATTTTTTATTTAGCTAATTTCTATATATCCTTGCTCGATTGGATAACACAATGTAGTGAGGATATGACATAGTTATCTACCACATGGAACAACTGCATCAGATATGCATTTCCATGGCTGTTTAAAGTCAACCCTATGGATTATAGAGCTATGGATCTTTTCTTTTGGATGTAATCCTATATCATAATATAATTTTATGCCAAAGTCTTACACCTTACTTACTACTTTTCTTTTATTTTTAGACCTTGATCGCTTGGTAGGTGTTTGTATAAAGTACTTTCCAAAGTGCTGACTAACAAACTGAAGCGTGTGGTGGGGCAGGTGGTGTCAGATTATTAGTTTGTTTTTATCCAAGGGAGATGGATTATGAATGCCACTCTTGTGGCTTGCGAGGTGGTGGATTCCAAGTTGAGTGGTACTTGAGGTTTTCTTCTCAAGGTGGACATTGAGAAGGCCTATGGCCATGGTAATTAGGCGTTTCTTTTTCATGGTTGTGGGAAAATTGGTTTTAGCAAGATGTGAATTAGTTATTGGAATGGTCATTTCAACAGTTTTCAGTTATAATCAATAAAACACCGACTAGTTATTTAGGGGATTAAGACAGGGCAATCCATTCTCCCCATATTTGCTTATTCTAGTAATGGAGGCGTTGAGCCAGCTTTTGTGAAAGCCAACTGGAGGAGTTTGTTGTCCAGTTTTAATGTGGGAAGGAGGGAGGATGGATTAATCTCATCTTCTTTTTGCTGATGACACTCATTTTTTTTGTGAGGCCAACTGGGATTAGAGGTATTACCTTAAATGGGTGCTTGCTTTGTTTGAAGCTCTTTTAGGTTTAAAAATTATCCGTGACAAAAGTGAGTTGTTCCTATTGGAGGGGCCACTTTCGCAAAGGACTTGGCTTCAATGTTGGGGTGTTGAGTTGGAAAGTTACCAACCATGTATTTGGCTCCTTGATTTTCTTTACTCATAAAAAAAAAAGTATTTGGCTCTTTGATTGGGGGTGTTGTTTAGATCTGTAAAGATTTGGGATGCAGTGGAAGAGAGATTCTAGAAAATACTTTCTTGGTGGAAGAGACCATATTTTGTAGAGGGTGGGAGGGTTACTTTCATCAACAAGCGCCCTTTCTATTCGTCTGATATATTTGTATACTTTTGTATAATCCCCAACGGTTTGCATGATACTCGAAAAACTCCAAATCAGTTTTTATGGATGGAGGTGCCTTAGAAGAGACTCCATATGTTGAAATGGAGAAGTGGTTTATAGATGAGAAAGAAGGTTTGAAGAATTGTGTCAGGTCGCCCAGAAGGAGATTCTTTTTGGAAAAAAAATTATTGTTGCCAAGTTTGGGGAAGAGGAAGGGGGATGGTGTTCCAAAAAAGTGAGAGGAGACTATGGAGTGGGGGTGTGTGAAGCCATAAAAAATGAATGGATATTATTAGAAGTAATTCTTGCTTTTTTGTAGGAGATGGGTAGAGGGAAGTTTTGGGAAGATGTATAGTGCATGATTAGCCTTCGAAAGAGGTTTTCCTTATTCTCTACCTTTTTGGTGACTAACAAAGATTGTTGGTTTTCAAGTGTGGGAGGAGGAAAGGTTTGTGGGCAGTTGGAGACCTCAGCACTTTCAGATTTGTTAATGATTGTGTTAGGCTCAGGCAAGAATCCTAGGTCATTTCTGTATTACCCAAAACTGATTGTACTACGTAATAGAACAATAGAACATAATTTCAGACGTTCGAGAGTTCTGAATCTTTCCTCAAAGAGTCACAACTGAACAATTCACTGCTTGCCCTCTCCCCACGCCTCTCTATTAAAACAGCAAAAAAGACAGCAAGAATGTTCCCCCCTAATTGAAAAATCTCCCACCACAACAGAAAATCATTACGAACATACCCCTTTTACTTGGGATTTCCTTTATTGCCCCTGCGTTTGGTGTACGTGAACTTGATTTGGGGTCTAACATTTCTCGTTCACTATTCGGGCCAAAGTTTGATGGCGGTAGGATCGAAGTTTCAGAAAAACCAAATCACCCTCTAGAAACTCCTCATGGTGGCGTTTAGAATTTGCATAGGCCTTTTATTTTCTATTGGGCTCTTAATAGAGGCATCTTGAGGTCCATTCAAAGGAGCATCACGCCCGTCTAAAATCTGGTCTACCCCTAAGACAGGGGAGCCTCCTTTTTCATGGCGAAGGATGAGTGGCGGATCCCTCCCATAAAGTGCCTGAAAAGGAGTGCTTTGAGTGGAAGTGTGGTAGGATGTATTATACCAATATCCTGCCCAAGGAAGCCGATGATGCCAATGCTTAGGTTTGTTCGAGACAAAACAACGAAGGTTTGTCTCAAGGCACCGATTTACCACTTCCGTCTGCCCATCGGATTGATGGTGGTAAGCCGAGTTCCACTTAAGAATGGATCCTTGGAGCTTAAACAAGTCATGCCAAAAAAGACTAAAAAATATACGATCTTGATTTGAAATGAGAGACTAGGGAATGACGGATTTTGCGATCATGAAAAAGCGGCTACTTCAACGACGGAGAAAGGATGCTTTAAAGTGATAAAATGGGCATACTTACTTAAGCGGTCAACCACCACCAAAATTGTATTATAACCATTAGGTGAGTGGCTTTTTATAAAATCAGTGACCTCATGGCATCCCAAACTAAGTACGGGATAGGGGAATGGGTTACCAACAGGTCCATCGAGGTGGTAGGCAGTAACCTGGCGTGCGAGATCGCGACATTCTCTAACTTATTTAAGCACATCCTTCCGAATGCCTTCCCAATACACTTATGTAGCTATTTGTTGGTATGTTTTAAGTTCCCTTGAATGTCCTCCAATGAGGGAGTTATGGAATTCAGCCAGAATGGGGATGAGTGGGGATTGTAT